>OX411772.1:52441750-53641750 GCA_948252455.1 Acleris cristana
ATAGTACATTTGGAAGTCCTGCGACGGTTTAATGATAGCGGTTTGCCTGAACCAAGTAATCTGTGGTCTCGGAAATCCTCCTACTTGACATTCGAATTGAACGGTTGACCCATCTGGTGTGTGTTTAGGACGAAGTTTTTCAACAAATATAGGAGCAATGGCCTGCTCTTCAGACGTAGGTTCTGAAAAGTAAAAGTCATAATGTCAGTCACAGCTGCAGTAAATACACGGTCTCACTGCAATTGTACGTGCAAACTTACTCTCAAATACTGGAAGCTTATCAATTTTCTCGTTAAGTTTCTTTTGCAAATACAAAGTATAGTTTTCTTCGTCCATTAAATACTGCGCTGGTACGAAACCTTTTTCTTCTGTAAGGTGTTTGCAAACGAACCACCAGTCTTGGTTGGTTGTTTCTGAAATACAAGTTACGTATGATATTATTTCAAATTTTATATAAAAAAAGACGATATAGCGAATATAAAATGTTACCTAAGATGTAAAGCCGCTCTCCTTCGACCAGGTTTATAGCCTCGTCAGTTTCAGCCACATACGAATATACGGCAAATACGGTGTCACCACTTCGAACATCTAACGGAGTTTCTGTTAACAGGTAAATACAATAAGGAACAATAATTTATGATCTAGGAGTTGTGAATTAGTAAACACTTCAAAATTAAATGATGAAGTCCCAAAGCAGAAGCGTCATTCTACAGGTTTTGCAGTATCACAAGGTTAAGATTGTTAATCGTTTATTTAAATAACTAAAAGAATACAAATATGGCAAGATATCTTATTAGGATAACAGTAATACATAATAATAATATTTAGGAAACTATATGAAAACATATTAATTTGGTCCCAAACTACGGATAGCAATACTTACAATAGATAAATACATAGGTACTTATATTAATACTTATAATACTTATAATATATACTCATATATGTATAACTATGCGCGTCTTGACCAGGGCCCGTATTATGGTGGCCTTTATCGTGGTGGATAAAGCTTCCGTCTCTCTCGCATTTACATACTGGTCAGAAAGTGACAGATGTTTTATCTACGCTTATCTACGTCGATAAACACGACCATAATCGGCCCGCTGCAAACAAAATTTGCCTTTAGAATAAAGCAGGATGTAGTGTCTAAGAAGCATTAAATTCAAAACTTCAGATGCCCTATTCCACAACAGATGGAGCTAACGAAATTTCGAACTTTATTTTTCGATTTAAAGTGTTTTACTACCTATGAACGATCGTACCATTCAGCGAAAGAAGACATGCATACAGAAGCATAAAAATTGTAAAGAGAGCAGCGCAGAAAAGTAACGGCCGCACTGAGAGTACGTTAATGAAGATCTTTCATACATAAGTTTGAAAAAGGAACGATATAATATTCTAAAATATCTCCGAGTGCGGCGGTATAGGTTAAAAACTTAGGCAAATAAAACCTTTAGCATGTAGTCGTGTACAACACTAATATGGAATTACTTAACGTCAAATTTCAAATTTAAAATGTCTAATGGTCTTTACAGATGTGTTACAACTACATGCAAGAAGGGCTTTTTTTTGCTTATGTTTTTACCTATATAAGTCAAGTAAGCCCATTATTATGTGTCCGTAAGCATTAACGAAAAGATAACATAAATAATAAATAATTTTACAGCCAATGGAACTTCCAAAATTACGTCTCATTATTAGAATTTATAATTACGCTTTAAAAATATACATATATAAATATAAATATATTAGTAATATATATTACTTAACTAACGATACCAATTTTAATTTCATAACAAGAGTTGGATATAACGACTTTGATAGCATGACCATTTGGGTGTTTTTGATAGCTTCTCAATGTCAGATTGGATTACTTATAAAGAATATATATATATGTTTATAGTCATCCAAAGAATACAAGAAAACCAAAAATTATAATGCTTATTCCAAATAACACCTAATTAAGCCTCAAGTCATGTTATTTTATTAATTATAAAATGAAAAATATGTGTACATGTAAGTATTTATATGTTGGCTTGCCATCTCACGTCACGAGTGACAAGAGCAAATAAGAATATTGTAGTGTCAGTCATATTTTCCGAAAACTTACGAAATTGCGCAAAGTCAAATCAAGTGGTAGGCGCATCTATTTGGATTGAAAACCAAAAAGGTAGGTAATTACTTGTACCAAAGAGACTACGCCAACTACTTTTTTACCATTCCGAAGAGAATAATGCGTCGTGAGTAGGTGTATAAGGCTTGTTAATAAAATAATACTTATTAGTGTGTTAAGTTACGTTAGTTTAAAGCAATACGTGGAATAAATATTCGCATTTCTCAAAGATATTTGAGATACAGCAGATTTATAGCAGACGTCGCGAGCAGTGATTGTGGTACAAAACTAATGATGGATTCACAACGAGGAATTGCACGTGGAATACTTATAATATTGTTTCGCGTCTAAGTATACATATGACTGTCTTGGACAATCCATGTATTCTCTTCCGGAAAAGCCGTGGTCTCGTGGTTGGAGTCATACTACATCATATCTGGCCGCCAAAGGTATCAAAGGTATCAAAACGTTAAAATCAGGAGTGTTATTTCTAAATAGTAACGTACACACCGAGTTTTTCATAATAACTACAGTATAATTATTGAAAATCGTGGAAATATGACTTGATTTAGGTGGTGAGAAACGTATTATATACGTTGTATGTAATTTTTTTGACGGCTACTCGATTTAATGGGCGCTTCACGAAAATAAAATTGATAGCTGGTGTGATGGCGTAGAAAGTGACTCAAGCAGAAAAGAAGACATTAAGTATTTACTAGATCATAACAATCAAAAGTAGGGATATGATGTCACTCGCGATTTATGGTAGATATGTATCTGGTCGCGCGCAAATCCTTATTGTGAATATAGCTTTTGCAAGGTAGGTTATAAGCAGCTGAAATTATTATTTGTCTGTACCAGAAGCATTAAACGCAGCTTAATAAAATAAATTACTTACCTGGGAATTCCAATTCTCTAGAGATCTTCATTGACGCTTCGGCTTCTGTAATAAGTATTGAAATGATAATCGCAGTAATTTAAGATGGCGAATTAAAAAGAGAATTAACGACAGACAATATTAGAAAATAAATTGTGACAACGTTAGCAGCTTAAATACATTTTCGCTGATTCTCTTTTTTAAAGACAAGCATTTTTTTAACTCAAGCCTTGGAAAATAAACTTAGCGCTTGACTATACTAAAATTGAGCATTCAAATAAAGAAAAAGTAATTCTTAGTACTTTCTACCGCTTTGCTTCAGTATAAAAAGTTTAAAAAAACAAAAAAACCGCCTTCAAAAAGCAAAAAATAACTTCATTTAAAATGGTAGGTAATAGGTCAGTCCAACTGAAGTCTGCTTTTGGTTAAAATATTGTTGGACGCCGACTTCAGTTGGACTGACCTATTACCTACCATTTTAAATGAAGTTATTTTTTGCTTTTTGAAGGCGTTTTTTTTGTTTTTTTAAACTTTTATTTTATTTTATTCTTTTTAGTGATCATAATTATACTGTTATGTTATGTAGTCCCACTTTAATTAATAAGAATTAATAAGAAACTATAGAACATTGAAATTCCATCTCGCCGCAAGCAACGCCATGGGAAAGTCATAGTCAAATACTTAAACATACATATACTTCGTCATAGTCGCTCAACTATCTTAATCGAAATATCTTGTCGCCACCCTTGAAATATATACCGTTTAGGAGTTCCGGTGGCCATCTGTGGTTTTCATCATCAGTTCCACTTTACCAAATAGTGTTTTCCAAGAGCAAATACACGAGTTACAATGAAAAATACCGAAATCGCTATAGGTGTGCCTATAAATTTTGAAGAGTTCCGTCGATTCCTCATAGACTCCATCATCAAATCTTCATTATGATAAGAATGGGACCAAATGGAAAGCACCAGCTTTCAAACAAAAAAAGAATCTTCAAAATCGGTTCACCCAGTCGAAAGTTCTGAGGTAACAAACATAAAAAAAAAGAACATACAGTTGAATTGAGAACCTCCTCCTTTTTTGAAGTCGGTTAATTATAAAAGTTAACATTGGATAAATATGTGCGAAATAGAGTTCAACAAAGAAAGTGTTCTCAAATCAGAAGCAGTGCTATGAAATGATAGGAAACCACAACGATTTCCGAACACCACCGGTGGCGTGTCCATAAATTACCGTTTTTATTACAAACCTCGTTACTCTGAATGCATTATTCTTAAAATTACATTAGTTATCCCTTTCATTTTAACATTACATCACGCATAAAACTTAAAATAGGTATAGGAAAAATATATTGATGAAAGATTCGGGATAGTAATTATAAGATATACATCATCGCTCTAGGACATACACGTCGTAGGAACGAAGTATATAGATATAAGATATTCGGTCTATGTGCAGGACTTAACGCTTTTTTATGAAATTCCTACAGCGACCCGTCGTTGCGAAATAAAATATAGCCTAGTCAGGGAACTGTTATCGGTAGGTAGATATAGTAAAAATTTAACCATAAAGCCAATTTCAGTCCAAACAATGCACACCGTTGTCCGTAATACTTGCTATACTGCGGCCAGATCTGCGGCATTCGAACATTCGTGTTGAATTTTCTTTGCTTTCTTTATGTTAAAGTAAGAGGTGCCAACACGAATGTTATAACAGCGGCGGCTTTAGCATTCAATTTTTAGGAAATATTTTTTTCTAATTATTCCTATGTACCTACCGTTTGGCCGAAATACTATAATAAATAAAAAATAACTTAAATAAATATAACCTAAATATAAAAGCCTTGTTTAAGTCATGTAAACAAATATGTAAGTATCAAGTTAAAAACCGGTCAAGCGCGAGTTAGACTCGCGCACCGAGGATTCCGTATTTAAGGTTTACATACGACACCCCACATGAGACGGTTAACTCAATTCGGACCGCCGATCCATGCATAAAGACCCTGTTTTTTTGTGATTTAATTATAAATGTAGTTTTCAGACTTTTCCCTATACTTGTACTTGCCAAACTATAAATTTTGATTCCCATGATTGAGAGTATCGAAATATATATTTTTTGCGGCATAAACAGCCGTGTCTTTTTTTACCGTGTGTAAATAAAACAATTTTGCATAAAGCAACTCACATTTATCAAGCATAGCAAAGTAAAAAGTATGTTATTAAGCAGTCAGCAGCAGCCTCTCAAGTTCACTAAGTTATTTTACCTTGAAGCTGTGATGGTTTTCTTGGCTTCCGTTTAGCTAGAATGGTCAATTGCTCTTCTTCATATTCAATTTCATTCATTCTTTTTGGTTTCAGCCCCACGCTTAATTCCTCAACCTCACTGACTTCATACACTGGTTTCTTTGGTTTCCGTTTGATCACCATTTGAATATTTTCTTCTGATTCCACATCACTAAGTATGACTTCTTCAACTTGACTGTCATCTTCGATCTCTTGTGTCAGTTGTATTGAATGTTCATCAGCAGCTTCTGATACAACAACCCGTTTTTTAGGCTTAAGTTTTATTTTGCTAGAAAGAGACAGCTCTTCAGTAGTGAATTGTTCAACTTGCGGCTTGACATCAAAACTAACTTCCTCTTGATCATCAACAACATATGTGGGTTTCCTATCCAACTTAAAATTAACATCTTCCGTTATTTCTGATTGATCGTCGAGTTTTGGCTTTGACATTGTTACAGTTACGTCTTCATTAGTTTCAATCATAGGTTTTTTTACCTTCTTTTTTATTGACATCATTACATTTGCCGTGGCATCCTCTTTTTCTTCATCACTGTCAATGATTTCTACTATGTCGGGCCCTTCTTCTTCTTCATAAAACTTGATGGATGCTTCACCAGCCTCTTCACTAAAAGTCGGATGCTTTTGTGGTTTAAGTTTTACCTTACTGGACATTGAAATTTCCTCTTCCGCATATGAATCTAACTGAATATTAAATTCTTGTTCGACATCTTCTTTTGTTTTAGTAGATTTTGGTCTAAATGTGACTGTTTCTGGTTCAGTAATTTCAGGTAGTGTAACAGACGGTTTACGTGTTGGTTTTAATTTCTTTTTTATTGTAAATTCATCTACAATTTCTTCATGCAGTTTAACACTAGGACGTCTGTTAATAGTGAATTCAGCATGTTCTTCCTTAGGCTCATCATCTGGAACTAATGTTATATCTCCACTTTCTGGAATATTTTGTTTTACAGTCTCTATGATATCTTCTCGCCCAAAACTTGGTTTTTCAAGTTCTGTTTTTTCTAGCTCAGGTAATTTTGGTTGTTTGATAGGTTTCTTTTTAATTTTAGCAGCTTCTTGGACATTTCTTGACATAATACCATTTTGTCGAACACTACCTAAGAAGCTGACTAATGGCTCAATCAATTGTGGAGGCCAATCCCTTACGTATTTTATACGACTCTTCAGTTGGAATTTAGGAAGCGAGACCACTGCACTATCTTGTTTGGGTTTTGCTAAAGTTTTCTTAAGCTTTACTTTATTGAATTGAGGTCCTTCTACACATTCAGCATGCTGCAATTTATCTATTTCCAAAACTTTTTCTTCTATTGTTTGAGGTGTTAGTTTTAATTTGGGTTTTTTAGGTTTAACTGTTCCATTTTCAGTCGGAATTACTTTCTCAGGCTTCTCAGGGATTTTCAATTCTTCAATTTTATTATCTATAACATTAGTTGGTTCCATATCGGCACTTTGCTCTAGTGAAACCTTTTTTGGGGTAAATTCAAATTGTTCAGGTTCTTCCAGGTCAACCTTTTCAAGCGGTATTTCTTTTAATTTCAAAGGTTTTTTCTTTATTTTTGCAGCTTCTTTTATATTTCTTGATAATTCTCCATTCTGCTTCACGCTATTCATGAAAGAAATGGCAGGCTTTAACTCCTCAGGTGGCCAGTCTGTTACACGTCTAATACGGCTTTTAAGTTGAAATTTCGGTAATGTTACCGTTGACTGCTCCGTTTTTTGTTTCGGAGTTGGTTTCTTTAATTTTAATTTTGTAAATTGGGGTCCTTCCACTTCTTCAGCGAACTGCGCTTTGTTAACCTCCAAAGACTTTCTTTCTATCTTTATGGCGGTGAGTTTTTTCTTCGGTATCGTAGGTATTGTTTTATCCTCTTTATCCGGTACAGTGTCTTTATCCAACTCTGTAGGCGGTTCTGGTTTTGGTTCTTCAACTGGGACTTCTTTTTGTACTTCATTTTTCTTAGGCTTCTTAGGCTTCTTACCTTTGTCTGATGTACCACCTACAGATTCTAAATCATCTGCGAATATAAGAAAATATTTAGGACATTGGTGTTATGTAACTAACATCTGCAAATGAAAACACTAGTAAGGATAATGTTTTTATGTACGGTAACATTCACTGTAAACAAATTCACTTAAAAATTGTACAAACATTTTTTAATCTTAATAAAATAATAATGTGTAAAACTGTGTAGATATTGTAAACCTTTAAAATATTGAGTTTGTATATGATTATATGGTCACAAATGAGTTATTGTGTATGTTTGTGTGTATGTGTATATACGTAACACCCGTCAGATTTCTCTGCAAGAAAGAGTAAACTGATGACACCTCTCTAAAAATACATTTTTTTTAAAGTGATTAACCAATGTGTGCGTTGGTCGTCCATACATAAAATTCCTTGGTAATGTGTAATAAAAAAGTAATATCGGCTCATTATTAACATTATTTGTGCGGTTTTTGTATGACTCTTATAGTAATTGTAATCTCATTACTCATCTTACCCTCAGGAGTCCTTTTAGATTCTACCATTTTCTGCTCCGTAAGATTAATAATCTCGCCTGGATGGATCTCTTCAAGCGATTCTTCTTTTTCGGTGACAGTGATTGAAGAAATAGGCACTTCGTCTTCTTGTTCGATATAAGTGATTTCAGTCATCTGGTCCTGAGGCTCTCGTTTGGTGATTCGTTTTGTTGTTTTGACTTTATTTACCTCGCCATCGTCAGATCGGACTACAACCTTTCCCGGAGCGTCGTCGCTGACTTTAGCAGTGTCAGGTGTAGGTGAGTCAGTTAGTGGTATGACTGTGTCATCTGTGAGTTCCTCAGTTGTGTGTACCAAAATTGATGTGTTGTCGTGTACCTGTTCAGAGGTAATTTGCATGGTTTCTGTGTGTGGACCTTTCTCACGTTTAATGATTCTCTTGGTAGTAGTCTTTATTGAGGTCTTACCTTCAGGAGATTTTTCTGTTTGTACCGTTGTCTCTTCCGGAAGTTCGACAGTCTCGATTATCTGAGGCTGTTCCTCTTCTGGCGATTCGTCTTGATCGGTAACAGTGACGGTAGTAAACGGTGCTTTGCCATCTTCCTCTATGGCAGTGATTTCAGTCACCTTGTCCTTAGGTCCTGGTTTGATGATTTGTTTTGTTGTTCTGACTTTCTTTACCTCGTCAAAGTCCGTGCGGACTTGAGTGACTACGAACTTTTCTGGAGATTCTTCGATTACTTTAGCGGTGTCAAGTGTGAGTGTGTCAGTGAATGGTATGATTGTGTCATCTGTGAGTTCCTCAATTGTGTGTACGGAAATGATAGGTGTATTGTCGTCTACCTGTTCAGTAGTGATTTGTGTGGTTTCTATGTGTGGACCTTTCTCACGTTTAATGATTCTCTTGGTAGTAGTCATTTTTGAGGTCTTACCCTCAGGAGATTTTTCTGTTTGTACCGTTGTCTCTTCCGGAAGTTCGACAGTCTCGATTGTCTGAGGCTGTTCCTCTTCTGGCGATTCGTCTTGATCGGTAACAGTGACGGTAGTAAACGGTGCTTTGCCATCTTCCTCTATGGCAGTGATTTCAGTCACCTTGTCCTTAGGTCCTGGTTTGATGATTTTTTTTGTTGTTCTGACTTTCTTTACCTCGTCAAAGTCCGTGCAGACTTGAGTGACTACGAACATTTCTGGAGATTCTTCGATTACTTTAGCGGTGTCAAGTGTGAGTGTGTCAGTGAATGGTATGATTGTGTCATCTGTGAGTTCCTCAGTTGTGTGTACAGAAATGATAGGTGTGTTGTCGTCTACCTGTTCAGTAGTGTTTTGTGTGGTTTCGGTGTGTGGACCCTTACGCTTAATAATTCTCTTAGTAGTTGTCTTTTTGGTGGTCTTACCCTCGGGAGTTTCTCCGGTTTCTACCGTTGTCTCTTCTGGAAGCTCAATTGTTTCGACTGGTTTAGGCTGTTCTTCTTCTGGGGTTTCCTTTTGTTCGGTGATGGTGACTGTAGTAATCGGTGATTCACCTTCTTTTTCAATGGTAGTGATTTCAGTCACCTTGTCCTCAGGGCCTCGTTTGATGACTCGCTTAGTCGTTTTGAATTTTTTAACTTCGCCAGTTTCAGTGCGGACTTGAGTGACTTTGACCCTTTCCGGAGCTTCTTCGACGACTCTAGCTGTTTTCGATGTGCATATTTCAGAGAATGGTGTAATTGTGTCGTCTGTTATTTCCGCAGTTGTGTGTACAGAAATGATTGGTGTGAGGTCGTCTACCTGTTCAGTAGTGATTTGTGTGGTTTCGGTGTGTGGACCCTTCTTACGCTTAATAATTCTCTTAGTAGTTGTCTTTTTCGTGGTCTTACCCTCGGGAGTTTCTCCGGTTTCTACCGTTGTCTCTTCTGGAAGCTCAACTGTTTCGAGTGGTTTAGGCTGTTCTTCTTCCGGGGTTTCGTTTTGTTCGGTGATGGTGACCGTAGTAATCGGTGATTCACCTTCTTTTTCTATGGTAGTGATTTCAGTCACCTTGTCCTCAGGGCCTCGTTTGATGACTCGCTTCGTCGTTTTGACCTTTTTAACTTCGCCAGTTTCAGTGCGGACTTGAGTGACTTCGACTCTTTCCGGAGCTTCTTCGACGACGCTAGCTGTTTTGGATGTGTATGTTTTAGTGAATGGTGTGATTGTGTCATCTGTTATTTCCTCAGTTGTGTGTACAGAAATGATAGGTGTGTGGTCGTCTACCTGTTCAGTAGTGATTTGTGTGGTTTCGGTGTGTGGACCCTTCTTACGCTTAATAATTCTCTTAGTAGTTGTCTTTTTGGTGGTCTTACCCTCGGGAGTTTCTCCGGTTTCTACCGTTGTCTCTTCTGGAAGCTCAATCGTTTCGACTGGTTGAAGTTGTTCTTCTTCTGGAGTTTCCTTTTGTTCGGTGATGGTGACTGTAGTAATCGGTGATTCACCTTCTTTTTCAATGGTAGTGATTTCAGTCACCTTGTCCTTAGGGCCTCGTTTGATGACTCGCTTCGTCGTTTTGACCTTTTTAACTTCGCCAGTTTCAGTGCGGACTTGAGTGACTTCGACCCTTTCCGGAGCCTCTTCGACGACTCTAGCTGTTTTCGATGTGCATATTTCAGAGAATGGTGTAATTGTGTCATCTGTTATTTCCTCAGTTGTGTGTACAGAAATGATAGGTGTGTTGTCGTCTACCTGTTCAGTAGTGATTTGTGTGGTTTCGGTGTGTGGACCCTTCTTACGCTTAATAATTCTCTTAGTAGTAGTCTTTTTGGTGGTCTTAACCTCGGGAGTTTCTCCGGTTTCTACCGTTGTCTCTTCTGGAAGCTCAACTGTTTCGAGTGGTTTAGGCTGTTCTTTTTCCGGGGTTTCGTTTTGTTCGGTGATGGTGACAGTAGTAATCGGTGATTCACCTTCTTTTTCTATGGTAGTGATTTCAGTCACCTCGTCCTTAGGGCCTCGTTTGATGACTCGCTTAGTCGTTTTGACTTTTTTAACTTCGCCAGTTTCAGTGCGGACTTGAGTGACTTCGACTCTTTCCGGAGCCTCTTCGACGACGCTAGCTGTTTTGGATGTGTATGTTTTAGTGAATGGTGTGATTGTGTCATCTGTTATTTCATCAGTTGTGTGTACAGAAATGATAGGTGTGTGGTCGTCTACCTGTTCAGTAGTGATTTGTGTGGTTTCGGTGTGTGGACCCTTCTTACGCTTAATAATTCTCTTAGTAGTTGTCTTTTTGGTGGTCTTACCCTCGGGAGTTTCTCCGGTTTCTACCGTTGTCTCTTCTGGAAGCTCAATTGTTTCGACTGGTTTAGGCTGTTCTTCCGGGGTTTCGTTTTGTTCGGTGATGGTGACCGTAGTAATCGGTGATTCACCTTCTTTTTCTATGGTAGTGATTTCAGTCACCTTGTCCTTAGGGCCTCGTTGGATGACTCGCTTAGTCGTTTTGACTTTTTTAACTTCGCCAGTTTCAGTGCGGACTTGAGTGACTTCAACCCTTTCCGGAGCTTCTTCGACGACTCTAGCTGTTTTGGATGTGTATGTTTTAGTGAATGGTGTGATTGTGTCATCTGTTATTTCCTCAGTTGTGTGTACAGAAACGATAGGTGTGTTGTCGTCTACCTGTTCAGTAGTGATTTGTGTGGTGTCGGTGTGTGGACCCTTCTTACGCTTAATAATTCTCTTAGTAGTTGTCTTTTTGGTGGTCTTACCCTCGGGAGTTTCTCCGGTTTCTACCGTTGTCTCTTCTGGAAGCTCAATTGTTTCGACTGGTTTAGGCTGTTCTTCTTCCGGGGTTCCGTTTTGTTCGGTGATGGTGACCGTAGTAATCGGTGATTCACCTTCTTGTTCTATGGTAGTAATTACGGTCACCTTGTCCTTAGGGCCTCGTTTGATGACACGCTTTGTCGTTTTGACCTTTTTAACTTCGCCAGTTTCAGTTCGGACTTGAGTGACTTCTACCTTTTCCGGAGCTTCTTCAACGACTTTAGCTGTTTTCGATGTGTATAAATCAGTGAATGGTGTAGTTGTGTCATCTGTTATTTCCTCAGTTGTGTGTACAGAAATGATAGGTGTGTTGTCGTCTACCTGTTCAGTAGTGATTTGTGTGGTTTCGGTGTGTGGACCCTTCTTACGCTTAATAATTCTCTTAGTAGTTGTCTTTTTGGTGGTCTTACCCTCAGGAGTTTCTCCGGTTTCTACCGTTGTCTCTTCTGGAAGCTCAATTGTTTCGACTGGTTTAGGCTGTTCTTCTTCCGGGGTTTCGTTTTGTTCGGTGATGGTGACCGTAGTAATCGGTGATTCACCTTCTTGTTCTATGGTAGTGATTTCAGTCACCTTGTCCTTAGGGCCTCGTTTGATGACTCGCTTAGTCGTTTTGACTTTTTTAACTTCGCCAGTTTCAGTTCGGACTTGAGTGACTTCAACCCTTTCCGGAGCTTCTTCGACGACTCTGGCTGTTTTGGATGTGTATGTTTTAGTGAATGGTGTGATTGTGTCATCTGTTATTTCCTCAGTTGTGTGTACAGAAATGATAGGTGTGTTGTCGTCTACCTGTTCAGTAGTGATTTGTGTGGTTTCGGTGTGTGGACCCTTCTTACGCTTAATAATTCTCTTAGTAGTTGTCTTTTTGGTGGTCTTACCCTCGGGAGTTTCTCCGGTTTCTACCGTTGTCTCTTCTGGAAGCTCAATTGTTTCGACTGGTTTAGGCTGTTCTTCTTCCGGGGTTTCGTTTTTTTCGGTGATGGTGACCGTAATAATCGGTGATTCACCTTCTTGTTCTATGGTAGTGATTTCAGTCACCTTGTCCTTAGGGCCTCGTTTGATGACTCGCTTAGTCGTTTTGACCTTTTTAACTTCGCCAGTTTCAGTTCGGACTTGAGTGACTTCAACCCTTTCCGGAGCTTCTTCGACGACTCTGGCTGTTTTGGATGTGTATGTTTTAGTGAATGGTGTGATTGTGTCATCTGTTATTTCCTCAGTTGTGTGTACAGAAATGATAGGTGTGTTGTCGTCTACCTGTTCAGTAGTGATTTGTGTGGTTTCGGTGTGTGGACCCTTCTTACGCTTAATAATTCTCTTAGTAGTTGTCTTTTTGGTGGTCTTACCCCCGGGAGTTTCTCCGGTTTCTACCGTTGTCTCTTCTGGAAGCTCAATTGTTTCGACTGGTTTAGGCTGTTCTTTTTCTGGGGTTTCGTTTTGTTCGGTGATGGTGACCGTAGTAATCGGTGATTCACCTTCTTGTTCTATGGTAGTAATTTCGGTCACCTTGTCCTTAGGGCCTCGTTTGATGACACGCTTTGTCGTTTTGACCTTTTTAACTTCGCCAGTTTCAGTTCGGACTTGAGTGACTTCTACCTTTTCCGGAGCTTCTTCAACGACTTTAGCTGTTTTCGATGTGTATAAATCAGTGAATGGTGTAGTTGTGTCATCTGTTATTTCCTCAGTTGTGTGTACAGAAATGATAGGTGTGTTGTCGTCTACCTGTTCAGTAGTGATTTGTGTGGTTTCGGTGTGTGGACCCTTCTTACGCTTAATAATTCTCTTAGTAGTTGTCTTTTTGGTGGTCTTACCCTCGGGAGTTTCTCCGGTTTCTACCGTTGTCTCTTCTGGAAGCTCAATTGTTTCGACTGGTTTAGGCTGTTCTTCTTCCGGGGTTTCGTTTTGTTCGGTGATGGTGACCGTAGTAATCGGTGATTCACCTTCTTGTTCTATGGTAGTGATTTCAGTCACCTTGTCCTTAGGGCCTCGTTTGATGACTCGCTTAGTCGTTTTGACCTTTTTAACTTCGCCAGTTTCAGTTCGGACTTGAGTGACTTCAACCCTTTCCGGAGCTTCTTCGACGACTCTGGCTGTTTTGGATGTGTATGTTTTAGTGAATGGTGTGATTGTGTCATCTGTTATTTCCTCAGTTGTGTGTACAGAAATGATAGGTGTGTTGTCGTCTACCTGTTCAGTAGTGATTTGTGTGGTTTCGGTGTGTGGACCCTTCTTACGCTTAATAATTCTCTTAGTAGTTGTCTTTTTGGTGGTCTTACCCTCGGGAGTTTCTCCGGTTTCTACCGTTGTCTCTTCTGGAAGCTCAATTGTTTCGACTGGTTTAGGCTGTTCTTCTTCTGGGGTTTCCTTTTGTTCAGTGATGGTGACTGTAGTAATCGGTGATTCACCTTCTTTTTCAATGGTAGTGATTTCGGTCACTTTGTCCTTAGGGCCTCGTTTGATGACACGCTTTGTCGTTTTGACCTTTTTAACTTCGCCAGTTTCAGTTCGGACTTGAGTGACTTCTACCTTTTCCGGAGCTTCTTCAACGACTTTAGCTGTTTTCGATGTGTATAAATCAGTGAATGGTGTAGTTGTGTCATCTGTTATTTCCTCAGTTGTGTGTACAGAAATGATAGGTGTGTTGTCGTCTACCTGTTCAGTAGTGATTTGTGTGGTTTCGGTGTGTGGACCCTTCTTACGCTTAATAATTCTCTTAGTAGTTGTCTTTTTGGTGGTCTTACCCTCGGGAGTTTCTCCGGTTTCTACCGTTGTCTCTTCTGGAAGCTCAATTGTTTCGACTGGTTTAGGCTGTTCTTCTTCCGGGGTTTCGTTTTGTTCGGTGATGGTGACCGTAGTAATCGGTGATTCACCTTCTTGTTCTATGGTAGTGATTTCAGTCACCTTGTCCTTAGGGCCTCGTTTGATGACTCGCTTAGTCGTTTTGACCTTTTTAACTTCGCCAGTTTCAGTTCGGACTTGAGTGACTTCGACTCTTTCCGGAGCTTCTTCGACGACGCTAGCTGTTTTGGATGTGTATGTTTTAGTGAATGGTGTGATTGTGTCATCTGTTATTTCCTCAGTTGTGTGTACAGAAATGATAGGTGTGTTGTCGTCTACCTGTTCAGTAGTGATTTGTGTGGTTTCGGTGTGTGGACCCTTCTTACGCTTAATAATTCTCTTAGTAGTTGTCTTTTTGGTGGTCTTACCCTCAGGAGTTTCTCCGGTTTCTACCGTTGTCTCTTCTGGAAGCTCAATTGTTTCGACTGGTTTAGGCTGTTCTTCTTCTGGGGTTTCCTTTTGTTCGGTGATGCTGACTGTAGTAATCGGTGATTCACCTTCTTTTTCAATGGTAGTGATTTCGGTCACTTTATCTTTAGGGCCTCGTTTGATGACACGCTTTGTCGTTTTGACCTTTTTAACTTCGCCAGTTTCAGTTCGGACTTGAGTGACTTCAACCCTTTCCGGAGCTTCTTCAACGACTTTAGCTGTTTTCAATTTGTATATTTCAGTGAAGGGTGTCATTGTGTCATCTGTTATTTCCTCAGTTGTGTGTACAGAAATGATAGGTGTGTTGTCGTCTACCTGTTCAGTAATGATTTGTGTGGTTTCTGTGTGTGGACCTTTCTTACGCTTAATAATTCTCTTAGTAGTTGTCTTTTTGGTGGTCTTACCCTCGGGAGTTTCTCCGGTTTCTACCGTTGTCTCTTCTGGAAGCTCAATTGTTTCGACTGGTTTAGGCTGTTCTTCTTCTGGGGTTTCCTTTTGTTCGGTGATGGTGACTGTAGTAATCGGTGATTCACCTTCTTTTTCTATGGTAGTGATTTCAGTCACCTTGTCCTTAGGGCCTCGTTTGATGACTCGCTTCGTCGTTTTGACCTTTTTAACTTCACCAGTTTCAGTACGGACTTGAGTGACTTCGACTCTTTCCGGAGCTTCTTCGACGACGCTAGCTGTTTTGGATGTGTATGTTTTAGTGAATGGTGTGATTGTGTCATCTGTTATTTCCTCAGTTGTGTGTACAGAAATGATAGGTGTGTTGTCGTCTACCTGTTCAGTAGTGATTTGTGTGGTTTCGGTGTGTGGACCCTTCTTACGCTTAATAATTCTCTTAGTAGTTGTCTTTTTGGTGGTCTTACCCTCAGGAGTTTCTCCGGTTTCTACCGTTGTCTCTTCTGGAAGCTCAATTGTTTCGACTGGTTTAGGCTGTTCTTCTTCTGGGGTTTCCTTTTGTTCGGTGATGCTGACTGTAGTAATCGGTGATTCACCTTCTTTTTCAATGGTAGTGATTTCGGTCACTTTATCTTTAGGGCCTCGTTTGATGACACGCTTCGTCGTTTTGACCTTTTTAACTTCGCCAGTTTCAGTTCGGACTTGAGTGACTTCTACCTTTTCCGGAGCTTCTTCAACGACTTTAGCTGTTTTCAATTTGTATATTTCAGTGAAGGGTGTCATTGTGTCATCTGTTATTTCCTCAGTTGTGTGTACAGAAATGATAGGTGTGTTGTCGTCTACCTGTTCAGTAATGATTTGTGTGGTTTCTGTGTGTGGACCTTTCTTACGCTTAATAATTCTCTTAGTAGTTGTCTTTTTGGTGGTCTTACCCTCGGGAGTTTCTCCGGTTTCTACCGTTGTCTCTTCTGGAAGCTCAATTGTTTCGACTGGTTTAGGCTGTTCTTCTTCTGGGGTTTCCTTTTGTTCGGTGATGGTGACTGTAGTAATCGGTGATTCACCTTCTTTTTCTATGGTAGTGATTTCAGTCACCTTGTCCTTAGGGCCTCGTTTGATGACTCGCTTCGTCGTTTTGACCTTTTTAACTTCACCAGTTTCAGTACGGACTTGAGTGACTTCGACTCTTTCCGGAGCTTCTTCGACGACGCTAGCTGTTTTGGATGTGTATGTTTTAGTGAATGGTGTGATTGCGTCATCTGTTATTTCCTCAGTTGTGTGTACAGAAATGATAGGTGTGTTGTCGTCTACCTGTTCAGTAGTGATTTGTGTGGTTTCGGTGTGTGGACCCTTCTTACGCTTAATAATTCTCTTAGTAGTTGTCTTTTTGGTGGTCTTACCCTCGGGAGTTTCTCCGGTTTCTACCGTTGTCTCTTCTGGAAGCTCAATTGTTTCGACTGGTTTAGGCTGTTCTTCTTCCGGGGTTTCGTTTTGTTCGGTGATGGTGACCGTAGTAATCGGTGATCCACCTTCTTGTTCTATGGTAGTGATTTCAGTCACCTTGTCCTTAGGGCCTCGTTTGATGACTCGCTTAGTCGTTTTGACCTTTTTAACTTCGCCAGTTTCAGTTCGGACTTGAGTGACTTCTACCTTTTCCGGAGCTTCTTTAACGACTTTAGCTGTTTTCGATGTGTATAAATCAGTGAATGGTGTAGTTGTGTCCTCTGTTATTTCCTCAGTTGTGTGTACAGAAATGATAGGTGTGTTGTCGTCTACCTGTTCAGTAGTGATTTGTGTGGTTTCGGTGTGTGGACCCTTCTTACGCTTAATAATTCTCTTAGTAGTTGTCTTTTTGGTGGTCTTACCCTCGGGAGTTTCTCCGGTTTCTACCGTTGTCTCTTCTGGAAGCTCAATTGTTTCGACTGGTTTAGGCTGTTCTTCTTCTGGGGTTTCCTTTTGTTCGGTGATGGTGACTGTAGTAATCGGTGATTCACCTTCTTTTTCTATGGTAGTGATTTCAGTCACCTTGTCCTTTGGTCCTCGTTTGATGACTCGTTTCGTCGTTTTGATCTTTTTAACTTCACCATTTTCAGTTCGGACTTGAGTGACTTCAACCCTTTCCGGAGCTTCTTCAACGACTTTAGCTGTTTTCAATTTGTATATTTCAGTGAAGGGTGTCATTGTGTCATCTGTTATTTCCTCAGTTGTGTGTACAGAAATGATAGGTGTGTTGTCGTCTACCTGTTCAGTAGTGATTTGTGTGGTTTCGGTGTGTGGACCCTTCTTACGCTTAATAATTCTCTTAGTAGTTGTCTTTTTGGTGGTCTTACCCTCAGGAGTTTCTCCGGTTTCTACCGTTGTCTCTTCTGGAAGCTCAATTGTTTCGACTGGTTTAGGCTGTTCTTCTTCTGGGGTTTCCTTTTGTTCGGTGATGGTGACTGTAGTAATCGGTGATTCACCTTCTTTTTCTATGGTAGTGATTTCAGTCACCTTGTCCTTAGGGCCTCGTTTGATGACTCGCTTCGTCGTTTTGACCTTTTTAACTTCGCCAGTTTCAGTTCGGACTTCAGTGAGTTCTACTTTTTCTGGAGCTTCTTCAACGACTTTAGCTGTTTTCGATGTGTATAAATCAGTGAATGGTGTGATTGTGTCATCTGTTATTTCTTCAGTTGTGTGTACAGAAATGATAGGTGTGTTGTCGTCTACCTGTTCAGTAGTGATTTGTGTGGTTTCTGTGTGTGGACCTTTCTTACGCTTAATAATTCTCTTAGTAGTTGTCTTTTTGGTGGTCTTACCCTCGGGAGTTTCTCCGGTTTCTACCGTTGTCTCTTCTGGAAGCTCAATTGTTTCGACTGGTTTAGGCTGTTCTTCTTCTGGGGTTTCCTTTTGTTCGGTGATGGTGACTGTAGTAATCGGTGATTCACCTTCTTTTTCTATGGTAGTGATTTCAGTCACCTTGTCCTTAGGGCCTCGTTTGATGACTCGCTTCGTCGTTTTGACCTTTTTAACTTCACCAGTTTCAGTGCGGACTTGAGTGACTTCGACTCTTTCCGGAGCTTCTTCGACGACGCTAGCTGTTTTGGATGTGTATGTTTTAGTGAATGGTGTGATTGTGTCATCTGTTATTTCCTCAGTTGTGTGTACAGAAATGATAGGTGTGTTGTCGTCTACCTGTTCAGTAGTGATTTGTGTGGTTTCGGTGTGTGGACCCTTCTTACGCTTAATAATTCTCTTAGTAGTTGTCTTTTTGGTGGTCTTACCCTCGGGAGTTTCTCCGGTTTCTACCGTTGTCTCTTCTGGAAGCTCAATTGTTTCGACTGGTTTAGGCTGTTCTTCTTCCGGGGTTTCGTTTTGTTCGGTGATGGTGACCGTAGTAATCGGTGATTCACCTTCTTGTTCTATGGTAGTGATTTCGGTCACCTTGTCCTTAGGGCCTCGTTTGATGACTCTTTTCGTCGTTTTGATCTTTTTAACTTCACCAGTTTCAGTTCGCACTTGAGTGACTTCTACCTTTTCTGGAGCTTCTTCAACAACTTCAGCTGTTTTCGATGTATATATTTTAGAGAATGGTTTGATTGTGTCCTCTGTTATTTCCTCAGTTGTGTGTACAGAAATGATAGGTGTGTTGTCGTCTACCTGTTCAGTAGTGATTTGTGTGGTTTCGGTGTGTGGACCCTTCTTACGCTTAATAATTCTCTTAGTAGTTGTCTTTTTGGTGGTCTTACCCTCGGGAGTTTCTCCGGTTTCTACCGTTGTCTCTTCTGGAAGCTCAATTGTTTCGACTGGTTTAGGCTGTTCTTCTTCTGGGGTTTCCTTTTGTTCGGTGATGGTGACTGTAGTAATCGGTGATTCACCTTCTTTTTCTATGGTAGTGATTTCAGTCACCTTGTCCTTAGGGCCTCGTTTGATGACTCGCTTCGTCGTTTTGACCTTTTTAACTTCGCCAGTTTCAGTTCGGACTTCAGTGAGTTCTACTTTTTCTGGAGCTTCTTCAACGACTTTAGCTGTTTTCGATGTGTATAAATCAGTGAATGGTGTGATTGTGTCATCTGTTATTTCTTCAGTTGTGTGTACAGAAATGATAGGTGTGTTGTCGTCTACCTGTTCAGTAGTGATTTGTGTGGTTTCGGTGTGTGGACCCTTCTTACGCTTAATAATTCTCTTAGTAGTAGTCTTTTTGGTGGTCTTACCCTCGGGAGTTTCTCCGGTTTCTACCGTTGTCTCTTCTGGAAGCTCAATCGTTTCGACTGGTTGAAGTTGTTCTTCTTCTGGAGTTTCCTTTTGTTCGGTGATGGTGACTGTAGTAATCGGTGATTCACCTTCTTTTTCTATGGTAGTAATTTCAGTCACCTTGTCCTTAGGGCCTCGTTTGATGACTCGTTTCGTCGTTTTGATCTTTTTAACTTCGCCAGTTTCAGTTCGGACTTGAGTAACTTCTACCTTTTCTGGAGCTTCTTTAACGACTTTAGCTGTTTTCGATGTGTATAAATCAGTGAATGGTGTAATTGTGTCATCTGTTATTTCCTCAGTTGTGTGAACGGAAATGATAGGTGTATGGTCGTCTACCTGTTCAGTAGTGATTTGTGTGGTTTCGGTGTGTGGACCCTTCTTACGCTTAATAATTCTCTTAGTAGTTGTCTTTTTGGTGGTCTTACCCTCGGGAGTTACTCCGGTTTCTACCGTTGTCTCTTCTGGAAGCTCAATTGTTTCGACTGGTTTAGGCTGTTCTTCTTCTGGGGTTTCCTTTTGTTCGGTGATGGTGACTGTAGTAATCGGTGATTCACCTTCTTGTTCTATGGTAGTGATTTCAGTCACCTTGTCCTTAGGGCCTCGTTTGATGACTCGTTTCGTCGTTTTGACCTTTTTAACTTCGCCAGTTTCAGTTCGGACTTGAGTGACTTCTACCTTTTCCGGAGCTTCTTCAACGACTTTAGCTGTTTTCTCTGTGTGTAAATCAGTGAATGGTGTAATTGTGTCATCTGTTATTTCCTCAGTTGTGTGAACGGAAATGATAGGTGTGTTGTCGTCTACCTGTTCAGTAGTGATTTGTGTAGTTTCTGTGCGTGGACCCTTCTTACGTTTAATGATTCTCTTAGTAGTTGTCTTTTTGGTGGTCTTACCCTCGGGAGTTTCTCCGCTTTCTACCGTTGTCTCTTCTGGAAGCTCAATCGTTTCGACTGGTTCAGGCTGTTCCTCTTCTGTTGTTTCGTTTTGGTCGGTAACGGTGACTGTGGTTATCGGTGCTTCCCCTTCTTTTTCTGTGGTAGTGATTTCTGTCACCTTGTCCTTTGGTCCTCGTTTTATGACACGCTTTGTCGTTTTGACCTTCTTAACCTCGCCGGTCTCAGTGCGTACTTGCGTGACTTCGACCTTCTCCGGAGCTTCTTCGACGAGCCTTGCTTTTTCTGGTGTGTAATAGTCAGTGAATGGTGTTATTGTGTCATCTGTGATTTCCTCGGTTGTGTGTACGGTAGTAATAGGTACCTCGTCGTCTGCTTGTTCAGTTGTGATTTGTGTAGTTTCTGTGCGTGGACCCTTCTTACGTTTAATGATTCTTTTAGTTATTGTCTTTTTGATGGTCTTACCCTCAGGAGTTTTTTCTGTTTCTACTGTTGTTTCTTCTGGAAGCTCGACGGTTTCAACTGGTTGTGGCTGTTCCTCTTCTGGTGTTTCGTTTTGTTCGGTGTCGGTGACTGTGGTAATCGGTGCTTCCCCTTCTTTTTCTACGGTAGTGATTTCTGTCACCTTGTCCTTTGGTCCTCGTTTTATGACACGCTTTGTCGTTTTGACCTTCTTAACCTCGCCAGTCTCAGTGCGTACTTGCGTGATTTCGACCTTTTCCGGAGCTTCTTCGACGAGCCTTGCTTTTTCTGGTGTGTAATAGTCAGTGATTGGTGTTATTGTGTCATCTGTGATTTCCTCGGTTGTGTGAACGGTAGTAATAGGTGCCTCGTCGTCTGCTTGTTCAGTTGTGATTTGTGTAGTTTCTGTGCGTGGACCCTTCTTACGTTTAATGATTCTTTTAGTTATTGTCTTTTTGATGGTCTTACCCTCAGGAGTTTTTTCTGTTTCTACTGTTGTTTCTTCTGGAAGCTCGACGGTTTCAACTGGCTGTGGCTGTTCCTCTTCTGGTATTTCTTTTGGTTCGGTAACGGTGACTGTCGTAATAGGTGCTTCTCCTTCTTTTTCTGTGGTAGTGATTTCTGTCACCATGTCTTTTGGTCCTCGTTTTATGACACGCTTTGTCGTTTTGACCTTCTTAACCTCGCCGGTCTCAGTGCGTACTTGCGTGATTTCGACCTTCTCCGGAGCTTCTTCGACGAGCCTTGCTTTTTCTGGTGTGTGTACGTCAGTGAATGGTGTTATTGTGTCATCTGTGATTTCCTCGGTTGTGTGTACGGTAGTAATAGGTGCCTCGTTGTCTGCTTGTTCAGTTGTGATTTGTGTAGTTTCTGTGCGTGGACCCTTCTTACGTTTAATGATTCTCTTAGTAGTTGTCTTTTTGATGGTCTTACCCTCAGGAGTTTTTTCTGTTTCTACTGTTGTTTCTTCTGGAAGCTCGACGGTTTCAACTGGTTGTGGCTGTTCCTCTTCTGGTGTTTCGTTTTGTTCGGTGACGGTGACTGTGGTAATCGGTGCTTCCCCTTCTTTTTCTACGGTAGTGATTTCTGTCACCTTGTCCTTTGGTCCTCGTTTTATGACACGCTTTGTCGTTTTGACCTTCTTAACCTCGCCGGTCTCAGTGCGTACTTGCGTGACTTCGACCTTCTCCGGAGCTTCTTCGACGAGCCTTGCTTTTTCTGGTGTGTAATAGTCAGTGAATGGTGTTATTGTGTCATCTGTGATTTCCTCGGTTGTGTGTACGGTAATAATAGGTGCCTCGTCGTCTGCTTGTTCAGTGGTGATTTGTGTAGTTTCTGTGCGTGGACCCTTCTTACGTTTAATGATTCTCTTAGTAATTGTCTTTTTGATGGTCTTACCCTCAGGAGTTTTTTCTGTTTCTACTGTTGTTTCTTCTGGAAGCTCGACGGTTTCAACTGGTTGTGGCTGTTCCTCTTCTGGTGTTTCGTTTTGTTCGGTGACAGTGACTGTGGTTATCGGTGCTTCCCCTTCTTTTTCTATGGTAGTGATTTCTGTCACCTTGTCCTTTGGTCCTCGTTTTATGACACGCTTTGTCGTTTTGACCTTCTTAACTTCGCCGGTCTCAGTGCGTACTTGCGTGACTTCGACCTTTTCCGGAGCTTCTTCGACGAGCCTTGCTTTTTCTGGTGTGTAATAGTCAGTGAATGGTGTTATTGTGTCATCTGTGATTTCCTCGGTTGTGTGTACGGTAGTAATAGGTGCCTCGTCGTCTGCTTGTTCAGTTGTGATTTGTGTAGTTTCTGTGCGTGGACCCTTCTTACGTTTAATTATTCTCTTAGTAATTGTCTTTTTGATGGTCTTACCCTCAGGAGTTTTTTCTGTTTCTACTGTTGTTTCTTCTGGAAGCTCGACGGTTTCAACTGGTTGTGGCTGTTCCTTTTCTGGTATTTCTTTTGGTTCGGTGACGGTGACTATGGTAATCGGTGCTTCCCCTTCTTTTTCTATGGTAGTGATTTCTGTCACCTTGTCCTTTGGTCCTCGTTTTAAGACACGCTTTGTCGTTTTGACCTTCTTAACCTCGCCAGTTTCAGTGCGTACTTGCGTGACTTCGACCTTCTCCGGAGCTTCTTCGACGAGCCTTGCTTTTTCTGGTGTGTAATAGTCAGTGAATGGTGTTATTGTGTCATCTGTGATTTCCTCGGTTGTGTGTACGGTAGTAATAGGTGCCTCGTCGTCTGCTTGCTCAGTTGTGATTTGTGTAGTTTCTGTTCGTGGACCCTTCTTACGTTTAATGATTCTCTTAGTAATTGTCTTTTTGATGGTCTTACCCTCAGGAGTTTTTTCTGTTTCTACTGTTGTCTCTTCTGGAAGCTCGACGGTTTCAACTGGCTGTGGCTGTTCCTCTTCTGGTATTTCTTTTGGTTCGGTAACGGTGACTGTCGTAATAGGTGCTTCTCCTTCTTTTTCTGTGGTAGTGATTTCTGTCACCATGTCTTTTGGTCCTCGTTTTATGACACGCTTTGTCGTTTTGACCTTCTTAACCTCGCCGGTCTCAGTGCGTACTTGCGTGATTTCGACCTTCTCCGGAGCTTCTTCGACGAGCCTTGCTTTTTCTGGTGTGTGTACGTCAGTGAATGGTGTTATTGTGTCATCTGTGATTTCCTCGGTTGTGTGTACGGTAGTAATAGGTGCCTCGTTGTCTGCTTGTTCAGTTGTGATTTGTGTAGTTTCTGTGCGTGGACCCTTCTTACGTTTAATGATTCTCTTAGTAATTGTCTTTTTGATGGTCTTACCCTCAGGAGTTTTTTCTGTTTCTACTGTTGTTTCTTCTGGAAGCTCGACGGTTTCAACTGGTTGTGGCTGTTCCTCTTCTGGTGTTTCGTTTTGTTCGAAGACGGTGACTGTGGTAATCGGTGCTTCCCCTTCTTTTTCTACGGTAGTGATTTCTGTCACCTTGTCCTTTGGTCCTCGTTTTATGACACGCTTTGTCGTTTTGACCTTCTTAACCTCGCCAGTCTCAGTGCGTACTTGCGTGACTTCGACCTTCTCCGGAGCTTCTTCGACGAGCCTTGCTTTTTCTGGTGTATGTTCGTCAGTGAATGGTGTTATTGTGTCATCTGTGGTTTCGTCGGTTGTGTGTACGGTAATAATAGGTGCCTCGTCGTCTGCTTGTTCAGTTGTTATTTGTGTAGTTTCTGTGCGTGGACCCTTCTTACGTTTAATAATTCTCTTAGTAATTGTCTTTTTGATGGTCTTACCCTCAGGAGTTTTTTCTGTTTCTACTGTTGTTTCTTCTGGAAGCTCGACGGTTTCAACTGGTTGTGGCTGTTCCTCTTCTGGTATTTCTTTTGGTTCGGTGACGGTGACTGTGGTAATCGGTGCTTCCCCTTCTTTTTCCACGGTAGTGATTTCTGTCAACTTCTCTTTTTGTCCTCGTTTTATGACACGCTTCGTTGTTTTGACCTTCTTAACCTCGCCAGTTTCAGTGCGTACTTGCGTGACTTCGACCTTCTCCGGAGCTTCTTCGACGAGCCTTGCTTTTTCTGGTGTGTGTTCGTCAGTGAATGGTGTTATTGTGTCATCTGTGATTTCCTCGGTTGTGTGCACGGTAGTAATAGGTGCCTCGTCGTCTGCTTGTTCAGTTGTGATTTGTGTAGTTTCTGTGCGTGGACCCTTCTTACGTTTAATGATTCTCTTAGTAATTGTCTTTTTGATGGTCTTACCCTCAGGAGTTTTTTCTGTTTCTACTGTTGTTTCTTCTGGAAGCTCGACGGTTTCAACTGGTTGTGGCTGTTCCTCTTCTGGTATTTCTTTTGGTTCGGTGACGGTGACTATGGTAATCGGTGCTTCCCCTTCTTTTTCTATGGTAGTGATTTCTGTCACCTTGTCCTTAGGGCCTCGTTTGATGACTCGCTTCGTCGTTTTGACCTTCTTAACCTCGCCGGTCTCAGTGCGTTCTTGCGTGACTTCGACCTTCTCCGGAGCTTCTTCGACGAGCCTTGCTTTTTCTGGTGTGTATTCGTCAGTGAATGGTGTTATTGTGTCATCTGTGATTTCTTCGGTTGTGTGTACAGTAGTAATAGGTGCCTCGTTGTCTGCTTGTTCAGTTGTGATTTGTGTAGTTTCTGTGCGTGGACCCTTCTTACGTTTAATAATTCTCTTAGTAATTGTCTTTTTGATGGTCTTACCCTCAGGAGTTCTTTCTGTTTCTACTGTTGTTTCTTCTGGAAGCTCGACGGTTTCAACTGGTTGTGGTTGTTCCTCCTCTGGTGTTTCGTTTTGTTCGGTGACGGTGACTGTGGTAATCGGTGCTTCCCCTTCTTTTTCTACGGTAGTGATTTCTGTCACCTTGTCCTTTGGTCCTCGATTTATGACACGCTTTGTCGTTTTGACCTTCTTAACCTCGCCGGTCTCAGTGCGTACTTGCGTGACTTCGACCTTCTCCGGAGCTTCTTCGACGAGCCTTGCTTTTTCTGGTGTGTGTTCGTCAGTGAATGGTGTTATTGTGTCATCTGTGATTTCCTCGGTTGTGTGTACGGTAGTAATAGGTGCCTCGTCGTCTGCTTGTTCAGTTGTGATTTGTGTAGTTTCTGTGCGTGGACCCTTCTTACGTTTAATGATTCTTTTAGTTATTGTCTTTTTGATGGTCTTACCCTCAGGAGTTTTTTCTGTTTCTACTGTTGTTTCTTCTGGAAGCTCGACGGTTTCAACTGGTTGTGGCTGTTTCTCTTCTGGTGTTTCGTTTTGTTCGGTGACGGTGACTGTGGTAATCGGTGCTTCCCCTTCTTTTTCTACGGTAGTGATTTCTGTCACCTTGTCCTTTGGTCCTCGCTTTATGACACGCTTCGTCGTTTTGACCTTCTTAACCTCGCCGGTCTCAGTGCGTACTTGCGTGACTTCGACCTTCTCCGGAGCTTCTTCGACGAGTCTTGCTTTTTCAGGTTTGTGTTCGTCAGTGAATGGTGTTATTGTGTCATCTGTTATTTCCTCGGTTGTGTGTACGGTAATAATAGGTGCCTCGTCGTCTGCTTGTTCAGTTGTGATTTGTGTAGTTTCTGTGCGTGGACCCTTCTTACGTTTAATGATTCTCTTAGTAATTGTCTTTTTGATGGTCTTACCCTCAGGAGTTTTTTCTGTTTCTACTGTTGTTTCTTCTGGAAGCTCGACGGTTTCAACTGCTTGTGGCTGTTCCTCTTCTGGTGTTTCGTTTTGTTCGGTGACAGTGACTGTGGTAATCGGTGCTTCCCCTTCTTTTTCTACGGTAGTGATTTCTGTCACCTTGTCCTTTGGTCCTCGTTTTATGACACGCTTTGTCGTTTTGACCTTCTTAACCTCGCCGGTCTCAGTGCGTACTTGCGTGACTTCGACCTTCTCCGGAGCTTCTTCGACGAGCCTTGCTTTTTCTGGTGTGTAATAGTCAGAGAATGGTGTTATTGTGTCATCTGTGATTTCCTCGGTTGTGTGTACGGTAGTAATAGGTGCCTCGTCGTCTGCTTGTTCGGTTGTGATTTTTGTAGTTTCTGTGCGTGGACCCTTCTTACGTTTAATGATTCTCTTAGTAATCGTCTTTTTGATGGTCTTACCCTCAGGAGTTCTTTCTGTTTCTACTGTTGTTTCTTCTGGAAGCTCGACGGTTTCAACTGGTTGTGGCTGTTCCTCTTCTGGTGTTTCGTTTCGTTGGGTGACGGTTACAGTGGTGATTGGTTCTTCGCCGTCTTTTTCAACTGTAGTTATTTCTGTCACCTTGTCCTTTGGTCCTCGTTTTATGACACGCTTTGTCGTTTTGACCTTCTTAACCTCGCCAGTTTCAGTGCGCACTTGCGTGACTTCGACCTTTTCCGGAGCTTCCTCGACGAGCCTCGCTTTTTCTGGTGTGTGTTCGTCAGTGAATGGTGTTATTGTGTCATCTGTGATTTCCTCGGTTGTGTGTACGGTAATAATAGGTGCCTCGTCGTCTGCTTGTTCAGTTGTGATTTGTGTAGTTTCTGTGCGTGGACCCTTCTTACGTTTAATGATTCTCTTAGTAATCGTCTTTTTGATGGTCTTACCCTCAGGAGTTTTTTCTGTTTCTACTGTTGTTTCTTCTGGAAGCTCGACGGTTTCAACTGGTTGTGGCTGTTCCTCTTCTGGTGTTTCGTTTTGTTCGGTGACAGTGACTGTGGTAATCGGTGCTTCCCCTTCTTTTTCTATGGTAGTGATTTCTGTCACCTTGTCCTTTGGTCCTCGTTTTATGACACGCTTTGTCGTTTTGACCTTCTTAACCTCACCGGTCTCAGTGCGTACTTGCGTGACTTCGACCTTCTCCGGAGCTTCTTCGACGAGTCTTGCTTTTTCAGGTTTGTGTTCGTCAGTGAATGGTGTTATTGTGTCATCTGTTATTTCCTCGGCTGTGTGTACGGTAATAATAGGTGCCTCGTTGTCTGCTTGTTCAGTTGTGATTTGTGTAGTTTCTGTGCGTGGACCCTTCTTACGTTTAATGATTCTCTTAGTAATTGTCTTTTTGATGGTCTTACCCTCAGGAGTTTTTTCTGTTTCTACTGTTGTTTCTTCTGGAAGCTCGACGGTTTCAACTGGTTGTGGCTGTTCCTCTTCTAGTGTTTCGTTTTGTTCGGTGACGGTGACTGTGGTTATCGGTGCTTCCCCTTCTTTTTCTATGGTAGTGATTTCTGTCATCTTGTCCTTAGGGCCGCGTTTGATGACTCGCTTCGTCGTTTTGACCTTCTTAATCTCGCCAGTTTCAGTGCGTACTTGCGTGACTTCGACTTTCTCCGGAGCTTCTTCGACGAACCTTGCTTTTTCTGGTGTGTGTTCGTCAGTGAATGGTGTTATTGTGTCATCTGTGATTTCCTCGGCTGTGTGTACGGTAATAATAGGTGCCTCGTCGTCTGCTTGTTCAGTTGTAATTTGTGTAGTTTCTGTGCGTGGACCCTTCTTACGTTTAATGATTCTCTTAGTAATTGTCTTTTTGATGGTCTTACCCTCAGGAGTTTTTTCTGTTTCTACTGTTGTTTCTTCTGGAAGCTCGACGGTTTCAACTGGTTGTGGCTGTTCCTCTTCTGGTGTTTCGTTTTGTTCGGTGACGATGACTGTGGTAATCGGTGCTTCCCCTTCTTTTTCTATGGTAGTGATTTCTGTCACCTTGTCCTTTGGTCCTCGTTTTAAGACACGCTTTGTCGTTTTGACCTTCTTAACCTCGCCAGTTTCAGTGCGTACTTGCGTGACTTCGACCTTCTCCGGAGCCTCTTCGACTACCTTTGCGGTTTCAAACCAGATTTCATCTGTGAATGGTACGATTGTGTTTTCTGTTTGTTCCTCAGTTGTGTGTACTGAAATTATGGGTGCGTTGTTGTCAACCTGCTCGGTAGTGATTTGTGTTGTTTCCGTGTGTCCATCCTTTTTACGTTTAATGATTTTCCTGGTGGTGGTCTTTTTGGTTATCGTACCCTCGGGACCTTTTTTGGTTTCCACAGTTATCTTCTCCGGGAGCTCAACAATCTCGACGGGCTGAGACTTTACATCCTCGGTTGTTTCTGTTTGTTCAGTAACGGTGGTTATTGGTGCTTCGCCTTCTCTTTCAATGGTAGTGATTTCAGTTACTTTGTTCTTAGGACCACGTTTAATGAGACGTTTCGTCGTTTTAACTTTCTTCACTTCACCAGTTTCAGTGCGGATTTGAGTTATTTCGACTTTTTCTGGAGCTTCATCAACAATAGTAGCAGTTTCAGGTAATTGAGTTTCATCAAAGTATGTTACCTGATTATCAGTTAGCTCTTCTGAGGTATGTACAGAAATTATCGGTGTCTTATCATCTACTTGTTCTGTTGTGATTTGTGTTGTTTCTGTATGTGGACCTTTCTTACGTTTAATGATTCGTCTGGTGATTGTCTTTTTTGTGGTTTTACCTTCGGGAGTTCTTTCCGTTTCTATTGTCGTCTCCTCTGGTAGTTCTATGGTTTTGATTGGTTTATGCTGTTCTTCTTTTATGTCTTCTGAAGTTTGTTCTGAAATAACAGGTACATTATCCACCTGCTCTCTTATTTGTGTTGCTTCCGTTTGTAGGCCTGATTTACGATTAATGATTTTCTTGACTTTTTTCTTTTTGGTGGTTTCACCCTCGGGAGTTTGCTCCAATACTATTATTGTTTCCTCTGGTTGGTCTTCAATTAATTCTTCTATATCTATAGGGCGATCTAAAGTGGTATCGTTTTCATTAAACTCTTCAATCACAACGCCATGGTGTGGAGTCACTTGTTGTTTTGGGATTTCATCTTCATCCAGTTTTTCTTCTATTACCACTTTGTTTTCAACGCATTCGTTTGCTTGTGTTTTCTTTTTTTTTCGCAAAATTGTACGTTTAGTTTTTATCTGAATTGGTTCTCCACTTTGTGCTTGGGCAAACTTCGTGACTATTTCTTCAGTTTCTTCTACGTCTGATGATTTAGGTGATTGATTTGATTTTTCTGAAAGTGTTTAATTGTGCTTAGTGATTACCGTGCTGGTATTAGAATGTTTTAAGAGACACCAATTTGTTCGCCGCTGTTCAGTTTTAAAAGTAAATTATCTCACCTCTCAGCCATTATATTATCTCATAATAATTTGCAATCGATCCCGTGTTTTGAAAGAAAATTCATAAATAAATTTAGCAATTTTAGAAATTTTGTTAATGCGTTCAATGACACAATGTATTACTCCGTTAATTGGCCAATTTTTATTTTAATAATGTACAAATGCCAGATGTTTTTAATGTAACAGGTATTTAAGAGGTTTCATAAAGTAAACATAATTTAATTATCTTCAGATTTGGGGATAAAGTTGTGTGTTGGTTAGGTCAGGTTAGCTTTGAACCGTCCGTTTTGTTAACAAAATCCAAATTCCTACTTACAAAATAATTCCTCTTTTTATCCAGAACGCTGGACCTTAATTTTATCCCTAACTATTTCAAGTCATTTTACTTATGCAATTTATGCATGTTAGAACGTTTATTTACTTTAAATTCATCGTTCTCCATTGGAATAAGTAACAGTTAATAAGTGAACACGGATTGAGTGGCAGGAAAACGCTGTTATTAATATTAAATTTTGGATTCTCTGTAGTTGTCACTCCAAATTATACAAAAAGTTAATCTAAAAAAAGGCCAAGTTCTCACAAGAGATATCTGAAAAGGTGCCAAGTTCGTCACTAGATTTTTGAATCTATCCGCGGTTTGAATATAGGGTTTGGCCGTAAATGTATTTTGAGCCGTAACTTGGCAGTTTTTCTGTGTGCCTAGTTGTTTAAGAAAAAGAAACCGAGTTTGCAAAATAATTAGAGCTTACAGACATGGCCTTGCTCATAGTAAGTAGGATGACGCTGCTGGAACCACAAACACAAAAATGCATTTCCAAAACCGATAGTTGCTAACTTCAAAGGTAAAGTTATTTGAAAGTTGACCTTTCTTAGATTACCAATTTTTAGTTTGTTTTAACATTCCGTTGCCTATAACTCAATCGTCTGATGGCTAGTATTTTGATCGGTATTTAAGTTCAGTTAACTACCGATCAACAAATCTGCCCTTAGTCGTGATAGTTTTTCTTTTAATTTCTTTATATTCACCAAAGGTTGAAAGGTTATCGAAGTTTCGAAAAACTTTTGTTCGCTGTTTCGTTTGTCCGAATTTTCATTAAATAAGACGGTTATTGGAAGAGAGGAGAGATAATAAGCTTAATGTTTAATTTTATGTATATAAATGAGTAAATTGGCGGTTTAAAAATATGTAAGTACTATGAGCCCTATGGAACCTTGACCCACCATGGAATGTTGTCACAGTGACATTATAAAATATTTTGTTCGGCACTTCTCACGACTTTAATCGTAACGTCACTGTAGTACAGTTCTATGGTGTGTCAGGGTTCTATTGGGCTGATAGTACCTATGTAATGTATATAAACTTTGGCGAATAGGCAAGATTAAGAGAAAGTTTCTGAAAAGGTTTGTTTTATAGTCAAGAAACTGTCCGATTCATAATGTTACGCCCTGTTTACACTTTGTTAAGTACAAGTGTGAAGTTCATACATTTGCTACTTGCCACTTGACAGCGAATGTATGAACTTCAAACTTGCACTTAACAAAGTGTAATCAGGGCCTCATGCTAATATGGTCGGGAATAACGGGTAAGACATGGTATTTTTGCAGTATTGACTGTATAAATATACCTGTGTACAGTCAGCAGCAGAAGTAGATGAACAGTTGAAGTGCTCAAAATTAACTTTATACGCTTTTATTATCTTTACAATAGAAGAGTGTGTAGATAATTTTGAACTTTCGACTGTCCACCTACTTCTGCTGCTGTCTGTATAAACCGTTTTAGAATGATTGTGATTTGGTTATTTACTAGCAGCCTATTTGAAGAGCTTTATGTAACTTTATTAGATTTAGTTTGATTGTCAATAGGTACGCAAAATATACAATCGCTATTCTTATAGTACACTAAACACGGTAAACTATAGTTAAAAAGATTTAAGATCGTGTAAATTATACCTATATTACGTGTTGGTTTGTGTGTCATTTACATTGTAAATTCATTTTTCAAATGCCTTACCCTTGATCGGAATGTCATCTGGAAGCTCAATCGTTTCATCTATCGGTTGCTCGGCAACTGTGACGGCTGCTTCATCTTCTTCGAGTACCTCCTCAGAGTCTTGTTTATTTTTAGTAATTCGTTTCTTAACTTTCTTTACCTTCTTTATTTCTTCTATTATTGTCGGTTCTTCAGGTTTCGTGGGATAGTCTTCGTCGATTTCTTCAATTTGCACTTGAGATTCTAATTTAGGTACATGTAAATAGTCATCTGGCAACTCGACTGTACCCCTAGCAGTATCTTTAACGAAAGTAAAATCGGTATCTTCATATTCTTCAATGTCGACGTCATGTTTTTGAATTGGTTGAGGTTTATTAAAATCATCGTCGTCAAGCTTTTCCTCTATTACAATGTCATTTTCAGTTACATCCTTCGTGTGCGATTTCTTTTTTCTAACGATCGTTCGTTTGGTTTTAACTTGAATTGGTTCTCCACTTGGTGCTTGTATAAATTTGGTAATTATCTCTTCCGTTTCTTCTGTATCTGATGTTTTAGGTGAAATAACCTTGTCATTTGTTTTTTCTGAAAGTGTTTAAATATGTTATTTAGTCAGTATGTCAATGAATTCGGGTAACTTGAACGTTGAAAGGCTTACAATTAAGTTATGAAATGTAAAAGTGCAGTATAGTATTTGGAGTAAGAAATGGGAATAGAAGGTGCTGCATTTCTCCCAGAATGGTTAACATGTTGTGAACTTGTTATGGGTAACGGGTTACCAAACAATAGAATAAACCACATGTAAAGTCAATTTCCTATCTTATTTGAAGGCGCTTTAACGTACCCTTTATGGTTAATTTTATTTTCTGTAAATATTCAATCTTACCCCAACATACTTAATTATTTATTCACTTAGTACAGTTTCTGTTTAAAAAATGTTTAATATATACATACCCATATAACGAGTCTCCTGTTCTGATATTGTAAGTGTGTGCTCTATGTCACTTGTTTGTGTAAGTTTGCCCGTTTTCAACACGTCCAACACATCATCAGTAAATGTTGATACATGTTCATTTATGAATTCGTCCGTGACTTCTAGCTCACTAGCCGTAGTGTAACCTTCTCGGACTTTTTGTGGCTTTGGTTGTGTAACCAGAAAATCGTTTTCATGCAAAAGACATGTGTTATCTGTGACAATAAGTGGAGCTAATTCGTTAGCTACAACAGTCGAAGTCTTACTCTGTGTAGTTTGTGAAGTAAATTCATCTGCGTGTGCCTCTAATATGTTTTCCATGCATTGTAAATGTGAAAGTGGAGCTATTGATTTCTCTGCTTTCACTTGTTTACCTTTGTGAGAGACGAAATCTTCAGGAGAGTCTTCGTGGGTGACTTCGCTTACCGTCACACCTTGCGTAGTGTTCAAGGTGAGCGAAGCATTTTCCAATTGAACTGGTTTTTCAAACGAAGTTTCGGTTCCAGTTTCATGTGCGATGACGTCAGTTAGGCTTACTGATTCATTTTCTATTGGAGTAGCGGTTACGTTTTTCTTATCTTGTTTGAACGGTTTTATTTCCGAAGTGTTTTCGCCGATAAATATTTCCGTTTGCTGTAAGGGTTTCATTTCTAAAACCTGTCCCACAACAGAGCTAATTTTACTACCTTCTATAATTATGTCTTCAGAATCTTCATGTGTAATGTTATCAGTAACAATGTAGCTTTTATGTGTCTCTAAGTCTGTGGAGGCTTTGTTGTGTTCTACTTGAGTAACGGAAGGCAAGTCACTTGCATTCTCGAATACAGCTGGTTTTGTATTGTAGAGCTCTTGTAAGAAGTTTTGAGTTTGAAGTGCTTTTTCATTCTTATTATGATCAAACTTTTCAAACATCTCACTTTTTTCTCCTGCTATTACTTCAGTTTGTTCAACTGATTTCAATTCTGTTATTTGTTTTTCAGCAAATCTAGCCTGTTCTTCTTTAGTTTTTATTATGTCAGGAAACTCTTGCACAGTATTTTCGGTTGTTTCATAGCTTTTGTGAAGTTCCAGTTCAAGCTGTACTTGAGATTTCTCTGTTTCGAAATTCGTGGCTAAATCAGCTGCATTTTCAAGTATTTCTGGTTGACTTTGTGTTATTTCTTTTTTCGTGGTTTGAACTGGCTGTGCTTTTTCACTCTTAGGATGGAATTTGTCAAAGACATCAGGAATTTCCTCAGTCATGGTTTCTGTTTGTTCAACTGATTTCAATCCTACGACATCTTGTTCGGCAGTTGAAACTTCAGGCTTAAATGTGGTTTTGAAAGTACCGACACTTTCAATTGCTTGTGTTTGCTGGTTGTAAAGAGCTTCCGTAACTGATTGCGATTCCTGAGCTTTTTCGTCCTTGAATGGCTTGTCGAAGAAATCAGCTGCGCTTTCAAGTATTTCTGGTTGACTTTGTGTTATTTCTTTTTTCATGGTTTGAACAGGCTGTGCCTTTTCACCTTTAGGATGGAACTTGTCAAAGATATCAGGCATTTCCTCTGTCATAGTTTCTGTTTGTTCGACTGATTTTAAATCCACGATATCTTGTTCGGCAGTTGAAACTTCGGGCTTAAATGTGGTTTTAAAAGTACCGACACTTTCAATCGCTTGTGTTTGCTGGTTGTAAAGAGCTTCAGTAACTGATTGCGATTCCTGAGCTTTTTCGTCCTTGAACGGCTTGTCGGAGAAATCAATTGCACTTTCAAGTATTTCTGGTTGACTTTGTGTTATTTCTTTTTTCATGGTTTGAACAGGCTGTGCCTTTTCACCTTTAGGATGGAACTTGTCAAAGATATCAGGCATTTCCTCTGTCATAGTTTCTGTTTGTTCGACTGATTTTAAATCCACGATATCTTGTTCGGCAGTTGAAACTTCGGGCTTAAATGTTGTTTTAAAAGTACCGACACTTTCAATCGCTTGTGTTTGCTGGTTGTAAAGAGCTTCAGTAACTGATTGCGATTCCTGAGCTTTTTCGTCCTTGAACGGCTTGTCGGAGAAATCAATTGCACTTTCAAGTATAGCTGGTTGACTTTGTGTTATTTCTTTTTTCGTCGTTTGAACTGGCTGTGCTTTTTCAACTCTAGGATGAAATTTGTCAAAGAAGTCAGGTCTTTCCTCTGTTAGAGTTTCTGTTTGTTCGACTAATTTCAAACCCACGACATCTTGTTCGGCAGTTGAAACATCAGGCTTAAAGGTGGTTTTAAAAGTACCAACGCTTTCAATAGCTTGTATTTGTTCATTGTAAAGAGCTTCAGTTACTGATTGCGATTCCTGAGCTGTTTCATCCTTGGACGGCTTGTCTGAGAAATCAGCTGCGCTTTCAAGTATTTCTGGTTGACTTTGTGTAATTTCTTTTTTCGTGGTTTGTACTGATTGTGCCGTTTCACCCTTAGCATGGAATTTGTCAAAGACGTCAGGTATTTCTTCTGTTATAGTTTCTGTTTGTTCGACTGATCTTAATCCCACGACATCTTGTTCGGCAGTTGATGCTTCGGGCTTAAATGTGGTTTTGAAAGTCCCGAGGCTTTCAATTGCTTGTGTTTGTTCACTGTAAAGAGCTTCAGTAACTGATTGTGACTCTTGTGCTTTTTCATCCCTAAATGGCTTGCTTCCTGAAAATTCTGTGCCTTCTTCAATAACTGTCGTTTCATTAGTCGTAACATGATGCAAAGCTTCTAGTTTAACTTGATTTTCTCCTATTTTAGGCATTTGCTCAGGTTGTATTGACAACTCGTCTTCTCGTACAATTGCGTCAGTTACGGTTATATGTTGCTGAGATTCTATAGAAACATCAAGTTTTTCTTCTCGTGGTTTAATTGATGGCACAAAATCAGATTCATTTTCTTTTAACGTCACTTCGTGAACAAGTATCGGCAATGTAGCCTCGTAAGATATGTCTGATTTTTTTGATATAGTTGTCAAGACATTTTCAAGCGGATAGTCGTTTTCTCTAACCTCTGTTTCTGTAACCGTGATGTGCCTTACAGTTTCCACATTAGCTTTTCCTTGTTCCATCTTATTCAATAGTCCTACTTTCAAGTCGTCATCCTTCTCTAAAGTAATAGTTTCTGTTACATGTATGTGATCGCCGACTTCTAAATTAATATTTGGGCTGACTTTCTTTGCTTCCTTGTCAGGAATTAATTCCTCGTGCGTCTCTTCGGTCTTTGTTTCTGTCACATAAATTGATCTGGCTGGCTCTATAGAAAAGTCAAGAATTTCCTTGGTTGTCAGATCAATTTTTTTTATCGATTCTTCGGCTTCTGTGAATTGACACATTTCAACATTAAGATGTCGGTGTGCATTTAAGTTCACGTTGTAATTAGCGCTTTTAGGGGTTTGATCAGGTTTGAGAACATCTTCTTTTTCAATAACCGTTGTCTCAGAAATATTAATATAATCTTCGGGTAGTACAGAAAATCCAGCTTTATGAGACAAATCCGAACTTACCGCCATTGATTGTTCTGCTTCAATAGGAACCATTTCGTTAATACCTACACTGGAATGTATATTAACACTATCGGTAGGCTGTATAGACTTTTTGTTTGACATTGTTTCGTCCGCTTCAAAGTTTTGCTCTTTTTCTGATAACAATACTTCCGAAACACCGGCACATTGTTTACCTTCAATTGAAAGTTTTATTAATTCCGATTTTACAGACGGTAGCTGGTCGAATGTCTCTTCGGATTCTCCTACAAAAGGTTGCGACTTTTGAACGGCTTCTTTCATTCCATGGGTGGTAAGCGCATTTGACATCGTAGTGCTAGATACATGCAGATCTTCAATTTCTTGGTTTGTTATAACCTCCGAACTGAATAATGATTGTTGTTCATCAATTGCAGGTCTTGCAGTAGTAGTAAACATATCTAACATTTTGGTAAGTTCCGTCTCTTTTTCATTGAAATTTGTTTCCGATATTTCCTTGGCGGACATTTCAACAATCTTTTCAACAGCTGAATGTTTGGAGTCTTTTTGAAACGGTGCCAATTCAGATTCTTTCTCCGCATACATTACCTCCATACCTTGTAAATGTCTTCGTAAATCGTCACTTGAAACGATAGCTTGAGAAGTTTCAGGAGATTTTTCCTGAAGAATTTTAACATCGTTTGATGCCAATACTTCTGTATTTACCGTACTAATCTGTGGAACAAATGCTATCGAGGCATCTTGGGTTGGTACTGAAAGCTTTCCGACAAACTCTTTTTCTTTTTCTATGGTTTCAGTGCAGCTCGTAATAAGAGCTTGAGTTTCTGTAAAGTCGGGCACAATATTTGATGTTACAGTAGTGCGTTCTGGCAAGTCAGTTTCGGTTTCTGCTGTTATTATTTCAGTCTGCTCTAGTGTATAAGATGGTACAGGTGTGACATCAGTTTGTTTTACAGATATTGTCTCATTTTGGAATTCTATTGGTTGTTGAGTGACAATGACCTCTTCAATGTGTGCTGCCTTTCCATAAATTTCGTCAATTTTAGATGTAGCCGTTTTGAAAGTTGTTTCTAAAATATCTGTACTTTGTAGATTTTCAGATTGTGTAAGTGTTTCTGATATTTGTAAACCTTGACGAGAAGTGAATGAAACGTTAGCACTCTGTTGGTCTGGTGCGGTTAACATTGCTAGTGAATTTTCGCTTTCTACAGTAGTTTGTTCATCACATTCAGGTACTTGAAGTGTTGTTAATGAAATGGATGGTTTTGCTTGGTTGTCTAGTTTTTCAGTCGTGAAAATTCCTTCAGATAAATGTACCAAAGTTTCCTGTTGTGTAAGTGCTTCTTGTGTAAAAGCGCCTTGTTTAGCTTTTGCCCATGCAAGGTCACTCGCGTTCTCAAACTTACTCGTTGCAATTTCTGGTTTGCTTTCCTCTACTATAAGGGCTTGAGTAGAATCAATACCAAGTGTAGCTGAAGCCGTATTTGGCGCGGGAGTTTCCTCAAGTGAACTTTCCTTTTCATTATAGTCGGTAGAAGTTATTTGTATTTCATTGTGTGCTACATTTTCAACATTAGCTTTTTTAGACTGTCTGCTAAAATTATCTTCTTCTGTAAATCCCACGCTAGAGTCAGGTACTAATTCAGAGCTTATAGCTACTGATCTTAATGCTAGCACTTGTGAAGAGACACCAAAAGTTTCTTGTAAACTACTGGGAGTATATTCACTTTCGTTCTCATTTTGATATACTTCACTGACATTTATTTCCTGCGATGGAATTATTTCCGGTAAAATTGTTTTGAGATCAGGCTTTACAATTTCTTGCAAGTTTGATTGAGAATCTAGAACTTCGTTTTCAGATACTTGAAGTGAAGTGAGTGTTTCAGATGTAAAACTAGCTGCTTCGTATTTAGTTACTGTTGATTCCATTTTATCCAAAGCCTCTCTTGGAACAGTTTCTGAAGTAATAGCTATCTTGTGGTTGGACTCAATGTCTGGCGTAGCAAATGCGTCGAGTTTTACTTGATCTGGAATTAACTTATTTTCATTTACGCTTGAGACTACTTCAGTTATATTTAAACTTTCATTTTCAGTATAAGTAGGCACGGCTTTACTTTGATGAGTTTGCGTTTCATCTAATTTATCTAATTGTTCTTGGACAGTGGTTTGTAATACAGAAATTTCTTTATGGAGGTCCCTGTATATTTCTGATGCTTTTTCAGAAACATTAGAGGTCAAAGGCATAAAGTTGATTTGATCAGCGGTATTAATCTCTTCAGAAATAGGTGTTTTAAGATGATGAGTGTGGGAAGGTTTGGTAGACATAACCTCAGGTATTTTACTGAGCGTAAGCTTATTTTCAGATTCCGATGACTCGGTTTCGTATATTGTTAGGGGTATGTTAGGAACCACGGACTGCGTGATGGTTTCGGTTTTTTTAGTTAGGTACTCCTCTGAAGTTTCCTGTTCATGTACGATAGGAGCAGTTATGATTTTTGCACTTTCAGTAATCACTGTCTCAGTAGCTGATTCTTCTTGTGCTTTCTCCTGTAATTTAAGCTCACCAATGGAAGTCATCTGCACGGCTTCAGACGTTATAATTGGTTCTATTGCTTGGACATCCATTTCGGCTACAGCAGTGTATTTATCGTCCTTCAAAATAAGATCCTTTTCGCTTTCATTAACGTGAACCTCTTCGATAAAGTTTTTATCTAATAATGATATTGAAACATCTGCATGAGTTCCAAGTATTGCCTTTGCTTCTTCTAAGTTCATTTCTGATTCATGAATATCAGTTTCCATATTAAATTTGTGTTGATGTTCACTTACACCTACGTTTGCCTTTTTACTGGGTAAAGGTTCGGTAATGAAGTCGGCTTCTTTGATGTGGGCGCTTATTATAGAAGTGTTTAAGCTTGTGTGTAAAGTTAAATCTTTACCAACGTTTACCATCGTAGGTAGTTCTTTCTTTGGCAGTTCTCCTTCTTTCTCATGCGCTTCGTCAAGTGAGACTTGTAAACTATCTTTAATAGTAACATCAACATTTGCTTCTTGTGTTGGTGGTAGCTTAAGAGCTTGTAATAGTCCCTCCTTTTCTTGTACGTCATGTATTTCTGTTAAAACTTGGTTTGAAGTCAATACATCTTTCCGAGCAGTTTCTGTCGGTACAATAAGTTCTGGATAATATCTTCCTGATTTATCTTCTACAAATACCTCCCCAACCTGTAGAGATTCATGCAAGTTAAAATTGAGTTTAGACGTTGCAGTTTTTTCAATAGTTTTGCTATCTATATCATATTCCTTTAATTCGTCGTGGACCTCTTCGACGCTGAGGGGTACCAAAGGAGTAACAGTGACCGCGGCATTCGATTTTTTCACAACTAAGTTTTCAAACGACTCTTCTTTTATGTTAGTTATTTGTTCAGTAACATTTAGAGCATCTTTTAGCGTTACAGAAGGTTTTGCACTTCCAAAGTGCGTTTCCGCCTTTTGTAAATCGGTTAAATCCACATCTGGGAGTACTTCTGTCGTTACTAGTCCCTCTACTGGAGTTACATTTTTTACTGCTTTAACGTCAAGTTTAGCTTGATTTAACGAATATTCGTCTAACGAGTTGCTGACTTCAACTTCAGTTATTTCTAAAGACTCCTTTTCAGAAATTGATGGTTTGATTAGAAGTTTAACTTGTTCTTTAACCTGCAACGATTCTTCTCTTTCCTCTACATGTTGTGATGCATTCATAAGAGGGTAGTTTGTATCAATTTTTATATTTGCTTTTATCGTATCCGTCTTTCTCTCGGTAATATGAGATACTTCACTAGCAGGAACCACTTCTATTTTGTTTTCAGGGATATCAGTAGCTGTTACTGTTTTGTATATTGTCTCTGCATTATCAAACACTCCGGCCTCATCATCTTCATAAATTTCGACGTTTTCCTTAGACTGCACAGCTTTTATTGCCTTACTCTCTTTTATTACTTCTGTTTCGACACGAACTTCGGAGTCATTCTTTTGCTTTGTGTGCTTTTTGCGTTTTATTTGTTCTTTCGTTTTAACATCTGTAAAATGATACATAATGGTAGAGTAAATCTGTTTTTTAAAGTAACATATACAAATTATCATAAAAATTCAAATAATACGAATGGATAGAAAAGTATCATGAATGTAATAAGCAAGCAGCCCTTAAATATACCGTTAACGTGTTTGATAAGCAAAAGCGTAGGTGTTTTATTAATGTATTATTACAAAACCTTTACTTACTGTAAATGTGTAATGCATCCCTGTAGTTAAACAAACTAAAAGCACGATTGAAGCGCACACTCTTTGAAGCCAAACTTTAAAGCTGCGTTTAAATGCCTCATAAGATATAGCTGAAAACATGTATCGAATACGTGGTGGTTACATTTTGTTAAAACTATTTTAAGTCTTACTTTTTAAGTTTTACCTATTTTATTTAAAGTAGTAAATAATAAAAAGGTTTTTTATTATTTACTATGATATTATAAAAATATTAAAAATTTAATTTCTTAAACCAAGCGTTAGTACCTGAAAACTTAATTGCACTAAACTACAAAGATTATAAGTAATATTTTTCATTGCGAAAACTGAAAAGCAAAGCGGTTTTATTGAGTTTTAGTTTTCTAAAGCGAGAGTTAATAAGCAAATGAAAAATAATAATAATATAAGAGTATTAAATAATATATGATTCAAAATGAAATGAAAAAAAAATGAAAATGACAACGATAGTTAACACTTTGAAAGTACTTACCTAGCACCTGCTGTTCTTCAACAGATGTATCTAAAAAACGAAAACAAATTGAATGTAATAAATACTAAATAAACTAAGGTGAGGCAGATTATAAAAATATCTTATTAAGGAAAGCATGTTACGTAAGCAATTTAAAACCACTTAATAAGCATTTACAATTATAATAGTATGTTTATGAGACACTATTTTTTTTGTACATTAAGTAGTTTAACTAACCTTCAATAACTTTGGTGGTTTTCGTTTCCGCAACGTGTTCAGCAGAGGATTCCTCGATAACCTGAAAATAAATTATTTGTTATTACCCTTGCTTTATACTCATAATTATTAACCATAAGTATCATCATGAAGATGTTACATCTGGCAGTTAATTTTTTCATTTTATTTGGTTCTCTCAACTTCTAACAAGCGGCCAGGGGCCCGTTTCACGAAGCTACAAGTTACAAATTACAAGCGGAAGTCTCTTTCTAACTCCTTTTGCTAGAAAGAGAGTTCCGCTTGTAATTTGTAACTTGTAGCTTCCTGAAACGGGCCACAGGGCCTCTATTCTAGGAGGTAAAAACGATATCGTATTTGAGCTGTTATGGTATTGTTTTTAACTCGATCGTCATTACTGTCAAGTAAACAAGAGCTATCAAAACGTTGAAAATACGATAACAGGTCAAAAACGATCTGGGTTTTACCGCCTAGAATACCGGCCAATTGTGTAAGCCTTGCAAAAAGTGGTAAATTTACATCAAAATACGCTCGCTGTTTTTTCGAATAATTCTCTTTTTATTCAGATTACAAATAAAAAAAAAATCCTTAGATTGTTTGTCAAATTACCTCATGAGCTTCTCTTTGTTCCCAAGATCTTGGTTTAAAGTCTTCTGGATAAAAGTGGGCAATAACTTCCTCGACCGAGCTGTGCTTCAATTCGACCATTTTAAGGAAGGCGCGGAAACCGACCTTCGCCGCTATCACGTCCTCATCCTGCGTAGTTTCCTCAGTAAGTACTTCTGTAATGAGCGCGCCATGGCCCTGTCGCTCGACTAACTGTACTAAAGCTGATTGAGACTGTGGGATTCGCAATGCTGGGAAATACTGTGAGTCGTACAGGCTTTCTATTTCATCCGTGTTAACCCCACTTCTTAACATATATCCTATCTTGGCGAGCTCTCTTAAAGGCGATTCTCCAGGTCCAAACTCCTTGGCATTGATGACTTCAAGTAGTTCGTTTATCTCAGCTACCATCCTAGAGTCAGACTCAACTGTCTTTACTATACCCTTCTGTTTCTCAATCGGACTCTTTTCGAATGGCTGCACTGTTTCTTCTTTTTGCTGTTGTGAAGACACTATATGTTCGTGTGGCGTTATAGCTGGTTGCACTATTTCTGATTTAGGTACTGGCTTTTCCTTCTTGTCAACCTTCTTATACGAGGCTACATCGACGGTTTCTACGTGCTCTGCTGACGTTAGTTTCACTGTTGCTTTTTCTTTCCCAAGTTTCTTTATTGGTTTTGGTTCTTCAATTTCATGTGTTTCTTCTGTTATAGTAGCTTCTGCCTCTTCTACAACTGGCTTGGCTTTTTCTTTACTTACTACTTCTTTTTCTCGTTTAACCGTTTTTTCAAGTTTAGTTTTTTCTCGTACCTTTTTCGCCTTTTTTATAGTTTCTCCGGCCATAAATACTTGTAAATTTGCCTTTGTGATCGCCATGCCAATATCGCTAACAGCTTTACACATATATGTCCCCTCAGTTGCTTTGGTAGCTTTCTTAACTATACACCAAGTATGGTTGTCAATGTTTTCTATGGTGTATTGGTCATCGGTTCTTATAACTTTGTCATTTTTGTACCAGAGAATTTCTGTAATTTACAAAATGAAAAATCAATAATCACAAATTCTTAGTATGTAAGAAATTAAATCTATACACTCTTTTATTTTTGACATTCCATCATTACAAACACGATGAAAAAAGTTTTTTAGGAATAACTAAAAAAAACTTCAAAGTATCAGATATTCTCATATCTACAAACTCTTTTTGTAAATATTGTAAAATCAAAGGACATACGGTTTGGGATGATAACTAGTATCTGATTGTTTAAATAACATTCATACCTGGTGTAGGGTTTCCACTGTATAGCGCGTCGAATTTCACAGTTTCCTCTTCATGGACCCTCTCACCTTGTATCTCTTTGACAAATGTCGGGACCGCTTGGGTGGCTGCCAAATGTAACATAAAATGTACTAACTGTCAATAGACTGTATTTATTTAAACCGCCTTTATAATATTTGTACCTACTAGCTGTTACCGTAACTCCGTCCGCGTAGAAGACGTTTATCGCTACTTGCGGCAAAAAGTACCCTTTTGGTTCAAAGCGTAACAAACAGACTAAGTTACTTTTACATATATGATAATTATAATGGATTAGTAAGATAAAATGTTATAATTATACCTTTTAAAGCAGCTTGTAATTCTTCCATGTGTGTGACCCATTCCGGTTTGCGATATTCCTTGGTCCCAATGATACCTATAATTGATAAAATCCGTTAGTTACCTAATTATTGAAGCATTACATCATTTGAATGTGTATAATTTATTTCCTAAGTAACGATTATCTGAAAAAAAATCAAGAGTTCTCGGAAATGGAAATCAAAAATCTGTGGCCAGAGTAGATAGATCATAGCAACTTATGAGAGAGATAATCGGTACTTGGTAAGTTTTTGCAAGGTCTAATGACATTTAAAACAAATATTACTAGCCACATTTTGTAGAAATATAATAAAGAAATTTAAATAAAATGTTAATCTGTGAATGTATGTGAAATATAGTGAAGTTTCTCATGGTATCATGGTATGTAGGGATAGATGCTCAATAATGCATCAAAGGTAACTTCTTGTAACTAAGTAACAAGTGATTTCGAATTTAATTCGATTGTATTTAAACATGGCCACTATCGCTACCCTGTGGTGATAAATATTAAAGGTTTAAGAGAAAGAGGATATGGGGAGAAGAGTTTCTGGTGGTATTAAATACAATTTGTTGGCCCGAGTCTGCCTCATGAATCCTTCCGTAACCTGTGAACTGAAAATATAGAAGTTTTAGTCATAGAATTAGCGTTAGATTGATACTAAAATATTGACTAACTCTCAACAGATAGTGCAGCTATTGTGGCAGTCACACCAAGATGGTTGTATGCTTCGAATTTAATTTCACCACTATCGTCTTGATACACTTCGGGTATAATCAGAATTGACGTCCCGTCTTCCATTTCTTCTATTTGGTATTCCTGGGACTGTACAATTTCCATTCCATGTTTTAACCATCTTATTTGAGGCTTCGGTATACCAATAGCTTTCGCTTCCAACCTGTGAGGTAAATGAATAATTAGAATAACTAAAAAAGAAACAAAATCGTCTAATGCGACGTGAAAAATGATGTAGAATGCTACAAACTAACCTTAGCAAATGTTAAGGTAACAATTTTTATGAAACCGATGGTATAATATTAACTACCAACACAGAAATATAATATAAACATCTCTGCAAAAATAACTCATTGAGTAGCCTGGGGCCCTAGACAAGATGCGAATTGACATGAGCGCTCCACGCATCTTTTGGCATCCTAGGGTGATGGAACCAGTAATGAACAAGGGCCAATAATGGACACTTGATCCTTATGCTACTTATACAGAAGATAAGGGTTATTCATTTATTTTGAGACAATCAATTTATAACCTTTGATCTTTGAATTAAAAGTTAAGTGTCCATTATTGGTGCCTTTAGCTAAAAGTGTCCATCATTGGTGCCGTCACCCTATACATTTTCCATTAAAATAACATTGGCCGGATGCATCTTGTCTGGGGCCACTGAAATAGGTAAAAATACCTACGAGATACATAATGATTAATGACAAATAATTAAAGACGACAAAAAATAATGTTGTAATCTGAGATAACTGAGTACTGGTAGTACTCGTATCTTAATTGTTTCAACATCTCTACCTGGTGAGTTCGCCCTCTGTAGTGGACACAACAGTCGGCAGCGCCTTTACAATTCGTGGAGCAAATTCTTCGAGATCACTTGTTTTCTGAAATTATAAAAAGGAACTTCAAATCCTGGGCATTTCCCAATAATTATGTCAGTTCTTGGAGGATTGGGAAAAGACGGTAATAATCTTTCTTACCCAGAGGTAACTTACAAGTGGGAAAATAACTTCAGACGGTAGTTTAAATTAGAAACAAATACAAATTTAGTCTCTCACAATGGCCAAAATGCTGGAAAACTAGGGAATAGCTAAATACATTGAAAATAGTTCAATGATAAAATTTGCAATTTCCATTCACGCTATGCGTTATTTTATTATTAAGTACTCGTAATTTTTCAGAACCCGGGAAAAAGGCTGTTGCGAGACGACTATGAATTCACGCTTTGCGCTATATACCTACGAGTCCACCAACCGGAAGGGCGAGGCTTGTATAGTGCTTTTCTCCAACAATGCGAGAAAACATACCACAATTGTTATAATTATAGGTCCTAAAGAAATCCCCAACAATTCCTTTAAAAAAAATAAGATTGTCGCCGACATTCCATTTACATTCGAAACAGGTACGATTGAGTATGAAATTGAAATTTACCATTAAAAATTGAAACTTAATAAATTTAGTTTTATTTAATTATAAAATTTATTACGCGTTTAAGTTATGTGGCAATTTGTATTGTTTAATGAACGTAATAGCGGCCTGCACACGTAAAGTTCGGACCTCGGGAAACGCCACGCGCCATTCCAATCTTCGTTCCGAACCGTACGTGTAAATGCAACTGTACGGTTAGGGACGAAGATTGGAACGGCGCGTGGCGTTTCCCGCGGTCCGAACTTTACGTGTAAAGGCCGCTAATATGTTTAGTTAAAACTATTTTGTTGGATTACGCTGAGTTGGGAGCTATTTCATACCATTACCTACTCGTACTTAACTGGTGACTGTGTTAACAGACTTCTGGCACATTTAAAGTTAAAATATTATACGTTCTTGTGTACTCACTTCATATTTGTAATTTTTATCTTGTTTACGTTTATTTAACCCAGTCTGTATTTTGTATTAGATTATTTAATTTAATAGTTATGAGAAAAAACATAAAGAATCTGATTAAGTAACGTCGTTCTTTATACTCCATTCAATTCTTTTGACCTCAGATAAATACTGAAAATCTTAACTTTTCTAAGGCAATCGGCTTCCAAGTAGGTACGAGAAAGTTTTCTCGTTTTAAGGCGCAAACAATCTCTTTCTAATTCGCTAAGGTAGAAAATAGCAGTGCGCGACTTAAGACGACATGTTTTTTTTCCTTAATTAATGGCTTTCACTCCTTGTTTTAACAAGGTGTATTTCGCCAATGCCAAGTGACTTAGTAGAGAAACTAGTCCAGGAAATATCACACGCGAGGACAATAATTGTTAGGTCAAAGAGTACTAGTTATTTACTCTTGTCGACTAAACAGAAGCACACGGGGTTAGGCTCCACACGCTTCTGTCAAGTCCAACCAGGCGACATGTTTGTGCAACTAGGCATTTATCACATCCATTTTATGTCAATGAATCGTCCATACGAATCATAACAGTTATCGTTTTAAATCCGACAGTATATATCGTGTCTTACCTCGTCGCTTAAGATGTCTTCTTCAGATGCACTTGGCGCATACTCATAAGCTGAAAATTAGAAGAAAGTTTACTTCAAGTCATAGTAGAATCTTTTTCTATGTTTACTTAGGTACAATAATTTGTCATTATGAATGCTTTATTTAAACATCAGTAAAATATACTTTTGTTTATAAGCAAAATGATAAATTATTTCAAGTGTTTTAACGAATCCTTGCACAGAATGGGTATGTGATTTTACTTGAAAATTATAAATGCCATAAATCCGGCAGATCAGGATCATTTCTCATTCAGGTATTTTGCATGAATTCGTGTTAACACAGTCAAAATACAAAAGAATGGGTTTTTGCGGTTAACATTCACGAAGCTGTCAAGATATCCAAGCGCTGTCCATTGATTCAATAAGATGGACTCGCCTAAAAAAGGGATGCCTTAACCAATACATGAAATTATGCTATTAATTTTGTTGTACTTTACAACAACTTGATGAACATTCACTAATCGGTGCTCTAAAAAACAAATCGTGATATTTGGTATTAATAATAAAGCTCAGAACACAAATTCTACTGATGTAGTGGATAATTATAGTCTACCCAGTATGTGCGTGTTTTTGCGAGTTGACGAAAAACATCAGATACAGCTCATAACAGTTGTATATCAAACTCAATTTATCAAATAAGTTCTACACAGATGCATGGCAAGTGTATTGTATGTGATATGTCGAATAGTGAAATCAAAACAGTGGCTAATTATTGATATAATTAGCATTCTACATTTCTTACATGCATTTTATGCTTAAAGTTTAGCATGCAATCATAAGCTGGAACCACTTCACTACCTTCCACGGTCACAACACATTCGCTGACGCAACTTCCATAAATATTCGTCGCTACACATTGATATGTGCCTGACATTTCAGGAAATGCTTCTTTTATATGAAGTTCACACAAACCGGACTCTTGTCTGGCCACTGCTACGTCTCTTTCCTTCTCTATAATCTTTTCATCGTGATACCACTCTATTTTAGGCCAAGGTGTTCCTACAACTTCACATGATAAAACTATGGGTTCCCCATCCATAACTAACGCAGACTGTAATTTCTGTACGAATTCCGGTTGAAGACCTTCTGTTTCTGAGTTTTCATCACGTGTCACGAGTGTGCCCGAACAGGATACTGAACCGGCAAAGTTCTCGGCACGGCAAGTAATGACGTCTACTAAATCCCGGGTCATATTTTCAATACAAAGGCAGGATACATTGTCTTTGGTTGTGACGTAAATAGTTTTTAACTTATTTTCTTTTGCATAAGAAACTACATCCTTAGTACCAATAAACCACTGAAAAGATGCATTTGGGCTGGATTCTACTTCAACTTCAAATAGTTCAATTGCACCTATTGTGACTAGTTTTGAACATATGGGTCGTATAAAAACTGGTGGCTTTATCTCTTCTTCATCGGAGGGTTGAACAATTTTAACAGTGCTTGCCGATTTTGTAATCATGTTGTTGCTTTCAATAACAACTTCAAACTTCCCTACTTTCTTTTTATCTGCTGATTTTATTTCTATCCGTGATTGGCCAGCCTCAGTGTGTATAACACAATCGTCACTTGGTTCAAGAAGCTTGTTGTTGCGATACCACAAAACTTTCTTGTCATCAGCTGCTTCATAGGACACTGTTAATTCAATATTGCTATGTTCTGGAATATTCATCGCTTTTATGGGTTCAATAATTATGGGTCCAACTTCTGTAAAATAGGTGTCTATTAATTTTGTTAACTGTCAACTAGACTCAGTTGATTAAAAGAACTTGCCTAATTGCGTGATGTTTATAGCAGGTATACATGCCCCTAGTATGAATTAAATATGACTTACTTATTTGTATACATATATACCCTATATATAAAAGTAGTGTACCTAGTTTCCTATAATTTTAAAGTAAGCAACATAAAAACCCCCTGGGTATATTTTTATTTCAATGTATTTTATTTGTGTTTGTTCATTTTGTACATTTTTTAGTTCAGGGTTATGATTCTTTTTTATTGGGTTTGCAATGTGTTTTTATGTCAATAGTTTTATAATAATAAATGACTTCGTGTCAGCCATGCATCTGTTCAGAAAAATATATTTACGTACAATTACTATTTAAAATATTGTGCTTATAAAGGCAGCAATCCTTCTATTATATTGTAATAATAATACTCATGTCTTTCACGTTCACGTTGTTTGTGTTTACGATACACAAAGAAAAAAAGAATAGTAGCTTACCTTTCTTGACAGACTTCTTAGTTTTTGTCTTACTCTCCTTTCTCTGCTTAGTTACCACTGTAGTAATTTCCTCTTCTTCAACCTCTGGTTCAAATACTTCCTCGCTTTCTACAACTTCGTTTTCAATCTTGATTTCTTCAACCGATCGCTCCTTTTTCACCTTCTTATCTTTTTTCAGCTTAAGTGTGGGTTTAGGCTCTTCCGGTTTTTCATGTGGTTGTGGTTCTTTGACTATTTTTTCATCACTGCGTTTTGTTATAACTGTAGTTACTTCTTCTTGCTCAATTTCTGGTTCAATTATTTCTTGTTTTTCGACAATTGCGGTTTCAACTTTAATTTCTTCTACTGATCGCTCCTTTTTCACTTTCCTTTCCTTTTTCAATTTGGGTTTAGGTTCTTCTGGTTTTTCGGCTGGCTGGGGTTTTTCTAGCTGCCGTTCTGTTACTAAGGTTATAACTTCCTCTTCTTCTTCAATTTCCGGTTCAGGTTTGTCTTCATCCGCAGCCACAGTCTCAATTTTAGTTTCTTCTATTATTATAACTTTCTTCCCTTTCTTTTTCTCTTTCTTAGTTATGTCCTTTGGTTGATCCTCTTGCGGTTCATCAACTGGAGTTATCATCTCTGCCTCAATTTCTGTCGTAGATTTTTCTTCTATATCTACAACTGTCTCTACTATTAATTCATCAACTATTTTTTCTTTTTTAGATATCTTCTTTTCTTTTTTGGAAGATTTGAATTTAACTTCCTCAGGCTTGTCTTCAATTATTGGTTCTTCGACTGGCTTCTCCTTTTTGTATGGTTTAAGTTGCACTTCTTCCGGCTTTACCTCCTCGCGAGGCTTCTGTTTAAGCACTGGCTTAAGCACGATTTCCTCTTTTGGTTCCTCTTCCTTCGGAATTCTCTTTCCAGTTGGCCATTTGACTTCTTCTGGTTGAGTCTCTTCAATTGGCTTTTGTTTCTTAATTGGCTTGAGTTGCACTTCTTCTGGTTTATCTTCCTCGCGAGGTTTCTGTTTAGGCACTGGCTTTAGCACAACTTCTTCTTTTGGTGCCTCTTCCTTCGGAATCCTCTTCCCAGTTGGCCATTTGACTTCTTCTGGTTGAGTCTCTTCAATTGGTTTTTGTTTCCTTACTGGCTTAAGCTGCACTTCTTCTGGCTTTGCCTCCTCCTGTGGCTTCTGTTTAGGCACTGGCTTAAGCACAACTTCCTCTTTTGGTTCCTCTTCCTTCGGAATCCTCTTCCCAGTTGGCCATTTGACTTCTTCTGGTTGAGTCTCTTCAATTGGCTTTTGTCTCTTTACTGGCTTGAGTTGCACTTCTGCTGGTTTTTCTTCCTCGCGAGGTATCTGTTTAGGCACTGGCTTAAGCACAACTTCCTCTTTTGGTTCCTCTTCCTTCGGAATCCTCTTTCCAGTTGGCCATTTGACTTCTTCTGGTTGAGTCTCTTCAATTGGTTTTTGTTTCTTAATTGGCTTGAGTTGCACTTCTTCTGGTTTTTCTTCCTCGCGAGGTTTCTGTTTAGGCACTGGCTTAAGCACAACTTCCTCTTTTGGTTCCTCTTCTTTCGGAATCCTCTTTCCAGTTGGCCATTTAACTTCTTCTGGTTGAGTCTCTTCAACTGGCTTTTGCTTCTTTACTGGCTTGAGTTGCACTTCTTCTGGTTTTTCTTCCTCGCGAGGTTTCTGTTTAGGCACTGGCTTAAGCACAACTTCCTCTTTTGGTTCCTCTTCCTTCGGAATCCTCTTCCCAGTTGGCCATTTGACTTCTTCTGGTTGAGTCTCTTCAATTGGTTTTTGTTTCCTTACTGGCTTAAGCTGCACTTCTTCTGGCTTTGCCTCCTCCTGTGGCTTCTGTTTATGCACTGGCTTAAGCACGATTTCCTCTTTTGGTTCTTCTTCCTTCGGAATCCTCTTTCCAGTTGGCCATTTGACTTCTTCTGGTTGAGTCTCTTCAACTGGCTTTTGTTTCTTTACTGGCTTGAGGTGCACTTCTTCTGGTTTTTCTTCCTCGCGAGGTTTCTGTTTAGGCACTGGCTTAAGCACGACTTCCTCTTTTGGTTCCTCTTCCTTCGGAATCCTCTTCCCAGTTGGCCATTTCACTTCTTCTGGTTGAGTCTCTTCAATTGGTTTTTGTTTCCTTACTGGCTTAAGCTGCACTTCTTCTGGCTTTGCCTCCTCCTGTGGCTTCTGTTTAGGAACTGGCTTAAGCACGATTTCCTCTTTTGGTTCTTCTTCCTTTGGAATCCTCTTTCCAGTTGGCCATTTGACTTCTTCTGGTTGAGTCTCTTCGATTGGCTTTTGTTTCTTAATTGGCTTTAGTTGCACTTCTGCAGGCTTTTCTTCTTCTCGAGGTTTCTGTTTTGGCACTGGCTTAAGCACAACTTCCTCTTTTGGTTCCTCTTCTTTCGGAATCCTCTTCCCAGTTGGCCATTTGACTTCTTCTGGTTGAGTCTCTTCAATTGGCTTTTGTCTCTTTACTGGCTTGAGTTGCACTTCTTCTGGTTTTTCTTCCTCGCGAGGTTTCTGTTTAGGCACTGGCTTAAGCACAACTTCCTCTTTTGGTTCCTCTTCTTTCGGAATCCTCTTTCCAGTTGGCCATTTAACTTCTTCTGGTTGAGTCTCTTCAACTGGCTTTTGCTTCTTTACTGGCTTGAGTTGCACTTCTTCTGGTTTTTCTTCCTCGCGAGGTTTCTGTTTAGGCACTGGCTTAAGCACAACTTCCTCTTTTGGTTCCTCTTCCTTCGGAATCCTCTTCCCAGTTGGCCATTTGACTTCTTCTGGTTGAGTCTCTTCAATTGGCTTTTGTCTCTTTACTGGCTTGAGTTGCACTTCTTCTGGTTTTTCTTTCTCGCGAGGTTTCTGTTTAGGCACTGGCTTAAGCACAACTTCCTCTTTTGGTTCCTCTTCTTTCGGAATCCTCTTTCCAGTTGGCCATTTAACTTCTTCTGGTTGAGTCTCTTCAACTGGCTTTTGCTTCTTTACTGGCTTGAGTTGCACTTCTTCTGGTTTTTCTTCCTCGCGCGGTTTCTGTTTAGGGACTGGCTTAAGCACAACTTCCTCTTTTGGTTCTTCTTCCTTTGGAATCCTCTTTCCAGTTGGCCATTTGACTTCTTCTGGTTGAGTCTCTTCAATTGGCTTTTGTCTCTTTACTGGCTTGAGTTGCACTTCTTCTGGTTTTTCTTCCTCGCGAGGTTTCTGTTTAGGCACTGGCTTAAGCACAACTTCCTCTTTTGGTTCCTCTTCTTTCGGAATCCTCTTCCCAGTTGGCCATTTGACTTCTTCCGGTTGAGTCTCTTCAATTGGCTTTTGTATTTTTACTGGCTTGAGTTGCACTTCTTCTGGTTTTTCTTCCTCGCGAGGTTTCTGTTTAGGCACTGGCTTAAGCACAACTTCTTCTTTTGGTTCCTCTTCCTTCGGAATCCTCTTTCCAGTTGGCCATTTGACTTCTTCTGGTTGAGTCTCTTCAATTGGCTTTTGTTTCTTAATTGGCTTTAGTTGTACTTCCTCGGGTTTTTCTTCCTCGCGAGGCTTTTGTTTTGGTATTGGTTTCAACACAACTTCTTCTTTGGGTTCGTCTTTCCTTGGATGCCTTTTACCGGTGCGCCACGAGACTTCTTCAGGCTTACTGTCTTCAATCGTTTTATCTTCCTTAATCGGCTTAATGTATATATCCTCTGGTTTATCTTCCACAAGAGTCCTCTGTTTTGGCACTGGTTTCAACACATCCTCCACTGGTTGTTCTTTTTTAGGAAGCCTTTTAACGGTTCGCCATGTGACTTCTTCGGGTTTTGATTCTTCTTCGATTTTATCAGGAGATATTTTCAAAATTACAGTGTCTTCTTCCCGTGTAAGTGATTCTTCTATAACAAGTGTCTCAACTGACATTTTTCTAACTTGCTTTAAAGTAACATCTTCCAATTTCTCTTTAGCTATTTCTTTCTTTTCTACTTTGGTTGGGCGTAGTTTTATGCCCTCTTGCGTCCAAGGGACCGGCTCTTGCTTCTGCTCCTGGAAAGCTGATGACCTTCGTCTTGGAACATATGGTACTGGTTCTTGAGGCTGTATTTCCTTTTCTTGTATATCTGGTTTAGGTTCCGAGCGAGGTTTTCGCCATTGTTTTGTTTCTAACGCTTCCTGATTAACCTTATCTGTCGTCTCTACACTTTTGTCGATAACCATTATGTTAGTATCTTCAGATACTGTACTAGTTTCTATTTGCTTTGGCACTTCCGGAGCTCGAGGCTTTCTCCAATGCTTGGTTTCTAATGATTTTTGTTTAGTAGTTTCATCGATAGTCATCAAATCATCTACTTTAAGAATATTGCTGTCTTCAATGACCGTTTTATTTTCCAAGAACTTTGGTTTCTCAGTGGTTCTTGGTTTACGCCAATGTTTAGTGTCTAGTTCGGTCTGCTCAATTTTTTCCTCAATTGTTTCCGATTTATCAACCTTTAATATTTCGGTATCTTCAACGACTGTTCGATCTACAATCTTTTTATCTTCTGTGCGCTGCTTTCTCCAACTCTTTGATTCTAGCTTTTTGCTTTCTGTTTCTTCAATAGTTGGTTTTTTATGTACATCAAGCGTTGTACTATCTTCAACGTCTGAAATTACATCTGACTGTGGCTTCTTTTCAATTCTTTGCTTACGCCAGGTTTTTGTTTCAAGCGCTTGTTTTTCTTGTAAGGTGGTTTTATCCACTATTTCTGTATTGGTTACAGACAATATATTAGCATCTTCAGAATGGCTGATTTGCTGCAACGATTTCGGTTGTTCTTCAACTTGTTGACGTTGTTTACGCCAGTGTTTTGTTTCTAGATTTTCAACTTTAGTGACTTCTTTGTTAATAACCTCGCCTTGCCTACGCCAAGGTACAGTCGATGCAGTACGTTTTGTCTCAACATCCTGTACACTATCAAGTTTTAAAATATTGGATTCTTCTGTTGACTGATATGAAGTCCTACTAGTGGTTGTACCAATATCAGACGTGTACTGATCAGCTTCTGTCTTTTCTTGGAATGTTTTTCGTGAAATAACCGTTCGAGATTCTGTAACAGAAAGAAATTTTGTTTAATCAACACATATTTTGTTTTGGTTTTACTTTTCTGAATTCTTATTGAGAACCTAAGGGTTCATTTACGTTAAGGCAAAAGATCTTAGATGAATCACCAAATAAATAATTAATGCACGTATCAACTCAAGGTCTACCCCTCATTTAAATAAATACGTCTGATAGGAATATATTGTTTAAAGTTTAATATTGTTAACAGGAAAGCAAGTACTTACGTAAACTCCGGCTGAACGTTTCATGCAATCAAAATCGTATTAGTTTGTGCTACTACTGTACTCCTCTCGCCACGTCCGTTTATCCGTGCGTCAAGTCAAAGTCGTTTTATTCAGAGGCTATTAGTAAAGTAAGTATGAATAAATGTAGTAGATTCATAGCATTGCTGATGCTAAACAGAAACATTTCAAAATTTCCTATTTTTAAGGAAAAAATTGAATTTCGGTACCATGACATACCGATTGAAGTGATAACTAACCAACTAACCACTAACTTATGGGAGGGTCAACCGCTTATTATGACATAACCATGCAGTTCATTTTACGGCGAGCGTAAATGACAGAGCTATAGCAGTTATACTTTTCTGTCTCTTTCTTTCACCGTAAACTGGACTGTATATATTTATGTCATGGTAACCCCCCTGGAGCCCCCTTTGCTATAGCTCTGTCCCTTACACTCGTCCTAAACTGAATTGCTTGTCATAGTAATCCCACTGTTAACAATAAACACCAAGTAGAAGCCCTCGCAACCGACTTCAAAGTGGAGCAATTGTTTTCATTTTGTATGCAGACATAAGCGGCCTGCACACGTAAAGTTCGGACCGCGGGAAACGCCACGCGCCGTTCCAATCTTCGTTCCGAACTGTACGTAAATGTAAACTGTAATAGTAAAATAGTAAAAAAATTACGGTTTGAAAATTGGAACGGCGCGTGGCGTTTCCCGCGGTTCTTAATTTACGTGTAAAGGCCGCTATACGATCGTGATTGCGAGTGCGTTAGACAATAAGCCCTCCGATGGGCTATTGCCTAACGCACTCGCAATGGCAATCGTTTTCAATTTGAAAATCTAAGGCTTGTCTGCATACAAAATGATAACAATTGTTCCACTTTGAAGTCGATTGCGATCGCGAGTGCGTTAGGCAATAAGCCCGCAGGTCTTTATTAGGTTTCCTATATTCTATACTAATAGGACGTAGATGCGGTACCCTCGGGGCTCGAGTTTAAAAGCAGTCAGTAGCTAAAGGTTTTTTAAACTGAACGATGATTGAACTTTGAAAAATATTTACTTTACATTACTAAAAAGTACACAATTTATATTAATGTTTTAATTAATGAACTAAATAACTGAAATTTTTCAGCCAACCTATTCGCCACATATTATTTAGCGTATCAAATTTGATATAAAATACTTTTGATCGAATAAGCAGCCCGGTGCAAATCGTCTCCTATTCGAATCTCCTTCAAAGACGATTTGGTTTACACCACCGAGGATACCGGCCCAGTACCAGAACAATTCTATTGTCCAGTATTAGCATTTTTTATAAACGGAAAAAGTGTAATAATTTTGCTACGAAGATATTATGCAGTTCGTCATTCTACCGCGTCTCTACGTGGATTTAATTAGACGCTCTCTAGACGTTGGCAGGTTTTCAATTAAAGTTAATTATATAACACTGGCTGCCCATGGAAATGCTGCTGGCTAGTCGTAGCCGTATCTTTTACAGGGAAACAAGAACATCTGTGAGTACTGTCGATTTAATTTGTTGCTTGCTCCAATTAACGAGTACAGCGCCTCTATCCTAGGCGGTAAAATCCAAATCGTATTTGACCTGTTATCGTATTGTCAACGTTTTGATAGCTCTTATTTACTTGACGGTAATGGCGGCAGATTTAAAAACAATTCCATGATAGGTCAAATACGATATCGTTTTTACTGCCCAGCTTTATTTATTTATGAAAATTTTACGGTTTTTTTTTTATTTGCCACTTCTTACCCGCCCACTGGGGCTGGGTGGGTCTCTTTATACTTATTATACATTTTAAATGAAATTGCCAAAATGATTCTGTACATTATTTTGTTGCAACAACATTTTTCCGGAATAAAAGAACTAAATATACAAACAGACCGACAAACATACCTAGTTTTATAATATTGAGATATAATACTCATAATAATGCTGATAAAAAAAATTGCAGCGCTCGGGGGGCTCATTCATAACTACTAAAGATTTACTTTTTTTAATTATTTGATTTCTTGGAACTGTTGTTTTTATTAAATTCGTGATTCTTCTCGATGTGTAATTTTTTTAATCAAAATAATGTCAAAGGAAGACATTGCTGGGCCCTTATTATAAGTTTTATTTAAATGGTAGAGATATTATAGGCCCTTATTGTAGGTTTTATTTCAACGGTAGATAGACCCAACCCTCGTTCCGCACTAGCAAACCATTTGCCTAGCAACCAACCACAATTATCATTTTGATGCTTGTGATGGTTGGATCCAGGTACGATGTTAGGTAAATTGCTCCAAACTGGTAATCTATCGCAACCACTAAAAACTTTTGTCCGAATTTCACTTGTCTGAAAACGTTTCGAAACGACTTGTGTTGAGTTTAAAGTGACCTATCGGAAGTGGGAAGTTTTGTTTCCCCAATTGTTTCATTTGTCCGAAGTTTCATAGACATCACAAAACCAACTTCATTTGTTTCAAATGTTTCACTCTAGGTATTAGATAAGATGCATAACGCTAGCGGTTTTTTGAAAACTGACAAAATGAATCGAATTAACAATACTTTAATTTGCTATCCACTTAGGTCCAAAGTCAATCTGAGATTCTAAAACAATAAGGTTGAGTTTCCTATAACTTACAAATGACTTGGCATCTCTAATGACATTGACGACTTCAAGCATATATTTTTTTAAATGAGTGACAAATTAACGTTCGCGACCGTACTGTAGGTAGCTGGTATTCGTTCGTGATTTGTTATGTGTTGGCTCACTATATTTTTCGTCATAGTGTAGGTGTTTCGATGCTTATCATTTTGTTTGATATTTTTTTGAATTTGGTCTTTTGAACTGATTTGTTATCTTATTTATATTTGATATAATAATACTTTTGTCTTTCTGTGTCAATTTTGCTGATAAAAATAGTAGTTATCCAAAGAGCAGTAAAAAAACATTCATGTACCTCGACATACCGCAATCGTTCAGAGTCTGTACCGTTTTACTTTTGTACAGTGCTAGCTTGTTTATGCTTTTAGCCACCGTCCTATTTGCCCAGAGGGGGCTGGTTTTCTTTAATTAAGGATGTGATAAGGAAACACTGTAATGTTCGAAGGGTAAAGGAGTTTCATTTATTGATTATTTTTATTATCTCTTCAATTAATGTTCCGAAGACATGAAATCTTTGCTTACCTACTATTAATATTTGTCTAAATATGCCGATCTTTCTTACGCAGGAGAGAGAATGGTTTTTATTATCTTCTGAGTTCCTTTCATATAAATTATGATTTCCGTGTTTGGCGCATTCCCAAATTGGAGGTTATGAATGTTATGATAGCCTGTTTGTTTCTGTCGAATTTTGAAGTTATGTATCGATCTTATCTAAAAACGGTCTGATTTTTGCTTTTGCCCACAACTTCGTGAGAGTGAAATTCATATCGCTGTTCCGTCGAGGACTACAATACTTTTTGGAATTAAAAGTATTTTTTGGCCTTTGCCGCGTAAATCTATACCAAACTTAATCACTAGTCATAAAAGCTAAACAGACAAACAGTCAGACAGAGTTAATTTCACATTAATAATATTTTCACGGATTTGAAAAGCAATTATTGTTCTGATAGAAAGTATATTGTATGATGCAGCATACCTAATGGTCACTCAGGGCCTTTTTTCGATTCAAAATACCTACAGAACGATATTACCTACAATTAGGAACCTACAGTTAAAATTTCCCTTTTGTAATCGAGTGGAATGGGCCCACCATTACAACCGTGAATCTGAGATTCACATTATAATTCAATTGCTGACAGATTGCCGCAGATTTGGCAAACGTGGTACAACTGTGCATGAAAATTATTGGCGACGAGTGGCCATAAATTTTTGCTAATCGGCCAGACTGTGACCCTATCTCGTATGTACGAGTAGCAGGCTTTACTTTATATGTATACACGTTACAAAGGTGCGAACCGTGCCAAATAAAGTCAACTCATTTTTAGGTTTCGAGTGTCAAAAGTATGCCTTAAGTATAGTTTCGCTATTTCCGTCTGATCATCTGCGGCTTAACTCAAAGACTCTTGGTAGGTACTACAAACAAAGTTGACATAGTTATACATAATAATCACGCTGCCAAAATTGTAAAATAAAATCTCAAATTGTTGAATAAATTTTCTTTGCGATTAAAAATATTCTTCTCGTGTAGTCTACATTTTAAAGTTACGAAATTTTGTAATCATTGAAGAATTATTCACGCTTTAAAATTCACAGTTAGAATAAGGCCACGTCAGGATACTTCTTGTTAACTGGACAGGGCCTCTATTCTACCGGACAAAACCATATTGCCTTCAACATGTCATCGTATTGTCAACGTTGTGATAGCTCTTATTTACCTACTTGGCAGTAATGGCGGTTGAGTCAAAAACAATTTAATACAAATGCAATAGGGGAAAAGGTAATGTAGAATAAGGGCCCAGGGTGTTTTGTGAACGCCGTTGACATAAAAGTGCGGGAATGAATTTTATTGCATTTTACAAAATGAGCTTTTACTATGGAAATAATGACTATAAATTAGGAATTTACTTTATTATGTTAAGCATGACATTATCGTATTCTTTTATAGTTTCTTAACGTGATTCCATCATTCAAACGCAAGTGCTGTATACTTTGGCTTCGGTATTGCACACGGGAATATAAGTAATATATAATGCTACTTATTAGTGTATTAGAATGTCTTAAACTTTCGCGACATTTACACTTATTGGTAGTTAAACGGAACTTAATCGCGTTAAACAAACGTTATTAATTAACTGCCGCACTTAGAGACGTCAATTAAATTTAATGCTCGTTAAGTAACGTGTTGTCTTATTCTATTGCTGTAGCAAAGAAAGTGACAGCAGCAACTTTAATCAAGAATTAAGTATAACTCTGTGAGTGCGGCAGTAAAAGACTGCACCGAGCAAACGTCGAGCGTCCAGTGGCGCCCTCATTACTATTATTGTGTTTTCTAACTAACTAAAGACTTTCCTTGGAATCGGACGATGCTTTATTGTAGCGCAAATAAAAATACAATTTATTGGATGCGTAACAAACTTTAATACCAATTACCCTTTTATTAGTCAGCTTGACGGGAAAAGGTGGCCACTTTTTTCCGTTAAGTTGATAACTCGAAGGTCAATTGTTATTAAACTATGTGATACATCCTATAAGTTGTGTTTTCATTTGAAGTACAAAAAACCAACCGATTTAAAGAACATACTTTAGTTTATTACAAAACACAATAATAGTCATGAAGGCTCCACTGTACATTGCGTGCGTACGCTTGGCGCAGTCTTAATACCTCGACGTTTCGACCGTATTACAACGTATATGGACACGAGAAGACTGGGGAGGCGAGCATACATGTCCGCGGGTGTTGCGAGTAGCAATGTACAAGTTGCAGAACATTCTCAGAAGTCAAGAAATCTTCTCAGGAAATTACTGAGAATATTATCGGAAACATTTGAGATCATTGAGAATGTTCTCTTTTCATACAAAATATAAGAATATTCTTAGAAATTTTCGAGAATTTCTCATAAGAAACTTTCACAATTTGAGAAGTTACTTTTCGGTACAATGCTAGTTGCGAGTTTTTCGAACTACTTGAGTTTCGTATTCTCAAATAAATTCAAATCTTCTCCACTGAATGTAAGCCCCGAGATGAATACTGTCGGACAAGTCGGCAGAGAGTGTTGTGTGTCGTGTAATTGATTTATATGAACAAAAGCGACACCAATTTCGGGTAGTTCGGAAAACTTGCACAACCCGCAGACGTTTATACTCGCCTCTTCAATCTTTTCGTGACCACGGTCGAACGTCAAAGTAATAATATATAAGTTTTTGTCAAAACCTTCATTTTGGGACAAACTTTTGTTGCCGACTATACTTTTTCCGCTAAGACATCATATGCTTATCATGACAAAACGAACGAGCCGCAACTCGGCGGGTACATATTTAAGTACAGCAAAGCTCATATCGCCACCTTCCAACTCCGTCATCAGATCAGCTCAATGCTACCATTTCATTGTCATTATGTCATTGTCATCAGGTTTACACATGTATTCCAAATTTCAGCCCATTTCATTTACGGGAACTAGTCCAAAATTGACTTCTAAGATTTAACAAAGAGCTAGATTTAATAAAGCTTGCAAAAATGTTTATTTAACGCGATGCAGTTCCGTTTAACTATTAATAAAGTGTATTACTTAACATACGTGGTAATAAGAAATATGACAGTCAAGAACTACATATTACTTTTTATTTATTGCCCCAGACTCAAAGACATTTAAAATTATTTGAAGCATGAAATCTAACTGAATGCGGCTTTATTTTCGATGTCGATTACGTTGAGTACCCAATCAAATATATTTTTTCTCTGCAGCGCAGAGGGCCTGCGACTGAGCATACAATGGGCTCCATATATTTGGCGAACATAAACAAACAATATCGCATTTATGTATCTGTAGTTAGGTAAAGTATTCTCAGCTTATTTTTTTTAAATACATGTATGTATGGATGCGAAAAGCACAAGACCGGTCTGAGTGGAAAGCCTAGGGGGAGGCCTATGTCCAGCAGTGGATGTCTTTCGGCTGACATGATGATGTATAGAGGGCCCTAAACGTAGTGGGCGAGGGCTGAGTTATGTGGACCATAGTCAAAAACCATAAGTCTTTATTATCATTTCGCCAGTTACCTTTTCCATTTACGTCGTTTGCTGTCCAATTACTTAGCCTAAGAATTTGAAATAGGATTAAATATAAATCATAAACTTACCCAGTCCGTCGACTTGGCGATACACAAATATTTCGTACGAACTTTAAAAAAAGCGTTTGCAAGTGGCTTTTTGATGTCCAAGGCTGTTTTATGGTTTGGCAAGCACGCCAAGTATTGTTTTGGCATGTCTGATGTAAACATGCATTGGAAATGCACAGTACTTTTCTATTGTGAACCATTATTTATCAGAAACTTAGTATGCTTTCTGTTTCAGCTTGGGTTTTAATCGTAGCGCTATTGCTTTACGATTGAGATTATTTTATCATGTCTGTCGGCATTGCATTTTCCAAGTCTATATAGTTTGTGTGGTATTGGGAAATATTTTCTGATTATTCGAGATGTTCGCAGGTTATGAACTTTTTGAATAGGTCCTTGATGTTAAAAAAACCCAAACAAAATTTGAATGAGATATTACGAGTACATCCTTTTTAGAGGTTGATAGATCAGGCGTGTCGGTTACAGTGTTACTAATAAGAAGAGCAGTAGAAATTAATGTATTTGATTATAATTATAATGTCAACGCAATTAAGTGGAAATGGCAAGTGTTCAGTTAATTATTTCACTAATCTTAGACAAAATAAAACACTTTATTATTCTTACTACGTTAACTCTTCGTGTTTCAATGAATTTTACACCATTTCCACTTATCACGGGGTATTGTGGTAAGGTACGAAATTGACTTGTTATCCATCAAAACGTAGTAAAAATAACGCTCTCTCTTTCAAAATATTATACAAGTCTGAAATGCACGGCCCTGTCGACGGTCTGTCACATTGGCTTCATATAGTATGACTACCTGCAAAAAACGCCTACAAAGGCCAAAAGTCACAGCAACATATAGTAGATTTACGGTAAAAACTGCCTTAGGGTTCGTACTTGTTTCTCTCTCGGTCTTACACACTCATAAGTTAGTCATACCCACTTTACTCAACCCCAATGGTCTTTTAATTTGTAAGTCACTAGGCTTACTGTGCTGCATGTGTCACGGTACAAACGTGTTTAGTACGATTTCCATTGAACGAATTGCATTCGAGCGTGACGGTGTTCGTGTACATAATGGCTTTCCTTGGAGGAAGTGGTATATGTACGTAACAACACCGGTCCGTTCATTGGAAAGGGTACTTTAGCTATGGGTCCGTGACGGTACAGAGTGACAGTATGACTTTTGTCATCGTTTATCAATTTATTCTTAATTTGGACTCTTAGAGGGTCGGTAGGCATGCGGGGCCATGATATAGCTCTGCTCTTTTTACCCAACTGCCGAAGGAGGAGGGTTATTCGCTTGTTCAGTGTTGATATTTAATAAAGGGTGATGGGCAATTTTGTATGGTCCCTGTCCCCACCCTCCAACAGTAACGAGATGCATGTCTATATGTTCATTAGGACCCAAAAAAAGATAAAATTTATATTTTAGTAGCAATATCGATGGGATTTTTTTAATGAGAAAAAAAAAACTTTTCAAGAGCCAAGCAAGACAAGTCATCCATATATGTGTTCATTTTCAAACAAATTCCATACGATACGATTATGATTTTCCAAGAAAACCCCATACATATGGCGATCGTCAAAATACATCATGTGGCCAAGATCTATAAACTGGCACATGTATCATCTCTGTTGGCGGGTGGGGACATTTTTGCCCATCGTCCTTTCATTGCTTGCCTAGAAAAACTTGTCATATTTTTCAAGTACCGGCTTAGTTGACTGAGTATGCTTCTTGGTCCCTTTGTCACAGCGACAATGCCCTTCCTGATGTGAATATTACAGTTGCTGATAAATGTTGCAGCACTTTCCTGACATTCGGTAAAACATACTATCTTCTGGGTGAAAAAATATTTTTCACATATATAACACGGGCTGTATACAATGATCAGTCCTAAAGCACGTGAAAACTTTGCCATACGGTATCACTATACAACTTTGTCACAGTTAGCCATTGTTTATTTGGTAGTTAATTATCGACTTTTCCAGTTAACCTCTATAGCCTACAAATAAATGGTAATTTTTGTAAGAGCGCTGTACAGTGGTCATAAAGATAGTATATTATGTACCTGTTTTTGGTTTATATTTAATATTCATTTCGTATTGTTACAGATTCACAGCCATACTTGGAATGAAGACAATACTGGGTTTAATCCAGCCACCAATATATGTAGCTATTCTTTGAAATAGAGAGCTAAGTTAGTAGCCAATGGTCACAACGGAACCCTAATATTAATTTCGTTATGCCTAATTGTCCTCGGTATGCATGTCGTCTGTCTGAAGAAAAAGCAAACAAAGTGAAGTTTTAAATCATTTTACCAATTTGTGCTTGTACTACTTAGTTGATTGTTGAATGCTAATACTGCTGAAATTTATTATTAGTTTCTTTGCTTTTTCTAGATGTCAAAAATGTTCATACAGAATAATCTATATAATTATATAAAAGGCAAACCTGACTGACTTATATATCAACGCACAGCCGAAACTACTGTACCTAGAAACTTGAAATTTGGTACAGGGGTTCCTTTCATGATGTAACTAAGTGAGCACTAAGAAAGAATTTTCCGAAAATCGACCCCCAATGGGAAGAAATGGGGGAAGTAGCGGGAAACTAATTCTACACGTACGAAGTCGCGGGCGTCCTCTAGTGGCATATGAAGCCCAAGGTCATCATTATTTCTGTTACTAGTCACATATTTGTATATTTGTTTAGTATATGTGTGTATATATTTAGTTAATAAATATGTTTGTACGTTTTTACTATATTGTAGAATAATAAAATTAAATAACAGTTCAACAGTTTTCCAAATTTAGATAATGGAAAATGATTGTCATTTTATTGCACCTACCTACTTTTTGATTTCTGTTTCTCCTTAAGGTTGACTAGTAGAGAATGCTTGTAGCATTAAGTTCTCCTTTTGTACACTATTTTAATTTAGTGCAATAAAGTAGTAAAATTAAATAATAAAGCCGCAATAACATAATTTAACAGGGCATAACTTGCGTAAGCTTCTACTGAAAGTATTTTATATCAAATTTAATGTGGTAAGTAATATATGGCGAATAGGTTGACTGAAAAAATTCAGTCCAGTACAGTCCATAATTAAAAAAAAACTAAAATGAACCTTTTTTTATCAAATTGCTAATGCTTGCTTAATAAACAAATTATATACTAATCGAAAGTATGAAGCCTATAGAATATGGTAACGTTAGGGTGACTATATTTTTCCATCATAACCATTGGGTAGGTAGGTAAGTCGGTACTAATAATTTGCATTAAACCTAACTTTTTTCAGTCAACCTATTCGCCATATATTACTTACTTAGCATATTCAATTTGATATAAAATACTTTTTATCGAATAAACAGCTGGATGAAGGTCGTCTCCTATTCGGATCTTAGACCATATACTTGAGCATTCGAGCTCTAAATGTTCGTGTGTTTCTATACCCTATTTATAGATGACCGACATTTTTTAAATATCACTGATTTGAAGTTGCGGCTTTTCAAAACATATTGTTCTTTTGACAGTTGAATAAATAATTGAGCGGTATAATAACTGAATTGGGCAGTTGCATTTGTTAACTGTTACTGTAACCGTTACAAATCGGAATTGTTTGAAATCAATCACTTTGTGAGATTATAAAAAAAAACCGGTCAAGTGCGAGTCGGACTCGCGCACCGAGGGTTCCGTATTGAAGATAATATGCTTGGTAACCGCAAAAGAAAATACTCATTTTGTTATAAGCTTTATTTTCCAGGTAATAAGGTCGATTTTGACTAGCCTAAATTTTAATACAGATTTTCTTAGTTTTTTTGTTATTTCTCAAAAACTGTAAGTAATGAACACTTTATTTTATTTTTCCCAGAAAAAATAAGTAATTATCTATACGGCAGGATTTTTTTCAGAATTTTTGATTAATAAACTTCGGAGATAAGGGGGGGGAACGGTCATTTTTTTGTACATTTTTGGCTATAAATCAAAAAGTACATCACAGAAAATTTTCAAAAAAATAGTTTTGAAATGTGCAGATTAAGACCTTTCATATGACACCCCATTTGCTATAATCGAACCACTTTCATTTTTGAACCCCCCATTCTAGACCCCTTTTCAATTATTAATAAAATTAATTTCATATTTTTTTTACTACAAAAAGATGCGGGCAAGCAAGTTGTACAACTATGCCTTTCAAGTTGATAGCGTTTGTAGTTGCTGAGAAAACCTGCTGTGACATACAGACAGACAGACAGACAGACAGACAACGAAGTCTCACCATAAGGGTTCCTTTTGTACCATTTTGGTACGGAACCCTAAAAAGCGGTAAAATGTATCACTTGTATGTGTCAGTGCCTACCTAGGCAATGTAATAAGATAGAAAAAACTCAACAGATAATAATAAACTCCCTTATATTTAAGTAACAGTTGTATAGACTATAAGCCTTTTAAATAAGTCAATGCTTGAGGTAAATGTGTCAAGTAAATGCTTAGTCTTTCTAACCTTGAACGAAGTCCTGGGTTCATATTCGACATTGGCTTTGATGAAATGATTAAAAATCAAAGATCATTGTATGTTTTTTGATGATTTCATATATTACCTTGTCTTCTCAGTTTGTGGTTCGGAGACGAAACCCTACACTGAGCATAATCTGGCAAGCCCATGGCCAGTTATTTTTAAAGAAAATTGAAAAAAACACAAACGGGAATAAAAATGTAAGAAGTGTTTGTTTACACTTTTGAGTTCAGTTAAAATTAGCTCGACTGATGTGCATAAGAGTAAGCGAGGTAGCAGTAGGTACTAACCCAAAGGCGTTCTTTATCTTTACGGAGTTGTACCTACTATTGGTATATTTTCGCCGCCGACCGCAAATCCTGGCCATATCATAATAAGATACCTGCATTTCTTATTTTTTTATTGTTTTTGTGGACAGATCTACTATGAGAGGTCAAAGACCCACGTTCTTCATTTGCCTTAGTATCTTAACAGTGTTATTTATTCATTGCAGTCAGTTGGGTTCCTGTGACATTTCAGACGAAGTCCAATTTTAAACATAATTAGAAGAGAGCACAATAATAGAACGCATTCTACAAGTGTTATTGTAGTTCGTATAGAGTATAGACAGTTGGTAGGTATACAGGACTTTTGTATGATGGATAACAAGCACCAGTGTGAGTGCGTAGTGTTATGTTTCCGTTAGGTCTTCTAGAGCTGTCTACAGTGCCGTCCTGTGTCTCTTGAGGGATAGCCGTTTCAACGTGTAGGGTATACGCTGTTCCGTGTTGTTCGGCCAACCGACTTCAACGTTTATATCCTCATGTAGAATAATGCGAAGTTTTAATCGATTTATAGCATTTATTAAACAGTTTTCACATAAAGGTAACATACAAAAAATTAATTCATAAATATATTATTAAATATGGATAGGCACTAAAATATTAAGAGATAAAAAATACTGCCACGCCTAATAACTTAATTACAATTAGGTGAAACATACAACACAATTTATTTTTTAAACAATGTCGTGCACTTAAAACAAACTAAGTTAAAGATCACTGTAACGTTAAACTATAAAATCTCATTCAATTCGGATTTGTACTTGCAGAAAATATTAGGTCATCAACATCGGCAGTGTATGTCATAACATAGAAACTGGCAAGGCAAGTAATGCGTGCGTACTTTCGAGGGCGTCGCGCCTCATAGCGGCGGATTGCACTGTTATGTTTCTTTGTGACAGAGTTGACAGCGGAGAGAGGCGCGCGCGCAACCACGAGTAACTTTGGACGACGCGGACTACTCGCGGCACCGACCTTCGACGACCGCGACGCGAGCCGGACGCCCCGGCAGGCAAAGTTAGTCGTAGCTGTTAGGTACGCCGAAATCACATCGCAGCTTCCAAGCTTTGTTAGATGTGACACTTATTATTCGATAAAAGCAAAATAAACGGACTGGACATACAAACTGATTCATGCTTAAGGATAAAGCTGAAGCGGGAGCTTGCCTCTAACACGACTCGTTGCCGATCATTATTATTTACAAAGGAAGACGACTTAATATCACTTGTTTCTAGACTTAGACGACGAGCTCCCGATTCAAGACCACCTGATAAATTTCACTCGGAGTGGTCCACGTAAAGATACAACACTGAGATCATCTAGAGTACAAGTTTCACAGGTCAGATCTCAACACAAAAAGCATAAAAGTATCTTTCCGATTCTTAATGTTAATAAGGCCAAATAAATCATTAACTTTCAGCTCAGGCTTAAAATTATTATCAAAGAGTATTGGGTGAAAAATACATATGGACGGTTCGTCTCAGATATTACGCAATGTGTTTCTAATTTACAGTTTGAACGACAAATAGGTACATCATTTAGTAAACATCGTAGCGGTAAAAGCAAAACAAAACAGACGTATAGTGTCTCGTGTTCGTGTTAATCACATGTTACGTGTGCCCGATAAGGGTCCGGCGGGCGCGGCTGCTCCTCGAAGTCTCGACCTGTCTCGTAACGACTATTTACACAAAAAGCTAAAATGTACAGCATTGTTAGATGCGGAAATTCGACCAAATAATACTACGGAGTTAAGTCTTACAACTGAGTCCACTTGCAAATGATTGTTAGAGTGTGCGCGATTACAGCGCTGTACAGATAGGCGGTCTGCGCGGGCGGGCGGCGGCGCGCGAGCGGCCGGACAGCGGCGCGCGGGCGGCGGTCGAGCGGTCGCGGCTCCTCGACTGCGAACGCGAGGTCGTAAGCGGACGGGAGTTATGGCGGTAACCGCTACGATTGTGTTAAGCGATTCATGATAGGTAATAACGCTTGTCAACTTTATCGATACCTACAATAGTAGTTTTCACCCGATCTCATTGTGGTATAGAGTTGGAACAAAGAAACACTACATTAATGGATTAAAGTGCGCGACGCGAGCTCGCTGCCTGTATCTATGTCTTACTTTTGACGACTAGTTTTGCCGAGGTCTCGACCTGGCCCGCGGCGGTGGTAGCCCGGCACGTGAAAGTTCCGGTGTCCTCCTCGTAGGTGTTACCGATCAGCAGCACGGCGTTGTTGCCCTCGTGGATCATCTGGAAACGAAAAGGGGAAACGTCATTAAACCGGTGATGCTTGAACAAGAAGTATGAGAATCCGATATTTATACGTCCTGATCAACATTAATGATATTATAAGTAAATTACCAGTGTAATGAAGGGGACAATATTTTTACTCATAATATAAATGTGAGGTTGTGAGGGTATTTGTCTTTCAGTCACGCATAAACGGCTGAATACATTTTAATAAAATTTGGCACAAGGGTACTATACTTTTAATCCGAAATTACTGATAGTTCTCGAGGAAATAACTTCATCCCAGATAAAGTCACGAGCAAACGCTTTAGGTATTGATTATTACAAGTAAACTCACCTGAAAATCGGGAGTCTCAGGAATCAAAGCGCCATCACGTAGCCATTGAATAGTAGGTTTCGCTTTGCCGGAGATGAGTGTCTTGAACTGCGCCGGTTGCCCCTCGTTGACGAACACATCCCTGAGCTGAGTTAGAGTGGGTAGAGCGTCAGCTTGATCTGGCTGGGTAACCTTTAGCTTCGCAGCCACCGTTACACGGCCGCCGGAGTTGAAAGCAACGCATTTGTAGTCCCCTTCATCTTCAGGGAAAGCCTCAGATATGCGCAGAGTATATTCGTCTGCCGCCCTCGACATTTGGAAGTATTTCGACGGCTTTATAAGCTTGTCGCCCTTGTACCACTGAATAGTAGGTGTCGGTTTTCCAATGATCTTACAGCCAAAATCAATCGCTTGGCCTTCAGCCACCACTTTGTCCTTCAGTGGCTCTATGACTTCTGGTGGCGCGTTTGCGGTTTTCGTTTGAGGTTTAGGCTTATCCTTAGTCGCGGGAGCGTTGATGTAGCATTCGGCATCACACCTTGCTTCACCTGCGTTATTGATGGCAACGCATTCGTATTTGCCGGAGTCTTGAGGATACGTTTCCAGAATAAGAAGAGTGTAAGTTCCATCTTCTTCAAGAATCTTATTTCTTATATCAGGTTGAACTTTCTTGCCGTTCTTCAGCCAGTAGACATCAATAGGCTTTGTTCCTGTTACCTTGGTGTCAAATCTCACCAACTGACCAGCAGTCACGTTAACGTTTTGAGCTGTCAATGTAAAGCTCGGTGGGTTAACTCCGCCTCTGCCTTGTCTTCTGCGCTCTTCCACAACCAAATTAGCACTGCATTTAGCAGTACCACCCCTATTTTCAGCAACAGCTGCAAACACAGCCGAATCCTCAATAAATACTCGTCGAATAATAAGGACAGACTTTGTGCTGAACGTGTGAATCTGGAAGTCAGCTGAATTCTTTATCGGGAAGTTCTCTCTGTACCATTTGATTGTTGGTAGTGGATCACCGTCAAACTCAACTTCAAATCTGGCTTGTTCTTGCTCAAATACTCTGCATGGTTGCATTTTCTTGGTGAATACAGGCGGTGTGCTGGGCTTCACAGTTCCTTCGACTACCCTCTCGTGAGTTTGGGCCTTGTGTTCTACCTCAGTCGTCTCGGTAGACGTTATCTTCCGTGTGATTTCAGTATCGCCGACCACCTCCTTTTGGATTTGTTTCTGCTTAGCAACGTGCACTTCCTTGCCGTGGACGGTGGATTCAGACGGATCCGGAATCCTAGGTTGCTGAACCTTCTTCTGGACTACTTGCTTTTGTTCCACGACTGTTTCTGTTTGTTCCCTGTAAATAAATGTAATTCGATGTAATATCTATCTACTTACCTATATTAAGAATTTAAACATAAAATACTACAGAGAAAAGTTTAAGGGTAATTTAGGCGTCCCGTCTTTAATAGGTTGCATCTAAAATTTCGCTGCCCGTCCAACCGTCTGTCTGTCTGTCAGCGTGTTTGTTCATCGTACTATGCTAGTTAGTTGAACAAACATATTTTGAACGTCTCAAGTAATTGCTATTTGTTCGTATGGTGTAGGTAATATCGAATCCTAGGTGCGCACGATTGACTTGCATTTAACCGATTTTAAAGTTACTTTGACCAGGTTTATCAATTGAAATCTGCTGGATGGAATAAGTTTATTGAGTGTTTATGATTAAGGGGGTTAGAATACAAGTGTAAAGTATATCGGGATATCGTGGATCAAGAAGTTTTATCATCTGACGTTTAAATAGCGGGAATGAATAAGTGAACTAATTAGAGCCACTTACAAATTGTCTTGATATTTCTGGGCCATTCCCTTAGCAACAGAGCTGGCCACAACCTTCTCCCCGGGCACTGCGTATTGATGACTCGATTCTCTCAACCTGCTCTCCTTAACAACTTGCTCGTTCTCCAATTCCTGAAGTTTATTATAGTATTCCTCGCTCTTCTTCTTTTTCACGGATTGCTGCCATTCCGTCTCAGGTTCCTTCACTACTTTGGGTTTCAACTCAGGTCTATGGTCAATTGTTCCCTGACGTTGCTGCGTTTGTCTTTCTTCGAACGTTTTTTCTAACTCAGTGTCAGTGCGTTGATACTGTGATGTCTCATCATACCAAGCTGCATAGGATCAATAAATTAAGTTAGTGCCATAGAAAGATATAGAGCAACGAATTGAACCTCAAGACATACCTCTTACAGATTCCCATGGTAAGCCGGTAGAAGCAGGTGGTATAGCTGCACTTTCTTTATATGGATAGAAAGGGAGGGCATAGGGAAGCCAAGGGTTTTATTTGTGCTTAAGCGGTCTGTAGGTGTGTGCGTGAGTGGATGTGTGTTAAAGCGGCTGAGTATACATAAGTTACAGTATATTTTACTCGAAATATTTGGAATAGTCATTAAATAGATTGTAAGCAGAATATTTCCAGTATTTCTCCCAGAGAACGTATTATACTCACGTCGTGGAGCATTTTTCAGAACTCCTCTGTAGTCGTCATGTCTCGGGATTACTTTAAGCTCGGTCGAGGACACAGCTTCACCTGCTGAGCTCCTGGCGATCACTTCAATCTTGCCAGTGTCGTACTGACGGGTCTTAGGAATATCAAGATGATACATTCCGTCGTATGTAAGCTTGTATCTGGAGCCCTATAGGTAAAACAAATGTTTAGAAGTTACAAGATTTATATTATCAACGACCTATTTGTTAATTACAAGTCGGGATGTAAAAAAATCTTACGTTCACAATGGTATTGCCATTGATGAGCCACATGACCCTCGGTTTCGGGTGTCCAGTGACGCGGCAGCAGAATCTTGCCCATTCACCTTCCTCCACGGTCACAGGTTCGGGACGGCTGACAAACACCGGCGGAGAGCGGGCCTTTGCCTGCTCCACCATTTGCTCGGGTGCCCTAAACAAATATACATGTAAGTTAGCACTAGTACACATTTCCCTTTTCTATAAAGTGCTTCAGTACGAAAATGTTGTTGCGGTTTATCGAAATAGATAAGATATTAAGTGCTCACATTTGCCAAGATGCTTCCATCTCCCTGATCTTTTCAATACTCTTCATGTGTTTTGGCAGTTGGGAGTCGTAAACAATGCCGGGTTTACCAGCAGTCTTGATGATGGCTCGTGTTTCATCCATGCCGTAGAGGTTGGTAGCACGGCACACGTATTCACCGCTGTCCTCAGGATACACCCAGCCGAAAACCATCGCGACGTAACCAAAGTCGTAAATAGGCGTGAAGCGGTTTTCTGCGAAAAAAATATCAGATTATAGTCATGTTGTAAGAAAATGATTAAATCACCGTAATGATTGGTCGCGTACTATTTTAAATACTCACTGTGTAAAAGCGGTTTGCCATTAAAGAACCATTCTACTTTCATGTTCGGATCTCCGACAGGAGCTAACTGGCATTCAAATTTGGTCGTCTCCATCTCGACCAAGGTCATCTGGCTCTGAATCTGAGTCACGAATCGTGGAGGTTGCTTCTTGTCGACGTCATACAAATCGTCCTCAGTCAAGAATATCTCAGATGTATACTTCTTGATTGTTGCCTCCATTTGTGTCAATGCTTCAGATTTTTTCATTCCTCGAGGTACTTGGTTTTGAAGTATGATATCAGGCAGTTCTGTAATTAAGAAGCAGTTGTGAATGATAAGATCTTTACACTCGTTTAATAAATCAATTATCACAGTTTTTTTTGTACTTACGTTTGCATGATACTGTGCCTCTAGTGAAGTCTTCGCCAAAATCGTTTACAGCACGGCACTTGTACTCTCCAGAATCTTCAGCGTAAACGTATAGAATATCAAGAGATACGAATCCCATGTCATATACAGTACGGTATCTGTGGCCAGATGGTAGGAGTTTCCCATTGCGGTACCATTCAATGCGAAGTTTGGGATCTTCCTTAGGCTCGACACGGCACTCGAAACGGACGCCTTCGGATTCCTCCACGGTATGCGATTGAATTTGTGTAATGAATTTCGGTGGAGTGCTGACGACCGCGTCCTCTTTGGGTGCATCGCTCACGCGGCCACGTTCAAGCTCTTTAATTTTCTCACCGCTCATTCCTTGAGGCAGTTGTGATTCTAAAACAATATCACGTTTTGCGCTGCAAGTAATTCTAGCGGTAGTAGTAGCCGAGCCCCATCTGTTAGTGGCGCGGCATGTGTACTCGCCTGCATCGCGGGCGTAAATGTAATCGATGTCTAAAGCGATAAAACCGAAGTCATTCAGCATGTGAACTCGAGAACCGGTCGCGAATGGCTTGCCGTTGTAGAACCAGTCAATCCTCATTGTAGGATCTCCAACGGGTTCAACGCGGCAGTCAAAGTGAATCGGGCCGCCTTCAGGAATATCGATATTATCCTTTATTTCTACTGTGAACCGCGGTGGGTTTGGTTTTTCATCCTCAGTCATGATCTCCTCTCGCTTATGCAAAGTTTCCTCCAGTTTCTGAATGCTTTCAGTTCCCGATTTGAAATGAGACGGTAATTGAGGCTCAAGAATAATACCTTGCCTACCCTTAACTTGTAACTTGCACGACACTGTAGCTTCACCGTGACGGTTTGTTGCTTTGCATGTGTATAGACCAGCATCTCTCTGGTACACGCCGCCGATCTCCAAAATTACAAAACCGAAATCGTTAATGGTCTTCACCCTCGATCCGTTCAATAGCGGCTTACCGTTATGGTACCACTCAACTCTCATGCTTGAGTCGTTAATAGGTACTAGACGACATTCGAAATGAGCCGACGAATTTTCAGATAATATGAGATCAGAAGGAGTGGTAATGAATTCAGGTGGGTTACCACTCTCCACTTCAGGCGACATTGAGTCTACCGTGCCGGTATAGCCTTCAAGCACTGCGATCTTATCAATAGTACCCTCCATACCCTTAGGCAATTGAGATTCCAGGATGATATTGCGCTTGCCTTGTACTTTCATGGTGGCTGTAGTGACAGCTTCGCCATAGTTATTGTATGCTCTGCATAAATATTCACCAGAGTCTTCCGGGTAGGTAGGAGAAATCTCAAGAATCACGAACCCAAAGTCGCAGAAGGTCCTGAACCTTGAACCCGCCTTGAGTGACTTGCCGTTCCAGTACCATTCCACCTGGAAACACAATAAAATAAGATTTATTTATTTATTTACAGTAAGTTTACGTTAACATTAACTGTACTTAAACGCTGATTAACTTATGTAATTAGGTGAGAACAGGAGGCACCGAGCAAGAGATTTCAAATAACATATTTTATAGGGAATGCTATTCTTGCCATGCAATAGCGGAAAGAAATATCTGAGAAGGTGGATGTCTCTGCGTCGCTCAAGGGCAAAATAATAACTATTTCAAGAATAAATAAAATCGTGTAAAGTGTTGGATGATAACCAAAGAGTTCATTGTGGAGAAAACGGATAAACGACTTTTGAACTCTTTCAAGCATGAGTGTGTACTGTGATTCATACGGGCTCCACAAAGCTGCGTTTGTTTCCATTTTACTGCGAACATAGGCTTTAAAAAGTACTACCTACTCGTACCTTACCTACCGATTGTCTAATTACGAAGCTTAGGCATTTTTGAGAGGAATTACAGGTGTTAATTATGTTATAGACATCATTAAGAAAGAATAATGTGGAGTTTCTGTAGCAACATTGGAATTACTTACTTTAAGGTTAGGGTCATCTGTTGGCGTTAGACGAGCTTCAAAGTGAGCGTTTTCACCCTCCCTCAAACTATCAATGTTAGACAAAGGAACTGTAAAAACGGGAGCCTTTCCTCTTTCCTCTTGAACATTAGTATCTTTCCTGCGAATCATCGAATCTTCCAATGTTTGCAACTTTTCTAAGCCACCTTCCATGCCCTGAAAAATTGGAATTTTATAAATTAAATAAGAATGAAGAGGTATAACTAAGTAAAAACAATCTTAAAACCATATTCGTTATAGAACCTACCCGCGGGAGTTGCGAGTCCAGGATTAAGTTCTCCTTTGATGTACACTTAAGTGTAGCCTTGGTCGAATCTCGGCCCAGTTTGTTGGTTGCAACACACTCATACACACCAGAGTTTTCTTCGTAGCAGTACAATATATCTAATATAACGATGCCAAAATCGTGGAATGTTCTGTACCTATGCCCGTGAGGCAGTTTCTTGCCGTTATAGAACCATTCGACCTTAAGATCGGGGTCATCAACTGGTACTAATCTTGCCTCGAAGTGAGCACTCTGTCCCTCTACTAATTTTGTTACGTCCTGAATTTGTGTCAGGAATTTAGGTGGCTCAGCGGATGGCGTAGATGGCGTTTGTTGTTGCGCGCCGTGTAGACTTTCCAGTTCCCTGATCTTAGCGAGTGAGTCGGGCTGCAAGCTCTCTAGATAAACACCACTCCTTCCGTAGCAGGATATTGTCGCTTTAGTGAAATCTTCGCCGTACTTGTTATAAGCTCGGCAAACATATTCTCCAGAGTCGTGGTTTTGAGTATATGCTATGTCCATTACAACAAAACCAAAATCTGAAACTGTCTTAATCCTTGTAGAATGACGAAGGTGGACACCGTTGTGATACCATTCAATCTTCATATCTGGATCATCAACAGGTACTACCGTGCATTCGAAGTGGGCTGATTGCCCATCTTTAAGCCCTTCGACGTTTTGAATTTGCGTGGTGAATCTTGGTTTTTGACCCTTGCTCTTGTCTACGCACTCCAGTTTTACACTGATTTCGGCCTGTCCCCACTTGTTCGTCGCACGGCACGAATAAACACCAGAATCGGTGGTTTTAGTGCCGAGAATTTCAAGAACTACCATACCAAAGGCATATACTGTACGAATGCGGTGGCTGGCTTCAATCGTTTTGCCGTTGTAAAACCACTCGATAACCATGCTTTGGTCACCAGTTGGAATCAATGAAGCCTCGTAGTGAGCTATTTGTCCTTCACTAATATCGACAATATCTTTGAATACAGTAGTAAATTCAGGAGGTCTTCCAGTATCATCGTCGGGACCCTGGCCTGGCTCCCTTCTTAGTGACTCTTCAAGGTTTTGTATCTTTTCTAAACCTTCAGTTCCCTTTGGATGTTGAGTTCCTTCTATAAGATTGTCTTTGCTGGTACAATAAACGGTAGACGATGTAAATGCTTCTCCTTTTTTATTGTAAGCCTTGCATGTGTAAATTCCACTGTCTCTTTCATACACATTTGTTAAGTCTAATGTAACAAAGCCGAAATCACTCGTGAGTTTGAAGCGCGACCCTTGTTCAAGTACTTTGCCATTGAAGTACCATTCAATCTTCAAATTAGGATCGTTCTTTGGCTCAACCTGGCCTTCAAGGTGAAGCGATTGACCCTCAGCCAATCGATGTTCAGCGGCGACAGGTACTATCCATTCTGGTTTAGGATAGTCAGCATCAGGGACGGAAGTTCTTCTGCCCTTTGAAAGCCTAGCTTCTTCAGCTTGCTCAACAGCTTCTAAGCCAGACTTACCCTGAGGATGCTGAGTATCAAAGTAAATATGTTTATCTCCAGTACATCTAAGAGAACCAGATGTAGTGGCCGATCCTTTGCTGTTTGTGGCCTTGCAAGTGTAGATACCAGAGTCTTCTTCGTAAGTGTGCGTGACATCTAACGACACATAGCTGAAGTCATGAACTGACTTGTATCTAGTACCAGAAGGAAGAGGTTTGCTGTTGAAGAACCATTCAATCTTGAGGGTAGGATCTCTCGATGGCTCCACGTTGCATTCAAAATGAATGTTGTCGCCTTCTTTGCAAATAATATTGTTTAAGTGAGATATAAATACAGGGATCTCGTAAATAGGTTCAGGAGATTCAGGCTTGGCGGCTTTAGGTTGCTCCAAAGCTCCAATTCTATCCAGCGATTCAGGATGTAGAGATTCGCCGAGCAGCCAGTGACGATCTTCAATTTTGATAGACGAAGTTGAAACAGCTTCTCCCATTAAATTGGATGCTTTGCAGGTGTAAATACCAGAGTCATCGATTCTGATACCGTTGACGGACAGTGTTACTAAGCCAAAGTCGAATGTGCTCTTTAGCCTCGAGCCAGTAGTCAAAGACATGCCATTTTTGAACCATTCGATTCTTAAATTGGGATCAGTACGGGGTTCCACTTGTGCTTCCAAATATACGTGTTGGCCTTCGACTAACTTGTCAAAGCTCTTCAAATGTGTTGTGAAAATCGGCGCTTGCTGTGCTCCTGAATCGATAAACATTTCAGGGACCTTGTTCATTGCGGCTTCCTTTAGCTGAATCTGTTCCCACGATTCCGGCCTCATTGCCTGATCTACAATCGTAGACTTAGTCTTCACTTTAAGTGAGGTTGATGACACGGTGCTGCCTGCCCTATTTATAGCTTTGCACATGTATAAACCGGCATCTTGAGCAACTACTGAATTTATGTCCAGAGTGACGAAACCAAAGTCATGCGTTGTCCGGAATCTGGATCCTGAGGAGTAAATAAAATTTTAAATAACAACAACATTCGGTTTGTATACTGTGTGATAATAAATTAATATGTGAACTGAACTCACCCATCTTAAGTTCGACTCCATTGATGTACCATTCGAAACGAAGGCTCGGGTCACCTACTGGTACCACGCGTGCCTCGTAGTGGGCATGTTGACCTTCCCACAGTTCCGAAGGGCCAGTAAGTACTTGAGTAAAGATGGGCTTATCAAACTCTCGATCAGGCTCATCGGCCCTCCTCGGGGAAGGTTCCTCAAGACGTTGAATCTTTTTCATACCCTCAGGGTGCTGTGTTTCCAGCTGAATAGCCGCCTTAGCTGTAAACAACAAAATAAAATTGACGCCGTAACTTGAATCGCAATAGCTCAGTCGTCAGAGCCTCCTCAGTGGTAAAAGATTAATATTTCCTAATGGGTTTTGGTGCTTTAGTTATACAAGGATTTCACAAAATATTTTTTTAATGTATGAATAAGGATATTCTCTAAAAAAATATTGCTTAAATATGTTTAACTTAAGTACTTACTCTTGATTTTCATAGCAGCGGTTGTAACTGCCTCCCCTAACAGGTTGGAGGCTCTGCACATGTAGACACCTTCGTCTTCATCCCTGACATGGGTAATAGTCATCGAAACGTAACCAAAGTCGTGAGTCTTAGTAATTCTTGAGCTATCTTCAATTAGTTTTTCATTTCTAAACCATTCCACTTTAAGAGTCGGGTCTCCGACGGGAATAAGTCTGCAGTCAAAGTGCGCTGTTTGTCCTTCGTGGATGTTATCGATATTTTGAAGTGGCTGAGTAAAGACAGGTCTTTGCCTAGTAACTGGTTCGGGAACTTCAGGCCGTTTGAACGGTTCCACAGATTCTAGTTCCCGGATCTTCTCCAGACCCTCAGGACGCTGTGATTCCATAATAATACTACCTTTTGCGGTTACTGTCATGGATATCGCAGATGTGCAATTTCCAAGAGCGTTAATAGCTTTAACTGAATATTCGCCCGCATCTTCTGGCACACAGTGCTGGATATCCAAAGACACATAACCAAAATCAAAAGTGATATGGAACCGTGAGGCAGATTGCAGGGCTTTACCGTTGTGATAGAATTCAATACGCAAGTTTGGATCATGAACGGGCTCAACTTGACACTCAAAGTGCGCTGTCTGGCCTTCGTACACGTGTGTTGTTCCTCTAAGCTCAGTAACAAACCTAGGAATAGTAACTGTAGGTTCTTCAATTTCCATTCTGGTATGATGGCCTTGCGCTTCCAATTGTCTTATCTTCTCTAGACCATTGGGATGTTGTGTGTCCAAGATGACACTTCGGTGTCCTAAAACGAAAGTTTAATTAGAAATACCATCGTTGCATATGAAATATATGTATGAACAGTGAAAAAAATAGAACCATCACCGTACTGAAGTATATAATTGTATAAAAAAGCATAAATAACCATACCTGCAACCTTCATCGTGCAAGTGTTAACGGCTTCACCTAGCTTGTTGGTGGCTTTGCACATATAGGTGCCCGAATCCTCAGAATAAGTGTATAGAATATCTAAAGCGACATAGCCAAAGTCATGAGTGGTTCTGTATCTATGACCAGCTCTGATTTTTTTACCGTTATGGAACCACTCGATTATCAAATCGCCGTCATTAATAGGCTCGACTCTGCACTCAAAGTGAGCACGGTCCCCTTCCTTCAGATTCTCAAGACTAGTTAATGCAGTGAGGAATACTGGTCTTTGACCGGGTTTATCCTCTTCGACAGCCTTAGGCCTTTCAAATCTTTCAAGTTCCTGTATTTTTTTCAACCTTTGCTCATCCAAGGTGTCAAGATACAGGCCAGCTTTAGCTAGAATGAAGAAAGTTTAGTGAGCAGTGTGTTGAATAAAGCTTTAAGAAAGAAGAGTATTTACTGCCAGCAAACCAATTGGTACTTACCATCAACTTTCACGGAGCTTGTAGTGACTGCTTCGCCAACGGCGTTTGTCGCCTTGCACATGTAGGTGCCTGTGTCTTCGGAGTAAGCATAGAGGACATCTAGTGCCACATAACCGAAGTCATACGTAGTCTTGAATCTGTGGCCTTGTGCAACTGGTCTTCCATTGCAATACCATTCTACACGCATAGTTGGATCGTTGACAGGTGTAAGAGTGGCCTCCAAGTGGACAGGATGACCCTCAGCCACATGTGTATTTTTGAGAGGCTTTCCAAATTGGGGTTTCTCAGCCACGAAACTCTCATCGCGGACAACGCGCCGGTTCCTACTGTCATCTTCAAGATATTGTATCTTTTCCAGTGCGCTTTCGTGTTGCGTGTCTCTGATTATAGATTCCTTAGCTGAAAAAAGATACAAAAAGTAGGAAAATAATTATCACCGAGAACTAAATAAGAACCCTTGCCAATGTAACCAAGTTTATACCATTAAGTAAATGATAAAAGGTTTTTTCTTAATATTTGTATAAAAACACGATATTCAAAATTATGGTTTTTATTACGGCTATCTTTTATTAAGAAGGGCATTTGCCTGGCACTAGTATTATGCAATTTCATAGACTGGTTATGGCTCCATTCTGATCGTGTTTTCTTATTTTAAACATACAAATGTAAACCTAGTAACGTTAAACTCGATTTTATAACAAGACTCAAGTTTGAAGTTTACATACGTATATAATAATATATATATAAACAATAACATAAACAATATATAAACGTCGTTAGGTTTATAGATATTTAAAATTAGAGAATGCTGATTCGAATTGGCCCCTATGTTGTTTATAATACTTACATTGGACGTTATATATATATAAACAATGACATAAACAATATATAAACGTCGTTAGGTTAAAAGATATTTAAAATTAGAGAATGCTGATCCGAACTGGCCCCTATGTTGTTTTTTAATACTTACATTGGACGTTCAATTTGATTGATGATGTAGCTTGACCCAAATTATTGATGACCTTGCAAGTATATTCGCCAGAGTCCTCGCCGTACACTTGAAGTATATCAAGAGCGGCAAACCCGAAGTCGTAGGCAGTGCGATACCTGTGCCCGCTTTGAAGCACTTTGCCGTTGAAGTACCATTCCACTCGCATATTGGGATCTGGGTATGGTTCAATACGGCATTCGTAATGCGCGCTTTGGCTCTCTACTAATTTTGAAGGCCCATTTAATTGTGTTATAAACCTAGGAGCCTGGTTAATAGCAATGTCAACATCTTCTCTTCGCTGGTGGCGAGATGAATCTTCTAGCTGTTGAATCTTTTCCAAAGCGCTCTCATGTTGCGACTCAAGTTGAAGAGATGCTTTAGCTGTAGAAATAACCAAAATTAATAAGAATTCCATGGATATATGCGTTTTTGGTTTGGTTGATGGTTTTTACTTACATTGCACATATAAAGTTGAAGAAGTTACGGCTTCTCCTTGTTCATTAATAGCTCGGCATGTGTAGGTGCCTGAATCTTCAGGGTTAACATACTTCATGTTAAGAGCGACGTACCCAAAGTCGTGCATTGTCGTCAAGCGGTTAGCTAGAAAATAACGTACTTTTTAGTAATTTGTTTGTAATCGAAAACTAAATTAGTTCGGTGATTGTGTCATACTCACAAGCTTCAATCGGTACTCCATTGCGCAACCATTCAACTCGAAGTTTAGGATCGCCGACAGGAATCAGACGAGCTTCGAAGTGGGCAGCCTGGTTTTCAGCTACTTTAATGTCTTTCATAGGCATGGTGAACACGGGTGCTTGAGTTATGAATTCATCTTGGGCACTATGTCTCTGATATCTGGAAGTGTCCTCTAACTGGTTAAGTCTTGGTAGAGCTCCCTCATGCTGTGACTCTAAGTAAATTGATTTTTTGGAATGTACGATCGCAATTCCGGAGGTAACCGCTTCACCCAGTGCGTTAATGGCCCTGCAAGTGTAAGTACCGGAGTCTTCTGGCATACAAGACATGATATCAAGAGCAACGAACCCAAAGTTATTCGTCTCCGTGAATCTAGATCCGCTCTTAAGAGGCCTGTTATTATGATACCATTCCACCTTCATTGTTGGGTCTGAAACTGGAATCAATCTGCATTCAAAGTGCGCACGTTGGCCTTCTTTAATTTCGACATTTTTAAGTGAAGTTGTGAAAATCGGTGCTTGCGTCGTAATTTCATCGATCATATCAGTTCTGTGATATTTGCTTCTGTCTTCGAGATGTTGAATCTGTTCAAGGCCGGCTTCGTTCTGCGTACCTCTGACAATATCTGCCGTTCCGCGGCAAGACAGTCTACAGCTGACTTCGTCAGTGCCAACATGATTTATAGCTCTGCAAGTGTATACTCCTGAGTCTTCAGCTATTAAATCAATGATATCTAATGCCACGTATCCAAAGTCATGGATAGGTCTAAATCTATGACCAATTGTAACTGGTTGACCATTCTTAAACCATTCTACTTTAAGGTTGGGATCCGTGACTGGTTCCAATTTGCACTCAAAGTGGACATGATTTCCTTCCACAACATTTTCGATTGATTTTGGCTTAGTGACAAAGTGTGGTTTGACGTTAATAGTTTCATCTACCACTTCTGATTTCTTATACCTAGAAGCATCTTCAAGGTATTGTATTTTTTCCAGACCAGACGGATGCTGAGATTCGAAATAAAGGTCCTTCTTTGCAATGACGCGTAACGCGCACGAAGTTACGGCTTCGCCAAGCTGGTTTGTCGCTTGGCAAGTGTAAACCCCGGAGTCTTCTGGGTAAACGCTTAAAAGATCAAGGGCGACGTAGTCGAATTCATAAGCCGGTCTGAATCTATGGCCAGTCTTAATTGGCCTGCCATTGCAGAACCAATCAACTCTCATGGTCGGGTCACCGACTGGTTGTAGTCTACACTCCAAGTGCACATTTGTGCCTTCTACTGTTTCAACATTGTGCAATGCCCTTGAGAATTGAGGCGCTTGCATCACTGTAATATCTTCTTGCACATGCCTGCTTCTGCGAGCGGCATCTTCTAACATTTGAATTTGTTCTACCGCTTGTTCATTTTGGGTTTCAGTAACGATGTCTGATCTTTCGATAACTCTCACCATGGCAGAGGTGTGAGCTGAGCCTAAGTGATTTACTGCTCGTACTGTGTATTCTCCTGAATCAACCGATGTAGCGTGAATAATATCAAGCGCTACAAAACCGAAATCGTAATAAGTTCTAAACCTGGAGCCTACAGTCACGGCTCTGCCGTTGTGAAACCATTCCACTCTCATGGTCGGGTCACCCATGGGTTCCAGTCTGCATTCTAGATGAATATTTTTGCCTTCAGATACTGGTGCTGGATCCGAAAGTGGTTGTACGAAGACTGGTTTTGATTTTGATATCTCTTCAATTTGATACATAGGTTCCACGAATTTGGATTCTTCAAGATGACGTGTTTTTTCGTATAGTCCCCTGTGAATACTTGATGTATCGATACTTGATCGTGCTGTAAAAAAAGAGTATACGTATTACAAATCAGATGCAAAATAAAGCCTTTATTATGAAAATCACGTTATTCCACATAAATTTGGTGAAACTAGGCTGAAAATTGATTTAGACTCTAATACTTACTTTCTACTACCATCGATGTGCTTAACTGAGCTTCTCCAGCAGCATTGCGTGCAACAACTGTGTAGGTTCCTGAATCTTCAGCACGAACACTGGAGATATCTAATGCAACATACCCAAAGTCATGATAAGTCTGGGTACGGTTAGCTTGTTTGATTTGTTTTCCGTTAAAGTACCACTCGACAGACATAGTAAGGTCGCTCTGTGGCTCTACTCTAGCTTCAAAGTGAGCGCTTTGTCCTTCTACGATCTTGTTCGTTCCCTTCAGTGGTCCAAGGAAGCGAGGCTTTTGTGTTACTCGCACTTCCTCTTCAGATCGCTTCGTGTATCTGCTGGTATCTTCAAGATGTTGGATTTTCTCTAGACCACCAGGGTGCTGAGATTCAGCAATGATATCTTTCTTTGTCACAATCGTCAAGTGAGCACTAGTAGTTGCCTGTCCGAGCGCATTGTAGGCTCGGCAAGTGTAGTGACCGGCGTCGTGCACGGTAACTGACTTGATTGTCAGTGCCACATATCCGAAATTAAAGAATGTAGTTATTCTAGAACTAGCTTCTACAGGACGTCCATCCTTCAACCATTCTACCTTTAAGGTAGAGTCACCCACTGGCTCCAGACGAGCCTCAAAGTGAGCGAACCCACCTTCTTTAATATTAATTTGGTCTTTGATCGGGGTTTTGAATTCTGGTTTCTGAGTACTCTCAGGTGCTTCCTGATAATACTTAACATTTTGTTGTTGCTGATAAGCTTCTAACTGTTCAGTTTTTTCTATATACCTTCTTTGTTCTGGTATGCCGAGGTCTGCAGTGACTGTGCTTCTTGCCGCCACTTTTATAGAGGCGGTACTGATAGCCTCGCCGAGTTTGTTCACAGCCCTCACAGTGTACGAACCTGCATCTTCAGCCCGTAGGTGCATGATGTTAAGGGAGACGTAACCGAAGTTGAAGATTGACGTGATTCGCGAGCTGGCTGTAATCGGCCGACCATCCTTGTACCATTCCACTCTCATGTGCGGGTCGCTGACTGGCGTCAGTTGAGCTTCAAAATGTGCGTTTCTGCCTTCTTGGAGTTCACCAAGTTCTTGTAAAGGCCTAATAAACTGAGGTCTCTGAGAAATATTTTCTTCAATAGATTCTTGGTGTTGGTATCTAGAGTAATCCTCTAATTGCTGAATGTACTGCAAACTCTCTGGATGCTGACTAGTTCTTTCTATGGTTGCTCTAGGTGTTACTTGCAACATAGCTTTGGTTTCAGCTACACCTGTTGCACTGACAGCTCGGCATGTGTATTCTCCGGTATCTTGAATGTTAAGACTAAGCATATCCAGTGAAATGTAACCAAATCTGAATATGGACGTAAATCTCGAACCTGAAACAAAAAATATATTAATGAAAATGGTGTCAAAAAGTAAAAAAAGTGCAAATGAATATTAGTAAGAAATTTACTGATTATGTACTTACTTGCTTCGATACTTTGTCCATTTCTCAACCATTCTATCTTCATCGTTGGGTCGCCGACCGGTTCTATCCTCGTTTCAAAGTGAATCTTGCCACCTTCCATCTGCGAAACACTCTTCAGTGGCACTATAAACTGTGGTGGAGGATAAACTCGGTCTTCCTCGCCCGGAGGAACGTAAGGTCGTGCCCTTTCCACGTGCCTTAAGTAAATAATCTCTGGTCCAGGAGCAGGCCTAGAACAAAACAAATGTTAATAAATGAATAAATATCAGGGGACAAAACACGTAAATTGTCCTCACAACTAAGCTCTAGGCTTGTACTACGATTATCAGTTATCAGGCAATGGTAAACATGTAGAGAAATAAATACTTATATGCATAGAAAACACCCAATACTCAGATAAAATACTCGCGCTCATCACACAAATATTTGCGCTGACCGGGAATCGAACCTGGGACCACTAAGCTAACTGCGTCGTCAAAATAACACGTGTTTTACCTTCAAGTGATTAAGGTAAGATGGTACATTATGGTTAGTGATACTTACTCTGGCTCGATTATCCTTGTTGGCCGGGGTAAGTGCAGACGCTTTTGTTCGGGCGGAGGCTCTTTGGGCACTTCCACATAGAGCCTCGCCCGAGTGGCGGTGGAACCTGCGACGTTCTGGGCGGTGCACTGATACCATGCCGCATCCGACGCCTTGGCTCGCGGGATGTCCAGCGTCGAGGCCCCACCGTCGGTATTAATTCGTAATTCTGGATTGGGTATAATCGGAACGCCGTCCTTCTGCCATGTGATCCGCGGTGTAGGTGTGCCAAGTGCTCGTGCGTTTAACACCACAGGCTCGCCTTCACGCGCACTCAGTGTGCTAAAACGTTCGACGAACTTGGGAGCTACCACTTGCTCCTTCTCGATGACGTTCAATCGGCACTGGAACGATGTCTCGCCGCTCTTGTTGCGGGCGACACACGTCACTACACCACTGTCACTACGATCGACGTTTGTAATCATAAGTGCGTGATTACCTGACTCGTTTACTAATATCTTATGATTATAATCGTCTCGGATTTGTCTGTCGTTAATGAACCACGTGACTTCTGGGTAAGGTCTGCCTGTGACGCGGCAATCGAATCGCGTCAATTTTCCCTCCGTGACATCGCGGTCTTGGCAGACCTTTACAAATTGCGGAGCGAGAGCTTTTTCACTAATTTCTACTCTTTCTTCAGTCTCGATTTGCTGATTATCCATTATGTACTGTGATTGTGATTTGTGATCCTGTACATAAGTTTCCTGAGGTGACTCCACGGCGAGATATGCCGATGTAACAATGCAACCGTTGGGATTTTCAGCCAACAAAGTGTAGTGGCCCGAATCAGACTTTTGTGTGTTCCTTACTCTAAGTGTCGTTTGGTTTTGGGTCGTTATGATTTCATGTTTACACGAATTGACTAACCTCTGCCCATTCTTGAACCAAGTGACTCGCGGTCTAGGGTTGCCTGACAGCTGCACATGAAACTGTGCATCGGCGCCCTCCTGAAGCTTCGAGTTTCTAGGCTTCTGAGCGATCTTCGGCGGGGCTACAGCACCTAGCGACTTGTCGATTTCAGTGCTAACTTGGATATCAGTTTCATTCACATACCTCCTCGTGATGGTCTCTCTAAAGGATACTTCTCTTAGGAGTCTGTACTCGAATGTGTCAACTTTGAAATCTTCGGCAGAGGAATAGTCTGTGCCGTTTGTGTAAGCGACCTTTTGTGTCTGTCGGGACTGTTCGGATGAGAATCCCTGGTTGCCGTAGGATTTGTGTTCTACGCTCTCGCTGACGTGTCGGTAGCTTTGCTGCTGAGAGGCTTGAGATTGCGCGGGCACGGCCACTCCTTCAGGCTGGATGTAAACGGAGCAGATGGCCTCTCCGTATTGGTTGCGCGCCGTGCAGGTGTACTCACCTTCATCCCCCGGGCCTATCTGTTTGATCAATAGCGACACGTCACCTGTTTGCTCGTTGTAGCTCATACTATACTTGTTACATTCTACCAGTGGTGCTTTCTTTCTTGTCCATGAAACGACGGGCGTAGGGTTACCTCTGAGTTTCCCTTCGAATTTGGCATTACCGCCTTGCGCAAATCTCGCATTCTTGAAGATTTGCTCGAATATCGGCGGCGAGGGCTCGCCGGGTCTGCCTGAAGCGATGGCCAGCCGGTCACCAGCGTTCTCCACTGAAACAAAACAATAAAGTTCTAAGTTAATCACTAGATTCGCTACACGATCTGTCAGGATGAACATAATGTAGAAGAAATTAAAACCTTTATTTAGGAATCTATTAGATTTGATGATTCAATGCTTGTAATTCCTGTAGGTACTGTCTGTGTTACACGCCATGGTTTTAACCACATTTACAAAACGAAGTCAAAACATGTTTCTCTTTTCAGTGTTAAAATTACACATCCCATTTAAATACGTAAAACTTTTTGGTAATTTATTTCTTTTCTAATTTACTTAAAAAGCCAAACTCGAAACGGCCACCGACAAATTACTTATGTACTCGTAAGTGAGGTTTTAAAGAACAACTAAATAACTACGTCCTAGAGCTCCTGATGAGTGTCGCAGCGTGCGATAATACTAAAAGGCCTGTGGGTAAGGCCTAACGTTCGAATTTGCCTGCACAAGTATTCAAAAGCTCGTGATAAAAAAAGTTTGAAAAACTCGCAAAAGGCTGGCGGCGAAGCATGGCTGTGGTAATATGTAGTTCTACATGAGAAATGACATCGCAAATGGCAAATTGGTAGTTGTATTTCATGTAAGACAATAATAGTCAAGCAAGTTTAATAATAATATTCCTCAGTAGTAAGTATATTTAATGATGAAGTTATTCCATTACTTACCTAACTGTTAATAAAACATGCGTATGAAATCGAAATTCAAATTATTTTCTAAAGATTTTTTTTACGAACTACAACGTTTGATCTTGTAAATGTTTGTAATACTTTTACGCAATTATACATTTCGTTCAGGCACCCACGGAGTGATATTATTTAAATTTAATCAAAGACGGAATTTACAAATTGTCTGGACCGCTATTCTACACCATATTTTTTACCTTCGGTACAGAAGTAAGTAATGTTTTCTTAAACAACTCGCTTTTTAAGTCGTTGACGAATTGTTACAGGCGAGCCTAAGCTTTCCCTGTTATAACTGTGGTGCAAGTTAAATTGGAATAAAGACCTACAACATATAATATAATATAATGCGAATTTAGACAACAAAATGAAAGTATTACTTACGAATTTTATGTTAATAATATTAATTTAATTTTGTGGCATAAAATCTAATTTTATTACTATATTTAACTACTCTAAACATTAAAAAGATGCCCGATCTCTTTGCAAGGAGATTTATTTGTCTAGAGAGCTTAGTGCTTCGAAACAACAAAGTTCTAGCTTAATCAGAGAGATAACAGAAGGCATTAGGTAGCTATAGTTTTACTTTTCGTAGCTTGTATAAAAAAGCTATATTCTTAATGTTTTGTCCTTATCTCTCAAATTAAAATGTCGCAATGACAGATAAGGACAAAACATTGTATAGCTATACCACCGTCACTCAACGTTTATTAGTAAGGGGGGTATAAAAGAATATCAAAGTCCCTACTTCCTTTCTAGTATTATACAGAGTGTTCGGCAGAAGGTTCGACAAACTTCAGGGACTAACTCTGTAGGTCATACTCATCACCTTTTATTATGGGACCAACATCCAAATCGCGAAAAAAAAACAGCTGTTCCATAAAACTTTGAGAGCTAAACAGCCGAAATGTATGGAACAGCTGTTTTTTTTTCGCGACCAACCTTCTGCCGTACACTTTTGGTTGGTTCCATCTTCACGGCTCCACACCGCCAGCGATCGCTGTGGTAACAAACATACCTACTCTTATATTTTATAGTTCAGAAGCGTAAATAGTGACTTTTGTCCCAGAAAAAAGAACAGTTACCGAAGGAATTTACAAGTGACAAACCACAATGCGGATGGAGTCGCGGGAAAACACTAGGTAGATTTTTATAAACTGGTAAACTGAACATTTACAACTGTAGTAAATATTTATAATATTTGCTCCGTTTTGCTCTGCAGATAACAAAACCGTTAGCAATGACGTCAAAACCTAAATGGTTTCATGCCATGCTAAAATTTTGAGAAACTAGCGGGCCGCCAGCGGCTTAGCCCCGCTGCAAATTTCCGACTTTCCTGGTGGATTGACAATTTGTTTCTTTCATACAAACCTTGTCACGATAACGAACTCAACAAAAAAAGTATTATCCAATTTGGAGCACTCGTACGGAAGTTTTGCGCGAACATACATTTCGGTGGTTCATTTTTAGGGTTCCGTAGTCAAATTAGGAATTCTTATGGTTTCGCCATGTCCGTCCATCCGTCCGTAGTTTTGCTCAGTCTCTTAGTTCTAGAAAGTTGTTATTTGGCATGAATAAACATATAAGTCACGCCGACAAAGTGGTAAAATAAAATCTTGAAAAAAGGACTTTTCAGGGTACCTCCCCTACAATCATCTAAGACAGCACCAAATAACTCTAAATAGAGAATTAGTTCATACTTGTTGTTTTTTGAGATAGTTTTTCTATAGTAACGGCTTCGGAACCCTACATGGCCAGACATGCTCTTGCCCGGTTAAAGTTTTACAAAATCTTATTGTTTCTTATATGCAACCGAAGTAACAGATTGCCATGACACTTAGCACATAAACAAGGCCTCTATTCCGTTTGGTCTTGAACTATATCGTTATCATGTCGTTAATGAAAACGTTAGTAAAGACGGCAGAATTGTTGCCTATTTGATTTCAATAAGGTTAAAGACAGAGTGTAAAAGTTTTTGCACTTCTCTACCACAACGTAATTCTAGAAGACAAAAGCTTAACAGAATAAATTCGCTTTGTCTTATACTTACTTCCATTAAAGTTTCCTGGACTCTAATACCAATGAGAACTTACGGCCGTTTCTTTATGTGACTTAGCTTTCTAGTTATTGAGACTAATGTTCTGAGAGAGATTTTACTTCGTGTGGTCTTATTTCGTTTATTGCACCGGTTGTGCACGACAAATGCAGTTTAACGACTGCATTTTTGTTTGTGTTTGCTACCTAATGATATGCAACCTTATTCACAACAGAGAAAGGTTAGTTAGACCTGCTTTAAATTTTGAATTGTAGACGTTCCTTTTATTAGGTACCAATTTTATGCACCTCTTCCGTACGGTATGCACAATAAATGTGATATAAAATTTTGGCCATCATTGGTACTTAAAACTCAGTGTTGCGAAATGGTCAAGCTACCTAAGTCATAATGTTATATCAAATACTATAGTAGGAGATCCGGATAGGAGACGGACGACCTTCACCCAGCTGTTTATTCGATAAAAAGTATTTTATATCGAATTTACGAGTAATATGGTAAGTAATATATGGCGAATAGGTTGACTGAAAAATTTCAGTCCAGTAGGTACAGTCCATAATAAAAAAAGAACTATAAAAAAAAAATGCTATTGCTTGTTTAATAGACCAATTACATACCTACTAATCGAAAGTATGAAGCCTATAGAATATGCAAACGTTAGGTTGACTATTTTTTCCCATCATAACCATTGGGTAGGCAGATAAGCCGGTACTAATAATTTGCACCAAACCGATGTCGTATCACTATACGCTACGTCTTCACTTAAATTGCGACATAATGATCTACATTGTAGATTCCTCGAAAGGTAAAAGTGGCAGAATTGCCATAAATTTGAATAATTAGATATTTCCTTAACTTAATAGATCCCTAAAATAACGACAAACTTGTGCTAATAGAAGCCAAGTTGTAATTTTCGTGTTATATGTGGCGGGTGCTAGTGTGAGATGCGCCTGTGAAGACACGCTAGCAACGTCACATCTTCTCCAACCGGGCTGATCGAGACAAGCGGCAGAAGGCATTAGGGCAAATGTTATAGTTTTTGTCTATATCTTTTTGTTCTTTTCGGGCCCGAGGCCCCTGGTCCGTGGAGCCCTATAACGCTAAGTCTCTTCAAACAAATTACGAAGGCAATATAGACGCCACAGGACTAGAGCTAGCAATTTCCTCGCTCAATGTATTAGTTCAGCAATTTATCGAGTAAACACTGCTAGCTTCACAATTCTGCGAGCCGGCTTTTTTTATGTTATACTTGTAGATTTAGATTTTTAATTAGAATTTTTAACTTATAGCTCTTTATTTCTTGTGTCGAGCAGATTTTTTTGCTATTGTCAAATTATCAGACCCATTGGTCTGAACTTGAGATACACCAGAGTGTTTGGTCATTAAAAAGTGTCATGCTAAAGTTAAGTATAAATAGGTCATAAGATTTCTTAATTCTCGCGCGTGAGTCACCTCCGCTGCGCGATCTCGCGGCTATTTTCGTGCGCGCAGCTCGTATCTTATTACGACAGCCATTTTGGTGGACCCACTAAAGCGATCGATGTGTTTTACAACTTATTATTATATTTAAAATAATATTTTGCACTATTTTATAACTTCTGATGATAGTGCGATATTAAGGTGTCTAGAGTGAGCCTCTATTATTTTATTATACTGTGGTTTTACCTACTGTAACGCAATCGTATTGTTTGCCGACTTAACTGTCAAGTTAATTAGATCTATTATTGATACACTGCGATAACAATAGGGGTAACAATTGTGTGGAATAGATGCCTTGATCTGATAGATGACAGAGTTAAATGGCGGTCAAGTTGCAGTTAACCTAGACTAACTACCAATTTCACCAAACGATGTTAAATTTAATCAATGTTAATCGACTATTAGTTCATACATTTTGACAGCTTTTAACGCCCTAATCGTCTGTTAAGTGGTTAAAATCGTTTGGTGAAATTAGTACTAAGCAAGCTGAACTCTACAAATGGTTTCTGCACGTAAATGACAAAGCCAAGATGCAAGGGAGTTGCCATAAATATTGAGTGCTCTCAGCATAGTAACGTGCATGAGCCATAGAGTTAGTAAAAATTGGTTTAAAATTCACCGTAACTTAAACACTTGCATCGAATTCGAGTAAGGTAACCACTTAAGTAATCTCAGTACCTAATCGATTTCTTTTATTTTTAAGTACAGTGGTCAAAATGCTTGAAAAAATGCATTTAATATATAAATTTACAACCGTAAACTTATTTATCAAAAGCGATCATTCAATAATTCTGCACAGCGTGTGCTTGAATTCCATACAAAACAAACCTGATTTAGAGTTCGTAGCACTGTTATTGTTTTTTCTAAAAAAACGTCCATACAGTAACGGCCGTAGCGTGCTCGTCAATGAAATAAACTGATATTCTGCCCATCTAAACCGAAAAGACGCATATTGAAACTATAATATATGTTATTACTTATGGAAGACAGTCGAATCTGCTGTACATTTGCTCTGTTGGAGATACTGCCTTTTGCCATAAAGGAGAGTATTGTGACTAGTAGTATTTTTTGCAGGCCTCGGTCGGACCCAGACCGGTTTGCACTAAGCATTCGCTATACCTAAGTAGGTACTGAATTCATTCTGGAGGGCATAACCGCGACATTATAGTTCGTTCCTCTCTTATTACTTTAGTAAGAAAGGGATGGGCATAAACTAGACTGGCTGCAGCTTTTTACTTCAGAGTCCAATGCCTTTGTTCAAGATAATCTTCGTGTTTTTAAGTTTAATAGGAATTCTTGGGACGTCTTACGTCTTGGGAAAAGTTTTGTTTACATTTTTCGTCGCGTTACGGTGGCTTGTGTTTTATATGGTTTCATCCAATATGAACTCATACTGTTACGTGGATATGTGTTTGACAGATAGATAGGGCAAAAAAACAAAAAAAAAATGTCGTTTTAATTACCTACTCTAGTTTTGGTATTTATTGAATTCTGTGCATACTAAAACGTCGGCGTGAAACTCCAATACGTATGATCATTGCACGTATTTTTAAAACCGCTTACTTCTAGTTTAAGCGAGGAAACTACACATATATTCAGTGTTATACTTACTTTTATAAATGCGTAAGTGAAATCGTCTGCATGTCTGTTTGCCACTGAACCGATTAGGTTGTATTTAGTTTAAATTAGTTAGGTAATTATCATCCAACAAAATTGTATAGGTCCTGTGTTCTACCTGGACGAATTTAGTAAACAAAGCCCAATTGAGAAGAACACTATGTAATGTAATGGCTAGTCGTAACGAAACCAGGTAGCATGGTAGTAAGATACCGATGGACAATGTAGCGGGCATGGTCATACAGTTAGTAACGGGCCGGGCAGTCTCTGAAGATTGTTGTACGAGCATGCAGCTAAACAACTGCTACCTGGTACGGAAGCAAGTATATAATCACAAACAAGTAAACCTGTGACCATTCGTTCGAGAACCGGGGCTCTACCCGACTTGACAAAATACACAGACAGTGACACATGATTTACTAACGGCCGAACCCTCTATTCAATCCGCGGATAGATAAGGCTTACTTCGGGTTAAAATTTGACGTTTGCCCATACAAAATGTGTCAAAATATAATCCGAAGTAAGCCTATCTGTCCGCGGTTTGAATATAGGGTTCGGCCATAAGAGGTCTTAGCCAAGTTGCATTCTATGAAATAAATTGTAGAAATCAGTCAAAATGTATTGAATTTAGAGGTATATGAGCGGCCAACGCGATAGATCGTCAGCTAACGTCAATCCTGGTGGAGGATTATGCCACGTTTTCTAAAATCGCTAACGATAGCGTTACCTATGCGTCTAGTCAAAGCCCCTCGCCAGACTTGTTGCATTCTACGAAAGCTATCACATCACCTATAACATCGGTCCAATTGTATGGAATGACAGAAGAACGCACGATTACTAAAAAAATATTGCGGAATGCCACTGGTCTTGTCTTGGCTCATAGAAATTACATGATGATGTTTGTCCATATGGGCACACTATAAGAATTAGGGATATCGACAGATTCTCTTGAAGTTATGACAATTATTTACCAAAGATAGGGCTTTCCTAAGCAATTGTGGTCTAATGCAATTCGTGATTTGCTTAAAGCTCGTCCAAAATAAAACCTAATAATAATTAAAGTCTATATCTCTAAAACTGTAGCGTCTGTAACACTTGACGCCACAAAGCACTGTCTAGTTGAACTAATTTAACTGAAAGGTTTAGCAGACGGGCGACGGACCGGGCGCGCTCCTGGCAGGCAACCAAATGTTCCATAATCTAGGTGAACACTTATTTTGAAACTTATGAATTGGCATCGTCGTTGAAATGGAATGCATTAATTGCACGGCACGAGTATATTAAATACATGCTCATATTTATAGGTAGGTTACCCTACGCTTAGATCATTCGCTCATCAGAAATGACTGATAGTACAGACGAAGTCATAAATATATACACCATCCCAAGACGTTAAATACATCTACACACGCCTAAATATGTTACTGACAATAGGGTTTGTACACATATGTTTGTCACGATGGATGTATAGATAAATACAAGTGCTTTAAATGTACAATCCCCATCCTTTCTAAAATTTTAAATGCCAAAGGGTGTTTAGGTTAAAATACGGAAGACCTGACTATTTGAGGTCTCGAAAATGGCCCGTAAGTCGTAAATGCTCAGTTTTACAATGTCACAGGTCATAAAGTCTCTTTCAGGAAGTGGTTACCAGTTACCACATTAAAGCTTAACATGTTAGCCATGTTTTAAGGTCTGCTTTCGATGGACTGAATAGTTCTCGCGGCTGACCGCAGACTCGGCGGCGACTGTCACCGCACACCATCGGTTATTTTGGTAGCTCACCATTACACATTTGATGCCTTTAGTGTTAAGGCTGGTATTGTGAAAGCAACCGGATATTTTATTTGTTAATCTATAATTAATACCCATTTTTATCCTTTAAAGCAATTTTTTATTTATTTTACTAACCTGAATATAAGTATTTATTATTCCATTATGTATTATATTACGGGAAAAGGATACTAAACTTTGCTTTTTTAGTCTTCACGAACAAGTCAAAACAAACTACTATATATCTGTCTATTGCGCCACCCAGTTCTTCTTAAAACAAATCCGCAAGATTAAAATTGCCGTCGCTTTTTAACCAGTTTGCAACGTAGTTTGTACGTCTGGTTTAAATTATGGTTATGTTAATTCGATACCTAAGAATACCTACCTAAGCAATTTCTCTGCATTTGACCCACAAAGAAAGTCCCATATGCACCCAAGAATTGTTATGCAAATAAAGCTGAACGCATAATTCATTAAAATTATCATACAGTTAAACTCCGTTACTGCTAGAGGTGCAAATATTTGGCACGCCGTCTACCATTTCAAAAAGCACTATTAAACTTTACTTTAATTTAAAACTTTGTAGGCATTAATTAAGGTTAAATTTGTAATGAAATCTACTTGGTTTTTTGTGAGATGTGGAGATACGCGATCGCGGATAGTAGGCTCGCACGGTCCGGTAGGCTTGACCCAGTCGCGCCATATGGTCACCCTGCGTCATGAATCTTACCATTCCGCCGCCGGGACATGGTCACGACATAATAAGCGGCCATCCAAAAAGGACCGTATAGCTAGTGGTGACTGCTTATCATTGCTATTAAACGAATTAAAACAGCAATCAGAATAGCGTAAACGCCAAGCGCAATAAGTACTATTTTCATTTAAACCGTGACACTTGGTTGTTACATTGCTAACTGAATCTTGCCGTAATGCAGTTTAACATTAAAATGCAAGTTGTCGCTGGTATTTTTTTTATCTTACTAGATTGCCTTGATTCATTAAAATTGCGGGACCTTTTCGGTTTGGTTGACATAACATAAAGGGTGTTTGAAGGTTTTTGCTGTAGGTACGCCTAATGTGCCGTGAGTAGTATGTATTCTCTCGTTTAGCTTGTCGCTCAGGGCGTCTCTTTTGTTATAGTTACGATTGAAAGAGATTATTGAACGACGAACAATTACAGGGATACTACTGTATAAGTGTAGAAATTTGTTACGACAATGTCAATCGATATAAGGGAATACACTATATTCGCGTCACACTTATGGCAATTGTATATACAGTGTGTGGCCTAGAATAGGGGATAATATTGAAAACGGAGACTCTCTAGAGTATCAGTATTTTTTCTGAAAAGATCCCAGTTATCAAAACCCATACATTACACACAATAAGAACTTAAAGTTACGATTCATAATCAGTGTGTTATTGCAAAACGATATTATCGCTAACGCTGTCAATGTCGTGGTACAGGGGCATTGTCAAAGAGACGTTCCGAGTAGCTCCGAATAAGTACGATGCATTGAGTTGAGCGGAACTGTTGTATTGTTTGCATTACATTGAATTTACGATCAAGTTTGTTAGAAAAAAACAAAAAGTAAAGTTTTGCTTTTAATTATTTGGGACCATAATGATTCAATTACTAGTGATCTATAGAGCCACCGTTTTCAATATTATCCCCTATTCTAGGCCACACACTGTATACATTTACCTTGAAATCATAGTCGTATAAATGCATTTTACCGAGATACTGATATTATAAAACGGGCGGGGATCGCGTTAGGTAATTCACGCAAGGCTGAGCTTATCCCTGCTTTACACTAATCAATGTCTGGGTTGCTGAGATAAATTGTTTCATGTACGTAAAGCCTGTTCTAAGTAAAAGTAATATTTAATAATGTGTTTGCTTTTACATCAAAATCAAAATTAAAATATTTATTCAGTAAATTGGCTACATACGGGCTCTTTTACACGTCGGTAATATAGAGTGAATCTACTAGCGCTTCGGGCAAGACAATCGGAGAAGAAGCGCCGCAAGAAACTCCAGTGGAAAGTCATTTTTACAAACATAAAATACAATAAAAGTTATAAGTAAGGTACATTATAAGGTAATAAAGTAATAAATAATAATTATTACATCTAGCACAAATAAAAACATTACAAATGTAATTTCAATAACATTTAACTAAAAATAATGACTATGAGAACAACGCGACGAGGTCTCTTATTTATTATATACTTATAGAATAATTAATTTAACAATAAATACTTAAAAATCAAATCTGTCCTCCTGTAGTTATTACCGTAGTAAACTCTGGAATTTACCGGTGAAAATGACCGCCTGCATCTATTTCGCCCAAATCCTTTGGTGCGCCTTTAGGAAAAGCTCTAAAGCAGTAGAAAATTTAATTGAATACGCCACCGTCTTTAACCTCATGTTGTTTAAAGATACTTTTAAAAAGTCCATATCAAATAAAATGTGTTTAAAACGTACCTTTCAAAAGAAAGTGGAGTCGCAATCTGATTTTTTTTGTCAAATATTTTGAACTTTAATAATAATTGGCTATTACGGTTTGCGCGGCACATAATACACTTAAGCTTTTCATTCTTGTTCCGACCGAACCGAACCAAGAACTTCCGTACAATATTTTATAGGGTGGGTATCAGTTTTCTCTTTGTTATAAGAAAAACATAGCACACAATTTTAAAGGAAAAGGAACGGTAATCTAGAAATAAGGTAATGCATAGTTTGCTAATATAATTAGGGTTCTTGTTTTCCAAATGAAAATGTACCTAATTGTAAAGGAGATTCAGATTCATTTTACAGGTTGTTTTTGACCAAGGTTATCGATAAATGGCTAAGATCTGAAGAAACAAAGATGAAAAAAATAGGAATAACATACAACTGATTCAGATTTTTCTTTCCTGTTTTCAACGGCTCAATGCTAGTTCGTGACATACGCTGGAAAGATTTCAAAGCAGACGAAGAGTTGGACACAACCTAGCATTATTTTAATCGAACAAGGTTTCCGAAGCAAGCAAACACTTACCCCCTTACTAATAAAAGTTGAGTAACGGTGGTATAGCTATACAATGTTTTGTCCTTATCTGTCCAATCCAAATGTCACAATGACAGATAAGGACAAAACATTGTATAGTTATACCACCGTTACTCAACGTTTATTAGAAAGGGGGTAAATTCTTAGACGGCCAAGCTTGTTTTTAACCGACTTCAAAAAAGGAGGAGGTTATACTGTATGTTTTTTTTTTTATGTATGTTCACCGATTACTCCGTCAATTGTGGACCGATTTTAAAAATTCTTTTTTGGTTTGATAGAGTATACTTCCGAGGTGGTCTCATTGTCAGCAAATCTGAATCTTATGAAGGGATCAGTGAGGAATTGAGGGAACTCCTCAAATATTGTATGCAAACATATAGCGATTTTAGTATTTTTAGTAACAAGTGTAGCATTTGCATTCAGAAAGTGTCACTTGGTGAAGCGGAACTGATGATGAAGACCACAGATGGCCACCGGAACTCCTTAACGGTACCGTTTTGAAGGGTGGCGATAAGATATCTCGATTAAGATAGTTGAGCGACTACAACGAAGCACATTTAATTGTTTTAAAATGACTATGATTTTCCCGCGGCGTTACTTGCGGCGAGCTTGAAATGTCTTAAAGTTTCATATATCAACTAAGAAGTGGGACTACATAAGCTTATTATGATCACTAAAAAGTGTAAAATAAAATAAATGTTTTAAAAAACAAAAAACCGCCTTCAAAAACGCAAAAAATAACTTCTACTACTAGGTACTTAGTAGTAGGTACCTATCCTATTAGGTTAGTCTAACTGAAGTCGGCGACCACAATATTTTCAACAAAAAGCCGACTTCAGTTGGACTAACCTAATAGGATAGGTACCTACTACTAAGTACCTAGTAGTAGAAGTTATTTTTTGCGTTTTTGAAGGCGGTTTTTTGTTTTTTAAAACATTTTGTCATCACGTTTACAACTAAACATTTAACTTGGAACCTTGTTTTATAAGGTCTCGGGCCCGAGCACTAGGGTCCTAGTGAAAAAGGGTATAAGTCTTCTGAAGATCAAGTGAAAAAGGGTTTAAGTCTAGTATACTCCGTTTATGTATATACCCTTTTTTATTATCGTAAAACTACGCAACTATGGTCCTAGCCTGCAACAATAGTCCAATTTTCCTCAATACATTATTCTAAAATGTGATACCTTACTGCTATTATTGATGTGTATTTTGTACTGTTTAGCCTAAAATCGATTGCTCTAAACTCTAACTATAGCTAAAGCGATCACATTTTTAGAACATTATTCTAAAAAGTATTGTAGGCCAGGACCATAGTTGTGTGGTTTTACGGTACGAGTTAATTCGACTTGTACCCTTTTTCATTAGCGACCTTTTTCTGGGCTGAAAACTCTTAAAAGCCCCAACCGATTTTTATCAAAGGTAACTGAGAATCACTTCAAATCAAATGGCTTTCTATTAAAAACCGCAACAGAAGCCTATGCGCGTTAAATTTATAATCCGGGGAGGGGAGGGTGAGTCGGGGTTAAAAAGTGGTCTAATTATCTCGCGCAACGATCTGTGCTAATTGGTTATAATTACCTACTCTGTCCATTAGCGGACCGATGTATAAATACTGGGGTCCTAGTGAAAAAGGGTACAAGTCTTCTGAAGATCAAGTGAAAAAGGGTTTAAGTGTAGTATACTCCGTTCATGTATATACCCTTTTTTATTACGAGTTAAATCGACTTGTACCCTTTTTCACTAGGACCCCAGTACAGCGCTGTGTTGCTCTATCGACACATTGATATTACTTTGATCTCCCATTTCTGATGATGGCTGCAAATTCTGTGGTTCTAATTATGATGGTTAGCACTACACGCCGGTAAGCTCTATTAGCCGGACACACTGCGGTGTGTTTTGATCTAAAATAGAACAAACCCTCTATTCCAGGGTCCGGTTGGAAGCATTAGAGCGGTAAAGGGATTTAACACGAATACTCGAACCAATATGTTCCATTTGCAGATTATCGGTAAACTGAAAATGGAACACATAGGTAACAAACTAGAATTTCCGCGGCAGCAGTGAACGCTAGCAGCGGCTTTTGTCTACAGAATCCCTAAATTCTAGATGTAAACATATCGACCTAGGTATACAACATGTAAAACCCTTTGAACCGCATCGTATAACTAGGTATACAGAGTGTTAGGCAGATGGTTGGACAAACTTCAGTGACTAACTCTGTAGGTCATACTTATCAACTTTTATTATGGGACTAACATCCAAATAGCGAAAAAAAAAACAGCTGTTCCATACATTTCGGCTGTTTAGCTCTCAAAGTGTGTATGGAATAGCTGTTGTTTTTTTCGCGATTTTGATGTTAGTCCCATAATAAAAGTTGATGAGTATGACCTACAGAGTTAGTCACTGAAGTTTGTCCAACCTTCTGCCTAACACCCTGTATTGTCATCATATTCATATTGTAGCCAACAGCAATCGAGTAAAACCAAGTAAGTTCAACCAAACCAGTATCCTTTGACATGTAGTCGACTAGACGACTAGTGACCTTGTTGTTTGGAGGTCAAGGCCATCAGACCAATTTACTGCAGACGAAGTATTTATTAAATGTGCGTAGTCTCACAACCACGAGTAATCTCTCTTCTTTAATGTATGTATGTGGCGGCATGCGACACGACATCATCTGGTCTGTTTATTAAGAATACATTTGAGCGAGTACCTACAGAAACGCGTCGGATTAAGTTAATGCAATGTGGGTGTATTTTTTCTGGAAGTACTTACCTAGTTCCTGACAAATGTAAAAATAGGTACTATTTAAACTCACGAACTCTCATTTAAATTAGGTACCCTACAGGAGTGATATCAGTAAGTTGTTATACGCTTCATTTATTTTGAGCCGGCATATAATTATGACGACGTCCCGTTTGAGGTACTTAACGTGGTATTGAAAAGTTTAAATTTACAACTTAAAACTACGGCAGTAAATTTTGTCCACATGCGCGAATATTGATGTAACCATTTAATATTGTAATCAACTTACATCAGAAGCTTTTAGACGTAATGGACACTGCTGACTCGTTTAAAAAGTTAGACCGAAAGCCCTTGCATGCAAACAAGGAAATTATAAACTCGTCAACAAACGAACGCGTGAACATGCATTATGTCGCTTATTTGATCGTCAATTTTAAGTCGTGAAATGGAGATGGTAGGCCATATTTAAAATCATGTCCTCTTCAATAAATGGGCTGCTATTTCTTGGTGGCTTTAATTAAGCCCGCGCACCGGTAATAAAAAAAGCTGCATAATAATCACTGCGTTCTATTTACCTACTTTAAATATTATAATGTCCTGCCAAAATCAGTATTTACTGTTCAAATATTAACTGTAAATTCATTACACATGTCTTGAAGAGTTTTATTATGCTGTGCTCACTGATACATCCTATTTGGAAATACGCCCGTTTATTGAACAAAGGTTTTTTTGTGTTATTCGGATTTTACACCTTTGTGACCAGTTGCCCATTTGTAAAACCCTGAAGTAATATTAAAATGTGTTACATGAAATTGATCAACCATTTTAAATATTAATTTATTATTATTGTTTTTTATTTATTTAAGTTGGCTTTATGCTAACCTACAAATAAACATCTTATTTCAAACAAAATTAAGTGCCGTCTGCGTCTAGACAAGAAAAAATCGAATGTTGAATCCGTTTAATTCAGTTGGCGGTGGAGGGAGAACTGCGGTTTTTTTCCATCGTGGACCGTTTGCCAATCACTGGTCGCGACTGGCTGACAGTAAAGTTCTAAGGGGTGAATGCACTTGCACCCTTTTTAAAACCTTAAATCTGGGGATCTAGTGAAAAAGGGCGTAAGTAGACTCACTCTCATAATAAAAACGGTGTACACATAAACGTAGTATATTAGACTTAAACCCTTTTTCACTTGATCTTCAGGAGACTTACACCTTTTATCACTAGTAAAAGGAAGAAAGAAAAGGAAACTGGCACATTCTTTAAATCGTAAATTTAAATCTCAGACAAATTGACCTAGTCCCAAACTAAGCTCTAGGCTTGTACTTTGGGTACTAGACAACGATTAACATACATGTTTGCAAAAATACATGGGTAACATACAAGACTCGATCAAATAGGTACTCGCGCTCATCACACCACACACATACTTATTTCCCGAAATTTTATAATTCCGAATGCAATGTTTTGATAGAAGCCTTTATTTTTTATATTGCTTGTTAATCAAACCTACACTGAAAAAATCACTAAAGAACCTGCTGCTGTTACTATAAGTAAGATTTGGTTGATGTAACTAATATCATAACTATTGTATTCATTTTATGTCAACTAAGAGAATATGCTCACATTTTTTTGAGTGAACCTAACCTACGTATAGTTACTATATTATGAATTTAATCTTAAATAGCTCCAGCATAACATACCTTTCGGAAAAATGAAAACATGGACTAAAGAATATTCGAAAAAAAAAACCATTTTTTGGGTATTCCCATAATTGCCAATACCGGAAATCGAACTAAGACTTAGATCTAGCGTAAGGAGGTACTATTGAAATGTTATTAAACCGGTCTAACATATTTGACAGAACCTAATTTTCGTGTTGTAATTTGTGTTTCAAGAGATTACAGATAGACACTTGAAAAATAACGTTAGCCGTGTCACTCTCTACTTTGGTACCAATAGCTAGGTGGTCCGAGACTTTGAATTTTGTATTTCGTACTACTAACCAAACGTCAGTTTCTCCTTTCTATTTATAAAATAATCACTGCATCTCTATACTATTTCGTGAAACAACATGCTGTATATATAACTAGGCTAAAACTTGCTTTTTTAAAGTTTTCACCCGATACAGGCTGCACCAGCCTTTATCACTAGACAGCGGGCGCCGCCATTGCCTCGGCGCTACGTGCCTAACGACACACCCGGGGCACGCCCGCCCTACATTACCGCGTTAACCCTCCGATCTTTTTTCATAATTACATAACATAATCACCCTGTTGGCATATATGCATATACAACCTCAACACGACCATCACTAAACAAAAACAGGAAATTAATTGTATTTTTATTATAAATATAATGACAAACTAAAACAGCCTGTAGGCATACACAGGTACATTATGTATTGACTTAAAATTAACACGCCTCCACGACATTTTCAAGTTGAAATTCAAAGAGTCATTAAACTACAAAAATAAGATCAAACAAATTCAATTCTAAATTCCATTTTTGTATTATTTATTTACATTGTTACTGTATATTTTAACTTGAAACTAGAGATTGCTTAATGGCGCGTTATCATCAGTTCATTCATAAGTAAGTGCTTATACGACAATTATTACAAGTAGGAACATTACTATGGAAATAATTTATTTATTTGACTTGTATAATTTTATTTCATCTCAAGTTTTTTTTTTTTTACTGTCTATGTTTTGTATTTTTTTTATTCTTGTTTATTAAAGAGTATACATAGGTACATACATAAAGTATACAATAAATTACAAAGACAGACACTACCATTATATCCGAGAACACAGCACTGAGAACACATTATTCGTTTAGCATTTTGGCGAGAAAAAATGCAATTTTTAACGGGCAGGCAACTTGGCAAATTCCGGGGACACCGGTGGCCGGTGACAGCTCGACGGACAGACCGTTAAAGTAGGTTCTACGTTTTCGAGAGAAAGTATCGACCCGGACAAAATGGTAAGGTAGTGTTATTAGAATTGCATTTTAGTGCTTAAGGTGCAGTACTATCAAAAATATTCCCTACTTCTCGGGCAGTCGGAGCAAAAGCGAGCTTTAGAAACCCGATTCTGTTTTATTATCTGTGTCATCATATTGTGAATTCTCCTGGGATCGTTGGCTAAAGCTTATTTTGATACCTCACTAATACCTACTTACATTAGACGCCATTTTGGATGTATTTTAAATTTCTTGTTCATCGAAACCGGACCATCCGTTTATCCTGTAGGTACTGTAGAAAAAGACTCACTCATACATTCATACAGGTCAAACGCACTACCCTCTTTCTTGGGGAGTTAGGTAAAAAATTGGAGTATGAATCACATAAAAATGCAAATAAAAAATAGCTCTCTACTCTAGAACAAAAAATATCCTCCGGCTTTTTTAATATCTCTGAATAAACGAGTGAGACACATTTATTTTCGTAAACCTAATGAAAGGATAACAAGAAAAATGTTTGAAGCAATTCAAGACCAATTTCTTAAAAAGGAAGGTGGTACAATTCCATACTTCCATACTAATAATATAAATGTGAAAGTGTGTCTGTCTGTCTGTCTGTTACCTCTTCACCCTTAAACCGCTGAACCGATTTAGATGAAATTTGGTATGGAGATAGCTTGAGTCCCGGGGAAGGACATAGGCTACTTTTTATCTCGGAAAATTGGACAGATCCCGAGGGAGCAGCGATAAACGACTTCTAAGCTAGTATAATATACAGTGTGGAAAAATAAGTCGGGCCCTGAAGGGAAACTACCTTAAATCCTTAAGTTGGCTCATTTTACTTAAAAGAGACATTCCTTTATTTTAACAAAGAAACAAAACTGCATTCAAAGATTTTCTAAAACTCGCTTGCCTCGCCCGGGAATCGAACCAGCTAAAAATTAAAAAAATAAGAACTGGCTTTTTTATTCTACTAATCGATAGGGTTATTGTTCAGGGTAAAATCTTTCTAATAAACATTTGGTCTTAGAAATAAAAAAGATCGTGAAAACTACCAGTAATTATAGGGAGTGTTTATTTTTTGAATTTTTAGCTGGTTCGATTCCTGGGTGAGACAAACGATTTTAGAAAATCTTTGAATGCAGTTTTGTTTCTTTTCAAAAATAAAAGAATGTAGGAGACAAAAATAAAAGAATGTTAAGTAAAATGAGCCAACTTAAGGATTTAAGGTAGTTTCCCTCCAGGATCCGACTTATTTTTCCACTCTGTATAATATAATATTTCTATCCTAAAAGTTCTAAAACATCACGTTATTAGGTTTAAGTAGCACAGGTATATATCCTGCACCTCTTCAATCCTGCAAATCGTGCATATCTTAAGCGAGTAAATTTTGCAGGAAAAATGCGACGTGCAAGCTCATAGGAATATTTGCGAGTTCCCGACGTAAGCTACTTAACTCACTTAGACGCGGGAAATGTGAAATATGGAGGTTCCGTAAGGTATTGGAACACGGCGAAGTATTCAATCGGATCACTTGGTCTTCTACCCGACTGTGAGAGAGGTTTATGTTTTTTTTTCATTTATTGAGGAAAACAAACAATCACATCAAAGAAGTATACTAAGGTTTTTAACAATAATAGGTTAGTAAAAGTGTGATCAACATCGTTCACCACAGATGTTCGCGCGTATCTACTTAAAATATCCAAGTAATTATATCAGTATTATGTATGTCACTTTACATATTTTAAATACTACTACTTAAGTTACGTACGTAGGTATCTAAAATCATCTTCTTAGGCATCCCAGGACACAAGTATAAAATAAGTAAATTGTAAATTTTTGAATACCCATAGTAAAAGTCTAGAACTTACTTCCGGACTAGGTCGACGAGAGCGTTTGCCTTGTTTTAACTCGTGTAGCCATGTGAGTAGTTATGTTATGCCATTCCAAATTCCAATAGCACATTAAGAGCGATGGATTTGTAACATTGTTCACAGCCTACATACAGATCAATCGTTACAAAGTCGGATAATTGCCAATCAACGACACGGTACGAATCGAGTATTATCCGCAGGCAGTATTGGTATTCTCTACCACATCACATCAGCGACGAATTCGATCTCGATATTCTATTTGATTATGTTATAGTAAAGAGCCGAGATTCTATTGTCTTTGATCTGTTATCGTATTGTCAACATTTTCATAGCTCTTATTTACTTGACTGTTATGGCGACCGAGTTAAAACAATGCCATAACAGCTCAAAGTCGATATGGTTTTTACCGCCTAGAATAGAGGCACTGTTTAACTCGGTCGCCATTACTGTCAAGTAAATAAGAGCTATCAAATCGTTGACAATACGATGACAGGTAAAAAACAACATGGTTTTTACCGCCGAGAATCTTGGCACTGTCTAAATCTATTATCTCTTCGGTTACTCTCAAAATGATTGATTCACCTGTGGCCTTGCTGTCGAATGGTATTTTCGATAGAGAAATACCCCGGATGTCGGTATAACCGAGTTTCCCGTGTCGAGACGAGGCGCACTCATTCCTGACTAAGCCAATTTTCCTGACGGTTGCATCCAAAATTGCTCCGGAGTGAAACGGCGACCGAAGACTACACGGAATTTCCATGTTTGATTTTTCGTTTGTAACGTTCGAGAGCTTATTCGCTCCGAAGTTTTTTAGCCGCAAAAACGTTGATGGTTTATATGCTACTACTACGATTGGCTCGCTCATGGTGTGTAGTAGTTTTATTACACCCGTTAGTAAATATTTTTCGTGTCTAGAGTAGCAGTGTTTTTTATCCTCAGAGCGCGGCCGATGAAGCTCCCTATACTTGTAGAAAAAAGATGAATTACAAAAACTACATTTAGGTATCTTTTTCGAACCAGCGACCCTTAAATACTTTGTGCACGAGTTTAACTAAATAATACTTATTATTAAACAATAAAAAGTAACTTAATAATAATCATAACATATACAAACAATATGAAAACATTACGAGTAAGTATGTTAACCCAAGATTATTTTGATACCTTGCAATGCATTGCAACGCAGTACATTGCAAAATATTTAAATACTTAATGTAGAGATAGATGACTTTGATCCTTGGACATTTTTGATGTGAGTATGTTTGGACATCAAGCATCTCATGTAATATCTATAGATCATCTTACGCACGCATTCACAGATTACACCGATGGGAGAAAAATCATATTTTTATATTAAATACGCGTCTACGACGTCGAAATTCCGACTATTCCGAGCAAAAATTATTTATATTTCGCAAAGGATTTGTCGACGCAGCAGCTCAAGCGTAACTTTCACAGTATCTGTAATCTGAATTCCGATACTTATTGCGTGCCCCAGCCGCAAGCCACGGAGCGTTAATATCAATATGGCAATGAGCCGAGTAAAGAACACTATCCTGATTGCTCAGAAATTTGACAAATCACTCTATCGGCATTGTGGAGCCCTATCGGGTCAAAACCGCAATATGAAGCGACTAGCCAAATCCTAGTTCCAGGAAATCCTGTGGCTCGCTTTGGAGAGAGTACTGTTTCAGTGGGATTATTCACGCGTTTCAATCGGCACTACATACCTACTCCAAATTACACAATAACTTGCAAATTGTTGAACATTAGCGCTGTGCATCAATATTGATTGGAATCAATTACTTATCTGTATTTACATAGTTCTCTTACAGGTAATTAGGAACTGCTAAAGTTGTACATTGCGATTAATTTTAATTAAAAAGAGGAACGAGACGCTTGTCCATTATTTGACATAATGGCTTTTTGTCGCGACGTTCCAGTTTAATCACGATAATCCTTAGAACAGACTAAGTTTTGCCAAGACTTTAGTAAACTTATCAAATAATCACGACTTGCGGCCTATTTGTGTTACTTACTGAAATGTTACACTTTTTTTTCTAGTGAAATGGAACAAATGGATACTTTACAAAAGCAAACAGTTGTTGTCTTCACAATGGGATTGAACGTTGGTATGCTGAAATGGATTGCATTCTTTGATATAACATTTCATTTTGCAAATGGCGTATCAGATAAGCCGTATTAAACCTCTACACGTCCGGAAAACAATGTTTTTCAGCAGATTGGTTATTTTACCGTCCGAATACCGTTCATTTGTAAATGGCTGTTTTTTGCACATTTAAATTAATAGGAGGATCTTTTTTTAATAGTAGTGTTTGTTTAATTATAACAAAATGTAACAGAGTTCTGGTACCTAACTGTAATAATTCTGCAAATGAGAATTGATTTCTGAAGGAATGATGTTGTCGTTTGGTGAGTTTTGTTAGTGAGTAATTTAGACAATCCGATATGTTTATGTTCAGTAATGTAAATTATTGCCTAAAATATGTAAAAAGTAAAATAAATACGCCTTACCATTGACATTCATGTATTACTTCACCGGGGGGTAGCGACGCGTTTAGTCACGTGACCACTTTGCAAGACCTCTTGCGGCGTGGTACTTGTTCTTAACCAGGAGTGCTCTAATTTTGGTCCTGTCTCCCGCAGAGATCCATATGTGTGCATCATAAACTGCAGCGTAATAAAGGCAATAACATTTGCAGCAAAGTTGAGGATGTGTTTATTTTCATCGCTTTGTTTTAAAATGGCTCGTGGGATTGGACAAATGCAATTTTATAATGGCGTTTTTTCCACATTGTGAAGGCTAATATGTCGAAACGAATCGGTCTTTTATATTACTTACTTAGCATATCGATTTGAGTCTTAATTTGTCCTGCTATAAGATAGATTATTTGAAAGAAGCGGACTCAGCACGTACAATAATTAGACACACACAAGTATGTATGTAAACACTTTATTGTACCTTAGATTTTGTACTAAAATGATAAATGTCAGGATTATCTTATCTTTCTGACTAGCTAGTTACTAGGCGGCGTATAAAGCCGACCTCTACCAGCTGGTTTCTGTGCACTAACCGTATTAAGTAGACTTTTCTCGCCTAATTTAAGTGATGATTTGACTTCATTAACGCTAACTTCGTTTTGTTGGTGAGAAGCGAAAGCGGCAGACCATTCGTGCATATGTAACTAACTGTACACGGTTTTAAGGTTTAAGAAAAGCGAGTCTGGTGATTATGTTGTTGAAATGTTACTTTAATGCGCACTTTCTTTCCTTACAACGCAACTTCTATGGTTTCTACATAACTGCATTGTTTACAAGTTGTGCAACAAACTAGTAATATACAATACACTATTAATAAAGAGAAATTTACTGTGTTAACTTATTTATATTACGGACATGAAAAATGTTATTTCCTACTTTTCTTGTAATAAAAAATAGCCACACTATTTCATTTATTTTAAATTAAATTTTTTGGTAGAAAATATTTTGCAAAGTTCGGACTTTGGCTCTTTTCAAAGTGTGAATAAGAAATAGGTACGTCTTTCTGTTTCCCTTTACTCTACCTACATTTATAGGTATTTTTTTGTAAGTTGACAGAATTTCGCTTCTGTGTGTTACAATATTCAGTCTTTCTCTTCTGCCGTCCTCGTAAAGGAAACGTTTAGTATTTTATCTTCTATGATTTTCAATTTGTTTTTATATGTAATTATGCTAATCGTCGTCTAGAACCCATAGTACAAGCCTCGATTTTAGCTTTGATTTATTCTATTTATATTAAAACATACCATTAGTCAATATCGAATAGAGATAACAAAGATTAATTGAATAGCAAAAGCGCTACTTAACTCGAATTCGTATTAGCTTCGAGATTCATATGCCACTTCCAACGGACGGCTATCAGCCTCGCGTTAATAAGTGTACGCGGACTCAATGTGGTCATTAGCGGGTTCCGTACCGACCATTGTACGGGACAAAGACGTGATCACGGAAATACTTACTTTCTAATAATTGTAACCGTCTTTTATATTAATTCAAAGCCGTTTTGTTGAGCGGTTGCTAAGTCTCGACTTGCACTTTCTTTAGAAACTGTTCAATGCATCATCGAGATCTTGGTTGGTATAAAGTAGCTTTTACCTAAGACAAATAATAATCGTATAGTCTAGTGTTTTTCATCGGCTCTACTTGTTATTTTATCGTATATAGATTTAAACGTGCTACGGTAATTACAGTGAACGGACACTCCTTTGAGGAATAAAAACTCTTTACTTAGGTACGATTCGTCATAGTATAAATTGGCTTTTAAAACTTAAAAAACTTATCGTTTGTTCTTTTTTTAAACTACTGGGGGGGTTATTATGACATAGCAATGCAGTTCATTTTACGGCGAGCGTAAAGGACAGAGCTATAGCAGTTATATAGCTCTGTCCCTTTCTCTCAGCGTACACTGAATTGCGTTACTATGTCATAATAAACCCCAGATCTAAATAAGAAAGGTGTTAGATATTGATTAAAAGGGTTTGTCTGTCTGTTTCCGTCTTAAAGTTATCGCGCAGGCTACAAACCGGTGATCCGATATGAATGCCCATTATCGGTCAATGAAAATCGGTTTATCCAGTCAAGGGTTACGATATACTTATGTAGAAGTAAAATGAACAATCTTGAATACATATGGTATGTCCTTATTATTTGATTATATGACGGATGAGATGATATTCATCGCCCAAGATGCACGCGGTGTCGCATAACTTCAAATAAGTAACTATTTCTGTCACTAAAGTGCTATACACACTGACGTTTTTCAACTGTCTCGATGAAGACTCGAGGTGCGCGGACGCCGGTCGCTAACTAGAGTATGTATCGCACGCTGGGTGCACACTAATCAAATCGCGCAAAGATTAAGATTAGGTTGTTTTTAGAGATAAGCGTGAGTGAAAATCACAGTAAGTTACTGAACAGTAACCGTAGGTGATTTCTATGCATATAATTTTATTTATGCCAGGCAAAACATAGTAAACATTGTGAGTTTGATGTCATGAACTACTATGGTGCCATACGTCATACAGCCTAGTTGATTTATATTATGTTTTATCGTTTCTTTGTGATTATTAAATATAATATTCTTTGTTTTTATTAATTTAATATTTTGGTGATTTTGACACATTTTTTTTTTTATACTTCAAACAATAAAGTATAACAATTTAAATTATAGTTAAATTTAGAATTTAACCCTTATATTTCAAATTTAAACTAAACTATAATGTAAATAACAATAATTGAAATGTAATATTTAGTAAAAAAATGCTTATTTAAATAAGTCCTAATGTTACGTGGTGATACTGTTTGTACATTACTGTGGCACTGTAAGTACAGTTACTTCAGGTATAGCGATGAGCTAGCTACGCGGCGGACGGAACCGCGCAGTCGATGAGATAGCGTAATTGTTCAAATCAGTCAAATTATTAATACTATAAGTAAGTAAATGTTTAATTTAGCCTTATTTTAGGGCATCGTGCAACATAACCTAGTAGCACTCTGCGATTTAGTTTCGTCAAAATGTATGGAACTGTCAAACTTGAGTCCACAGAACAGAAAAAACAGTAGAAGTGTCAAGTGGGCGTGTAACTTGTGGAGTTCCGCATAACCTACCATACTTTTGCCGCGATCGCTTATTTCGATATTTCGATATTTATAGGAAATAAATCCAGAAGCATGCCTTATTGTGCTATTTTGTAGTGTTAAAACGATAGCCGCACCAAAAACATTTTCCATGGTGGCGTGTTGTTTTTATGATAGTTTGATTGGCGACAACAGGTCTGATACTAAGCTAAGCTCATGCCACTTCCACTGTTTTTTCTAAGTATTCCGTGCTTGAGTCGGCTTTGACGACTTAGGTACAGGGGCTCTACTTTGAAATCAGTAATTCGGACTTCGGATCGCCCCGTCACTTTCTTGTGAATTAGTTACGCGTCCAGAGCGAAAGGGATAGCAATAGAAGAAGTTCGAATTACGGATTTCAAAGTAGAGCACCAGAATAAGGTTTTGGTGCAAGCCGGCCGGTCTCATTCCTTGATGGGGGTCTCTTTTCTCCACTTTATGTCGGCTATTTCGAAAATGTCATCGGTGTTGACTTGAGAGTGCGCATAATCCTGGGCTTGATCTATTTAGTTTATGTATGGCAATGCCAATACAATTTTAAATTATAGATGACAAAGAAGCGTGCCCAGAAATCAAAATTTAAGTGATTAATAATAACCAACACGACGATAATAAATTTACAGGTAGTTTTTGTTATTAATATACAAATGTCAAGCTAGAAAAAAGCTTTCATTGTAAATTTCTTGTATTGTCCAGTCCTGACTTCACCGTATTTACATAAACTTTGCGGAAGAATTTCCATAACTGATGTTAAAAAGCGCATAAAAACTTTTTGCGTAATTTATAAGAACTACGGAGCAAACAGACAGACAGAAATAGCGACTCTGTTATATGGTATAGAGATCGTTAAAACTTTAGCCGTAGTTGCCTCATAAATTTTACTAGTGAAGTGAGAGTTCAGTAATAACTGACTCTCGAGAAATATATTAATCATTTAACTGATAGGCCATAACGAGCGAACGTTCTGTGCTATATAGTAATAACATAATAAATTGGTAATCGGATGGTTTAATGAAAAGATGGAATAAAGAATCCAAATGCTGAAGTCCATTTAGAGCTTTTTTGGATACTTTGTGAAGATATGTCTTTGATACGAACCGCAATTTTATAAAAAAAAATAGACCGGTCGGGTTGAGTCACAGAACAGAAAAAACAGTAGAAGTGTCAAGTGGGCGTGTAACGTGTGGCATAGTTATGCGGAGTTCCGCATAACCTACCATACTTTTGCCGCGATCGCTTATTTCGATATTCCGATATTTCTAAAATAGGAAATAAATCCAGAAGCATGCCTTATTGTGCTATTTTGTAAAGTAAAAGCGATAGCCGCACAAAAAACAGTTTCAATGGTGGCATGTTGTTTTTATGATAGTTCGAGTATTGGCGACAACAGGTCTGATACTAAGGGAAGCTCATGCCACTTCCACTGTTTTTTCTATTCCGTGGGTTGAGTACTACATAACTGCTTCAGACTGTGGGTAATTGACCGAACGGCGTAAGTTACAGTCAACTGAGGTGACATTCAAGTTTAGAGTTTGATCGGGATGAAAGAGCAATGTTCGTTTTATTTTATTCCGGTAAAGGGGTAAGACAGCCGGTGAACATATTAGTTTCAGACATTCATTTTAGTCTAAGAAGTTATGTATTCTATTTTAAATCTGGGTTGATCTGAACGCTACAAACACTTGAGTAAGGGCGAAGTTAAATTCGGCCAACACGCGGTTTCTAACAGTAAAACCTAACTGCGGAACTAATCATAGAAACGTATGGGATCTCGCCATTCATAAAACGCAAACGATTATGACAGTTGAATGCGGTCTAATGACATTTCTATCGAGCGCGAAGAAATAGTGAAAACAAGCGAATGCGCTTTGCCGTTTTTCACTTTGTAGTGTAATAGCGCCATTATTCCGCAGTTCTCAATGCGAGGGAATAGAAAACTGGTAATTAAGCCGATCGAACGGAAAAAACTGGCCCGCCTCGATTCGATCCTCATTACGGTGGCGACTTTGCCATGTTTGTTTATATTATGCCAGGCATTGGGTTTATTTTACGGTTCATCCATAAGGCATGCTTAATATAAAATATCAGTTGAAAATCTGACATATTTATTCATAAGGTAACTTGTAATATGCCAATAATTATTTTGACAAGTCAGAATATTAATTATTAGAATAGGTAACTCGAATGATCTGATTATTAATTCGAGTCTTATTATTATCAAAAATTATAAATATTTATTTGAAACAAGGCCTTCATTCCTGTGTTCGGTTCGATGTTATTGGCGCCATGTGTTAATGTTTCGTCATCGTTTTATTATTCCTCATTTATTGCGGAATCCGTTTTAAATTGAAGTACAAATAAAAGAAAAACAAGAAGAAAACAATTGAGTAAATACGCTCTTCTAACGTAAAGATATTTCGTCAACACAAAAACGATAATTGCTCAGATACCCATTTGTAACTGCGCTGAATCTGTGAGTGCGTCTCCAACAATGTAAGTTATTTAGTCGTAATTGTAAATAAAGATCGCGTTTAATGTCATTCCATAATTAATTAGGCGTGGCGGTTATTATCCGACGTCTCGTTTCACCTGCGCGTGACTCACGCGAGTTTGAGCGTTTACATAATACGCGCTTCATTTGAACAACTGCCGACCTCGCTCCCGCAAACACGGTTAATCTCCACCACCATAACTGTACCATAATCATGTTACGATAATAACAATCAATCCGAATCTACCGACCGCAACAATTTGTGATTAAATCTCGAAAATTAAGTGAAAGCCGCGCTATGTTGATGATAAACATTCTACGCATTTGCTCGTTCGGCTATTAAGATTCGTCGGATATAAGTCGTGACTGCGCTCCTCGGATCTCAAACGCAATTATGATCGAACATTCCCAACTGCATCGTACCGCTAATCGGAGAAGCCGAGCGTTTGTCAATCTCCTCGATCGCTCAACTTCGTGCATTCCTCCATAGTAAAAACGTTTTCTCTTTGCGTCACTGTTTATGTTGTGCTTTTTATTATAGATACTCGCGACGGGAGCACGCAACAATGCTCGATTTCATATTTTCATACGTATAAAAAACAGCATATTCATGATGCTGCGTTAGATTGCGTCGGTATTCATGATTGCGATGTAATGCGTCTGTGCGGTACGCATCGCCGGCACCCGATGAACGAGCCGATAAAAACTATTCCGTTCGTAAACGATTCGCGACTCAATCTCGACTCGTCATTATTTGACCTGATTTCTCGAATACCTATTAAAAGTAAAGCTACTTAAAAAAAATCCTTGAAAGGAAACATATTTGTTCTGCTGCCGTATAAGGAGTCGACTTTACGCCTTATAAGTAAACAAGTTCTGAACGTGTGATTTCGCACTGCAGCCATAATGGTGCGACGAGCGAACCCGCCCGGTGCCCATTTAAGATTTAAATGTTGCGTAAACGGGGTCGTATCGGCTGGGGTCGCTTGTCACTTGTTTACATTGCATTCGCATCGATGGTGCGTGTTAAAGAAGTGAGATCACGTCTCGATGTAACAAGAAAAACAAGTGTGAAAAGTGTGAGCGCATTCCTGTGTCCCGGCGCAGGCGCGGGCGGCGCCCACGCGCGGCGCCCGAGAATAGCCGCGCTCCCGCCCGAGGGAAAAGCGCTATGCACAAATAAAGTTACGCACCAGGAAACCAAAGACACTCGCTGGCCGATCGCCGCCCGCGCCGGCGCCGCCCGCGCTCACTTATGACGATGAATGGTATGGACATTTCGCAAGGCAAGCTTTTATTACAGCAAGGGTTTAGTGTGCTAGGGTGAGTACTGACCTCTTTGCTGGGTGAGCATCTGCCGCGTGTAGAGGTGCTCCGTGCGCTGCACGCGCTCCTCCTGCTGCACGCTGGTCTGCTGCACGCTCGACTGCTGCACGCTGCTCTGCTGCACGCTCTGCTGCTGCGAGCTCTGCTGCATGCTCTGCTGCTGCGAGCTCTGCTGCACGCTCTGCTCGCGCCGCTCCGAAGAGCGTTGCTCCGACCACCTGGACTTCTCCATCACGCCGCCACAGCAGCACACACAACAATAAACTCTCACTCGACGCTACAGGTCCTCTATAAACCGTCGGTTCGGGGTTCGCCCCTAAAACAATTCCACTGCGAATAACTTATACTAGTCCACGGGTTCATTTAGCAGAAGTCAAGTCATTATAACCCAAGTCCAACAACCAAGACGTCGGTCGATTGCGAATAGTTAGCGGATAGTGCGGAGCCGTGGAGCGGAGCGCGGGCGCAGCGCTGGCGCGGGGGGCGCGCGACCGAAATACGCCGGGTTATTTTGAGACGAGCGCTCCCCCCGCCGCCGGCCCGAGCCGCCTCCCTCCCTCTCATCTTGCATCGCATCGACACTCCCGCGCATTTCGCATGCCTTCGAGATCCCGTAATCATGCAACCTGCAGGCCCTTGCACCCTAATGGGACAACAACAGCCCTCGTCGCAGATCCCTCACTCGGATTAAAAAGTAAGAGTTACAATAACTCGGTGAACTAGGTATGCTAATTATGTGAAACACTTGGCATTCTCCGCGTGCGGCTTTTAATTACCCAAGTAGACAGTGACAGCTGTTGTTACCAGATTCATGGACTAGTTTACAAGAATAGATTTAATTTAATGGGACAAGTGTCCATCAGTAGCGAAGCGTTTAAATCATATGTTTTATCAGACATCAAACAAAGAAGATTATAGAGCACATGTATGGTGGATTGTAATCTGTTAATATTGTTATACACAACAGATGAAAATAATGTTTTCGAAAAAGTTATACCCTTAGATCGAGAATTTATCTCCTACCTATTAAAAGTAGCTAAGAAGCATACAAACCTTTTCATGACACTGGATACGTCTGGAAATAAGTACCTATTTTTAATGACATAGAAGAAAAATAACTTTAAGTATATTTAAAAACTTTCAAACAAAGTATCAAATAGATCAATGCGCGTACTTAATTAGAAATCTTGGGAATAAGAAAAGGTCAAAGTTCATGAAACATTATCACAGTTCAAAAATAAATATGATGTGCGACTAATCTTGTAAGAACGCGGTAATTAAGCCCACTCAAAATCCTTTTACTATGACAGAGTTTTTATTCAATGTAAAAAATGATTCTTTTTCATGCTCAGTTAATTTTATATCCAAAGCGATCCAATAAAACTTATTCCCGATCGACAAAAGCTTCACCGCCCTAAGAATAAATTGCCTTCAGCCGCACTCAGAGACGTCAATTAAATTTAATGCTTGTTTAGTGACGTGTTGTCTTATTCTATTGCTGTAGCAAAGAAAGTGACAGCAGCAACTTTAATCAAGCATTAAATTAAATTTACGTCACTGAGTGCGGCAGTTTATCGTCAAACGTGATACTTTTCGTTCATAAAAAGTCATACAAATTCATATTTTCACCACTTTTAACCCCCGAGTTTTTTATCGTTGCACCTCTAGAACACTCAAAGAATATTTCCTCCAAATTTCTAATAACTGAGGTCCAGTAGTTACGGATTGAATTCAATAATAAATAATGTAATTCTTGCCAGTTACTCTGTCTAAACTTGTTCGATTTTAATGACAAAGTATGATTTACAGATAAATATATACTCTCTTAATCTAGTATTATTTTATCTATTAAAATAAAACATTGCTGATCCCTAGTAGAGCATAAAAAACTTACCTACATAACATATTTATTAAGTATTTAAATGAACTGCTTTATCTGCTACCCCTACCGGATGTCATGATCATAGATAACTGAACAAAGTAAATTATAACGATTCTTAAAAAAGTAAAATGTATTACTAAATATGTAATTTGAACGACTTATATGCACTTACACTTTGCTTATTTTTAAGTTTATAGGTGTCTGTACCATTTTTGTACGGAACCTAGTTTTCTATCTTAACAACGGATCCCTCGGTGCGCGACTTCGACTCGCACTTGACCGGTTTTTTAAAGCAGTAAGAAAACCAAAAATATCTTTTTGTAGCAACTTATTGAGAAAACCATTTTCGGTAAATTTTTGTAATCAATGCCCAAAAGTTCCCAAGGAAATAAAATTTATTAACTAACTAAGTAACCGGAGTTAGAAAGCTTTACAAGCTCCGCAAAACTTTACCTTGGCTTTTGAAAAGTTTTAATCTATTCGGATATTCAAGCTTGCGGATGTAATTTTGGATATATTGGGCGGTTTATTTACTATAAATCTCGCTTCGCTTGTGATTTTAATATGAATGAATGACAGCGGTGCATTCCTCGAATCCCACTCCTGTTTAGATGGCCAAATTTATTTTTATCATTTCGCCGGCTGGCATGTTTCTGTCAGTTTATCACATTAGGACACAGATGCACAGTTCGCCGGCCGCTATAGGCCTGACGATTTCTTAAGCCGCGTATCCACCAAGCGCACGCGCTCGCGCGGCAGCCTCGCGAGCCAAATGCTCGGTCCGTGTAGACGTGCCTCAGGACTGTTCGGGCGCACGTTGCCGAGGCAACGAGTCCTGAGGCACGTCCACACGGACCGAGCATTTGGCTCGCGAGGCTGCCGCGCGAGCTCGTGCGCTTGGTGGATACGCGGCTTTAGAGCTGCAAGTGTGGGGCGAGCGGCTGTCTTGGCCGGACTATCCGACGCCTCCCGGCCAAATACCCTATAGATTTGCGGGTGGCCGGCAGACGATCGTCGTCACTTGGCAGTCAGTCGATCGTGAATGGTCGTTTGGTAACTAACAATGTTTGCTGAAGCTTTAAATCCGGTCGCAGAAAGTTGCTGGCAGGCAATAGTACATTATTACCTAGGCAGGGAAGTAGGCAATTGCGGGCCGAGTATTGGTTTAATAACTCGCAAGCTCGTCCGTTTAAAAATAGTTAGGAAGCCCGCAATTGCCGTTCCTGCCAAGGCAAATATAGTGCTTTTCTCAAAAATCGCATGAAAATATGAGCATGACAGATATTGGATAATATAATATTGCTGGTGACTGCGTCGTGATATACTGCAAAATATAAATAGGGTGAAGGAACAATTAATGGACAAGGCAACTAACTAACAAAAGATTCTTATTTTAGAGAAGACAAGGGTTATGAATTTGTTTTAAAACAATCAATTGAGGACCATTTGAAATTTGAATTAAGAGTGAAGTGTCCATTACTGCCATTACTGGTGCCTGTCAGCTAAAAGTGTCCATCATTGGCTTCGTCACCCTACATTGCTGGGATAGTTTTGATCCTTAGATATAAGATTTAATGTGTGTATTTTGTGGTCGGTCAGCTGAGGGTCTAGACCACAATGAATAAATTTGACGTAAGCAGCCGACGCGACATAATCATCAGCTTATATACGTCAATCTTTTACATTATGTCAGATTTCGAAAATCACCACCGTTAGCGTTGGGTCTTGTCTCGGCCCCCTTTCTACAAAATATCGCTATTGCTTATTCTGATAAGGTGGGAAAAAATGTGTTTTGTAAACTATTGAGAAGTGCATAGATAACATTTTCAAACAACCCATTTACCTAGAGGTCAAGGGTTAAAAATGTCCTGCAAAGCGTCTCGAATTGACTAGTAGAATAGTTAGTCTCAAACTAGTTCTAGACTTGTCCTTTAGGTACTACGAGTATACTTACTAAGTAAACACTTAGACATATAGTAAATAAACAAGACTCAGGAATAAATACTTGCACTCATGACATAAATACTTGCCCTTACCGGGTTAAATGCCAGCTAGACTATATAACCGCGTCGTCAAAATAGTTTCACAGAAGTTTAAGCCATCTCCGTACCAAACGACAAAACCAGTCAATCGTCTTATTACCAGGCATTCGCACACTCCAGCGCACCTTTACAGACAACTTTAATTATCAATCCAGCCTTGCATACTTCCATTACCACCGAGGAATATACCAAGTAGTTTCTGCTGACAAAGTTGTGAGGAAAACTTTGTCGAGCAATGTTCCTAACTACCGGCTAGATAGGGTTGAGATCTTTGAAACCGCAAGAAATTTAAGAGGTTTTGCCCACGAGAACTGTGCCCGTTTTCAGCGCAGCCTGTGTTATTCTTTGGTCTTCTAGCTAAACATAATGCAAATAAAATAATGTCGCTGCGTTGCTCGGCTGAGCCGACTTTCATCAAACCGCTGTACCTAAAAGAAGTGACGGCAAAAAATAAACACTTGCATTGTGCATACTCAATATTCCCGATCTGTATCTGCGTATTCATCATTAATTCACCCACTATTTACAAGTTAAAGACCTTTTATACTATACTGAATCTAACGATGTAAGCGACATTTTAATTCCTTCAGATGTTTTTATGCTATATTAGGCAAATGACCTAGCCGGTCACTTAATGAAAAGACATCACCGCCGCCCACGGACAGGTATCCAACATCAGGAAAGAAATCGCAAATGCGTTAACGACCTTTTAGAAAGAGTATGCGCGTCTCTTAAAGGTCCCTAAGTCCTAGTGGTTTACAAAGCTGGTTCCATAACTCTGTGCTAAAACGTTACCCAAAAAACCACAGTTCAGTAGTCTATCATTCATGAGACTGTGGGTGGGATGGAAAAACAGTGGCGTTGGAAGTACGGCGAAGGAACCTAGCTGCAGGCACGATCTATTCATTTTTGGCATAATAAGTAGCCTTTTCCTCCAACCCACTATCAATAGTTCTGAAAAGCTTTACAATAAATAGTTCCCACTTTTACGTTAATAATAAACCAAAAACCCTTAACCCTACGTGTAACCGAAATGAGTTTCGCTTTGACAATATTAGACAAAGGTATTCGAGTATATTCACGTTTAATTCCATAAGCGCTCTTTTGTCGAAAACGCATTTCATTGTTTTGCAGTAATCACATATCTTACCATCCCATGAAATTGATTATACACAGACATACAGGTTACATACAAAACACCTCTCTTTTAGGTACCTAGCTGGTGAATAACGTATACTCTTATTGTTCTTAATCCACGAAGCACCACTACTTGTATTACATCTATCATTCCGGTTTTGTACGGTCGCCCTTATACGTAAGTACTTGTACACTTGACGACGCGCTGGCCTAGCTGGTAGTGACCCTGCCTACGAAGCTAGCGGTCCTGGGTTCAAATCCCGCTAAGGGCAGATATTTGTGTGATAAGCGCATATATTTGTTCCTTGTAGTACAAGCCTAGAGCTTAGTTTGGGACTAGGTCAATTGGTGTAATATTGTCCCCTTATATTTATTTATTTATTTATTTACTTAGTACTTTGTCACTTTAACTTAATGTTTGCACTGTTGCACTAATCTTTTAAAAGCGTTAAAGCGACAAGATACAAAGTGCAGCTACTGATAAGGCCGACTGTACAAGTACGTCAATCAACCAACGTCGATTAAAGCTTTCCTCTTATAATCTTTTAGAAATTCATGATAACTTAATACACCAGTGTCAACTTTTTCCTATCGTGCCTTCACTTGAGTAAAGGAAAAGTATAGCAGACCAACTCACTTCAACTTTAATGTTATTAGTTAGGCATGACTCAATAACTGAACTTATGTCGTAAATGCGGGCCGCAACAAAGTTTCCTTTGGTCGAGCTAATAAGTATCTATCTTGATTTTTGTTTGTGTATGGCCTAAAATTAAGAGAAACAATTTTATAAAAGGGTGGACATTTTCATGTTTAGAGGCAGACTGATGTAAAAATGGTCTTTGAGAATTAAACAAATCAAGATTGTGAGCCTGAAAATTTAAATACAAAATGCGATAACGTTTTTTCTCTTAAACCTAGTCTGATTTTAACGCTATTTGAATATATGTTGTAAATAAAAAACTGTCTGCACATTTTCCTTTCTAACTCGCCATCGGTGGGACCAGTGCCTAAGAAAATCGTTCTTACAAGGATGCAAAAAAAAACTCGTAACTAAAATATAGGTATATTAAAAAACCGTGGAAATCGAAAATGATTTAGGGGGTGAGAAACGTTTTCACCCGGAGTAAAATTTGTATGGATTTTTTTTGACAGCTACGCGATTTAAGAGTCACTTCACGATCCTCCTAACGGTATGAATTATTAAGTTAGTCTTAACTTAAGCCTACAAGTACCTTTCAATCATTCTGACAAAATTTCGTTTATTTATACGACGCATCTTCTGCCTGCAATTGTGTCAACGCAAAATTTGTTTATTTCTGTTCCCCCAGGGGGCTTAGTAAGCTACGCGAGATTTACTGTCATATTTTATGTCATTCATATGAAAATAAGAAAATATGACAATTAAACTAAGATTATATAGGTTTTTAATTTTAAAATATAGTTAAGTTTATAATTTTAATTTTAGTTTTGTATTTCATTATTGATATTGTATTTGAATTTGTTTGTGTTTTGCGCTGTTGTAACTGTTAAGTATTTAAGAAATATGACATAACGTCACACTTTAAGATGCTTAGTAATAAAAGGACTCAACTCACACAAAATACACTTTTATTTAAAACCTTAATTTAACCCTTACGTTAGAATATGGAATAGACATATTTGACACTAATCGCGTTTGACGAGGTTTGACGTATTCTTCTCGCCTCGCATTCTAAGCCCACCGGACCTGATTTTCCAGGATAAAAAGTGCGCTAAGTCCGTCTTTGAGCTAAATACTATTTCTCATCGACTGGTTGAGGTGTTGAACTATGGAGACGAATCAAACAAATACTTTCGTATTTCTGATACACACATGAAAAATGTCTACAGGATCATTTTGGAATGTACTTATGTTGCAAATATCAAAATAATGAAGGGATGATTTTGATCCTTAGACATTTTACAGAGACGTTTATTACATATCATAATGATTGAAACTGTGTATGAAAGAACAATATAAAACAAGTCCGGTGTGGTTGCCGGGTTAGAATAGTGCCACTCCATGTCTTCCCGTGGATGTCGTAAGAGGCGACCAAGGGAATAAAGGCTTGTTGTACTGTTAGGCGATGAGCTTGCAACCTGTCACTAATACACTGGTAAACATCTTAGTTTAATTGTGCAAAATGTGGTTACAGAATTACCAACAAATTTTTAGAGTTGTTGATAATTCTGTAGCTCTGCCTACCCCACTCTGTTTATAAAGGCATGAGTTTATGTATTATGTATATAAAACAAGTAATGTACTACAACCACAGAATTAGTAATAGTACAAATAAGCTACAACTAACATGAAACTTTGGGATTAAGCTAGTAGGGTTCTGTTCTCGTCCATTCCAGTCAAACAAATACGTACAAGTAAGTATAACCTGAACTATTCCTCCGATAAACTCATCGTCAACAAATCGTTAAGCCAATAATACCTTCGTTATTGCATCGCTGAAGAACATAACTCATGAAGCATGCATTTCATCCCGAAAATACGCAAGTGATTTATCGCTGCCGACGAAAATAGAGCTAACTCACATTCTCATCGGTCTCAAATTTCAACTCTATGCAGTAAGTCATGGATTGTATTTGGAACGCGTTGTTCTCAGCTCGTTAGTATGCGTCAGAGTAGGAGAGTTCGCGAGTTCTCGTCATCATTCTATTGCTTATGGTAGAGGGAATTTAGTCACTTGGACTTTAAGTGACGCAAGCGTGTTAATTGTAAAAGTCATAGCTCCTGATTTAATACAGGGATAAACAAGGACTGGCTGGTAATCCACAAAAATAGTGACGACTCCGACGCGCATATTTCAGCTATGATGCAATCTTGCTAATTAAAATTACGAGAAGTGCGTTTCAGCGTGCGGCCACGGTATTAAATTGTTGAACTACTGTAGCAACTTGTCACAGAGAGTGTTCGGTGAAATTTAAATAATATTATTGTGTCTTGTGTCTAGAATTAATGTTCATGACAAAGTTTTAAAGTCGCTCAGTGGTATTTGCGCTTGTTCTTGGCACGGGGTCTCGTTTTGAGAAGCGGTGGTAGATGTTGACTTGTAAAAACGATCATGTTTAACGGATTACCAGATATAGTAAAATATAATGACAAAAAAACACTTTTTACTGCCGAAAATAGTAAATGATCACCAAAAACTAACCTAACCTAACCTAACCTAACCTAACCTAATTTGGTGATAGTTTACTAATTTTGATGCTCATTATATTTGTTGCCTTGTAAAAATATCCGTGTGGCCTACCTACAGAATAAACATCTTGATCTTTGTCTTTTCTTTGATCGAAGAAAAATATATTTGGTTGTAGTCTTGTAACAAGTATAACCCAGCATAACAGACTTAATAAAGGGTTATTATATCCTAAATGTATTCCAATTTGGTTAATCCACCTTGCTTTGATATTATAACAACTAGTACAGTATGGAATAGATGCCCTGTGGGCTTAACATGCGAGGCAAAAGTGTATTTTGTGTGAATTGAGTCCTTTTATTACTAAGCATCTTAAAGTGTGACGTTATGTCATATTTTCTTATTTTGATAGGAATGACGTAAAATATGACAGTAAATCTCGCGTAGCATACTAAGCCCCCTGGAAACAAAACGAAAGTATATGGTACATGGTACAAATAGTTGTTTGTAAAACAACACAATCGAACTAAAAGTTTTGGCGCCAATGGCACGCTTTCGATCCTCTTATATAAGTGGACCGTTTTCTTGTTTGTGTAAATATGTTTTTACGTTTTATTTATTTAACGATTATCACCGTCGCCGACACTCGAAAGCGCACGTACCGGTATAAAAGGATTTCATGTAAAAACGTGTGCGTGCATTTAGTTGTTACTTTTAAGCCAGTTCTCGTTATAATAAAGGGTTAAAAAATACAATAAAGCCCTTGCTAATATAATTAAATATTGGGACCAATTCAGGGTAGTGATTCTCTCAAAAGCAAAGGTGAGCGAACGCAGGAGTGAATGTCCAAGCGGCGAGTTTAAGTAGTCCCGTCAAAGCGAACAAAACACATTTCAGCGCGTGTATTCAATTTGGCAGCATGGCTTCTCGAACGTATAAGGTTGCCTAATTGAGAATGCACGCGCTAAAATGTGTTTTGCTCGCTCTGACGGGACTACTTAAACTCGCCGCTTGGACATTCACTCCTGCATTCATCAGTGCTCTCTAATTTTAAATATATAATAAACCTCGAAGGTAAACCTAAATTAATAAACGACAAACTCGATTATATTCAAACAAGAATAGAGTTGGACTTGACGGAAGTGCGTGGGACTAACCTCGTGCTTAAATACTCTTTTACCGAACAACTATTGTCCTCGCGTGTGATTTCCATGGAGCTTTTTATCTTATTAGTCCACCGGAGTGTCTATAGACATCTCGACATTCGCAAAATACACCTTGTCAGAAATAGAATAGAGTCTGACGTTTATAAATTTAGGTTTACAGATAATAAAAATTAGAGAACACCGAATTGCCCCCATTATGTGTCTATAAAAGCAGATGATGATGATGATAGAGTCGGAAGGTGGCAACAGAATCTCTTCTGGACTTACCGTAGATTGGAGTTGATAAGCACGTGATACCTGAGCAAAAAAATGTACCTACAGTCAGCCCCAAAGGATTGTATTAAAAATGTTTTTTTGACATCTTAAAGCACTTGAGTTTATTTTGAGGACTTAAGACAAACATGAAAATTGTGAGCGAACAATAAGGTATGATCTCTCTTCTAAAATGCAGATTTCCAAATCGTGCAAAATTTCTATTCCAAAAAAGCAGCATGATTCTCGTAACTAAAGTTGTAAACAGTCTGCTATTATGACTCGTTCAACTCATCCATGTATAATTAAATTAGCAGTCAGTAAAACTTCATCTTCTTCGTCTTTCAAAACAATAACTAGACGTTGTACGTGCATTGGACGTGAGGAAATTTAACATTTAATTATTCTAGACGTGTTAAATTTTCAGTAGGTAGGTACTTCAGTTCACTTTTACTTATAAGACGTCGTCAGTTTAAGTCAGTGTAAAGTTATCTACAGACATTATGCAATAAAGGCATTTAGTGTTTTGGTCGATACTAGTTTTAGTGATTGTAAGGTTTTGCACATAAACTATAGATGAATCCGCGGAACTCTCGAATTAAATACCTACTAAAATATACAAATACTAAATTTGGTATTTTCGTTAATTACTTACGCATTTGCATTCCGATCACCATTTAATAAAGTAGAGCCGATCATAAGGTTTAAATGTGCATACATTGTACAGACTTTGTTTAGGTCTCCTGTCAATCAATTTTTGGTTCCGGGGAGAGCGGGGGCAAAGCTGACTAGGTGTAGCCTATAGAGGCTCCAGAGATGGGAATATTAAAGATTTATTCGTACTATTTTAGCCGGTAGTTTTGCATATTTTATCTAAAAAAAAGCACTTAAAAATCTTTCGGGTTCGATTAAATTCGGTAAGACATTGAATAAAAGCGTCCGAGAGCAAGTGTGAGAGCTGTTGCTCTATAAGATCGAACTAAGTAGCTGTACAATTTCGTACTCTTACTTTTAAATATTACTGCGACAAGTGTAAACGACGACTACTTCTGAGTTCGACTGTACGTAAAAAAACTCTACGGTAACTGACTGGCTGAATGACATAAAACGCACAGCCTATATAGTGACTTAAAATTTGGGGAAAATATTCCTTAAGTCCCCAAGGGGTCCACTAAGAAAAGATTTTTCGAAAACCTTACCTACAACGATAAGTAGCAGAAAACTAACTCGCTTGTACGATGTAGCGAGCATCCTTCAGCTAAGTTATATTTTCATGAAGGAATCACAACTTTACTTTACAGTTTTCCTCCAAGTCGTGCAGCGTCAGTTTGAGCGAAGCTTTACTAGTTGCGAGAATTTCAACACGCCTCGATGATTCACAACACATTATTTCCAGGAGAGCTAACTTTTAATACCCCACCGTGTTGGATATCACATTACGCGCTGGATTTAATAAATATTTTTGAGGAATATATAGAATGTACTCGTGCGTTGAAAGCGTCTGAAGATGTTAAATGACATTTAGCTCTCTAAAGGGGATTTAAATACATGTTGTACTATATGACGACATGTTAATATGTTATCAGGATTTTCCCGCGATTTCATTCATTTTTAAGACTCCGCTGTCCTTCTGTCTGTTTGTCCGTCTGTCTGTGACCAGGCTGTATCTTACGAACCGTGATAGCTAGACAGTTTAAATTTTCACAGAAGATGTATTTCTGTTGCCGCTATAACTAAAAATACTAAAAACAGAATAAAATCAATATTTAAGGGGAGCTTATACAACATACGTGATTTTTTTGCCGTTTTTTGCTTGCAGGTTTACATTTGTATGATTAAAATTAAAATCAATACAAAAAACATTTTATTTAATACTAAAGTTAAAAACCTTAATTCACGCACAAACGAGCAAAAGCTAGGCAGCTCTCTAGGCTAGGCTGCCTTCATACTCCACGAGATTTAAGAGCTCTGTATTCGATCCTTAGATTGTCCACGATGTTCCTAACCAAGCGGTGCGCGATGTAAAGTAGGGGAAGCACAAGTGTACTTATGCTTCGTATTATGCAGAAATCATAACACCGGTTTTCTTATTATGCAGATCAAAAATCTATCAACACACAACATCGATTGATTGTCATAGTTCTGTGACTGACGGCCACTAGTAATCACATTAGGTACACCAAAATGTAAATGTCCAGTAAAGAGATTTCTACCTTATTTGGCACTATGAAAACTATTTTCGTTTCATGCCGTATTTTTGTTTTGTTGTTATTGTAAGATGCAAAACTTGAAACAATGGATCTGTAACAAGATTTCAGCAGCACTATGTCCAATTTTGTTACAGTATCCTGTTTTACTTGTCTCGTTTTTTTGTGCCTATCGAGTTGTCCTGTTATGTAAACAATTTTGATAATAAAGGAGCTAGTGCTAAATACACCTTCATGGTCATCTGATATCGCTACTAATTATGAAATTGTCAAGACTGTCATGTCAATTTCAGTTCGTTGTTAAACCACTAAATTAATACGAAATGCTTACGTATGCAATAATTTCCAATTATTGCATACGTAAGCCAAAGTAATTAAACCAGTGCCATTTAAATGTGTCAATAATGTGTGATATAATGGATAGACGATGAACTGGACGGACAGTAAGGTAAGTAAGTAAGTGGATGCGTGCGTGAATATGCTTAATGAGGTTCATTAGGCATCGTTACATGTTTAAACCAATAACAACCTATTAATACCTCATTAACACTAGTTTGGATATCGATATACGGTAGGTTGAATAAAAGTGTGATTTTTCAAATACGCATATACATTGCTGCTCAATGGACCGTTTAAAAATGAATTACGCTAAATTTATTGGAGTTTTTAAAGTAATTCTTTCTTTATATGATTTGTAGAGTGTTTTCCCTTGAATCAACGACACTCATTTCACCGAATTTTCATTTCATCGAACAGGCATTTCAACGTGTAGGAGTTATAATTTGTTGGCGGTCACAGGTCTAACCTAACCTAACCTACGTAACCCATGCTTAAGATAACCTAAAAAAAATAAGGTTTCAGCAAAAATTAGCTTTCGATGAAATGAAAATTCGATGAAACAACGCAGTCGATGAAATAAGTGTCGGTGATTCAAGGGGCACCCTTTGTAGAGCTATAACCTACATTTAGTTCGAATATTTGTCGTATAAAATTAACACGTTGTATACCATGGGACAATTAATATTAAACATACTACTTAGGAACTTTGTCCTTCGAACTTTGTAGTTGTTTGTTGTTAGGTCCTGCCAAGTTTCAGTCAGAGAAACGGATAGAGCTATAGAAGTCATACGGGCTCAGGTTGAAGTTTATATTGGCAAGGCACTATATAGTATTGTAACAGTGTTTATAACTTTGTTGTTGGCTACCGTACACAATAAAAGGCTTACGTGACTTTAGGGCGACACAGAATAAGTCTGCCGGCTGATATTAACCTGTCATTTTACTATTAAGAACAACAGTTTCTGTGCTGCCGGATATTGGCTTAACGATTTCTTCGAACTGCAAATATGAAGACGCGACGCCAAGGCAAAATTCGCAATACATTTGTTGGTAGCCGGCAGGCGGCTTAACGATCGTCGTCACTATGCGGTCGGTGGATCTCGAACTGTCGTTTCAAAACTGAGTTTTATAGCCGGCCGTATGAATATTGGTGGCAGACATTAATCATTTACCCCCTTACTAAACTTTGAGTAACGGTGGTATAGTGGTAATGTTTTGTCCTTATCTGTCAAATCCAAATGTCATAATGACAGATAAGGACAAAACATTATATAGCTATACCACCGTTACTCAACGTTTATTAATTAGTAAGGGGGTTAATATGTGCGCTCCCTTTGTTTTTGGACTGCCAGCAGGTGTCAGGCCTTGACAGACTTTGGATTGCAGGTAATTGGTTAGTCTGTGATGCCCTTTACGGACTTGAGGAGTTATTAGATACCTAGTCTAAAACAATGGACCTAGTGAAGTGACTTTAAATTTCAGTGGATATTGCTAGAAGTATTGCGTGGTACAATGTACTAGATTTCTCGAAACTCGTACCCTAACTGGAAGAGAAATAGGAAATTATAAAAAATCCCATTATTTTCAACTACCTAAGAGGAATTTAAACAATAATGTAATTCGTAAAGTTGGTAAATAGCATATTTAACATTTCTGGAGCGCTTTGGCTTTGTTTTATAAACTTGGTTTATCCAGTCTTGATTTTTGAGGCGCTTTAAAAAGATTAAAACCTAAATTGATATTTAAATTATTGTCTATTGTCATACATTTATCAATACCATTTTATTTGTGACGATATTGAAGAAGGGCTTCATTAATAACACCCAAGTTATTATCATAAGGGCTGTCTAAGATTATTCCATGGTCTAATAACAAATCAAAAATGACCGACTGGTTTACAATTTCTACTTTTAAATCACTTTTTACCCTAGGGATGCAAAGTACATTTTCTTACCGCTATTTAGGCATGAAATATTTATTTTCTGAATACAACGTTGATTGAGTAAAACTTTACGTTGCTCTTGGATGTGGGGTTGTAGCCAAATAATCTGCAACGGAAGTTACCAACTGTCCAACATATTCAACTCCTGTTTCCGGGAAGCCTGCCGTAGGCTAGCTTGCATGAAAAGGATTTTATGTTTAAGTTTGGTTAGGTTAGAGCTTATACTGCTATACATATGAGTATAGGAATTGATTCATTATTTTTCAGTTAACACAAATAATTAAGACTGCTCCCCCCTGCCCCACTTTATTTTTGACGGGATTACCTTTATGATTAGACCTTAAAAAAATACAAAGGTTTTGCATATAACAAGAAACCATTCAAGTTTTCAGGAAATAGAAAATTAAAAAAGTACAGAAATGACAGTTTTACATGTTCGGTTCACAATTTCATGCCTCCTACAAAAGCTAAACCGGCAACGTCACTTTTCATTCGTTTATGTGTGTGAAATGCAACATTTCGCGGCGTGTAGTCTATCAGTGAATATTAACGCGTCATTTTGATTTAAATTATTAAAGAAATGCTCCTTTCACGACAAAATTAATACATCAGATACACTACAGAGTTGAAAGATTACGTTTAAAAAATAGTTATTCTTGGTTATTGAATCAAGAAACACGCGACATTGCCAAGTTACCAACACAGCTTACACGTGGGGGCGGCTTCTAACATTTCATACAAACAAGACGTAAAGTGTGCGGCTCCCTCAATGCTCGAGTCCAAGCCACAAATCGTTTAACCCTAGGTTAACGAGAAAGTTTGGTTCAAATGACATTAGAATGTCCAGGTCAGCAATTTGTGCATTTTGATCTGTAAAACTGGTTGTGCTATCACTAGAGTTGTCAATTCCTGTAGAAGTAGGAATAGAGCGGCGTTTTTCTAATTTAAAAGTCCAGTTCCGTAGCAGCACTTCCTAGTCCTGAAACCTACCTAATGAGGTTTTTTAAATATCTTCCAAGCCTATATTATGTAGAATAGTTTTAAGTATGGGGTTCCGCAGTCAAACTGGACTGGAGGAACTAGTTTCACAAACTATCAAAGTCAAAAAACTTAAATGCATAATTATATTAATGCCGCGAATGCCAATAATGAAATAATTTTAAAATAATTATTCAGGGCACATCCCTTATATTGAAACCGTATTCATTTTTGGAAAGAATCCCTCTTTAACTGCAAGATAAAAAATTAGCCAGCTTTATTTTACCGACTGCGACCTTATTCTATTTTGACCCTACACGTTGTTATCGTATTGTATTTGACTCGGCCATTATGTCAAGTAAATAAGAGCTATCATAACGTTGACAATTAGATAACATATCAAAAGCAAGTAGGTATACTGCGGCACTCAGAGACGTCAATTAAATTGAATGCTTGATAAGAATAAGAATAATAAGAAGAATAAGAATATTTATTAGATAAAAAGATGTACAGTATGCTTATTAATAATCAGTGATTAAAGTAGCTGCTGTCACTTTCTTTGCTACAGCAATAGAATAAGACAACACGTCACTAAAGAAACGTTAAATTTAATTGACGTCTCTGAGTGCGGAAGTTAGCAATACCGAACTCGATCTATCAGTCCAAATACATCCACTACAATTGTATGTAGCGCTGAAGTTAAGTACTTCGATCCCTGTCCCCTCCCCCTGTCGCGAAGTATGCCTTCCAGGCTCAGTCTGACTTGTTTCAGCTCATCACATCGCATGAATGATCGGCAATACACAACTCTTAAGTGTAACACTTTTAAAGAACCCTAATAGATACGGGCCCAACATAGTTATCCAAGTTTTTCTACCCCTTGAATTTCTTTTGATATTGCTTTTTGAAAACAGTTGTGTTGCTTGTTTAACTTTTTTCCTAGGAAGCTTAGGTACTAGTACAATCTGTGGGGCGTTAAAAAGGTCTTTTCTTTACAAAAGGTGGATCATATAATTATTTTGATGGATATTTTTAAGGCTTGGGGTCGTAATAAAAAATCAAGTTTTGGACCTCAGGGTCCTCAGGGTTTGGGGAGGCAGCCGCCATCTTAAATTGAATTAATACACTTCATAAAGGACCTCATTACTTAAAAAAAAACTTATAAAAATCTATGCTTCACCTTTTGTAAAGCAGAAACCCTTACAGACTGGACTATTCGAAATATTTAATAGTCTTCTTTTTAACCCTAGTCTTTTTACGTATTTGTTAAGCGCTGAGTAAAAAGTAATGAGATTCAAAGTGTAATCAGTAGACAGCTTGCCGAGGCACGACTGCGTTTAACCACCACTTTATGTTGACCCGTAGACGCTCTAGCAATGGTAACAGTCGTCGACAAATAAAGTTTGTCTCTAAAGGGTTTTTTTTTGGTTCGAAACTTATTAAAACTCCCGACGCGTTAAAAGGATTGTGTGAATGTACTGTCTATGTGTCCGTCTATCTGTCATCGCCTGATTTCATGAGTTATTTTATTTGAAATCGTTTGAAATTTTGTATTCCGGAGGTTAAGTGTTCATGAAAATCGATTTATGTATGAGCGTTTAGCGAGCTTGTCCTGTCAGAGTTTTATTATTTTTGATTAAAACAGAGACTGTATGTTCTTAAACATTGTAACATTGGCTAGGCTTTGGTGGTTAAGCACTGCATCCAAAATTCCGCATCTTTCAAATGTCGTAAAGAGTAGGTACTAGCGACGTCGTCTGTGAGTGCTTTTATCGTTTTTCCTGCGAGAACTATCAGATTTTCGGGATACAAAGTATACTATATTTTAATTTAGTTTATAATTTGTTTGTGTGCAAAATACCACCAAAATCCCTTCAGCCGTTTATGCGTGATTGAGGGACACACATCCGTATCAACGTTCATATAAATTTATAACATTAGTATAGGAAACAACGTTAGGAACTAGAATTATCGAGAAACGTTTAATAACATGTACCGAATTTACATACACACATACATAAATTAAATCACGCGTCGCTTGTTTCCCAGAGGGGTAGAATTCAATATCAATAAACTCTACCTCTGTCTATCTTACTAAAGATAGATCAGAAAAATATTACTTCCCTGAAATGCGTCTTGATAAAATGATTTTTTTACAAATTGAAACATTTTCTGACATGCACACCATTATAACAAATATGCACAAATATGCACATCTGGAGGTCAAAATATACTTGTGAAGTGTAAGAGTAGAAAACTCTCAGTTGTGGAGTTGTTTGTTCGGGTAAATATCAAATGTTATATCCCAGGGCCCGTATTATGGTCGCCTTAAGCTTTAGACTTCACCGCGTCGTCGGAACTTTGCGAAATGATATCTAAACACAAATAAATTCGTTGAAATGCAAAATCTGTTTCCTAAAATGAGTTTGTTTTTTGGCCGTACCAGTGTCACATAAAAGGCTAAGGGCCTGTTTCACAATCGTCAAGTAAAGCATATCTGACACATACATTTAGCCCTTTCCTTTTCTTACACTTGAACCACAAGGAGAGAGCTAACTGGCACATAAATTTACTTGTCGATTGTGAAACAGGCCCTAAGGGAAGAAAACAATTAATCATTGAAACTAGGTACTTCACCGAAAAAGCGTAACTCTTTAGTCTAATATGAATGACGATCACTTTCTAGACCGCTTGCTTTGACGTCAACCTTAATTAGGATTTGTCCTTCCGTTCAGAGGCCCTTGCCAAGATGCATTACGCTAACTGGCGTTTCTATTCGTTTCGTTTTTAAACCAATCGCGTCACTGGTAGATCACGTGACTTTTCGTATCACGTCATCTGCCAGTGACGCGATTGGTTTAAAAACGAAACGAATAGGAACGCTAGTTAGCGTAGTGGATCTTGGGAAGGGTCTCAGGCGCTATGATGCCGCAGACAGACAATGTGGGCAAACTTATGTCTTTGCTTTGCAATATTACATACTTTTCAAGTTAATATTTCTCATAACTTGTTTAAACATTTATTCCTATTTATACAAGCACGTTCTTAACCAACCCACAAATGGCTGAGAAATTGGAAATTCTCTTATTAAAATGAAGTTCTTACGGAACTGATGCTGCCGGAGCGGTTTTAATTAATGTTGAGAGACCAATCAACGGACGAAGACCAGCTTTCCCGGTCGCCGATTTATATTAGTCTTCTGTAGTAAATATTTCACAGCGAAATAACACGACGTTTATTAATTTAGTGATGAATTTCTTTATTAATTTATAATGAAGACTCTCAGTCGTGTTTGTTGCTCTCTAACAAATTTTAGGGTTGCGTCTGTATACAAAAAAGGGATCGCTCGCGTCTCGCGTGTCAGTCTATTTATTAATCTGCCATAGCTTTGTTCTGGAGTTATCAAAAAAATATTTAATTTTGTACCCTTGTGTAGAGTCAGGTGACCCAATTAGGTGTTATCACATAGCCTTAAAAATACATAAATATAAGGGGACAATCTCCCACAAATTGACCTAGTCGCAAACTAAGTTCTTGGCTTATACAGTGAAACATACTTATATAGAGAAATAAATACTTATATACTTACATAATAAACACCCAAGACTCAGAAATAATACTTGCGCTCATCACACAAATGTTTGCCTGACCGGGAATCGAACCAGGTACAGCTAGCTTCGCAGGCTACTACCAACTATGTTAACTGCGTCAAAATTCTCGTTTTCTTATTTCGGGGTTAAGTGTTGTATTTTAACATTCTTTGTTTAATATAATATTTAATAAAGATACGAAAAATTAAGATTCAATTTCATTCATTGCGTATGTATTTGAGATGGTAAACAGAACAATCATATTTATAAATAGGCATATACTTATACAAATAATAAACCCCCGCGCCCCGTGCCTACTGATTGATTCACAGCTGTTTTTAGCACACTTGCGAAATTGACACCTTTTGCAATCGCTTTAAGACACTATCTTCCTTATTACCAAAGATTTTATAGTTCTTTTCAATATATTCAGCTAATCATATATTCATTAAACAAGCTATCGATTTATTCATTAACAACGCATGAGACACGAATGATGCACCAAATATTTTCTTCAATTAGAGACCGACTAATTTACTATGAGACGGTTGGCCGTCTCCCACAATTCGCAGCCAAGACTATAATTCTATGTTTAGTTCTATTTAGTCATAAAACCGAAGTGTCTTAAACCGGTGCCAAGTGCAAATAAATAGTTTAAGATGGCTGCCATCCGTCCGGGTATCCCCGGAGTTGTTTATAAGGGTCGCCCGGAGGCTGTCTATGGAAACATACCCTGGTAGTGTGCGGGTAGGACGCTATCAAAATCCGCGTAGAGATCCATAAACGTTAATCTTGATATGCGCGTGCTTGTGCTTGTGCGGGTGTGTGTGTGTGTGTGTGTGTGTGTGTGTGTGTGTGTGTGTGTGTGTGCGTGTGTGTGTGTGTGTGTTTCAGATGACTGACCAGCGTCAATACCTTTTAACCCGTCAAGCAACCTACAGACTCTCTCTTTAGGAAAGCGTAGCACCTAAAAGTTACACCGTGACCAGAATCATTTCATAACTCTCCACCATTATTTGTGACGAATAAATTAACTAACTAACTTTTTTAATAAAGTAAGTTAACTTTTTTAATGCCATTTTAGTTTTCAGATAGAGCTTAAGTAAGGTTAATTCGCGCTACATTTCGACTGCCATTGGCGTGTAAATTTCGACTTTTGTATTTGGCTTGGCTTACCAAAACTTAGCCTTGTATGTTATAGCTTGTTTTCCCGTAGATTTCAGTTGATAAGTCAATTAATAACAACCCTTACTTAACATCACAATGGTGTAACTGGAGACGTTTTTCTCGTCTATTTCGGAGTGCACAGGTAGTCGGAATTGTACGGTGCGCGAGAGTATACGTGGGCAGGGTATTAATAAGAACGGGTATTAATACCACTCCAGATCCAGAACGCATGCGCATCGAGTTTCACTAGATAGTAAGGATGTACGCCTTAAGATAAAAGTTTTTTGAAAAAAAAAAAAATTATTAACTACAATGTAGTGACTACAAAGAAGACACAAAAATCTAAAGTATAATATATTATAGACGGAAACTGTACGTGGGTGAATATTCGGGCGTTTCAACCGCCGTCATTGTTGTCTTGAATATATCGACGAAAATAATGATAACTACCTGCAACTTTTGATGTCAAAATCAACGGACCCGGGGGTAGTATCCATTCCATTTAAAAGAACAAGAAATTTATAAAGTTTATCTTGAATAATATGCGATAATAATAATGACGGCGGTTAAAACGCCGAATAATCACCCACGTCTTAGCGGACACGGAGACTTTTTTAGACTTGTAGTGAAATGCTTATATACCAGTCTCATCTGAAGGCTTAAAGCCAGTGTGAATTACTAGTGTTACGTTATTACCGACCTGCAAAGACTAAAAACCTCCGATGGCGTACCGCCTTCGAGTTGTAGCGCTTAAACGTAGCAGGTATGCTGAAACACAGTAGGTAAAGGCCTTTCGTTTGGGAAATCTTTCTGACCGCCCGAATCACCCGATCTGTCACCTACCTGAGATGCGTCCTGGATCTGCCCTTGGTACGCAGCAATTTACTAAAATATTATTAGGTAAAAAAAAAAGATCGTAGACCAAACAGTTACCATAACGAAATTTAGTTATAAGCCAGATTTTCGATGAAATTGGGCCAAATTACTAATAACTTAGAAAAAAATAAAAATTGCTGGTCAAATAATCTTTTTCTACCGTGTGTACGTCCTAGCCCGAAAATTATAAGCACACGTATCTGTTTCACTAATGTTTTTCTTATTATAAATGTGTATTATTTGCGAGCCTAATTCAATAGATAAACAATACACACAACCACAATATTGCAAAAAAAGGTTTGAAATCTTTAAAAATAGTTTCTTATCAGTGTTTGCGATGTCTTGTTTTTAATTACTTTTTGTTGATGGAGAGCAAACTTGTGCCCTTTAAATTGAAAACTCTTAACTAAGAAATTCTGTGATATCTTTCAATATCTTCAACATTTCACGTAGTTAATACTAAACTATAAATTAAATAAGATTGAATAAAGAAAGAGTAGGCCACTGTGGCAAAGTAACACAGATGGTAGCAGCGTTTCCCCGTTGTAAAGCAATTCTTAAGCGTTGTCCGAGGAAGCCGCCATCTCTGTGATCTCCGGTGGTTTCTATTAGTCTTTTTGATTTCCTTTAAAAGGTCAACAGGTTCAATCTTAGGTACGGTCACCAGCATTAATATATTATCCAACATTGGGCGCAAAAATATCTAATAGGTCTTTATTACTAGAGGTATAGGATATTTTTGCACCCAATGTTGGATAATATATTATTGCTGGTGACTGTACAACATTGACTCTCCATATTAATTACTACGTAACTTAGTCATATACCTCACCTCCTCTTTCCACACGGAAAATCTGCTTCATGTCCCCTTCTCGCGAACAATTTTGTGTCCAACTCATTTGTAAATAGATATTGGAAACATAGATGTAAAATATTCCCAAGCTGATATTTTCAATCTATAATTAATTAAATTTAACTTCAATTGTCACTAAAATCCCTTATATTATTATCACTCATTTAGTTAGTAAGTTAGTTCGATACTTGTTACCTACCATAGCTATCTTACTTTCTTTCTTAAAAAACAGTTCTACTTACATTAAGATTATCGTTTTATGTTATAACCCGTAGCAACTCAAGTCATATATAGTATCGTTTGTGCCCAAATTAACATTAAAACAGTAATTAAAATATTTTCATTAATTTTACTACAACCCAACCTAACCCAACAAAAACGTTAAAAACAAATTAGTGTTTCATAACGTTCAAAGCCCACCCACAAACAATTGCACAATACAAAGAAAAATAACACTTAACGGCACGCAGGTAATTCCTATTTTTAATCTGGGTTAGGTGTTTGGAAGTGCTAGCCTATATCCGCGGAATGCCGCTTACTCAGAGTCCGTGGGCGAAGCTCACTTGTTTTTCAGTTTCCCACCCAAAATACCGGCCACCTACAACCACTGATGGCTGCCAAGCGTTAAAACATTATTGGTGCATTTTATACTTCGAACTGTTTGGCGGTTATTTTTAAATTTGGAGTTGTTTTTCAGCGACTAACTAGTCCGCTGTTGCGAGACGCGTTCACGCGATTTGATACTGTTTTTTTTTATCCACAAATTCTGCCCAGATATGAAAATACCTCCAACGAGTTTCTTACGGTTACTCTCTATTAGAAAAAACTCATATTTTCAAAATTGGTTCGAGAGAAATAAAAGCTTTTGTTTATTCGTTGCTTTGTTACTTTGCGATTTTGATTTTGATGGGGGCTATTGTCTAGATGCTAGATGGCTGGATCAAGGGCCGGATACAGAAGGCAGTACTCCTCGACACGGCACTCATTGTGAGGAGGTTCGTCTCTCTGCAGCCCTTAACCACCGGTAGCTTGAGCCCTGCCCCGCTGCCGGCGGCACTCGTGGGTTAGGTTTTTTCTAATATTTATTTTTTGTATTAGTATTGTTATTTTACTTTTATATTTAAATATTTGTTATGAATGTGACGGGCAACGAGGCCCTTACTTACAAATACCTTATAGAATAACATACTTACATAACAATATAAAACTTAAATTAACACCGAGGTGACAGAACAGTGTGGTCCTGTTTTGCCAAAATTGGTGTCTTGGTTGCTGCTGGTAGGTTGCCCCGAAACCGCCGGAACATGACATCTTCCGGCCAGGAGTCAGGACACTCGACGGTCCCTAAACCGCGGGCATAAACCGCGGGCACAAACCTCGGCACGCGCATTACAAACGAACTGAAGTGCACGTTGTGAAGCGAGCGTAGCTGGAACACCGTCAGACTGCATCCAACCTTCTAACGAAAGTACTCCACCACGTCGTCTACCGTTGCAGAGTGGTGCAGGCGAGACACGTAGAACCCCGTTCGGTATAGCGGCCCAGAAAAAAAAGTTCGGAAAAAAACGAAAAAGCAAAAGCACATGCGGCAAAAGTGCAAGTTTACGAACATGTCAATAGATATAAAAAGAATCGCATTCAATAATCGATGTGAAAATAAATGTGAGGTAATGTGGTCCAATGACAAATGTATATTTACATGGGCTAAATATAACAGTATCTGATTCATATTGTGCATCATTCGGTGAGCCAGGAGCTTCGACGGCTTGGCTCGGCTCACGGCAAAGTATAACTAAATCAAGCTAAAATAATATTATTCCAAGTTAAAACAAATCAGCACGGGGACCTATTATTTTTAACCGACTTTAAAAAAGTAGGAGGTTCTATGTTCCACTGTATGTTTTTTTATGTATTTTTACTGATTTTTCCGTAAATTATGGATCGATTTTAAAAATTCTTTTTTGGTTTGATAAGGTATATTTCCGAGGTGGTCCCATTGTAACCAGGGAAGGAAGGGAGGGAACTCCTAAAATATTTTGTAACAAATCCAGTATTTGCATTCAGAAAGTATAATTTGGTGAAGTGGAACTGATGATGAAGACCACAATTGTCCAAAGGAAGTGTCAAAATGGTAACTTCGGTGTCTGTCTGTCTGTCTGTATGTCACTGCATTTTTTCTTAGATATTTTAGATCTATCAACTTGAAATTTGGCATAGTTGTATAAAATGCTTGTCCGCCTCTGTGTATGTTAAAAAAAATGAAATTATATTTCTAAATATTTGAAAAGGGGTCTAGAAAGTGGGATTGAAAAATGAAAGTGATTTGATTATAGCAAACGGGGTGTCATATGAAAGGGCCCAGTCTGCACATTTCAAAACTATTTTTTTATAATTTTCCGTGACGTACCTTTTGAGTTATAGCCAAAAAATTACAAAAAATGACGGCCCCTTATCTCCGAAGTTTATGGCCCAATAAAAAATGAAAAGTTCCTGATTTAAAGATAATTTACTTATATTTTACGCAAGAAATAAAATGAAGTTGTCAATCTTTATATTTTTGGAAAAAAATATATCAAAAAACTGTATTAAAATTTAGGCTAGTGAAAATGGAACTTATTGCATGGATGATAAAGTACATATCAAATTAAGTATTTTCTTTTGCGTTTACCAAGCATAATTATCTTAAATATAGTTTTTTTATCTTTGATATATCAAACCGGGGGGGTTATTATGACATAGCTATGCAGTTCAGTTTACGCTGAGAGAAAAGGACAGAGCTATATAGCTGCTATAGTTCTGTCCTTTACGCTCACCTTAAAATGAACTGCATAGCTATATCATAATAACCCCCCAGTCCTCAATAGCATAGCGATAAACCACTTCTGATAAAAGAATAAAATCTAGTGTCTATTAATACTTTGATACTTACAGATATATCGTCCGACTAGTTTCTGCGTGGATATTGCACTGCATTGCGCAACTGTGTTCTACTTGCTACGGCTATAAAAAGTGAAAATGACTCCCTGTCCGCTTTTTGGCTTCATGACTAAACTTTAGCCTTGCGTTTGTAAACGTCCGTCAGCAAGGAGACGATATTCAATCTCACTCTCAGTCGATTAAATTCTAAATATTGTCTTAGCTTTATCATTGTTAACTCTCAGAGACGATGTAACTAAGAATAGCATTGTAACTATGAGAAACTTCTCTAATTGTGAAAGTTTCTTATAAGAAATCTCCGCGATTTCTAAAAATAAATGTTTTAACTTTAGATTTTCGGAAATAGAAAAAATATCAGTTTTTAACCAGAATTTTAATAATTCTCAATGCTATCCACATGTTTCCGAGAATGTTCTCAATTAATCATTCAGATAATTTTCATACATCTGGGAATATTCTGCAACTTGCACACTTCTAACTAAGACGAGCAGTTTAACTTACACAGCAACATGAACTCTCTTTCAAACTTTACCTCTCCAAAGGGTAGTCGAAATAGGTAGGTACTACGAGTAACATAGGTAAAATACAGCAAGCCTTAATTAAAAAACTGACTGCTTGTTTTGATATTGTCGTCTACATATAAGTACCTAATGCATAATATCCATGTTACACTTCTGACTTCGCCATTTCACTAATCTAACATCACCTCGCTTGTCGAAAGCGGGCCCCTCAGAGGGGCTATTGCCTATTGCACTCGCAATCGCAATCGACTTCGAAGTGAAACAATTGTTTTGATTTTCTATGCAGACAAGCCTTCGATTTTCAAAATGAAAACGATTGCTCGTAAACGGCTGCCATTAAGTGTGAATGTAAAAGTCATTACATATAGGTACCTAGTATAAAATAGAGTCGCTCTTTTTGTCTGTTTCTCCGTTCTTCTAAACTGCGCAAAAGAATTTGTTGCAATTTTTACTATAATTTAGAGGTTTTCTTCCGGAGATTGCCATAATACTTATAGAGGTAAGTAAATCTCATCCAGGTGAAACAAGGTTAGACCGCAACTATGCTATTTAAAAATTATAAGGGTGCGTGCGTCACACTCTCGTATCTAACCAGTTACAACTCCCTTATGTAAATTCCTCGTAAGTAGTTCAAGGAATATTCCAGCTCCCGTATAAGATCCTCGACAGTCTCAGCTAAATGAGAACAATTTACACGCACTCGTGTTTGTCAGACATATTTTTCGTCGTAAACACAATGACGCCGTTGTGATGTTGTCCTATTTTTGTGGAGTTACTTCGAGGTCGATGTTATAAATGTATCAGATTTTAGTTTGACAAAGTGGTGACACGTTATTTGTTAGGTCAACTGTTCTTCGGAGATTTATTAACAGTTGGCCAATTTAAATGCTGAGCATGACCATAATTACGATGTCAATTGAAAGGGTTAACGATGTAACCAAATTATTACCTACTGTTTGAAACATTATCTCAAGCATCTTTCATCCAGCGTTTTTTTATTTATAAAGTTAGTTTTTAATCTTGAACTTAAAATAAAAGTAGTGATCAAGTAATCATTCAACAGACATCACATACTTGATCTTCAAAAGTACCTACGTGATTGGAGTAGTAATGATTAATTAGTTTGTTTGCTTTTGTTTACCTATCTACATCTTTGCCCATTTATCATCATATTCATATAAGAACTGCCAATTTAAAAAAAAATACTTGTTATCCTGTGGTTAACCTAGGTTTAACATCGACCTGCATGCGGGCCTCAGTATTTTCTTTTGAAGATAAATATTCAGGCAGTTTGTCGTTGCTTTTATTCAGGCGAAGTTGTCTCAGTACGTAGTAACTGGTATATAATCTGTGCCTCAGTTAAGAGTAGGTACCTAGTCGAATAGTTCAATTTGACTATGCTTAACTGGGGCAACTATGCCTAAACGTGGATACTTTCCGTCGCAATAACTCGCATATGCAACACGTTATTACCGTTATTACTTATTTTTTCAAAACTTTGGCGACACTTTAGTATAGTCGGTCGAGGTCCTGCCTACAAAGCTAGCGGTTCCGTGTTCGATTCCCGGTGAGGGAAACTATTTGTGGTGGTTCCTCAGAGTTGGAAGGGATGCTTCAGCAACTGTAAATTTATAAACTGGCTAAATGATAATAAAGACTTTTTCTATGTATGTAGAATATGTAGATACATAACCGTACATAACGTTAGTATTAATATGTTCATGTAAGTACGACCATATTTATCGTTATCAACTCGTAGCACATTCATCCATTAATCACTTGAGGCTCGAAAGGGAGGGGAGGGGGAATCTAAAAAATCACGAAATATCACGGGGTGAGGGGGGTGTAGTGAGAATATCACGTGTATTTTTTTAGTTCAATAGGCGATTTCCATACTGAAAATCGGCGCGTGACCTTGACTCGCCGCGCCGTTAAATTTTGGTTATGATTTTAGATATAAAAAAATACACGTGATTTTGAATATTGAGGGTGTTTAATCTAAAACCTCACTATGTATCACCAGGGGTAGGAGGGGAGGGATTTAAAAAAATGCTAAAAACGTGATGAATTAACGAGCCCTTCTACAGCCTAGAGCTATTAAATATTTATTGACATAAAATAATACATACCTATTAAAATTAAAACTAAGCTAAAACTAGAACGCTAAATCTAAAGTAGGTCCCTGTGGCGTTGTCCCTAAGATGCTGGCAGCATTTCCTTACTGAATAGTTCCTAAAGCGTTACGCGAGGAAAGGAAAACTATCACGACTAAGTACACTTGATTGGTTCCCGAAATACAAGCATCTAAAGCATTTGCTTATACCTAAGTACTAAACATCATCTAAGACAGCACCAAGTAACCTTAAACATAAATTAATTAATAGGGTAACTGCTTCGAAACCCTACACTGAGCTTTGCTCAAAATGCTCTCGCCTGGTTTTTTTCCTTATTTAGGGTAACGTACTAAAGGGTATCTGTGATTCCTTGCGTTACAACCTAAAGAAAGATACATCTTTATAAACCTGAACCGTAAATAGATAAACCCTTTTACTTTATTGTCATGGGAACAACCAAATTTTCTGGGGTATAGACTATCCATGTGCCAAATATAATTTAAACGCGTTCAGCCATAGTCAAAGGCAAAGAGCCAAATATCTAAACATTCTTAAAAAAAACTCATTTGATGGTTTCGTAGTCAAACTAGGAGCCCTTATAGTTTCGCAATGTCCGTCTGAATGTCTGTCAGTCTATCTGTAGGTAGGTCACACTAACTATTTCTCAGAAACTGTATAATATTATTTTATATCTTACAACATCGTGAGAGTTACCTTACGAATATAGTTGGATAGGTCTTAAAAAACATAATGGTGAATTTAAATTTTATTGTTTAGGAGATATACATACTTATTGGAATCTAAAAGTGAAATTTTCGCTAGAGTTACGAGTCCCCACTCTCCACACTCAAAACTACAATAACCTACTAGAAATCTGGAAAATATATTCAATGAAAGCACTAAGGAACGTAAAAGGCGAACTGTCACACACGTCACTGTCACTGTGACGTTACTAGTCTCTAAAGGTTCTTGAGTGACAGGAAGGGAAAATATTTACGATTACAATAAATGATCTTTGATTGTTTTTTGGTGACAGCTTTTGTGTTTGTAGCTACGTTGATGAAACACTACTAAAAAAAAAACATAATTCATAATTACTGAACCGCTTATTCTAGCTTATCAAAGTAAGTCTTTACATGCGCCGTCGTTCACTAAAAGTAACTTTATATTATACCGTCTGTATTTACCCTAACAAAGTTAAATTGCATCTTGCAAGTCTTAAGGATAAAATGTTATTTCTAGACTACCTGGGTAATGGGCATTATTAGGTTTCTTAAGGCTAGGGAAATTGAACTCCTTTGCCAACGGAATTTGTTGTGAGTTTGAAAGCTTTGATCTTTTCCTTACCTGACGTATAGAGTAAATAATGAGAAAATTTATGAGATATTACAAAGGATTTTAAAGACTTGGAACGCAGCTTATTCAAATATAATAGGGAAAAAGTTTAACGTAAGAAAGTAGTTACATGACTTTTTGTTTACTGGGTAACTATAGCAAAACCGAAACTTCTCGTTTTTATTAAAAATGCTTTTCGCGATTTATACTACGAAAGACATACGCAGTATCTTCTTATGCCCGGTTCCTAACTATATTCAAGAAACAAATGGTTTTCCTTACGTCTCGTTAAAATTTGACACATTTTGTACGTAGCAAATGTCAAATTTTAACGAGACGTAAGGAAAACGATTCGTTCCTTGAATATAGGAACCGGGCATAAGTGTAGACTAAAACGAACCTTCAACAGGTAACAGCTTAAAAACGTTAGTAATAATTTTATGCATTTATTGAATTCAGCTTCAATATTGCTTACCAGGGTTTAAAAGCAACGGTTGGCCCATTTAAAAATATTTAAAAGGATTACAATGTTATTATATTATCGCTATATGTAAGTACACTCACTTTACCGTCATATTTTACACTTCTACAAGAATTTGTGTTCATAAGGGCCTGTTGTTTGATAAGTAGTTAACTCAACTAATTGTTAAAATTCGAAAAAAGAATCCTTGAGATTTAACCATTAGTTATGATTTTTAACAATTAGTTAGTTTTGTACAGTTATTTATGATGCTGACTTTACCTGATCAAAATCAAACCTTAAACCTAGGTTATTCCTGAGTCTAGGTTAGTCCTATTTGACTTTACACTAAAGTACAACTATTCTATTTCTCATCATTGATCAAACAGTCAGTGGTCTTGCACCGTCATAAAGATTTACAAAACTATTGATGATTTTGTCTTTACAGATGTATAATGCTACATTAACCGCCTGTTTCACAATCGACAAGTAAAGCATATTTGACAGATCAATTTAGCCCTTTCTGTTTCTGACACTTAAAAATAGTCAAGGAGAGAGCCAACTTTAAATGGCAGATAAATTTACTGGTCGATTGTGAAACAGGCCCTAAGTGTTATCATTGTAATAAGTATCATGGTATTTTTTTACTAATTGACATGTTTCTTGCAGCGCTTTTCAGTGACTAATTAGTCACTAGTATCTTTTTGAAAAGGGCTTGTAGATTTTAAACTGTACAAGTGGCCAGCGTGTACCGTAATTAATTACGGAATTAACATCTTTTCCTTTTTTTATTGGGCTTTTTGCGCTCCCGATCGGCAACGATTTGCAATTTCCGTTCAACCTGCTCGATGCTTTACCGTGCGCCATTTTTTATGGTTTCGTATTAAGAAGTAAGATGCTGATGTCCTTTGCCGGTTGCAGTGTAGGATCTCACTCCCTGTAGGGGTTTTAATACTCCGTCAATTATAAGTAGTATATACATATGTATGTAGGTTGTGGCGGGCTCTTTTCCGCAACGTCAATTTTTACGGTAGACCTATGAATAACACAGATGTGGCTTGATCACATTTATTTATCATTATAATTCATTAATTTATTCATTTAGTCTTTTTGAATATTTAGATCTTTTAATGAAGTGTGTTTATTTATAAATTTTATTTATTATTAATTAGACTAAATAGGTTTGAATATTTATATATATATATATACGTACAGGGCCTCTATTCAACACGGTAAAAACAATATCGTTTTTGATCTGTTATCGTATTGTCACCATTTTGATAGCTCTTATTTACTTGACAGTAATGGCGTCTGACGTCATAACAATACCATAACAGGTCAACTACGATATCATTTTTACCGTCGGGAATAGAGGCGCAGGGCCTCTATTCAAGACGGTAAAAACAATATCGTTTTTGATCTGTTATCGTATTGTCACCATTTTGATACCTAGCTCTTATTTACTTGACAGTAATGGCGTCTGACGTCATAACAATACCATAACAGGTCAACTACGATATCGTTTTTACCGTCGGGAATAGAGGCGCAGGCAATTCGGAAACGTGACGTATGATTGAAATATTTATATGATAATTAAGATATTGCTAGTGACTGTACGTAATGTTATTACATTATTAGGCTACATGTAATGTAATTTAATATCAATAGTTGATTAATTCCAGATTATGGCTTTGGTGTACTATTCCAGACTAACAATCGATGCCAATGACACTAAATCAGGCTCATTTATTACTCAAATCAGTAAGCCTGGCAATGTAGCACAAACTGTTAACATGAAGCCGTCTGAATCAACTTGAACTGTACAGCGGTTACTCCTTTTTTATAACTGCTATTATACAATTAACACGGTAGCGATAGACATAACAACGTAAATCGTAGTTACCATAAGGCACGTTTTAATTACGTAATGTTTATTCAATAAAGCGAGAATTCAAGCAATAATCACGTTCTCTAATAATTGTGTAACAACAATTGAACTATTGTTAAACACTGGCAGCAGTATTCGATTCGTTATTAATTACTTCTTAAATTATAGGCCCAATAATAATTATTCTCGCAGAACCAGCAGTGAATAGCATTACAAGTACGTGACAGTCATGAAAATAATTTTAGAGAACTTCGCCGGAAAATAGTTTGAACAAGTGCCAAGGTACCAGAGTCCAATAGGTTTTAGACAATTGAAAACTTTAATTTATAATAAGTGCGTTTATAATTAACTAGCTTCTGCTCGCGACTTCGTCTGCGTAGAACTCGTTTACCGCAGTTAAGTAAATTAATAATTGTAAGTAATTTTATAGTTTGACATCTTTCCTGACCAGATCTTTTAAAAAGAAGTTGATTTGGATAACGTCATCTAGGTTAATACATTTTAGTATACCTACAATGGTTTTTTTTGCTTTGCCATCTTTTACTAAAACATGAAGATTTCGTGGGCTGGATAGTCGAGAGCATGCTTCATATACTCGTAGTTGCCCATTAAACAGTTTGCTTCTAAATATACAACCCACTATAGAACTGTGTCATAGTGACGTTATGATTCAAGTCGTAAGAAGTGTCACTGTGACATCGTTGTATGGTGGATCAGGGTTCCATTGGGGTGATAGTACACCAGCTACGCTGCGGTAAACGGCCCTAGGCAAAATGCATTATACGAACGGTATCCTTATAAATAAGTTATAGAATTGACGTGCTGCCAGACGGCCGGGGCGAGCGCTAGTACTCGTAATGCCAATTTCATGCAATTTGTCAGTTTTCGAAAATCATTTACAGTTGACACTGTGATGTAAAGATGTAGATAACATCGTTAGTTTATAAGATTGTTCGTTGTAGCTATAATAAACCTTATGTCCTAGGCAAATGTTGTAATTTGACAATAAAGGTTGCCCCTACCTTACACCCCGCACCGCTGGGGTTGGAACATCGCGGACAAACTAAGGGTCTCTTAAATCTTTAAGGGAATCTATCCTAGCCTTTGCTCTTTTGTGCGCGAGTTAAGTTTTTGCATTGCTTTTAATTCTAAACATGCGACACTCCGTAAATCGTAAACAAAGATAGTAAAGGATTTCTGAGGCCCTTGCCAAGATGCATTACGCTAAGTAGCGTTTATATTCGTTTCGTTTTTAAACCAATCGCGTCACTGGTAGATCACGTGACTTTTTATATCACGTCATCTACCAGTGACGCGATTGGTTCAAAAACGAAACGAATAGAAACGCTAGTTAGCGTAATGCATCTTGGCTAGGGCCTCTGGTTTAGCTCTCCCTCAATCGCTCTACGAGTCCAAACGATTTGTCCCGAGTTAAAACAAACATTAAGTCTAAGTTAATTGCAATTTAATTGAGGGATAATTGAGCTATTTTTGATAAATTGCGTGGCGAAATAATTAGTATGAAAAAAAATACAACTTATGTTAACTATTTATACACATGTTTTTATGTTAATTAGGATGCATATTAACTGTTATTAAAATATATATATGCCCGTATGAAAACACACTGATATGCTATGCATTTTGTTTTCATTGGTATGTACAGCAAAAAACCATCCTTCGATTTCAATACAACACTTTTGTTTATTCGAAAAGTCAATAATAGTATTTAGTCAGGGCGCCACTGGAGTCTTAAAAATAAGCCCTATTTCGGCTAGAGCAACCCTCGGTGAGCCAGTCTGATACACCCGGATTGCCGTGGCAAATTCCGCTCTGAAATAGATCCTCAACCGAGTCGTCGGTACTCAACGCTTTGCTAATTTACATCGCTCTGTAGTTAATGAATAGCCTAATTGCTCCTTTACAACACGATGCCTTTCACGTTTGCATTCAAAGCCGTTGAGAACGTAGGGGAGAAATGGACCAGTATTCGACCATGGAAGGTTTTTATTTAAGGGTTTATAAAGGACTACAGTACTTACCGCCGTATTCAGAGATATTTTGGACACAATTAACTCGTCCCTTTTTACCCGAGTGCGGAAGGAGGAGGGTGAAGTTTTTCACCTGTATGTATTATGGTGTGTACGAATAACTGTGTGCCTATATGTATGCATGGTTATTTGTTACTGATAGAGGCTCGAGGAAAAATGAGAGCCAACAAAGAGAGATTTTCTCTCAGTTGACAAAAAATGTATACAATAGTTAAGATATTAGTTACATCAACCAAAGCTGATACTTAGTAACAACAGCAATTTCTTTAGTGATTCAACTAACATCTTAGTTGATGTATCTAACGTCTTAGTTGATGTATCTAACGTCTTAGTTGATGTATCTAACATCTTAGTTGATGTATCTAACGTCTTAGTTGATGTATCTAACGTCTTAGTTGATGAATCTAACGACTTGTTAGGCTCGTATGGAATCAAGTCGCTTATGCACAACAATCACAATCTTGTTAGAAGCGACGAAGTTTTTTTCAGTGCTTTATACAAATATTTGCCAGGAATCGAACCCGGGACCGCTAGCTTGGTAGGCAGGATCACTAGCAACTAGGCCAACGCGACGTCAAAAGTAAGAGACATCTCTTCTTATCGTATAAGGTTTACCTAATTCAGAAAAATAATTTCTAATTAATGTATAAGTATGTTTATTGTAACATAAAAATATACTTAAACTGTTTAATTGGTCGTCATAAATAAAATCCTGAGTATTTCTTGTAATAGATTATCATTAGCTACTAGAAAAGAATCTTTTTTTCGACTTTATAATTAAAATCATACCTTTAAAAGCAGGCTGGTTTAGGTTAGGGCCCAACGTCCTTAATTTAGGACTTTTGATTTTAGTTGACCGACACAGGATTTTTTTTCGAACTAACGAAATTTGACGAGGGCTTTACGAAGATAACTGACTCTGGGTGCAGCCGTTAGGGAATCTTCCATTATTGTGTAAATATCTCAATTTTATTTGAAACACAAGATTTCTCTTACTTATTTAAATTTTAAGTGTTTTTGGAGGCGTTAGTCGTAATTTTAATTAGAGGATCACTAAGACTACGCCGAGCACACGCCGGATGTACAGTGGCGCCCTCATCACTATTATTGTGTTTTCTAATAAAATAAAGTATTTTCTTGAAATCGGACGGTGCATTTTTGTACTACAAATGAAAACACAACTTATAAGACATATCACCTAGTTTAATAACAATTGGCCTTTGAGTTATCCACTTAACGGAAAAAACTGGCCACCTTTTCCCGCTAAGCTGACTACTCATAGGGTAATTGTTATCAAAGTTTGTTACGTATCCCATAAATTGTGTTTTTACTTGCGCTACAAAAAAACATCGTCCGATTGCAAGGAAATTCTTTAGTTAATAAGAAAACACAATAATAGTGATGAGGGCGCCACTGGACGGTCGACGTTTGCTCGGCGCAGTCTTAAGTGATAGTAGTGATACATCGGTCGGACGTCGCCTAGAATGTTTATCGAGTTACAGTTAACCACAGCGGGCCGATTATGGTCGTGTTTATCGACATAGATAAGCGTAGATAAAACATCTGTCACTTTCTGACCAGTATGTAAGTGCGAGAGTGACGGAAGCTTTATCCACCGCGATAAAGACGACCATAATACGGGCCCTGATTCCTGTGGGCGCCTAGGCGGGCTGCAGTATTACTAGCAAGCGCTGTAATCAAGTGTTGAATTTTATTTTCTCTCTCACTTGTCTCGTGTTGACAAGAACGAGACAAAATATGTGACGTTATTTCGATCAGGTATTCGATAAGCCAAGGAAACAGGAAGGGGTGAAAAACCATACAGGGGAGAGGGGTGTATTTAGCTCGCCCGGTAATGTCGTTATTCGTCATAGTTTTAGAGCGACTGGCAGTACGTGTCGCGCATTTCTATCATCTCAAACCAAAAGGCAGTATATGCATAATGGACTACTAACGTTTTTCTTTTCTATCGCTCAATGATGATAGAAAAGAAAAACGTTAGTTTGCGTCTTGGCTAGGGCCCCAGTTCTAGAAGAGGTCATCGCCATTGTATCGGGGGTTTTATATTTTAAATAAGTGATATCATAAATACAAATTTTGTGTGTGTGTGTGTGTGTGTGTTAGTTTGTTACCCCTTCACACGCTGCAAATTTGGAATGGAGATAGCTTATTGGATTAACACATAGGCTACTTTTTATCCCGGAAAATGTGAAAGTTCTCGTGTGAAAAACGATACCCGAAATCTACGCGGACGAAGTGGCCAGAAGCTAGTAGTAAATAGACACGAATTGGAGTACTGTGAAGTGATTAGAGGTTTTCCAGTAAACTGATCAAGGACCAGCGAGGCGGGAAGCTGGGCGATAAACGAATCAACTGCGGACAGATTTTATTGGAAAATTTTGAGCGCCGATAGCGAGTTATGGAACAAATTGATTTACCGTTTTACTGGAAAAACGGTTTACGTGCTGCAGTTTTAAGGAATGTTTAGTAAAGTCAAAGCAAGTTTGTTATGATTTTTGTTTTAAAAATAGAATATTTTAGGGTCATACACAGATTTAGGTTACCGTCTTTCATGTGGATATACCCAAAGTTAACGTTTTTTAGGCCAAATTTTCTGCCTGAACCCGTATCCACATAAACGGCGTCACGTCTAGTCCTATCAAATAAAAACATAACTTGATGCACACAAGAGTTTAACTATTGACCACAGGACAGACAACTTTTGTTTTTTCGAATGTGTATAAGAAAGTGAAGTTCAAACACGTGGATGGGTGAATATTCGCCGTCATTGTTGTCTTCAATATGTTGATGAAAATAATGATAACTACCGGCAACTTTTGATGTCGAAATCAACGGACCCGGGGGTACAATCCATTCCATTTAAAAGAACAAGACGAATATTGACGGCGGTTAAAACGCCAAAATAATCAGCCTGATGTCCCTTTCTTAAAAAAAAACCTTATGTCAGATATAGGTAAAGACCTACTTTATTTGAAATCTGACAATCGGTTATAAATCCAGAAAATAGTCTTGCTGCATATGCATATTCTTTGAAATGGTTTTAAATGACCAAATAAGTCGATTGCTAAATCTTACTGATGATTACTGAATTGTAATGATCTCGTTAACATGGGTTTGTTTGGTTTCATATTTGATATCATAGGCGTGCTTTTGGTCACCGGACTGAGTGACTATTTATAAACAGATGGTGAATTCTAATTTCCTATCACTAGTGCCGTAACGTCGAGAATCGCGTCTAATGTCGATGCTGTTCTGTTTATATACGTATATATTTTATTATGTCCCATAAAAATAATACAGTACAAATTAAAAAATACGAATTAAAACTAAACTATGGCAAATTAAAAGATAAATTAAACCAAAAATTATAACAAAGCTAAATACAATAAAAAAAAAAAAAGATAAAAGTCATTTATTCAGTAAGTAGGCCGCACGGGCACCTTTACACGTCAGGAGTCTACCAGCGCTTCCCAAGAGAAGAAGATTAAATTAAAACTAAAAAAAAGAGAGGCAAAGTACCATAGATGCTGGCAGAATTTCCTCGTTGTATAGCAATGCTAATGCGTAGCCCGAGGAAGCTGCCAGCTCTGTGGTCGCCGGTTGTTTCTATCAGCCTTTTCGAAATGTCCTTAAAAAGGCTGATAGCACCGGGTCCCCACGGACCAAGGGTCTCGACGCCGAATGGGACAAAGTTATATTCTATGTACCGTAACATCGGGGTACTTTGTCCCAAAATCATGATAGTTTTTACTTCTCGTTTGAGTACTTCAATTTAAATAGCATTATGACTCTTTTATAGGCATAGGTGTTTAGTTGTGGATATATTCAACTTATGCACACACGCAAAACTTAAGAAAACAAACACCAAGTATTTTTTTTTATTTTGCTAAGTTTGGGTTAAAGTTGCACTTTGAAGCGCGTTTCTTTGGCTCTCGATTTTTCATGTAGTAAAACGTAACGGTTTGCAATGAAAGCACAAAGAAACCTGCTGATATCGATTACACAAGTCAAAGAAAGAAATAGTATCTTGATCAATTTGTTTCAATTAGACTAAAAAACTTCAAAAAAAACATCCCAATGTAATAAATCTATCAAACATGGCTCTTTTTTATTAAAACTTTTCTAAAACAAACAGAAAAACCTTCTGAACTTATCCATTTTAATCATAAGGAGTAGTTAACATGTGTTACTATAATTAACATAAAAAATAGGTATTAGTTTCCTTATAAAATTATTTTACTGTTATTATTTTATGTGACGATAAGTTTTTTTTTCTGTTTAAACCCATATTTGGATAGTGCTGTAGTATGGGCAACAAATGCTTGTTTTTCTGTTATAAATATTGTTCGGTGGCCAGGTTTGTTGCAGTTTCTATTCTTTAGTTTATTCTTTATAGTGCTGTGAGGAATATTGTATTTTTTCGAAGCTTCCCATTGAGTCAACGTCTCAGATCTCACATCGCTTAGACATTGCTGAAACTGTTCGCTTGTGTAATCAATGTAACGACGACTTCCTGGTTTCTTTTTATAAATTATAGGCATCTTTGCACGTCTGAATGGTAAGGAAGTATATTTAGCTAATAAAAGGAATTTGGAAACAGAAAATAATAATGTTTGGACCATGGGTCAAAGATATCCGAAAACGATCAACAAAGAATACTGTGATTTTAATTATTATATAGGTACTTCTCACAAAAATGTCTCAAAATCTTTGATTTATATCACATTAGGATCCCAGATACATATCTGTTACGAATGATAACAATCAAACACTTAAAATTACCTGCTTTCTTTGTTTCGTGAAAAAGTTTGCACATAATAAATTCGCGTAGTTTAGTGGTAGCAAATTGTCTCCAAAATGATGGATAGACCAATCAGCTTTTTTAACGTGAAACTATTTTACTGCCCGCCCCATACGACCATCTATCGATGAGAAGCGCGAACTACGTCGATAGCCCCTGAAGTGCGGTGTGGCTGGAAGTTTAATCATTTTTCTGTTTCGGGCCAAAGTTGCCCGCCAGGGCTAAAGTACCCCGATGTTACGGTATATATTGCACCTTAAAAATATGTTTTAACCCTTAATAAGGCCCCGTTAAAGTAAAAATACTAGACCAAAATGAAATACAGTCATGGAATCGCAAGTCTCTAAAGAGTAATAATAGATGATGTTATATTTCAGGAAAATACAATTAAAACTGTATCATAAAATATAGGTAGTAAAGTTCAATTGCAGCTTATTGTAATGTGGTCAATATAGGTAGAGCCTCTGCCTTATTAAGGGTTAAAAAAGGCTCATTAATAAATAAGATTCGAACCCTCGTACACCACAGTTTTTAGTGGACCACAGAGTAACGTGCCAATAAACTGATCTGTGATTAAATCATTTGGGCGCAGCATTCCGATAGCGATGCAAATAGAACTTTTCGATATTATTGCAACACGCTCAGTTGAAACCGTTCAGTAGGTCACTTGTTCCAGCTTTTATACCAGAGCCAAGATTAAGTAAGTACCTATCCTGTCTATTTTGTTTCTATAGATAATCTCACATTGCTCATAGAACTGCGAGCTTATTGTCTAACGCACTCGCAATCGCAACCGGCTTCAAAGTGGAGCAATTGTTTTCATTTTGTATGCAGACAAGCCTTCGATTTTCAAAATGAAAACGATCGTGATTGCGAGTGCGTTAGACAATAAGCCCACTATAAGCCCACTGGGGGGTTATTATGACATAGCTATGCAGTTCAGATTACGCTGTGAGAAAGGGACAGTTATGTAACTGCTATAGCTCTGTCCTTTTTGCTCGCCATAAAATGACCTGCATTGCCATGTCGTAATAGCCCCCCTGATGATCGTTAGGGTGGAAAGGTTCTAGAGTGGCGACCACGAACGGAAACCCGCAAAGTAGGCCTTTCACAATCTGGGCCTCTATTCTGCTCGGTAAAACCATATTGCTTTATGTATCACAATATCGCCAATATTAAGAAACATAACATCGGCCGTTTTTCCAAAGCCACATAATAACACGGTGGTTTTTTAATAAATAACCAAAACAAAAAGCCAAAGTAATAATAGTTAATAATAAAATAACACAAATAAAAAAGTCTGCTTTTGTAGGAGCGGATGTTGATCTCTGCAGCCGCTGCAGCATCGGATCTGGAAAACTACACTAGGGAGCAAATAGGGTTTGCAATCTGGATCCATTTTGTATAGAAGATCCGGATAATTATCCGGATCTTCCATACAAAATGGAGCCGGATTGCAAACCCTAGGAGCAAAGAAATCGAGCCACTTAGTAGGTACTGAATTTCCATAGAAAGTGGCTCGATTTCTTTGCTCCCAAGTGTAGTAGAAAAGTCTGCTTGATATCATCAACACGAAGATCCACACATTAGCTGCCATGTAAGGGCTAAACCGCAATGTTACAATCTTGAACATAATTGAAGCACACCACTCACCATGGTTGAAGTTGAAGGTCAGTTGCGAGCCATTGGTAAGGGTAGCTATTACTTCATCGAAACACCTTTCAACGAATGTATTATTACGCAGAATTTTCATTTCATAGAAAGGCATTTCTCGCCACATGAGGTAACCTAACCTAACCTAACCTAACCTACGTAATTAATGTGTAAGTTATCCTGAAAACATTATCATTTCAGCAGAAAAAAGCTTTAGATGAAATTAAATTCGATGAAATGTTACAATCTATGAAGTGAATTCGATAAAATGGTGGGTTACCCATTGGTAAACGTCTGCTAGCTAATGCAGTCGTGTGCTAAATCGTAGTAATTTACACTTACAATCCAAACACAGAGTCATTTTTGCTCGTAAGTGTAAAAGTGACCAAGTAAAAACTAGCGCGAAACCACCCTAACTGCTCGCACGAGGCTACCACTTCAATCCCTCCTCACGTTCCAAATCCTACGTTAATTAATTTTAACATTTCAATCATTAACTCACCAAATCCATATCTCACTTTAACCTCGACCTTAAACAACCACTTTCATATAATTATGTTAAGGTTGAAATTCAAAGACAGGGTAACAGTGACTCATGAGTTTTGGAAAGTTAATAAATAACGAGGGCGTAATTTTACCAAGAATTGGTTTAACTTAATTAAATAACCACGCGTTATTCGGTGAGATTGTCGCCGCAGAATTAATGAATATATATGAATTGTGGATTTGTTGAGAGGAAGATTGTTTTGAGGATGTTTGACCTCTAAATATGCAGTTTATTTTATTTTTTGTTTAATTGGAGATCCAACAGCTTACAAAACATGATAGAAATTGCACTACATAGCAAAACGCCAGTAAAATGTTTTCACCGATAGAGACAGTATTAAACATGGCTGTTAAGTGGTTACTTCAAAGGACAAGTGAGTCGTTTTCAAAAATATTGTACATAATTAAAGGCCTAATGAAAACAAAATCACGATCGCATCCTTTGTGTAACGAAAGTTAGTCATACAAACTATATGGGTAACTTTCGTTACACAAAGGAATCAATTAAGTTTTGTTTTCATTAAAGCCCTTAACTATGTAGGTACAATTTTTTTGAAAACGAATCATGTAACGCAGCGTTATAAGTTTTAAAGAAACAAAAAAAGGAAGAAGTTATTTCGAATAATAACTTTTTTATTAAATAGAACTCGATCAAAATCGATCAAAGCTTCAAATAATCTATAAGTAAATCGTTCTTTAACCGCTCCAGCAGCATCATGATTTAAAAGCGCCATTAAAATCTCGAAATCTATGATATTTTATTAAGGCTACAATTATTTACCCCCATATTCATTAATGCACAAGAAACCTTTTTTTTAAACACATATATTGACAAATACAAAAAGTCATAAAATCAAACCTATGATTTTGAATCAGCATAAAAATATTAAAAATGAACTTTTTTTTAAATTGCAAATCCTTGTTTAATAGACAAATTATATACCAATCGAAAGTATGAAGCCTCTAGAACTTGCAAACGTTAGGTTGACTATTTTTTTCCCGTCAAACTATTGGATAGGCAGGTATAAACAGGTAAGTCGGTACTAATCATTTGCACCAAACCGAACGTTTGCATATTCTATAGGCTTCATACTTTCGATTAGTACTATGTAATTTGTCTATTAAACAAGGATTTGTAATTTAAAAAAAAAGTTCATTTTTAATATTTTTTTTAATGTTATAGATAAGTACTGGACTGAAATTTTTCAGGCAACCTATTCGCCACATATTATTTAGCGTATCAAATTTGATATAAAATACTTTTGATCGAATAAGCCGCCCGGTGCAAATCGTCTCCTATTCCATGATGGTATCGTGAATTTGTTAAGAAATTAATGCATGAAAGAATATCATTGGTACGGGTTTTTTTTAATTCCGCAGTATCCAATATCATCCTCGTTTGTTTTTTGTCAAGTTTTTGTTTTGCCAAGGAAGGGGGGGACGAAGGCTACAAATCAAATTGGAGGGGGCTTTCTGAAAACCATATCAACCACCGCTGTAAACCGTCTTTGTTTCTTCTTTTTCTTGTTTTGTTAAGTTTTTGTTTGCTGGAAACCGCATCGCATCATTATACAACACTTGTCTTTTTTGTCATAAAAGTCATTAAACGTTTAGGCGTTATTTTATTTAGTTGTTCAATAAAAAGCAAGCCGGATATTTCCGTCGATGTATATTAAAAACATTAAATAAAACGCATAAAATCCGCCGCTTCATTTTTCAAGAATTGTATTGACCCAGTGACGTATCATTCATCAAAATAGTTGACCCGTTGACTAGTTACGAGGGGACATAGAAACTGATACACATACAGCATACAGATCATACACATGACCCTCCTTTTGAGGTTTGCCGCAGTTGGGTAAAAATAACGAATATTGCCATCTTTAAATTAAAAATGGCAGCTTAAGCTTAAGTAGAAACCTTATTAGGACCCCATAAGTACCTTAACAACACTTCACCTTTCGCAAAGCAAAGAATCCTACGGACTGTATCTACTAAAAATGCATTTACTGCACGTATTATAAAACTTTTTTCGAAAATGCGACCTAATTCATACCCCTAGAAAGTTGAATATGCTATGGTTTTGAAGTTGCATATGCGTCGTTATATCTCGGTTAATCGCCACTCGCCAGATTCTTGCAAAACATTACGCAAAGCTCAACTCATCAACATATTTCATTTAAACGAGGCATGTGCTGGCTCCGTATCCAGCGCTCTATATTTGTTGCCGATAAATAAACATCTAAATAATTATCTTTCAGGGCCCTTATTATGGTCGCCTTTTTGCGGTGCATAAAGCATCTGTCACACTCGCACTTGCGTACTAGTCACAAAGTGACACTGTTTTATCCACATCGATAAACACGACCACAATAGGCCCGCAGGACTCTATTATACTCGGTAAAAGCTAATTATTTTTAATAAGGCGGCCGAATTAACACTATGATAACATGTCAATAACAATTAGGTACTTATTACTGATTTTATCAGCAAGCATTTAAAGTGTCACTTTACAAAAAACTAACAACCGCGAAACAAATTTGTCAGAAACTGTTACATATTTGTTAAATATTGTAATTTTGTATTGAACGTCGTTTTTTTTTCTCGCATTCTAAGTGATAAGTAGAGTGTTTATCTCGAGAATAAAAGCCATAATCTCACTCGAACTTCATCCTCTAGTGTCATAACGGCTTACTTTAGCCCCTTGTTGAACAATCTACTGTTATTGAATTTAGTATCAGCAGGATACCTGCCCATGTTTTGAGCAGAGTCCCTACTCAGGAGGCCGTGCGAATGCAGGCAACACTCAATCTATTGATAGCTCCGCAATGACAATGGAGAATTCGATAATTATTTACTCGCGTCTGCACTCGCGCTCGCTACATATTTAATTTTGTTAAACTTTTATACTACCAGGTTTCCGTAAGTACCTATTTTGGAATTCGGTTGAACACGTCGTCGCTTCATGGAAGGTTTGGTTTAAAATACGATTTGATTTATGTTCCAGTCACTGCCAGTATATTTAATATAACCCTTAACCAGGGCGTCATTTATTTCCTAAAAACCGTAAGAACTTAATAACCATCATGGGACCACGCCACGATTTGTGTACGATAGGCATTTGCTTAATCGTTGTTTACTTTTACAGCACAATCCTACTTGCTTTGGGTCGAGTTGCATGTGCACCCGTTCCGGAGTTGATATTATCCATCAGACAGTAAGCAAGGTTATTTTTCTCCATAAGCCCCAAGAGCTGATATTCGGCCCTACCGATTTTCACGAAACCTAGCTAAGAACCACCGCTAGAAAACCTGCATCCAAATCATACACATACATATCATCATGCCAAATCCTTTTCTCACTGTTTTTATGCCATTCTTGCTCTTGCTTGGGGAAATGGGGAGGCCCTTACATATCTTGATGCGTGATGTTACAGTTGTTTCCCACTTTTCTTATAATGATGTTCTCCGGGAGTGACCTAAAATCCTAAATACTGGCGAATTACAGGAGGAACTTACAACGGGCTCATTGCACGCGGGCTAGCTTATTACATGCCAGCTTTCTACACCGGTGAAGCTTAAAATACGGCTCGGCCTACAAGGGGGACCCGCACTGCTTGTCACAGCTGAGTCCACTCCAGTTACTTCTCACTACCTCTTCTTTCTCTCTTCGAACTATATAAAAGGGTGGGAAAATAGTATACCAACAGATTTTAACCATGGATACTTACCTGGTGGTGTTACGAGTAAATAATGTTAGATCAACATGGGACAAGACTGCCAAAAGAAATAATCGATAGTAGTTCCTTGTGAACGAAGACTTAATTAAAAAAAACGGAAAAAGAAAATTTCACACTTCACGAACGACTCCGACAAAATACGATAAAGGCGTTTTACCCTTGAGATTTTTCAACTTGTGAATTACTTAAATAATTGAATTTCTCGAAAATTAGGCTTTACCGAGACATATTTGAACTACTTATATTGTCCAAATAGGCACTAGAATCGTTGGTTTCAATCAGTCGGTATACTTACTCCTTCCCACCCTGTATAGTAAGGAATTATTTATTAAATCAACCATTCGCAAGAAACTACTTGAGTTACGTACATAAAATTATAATTTGATGGCGGGATTCAATAAACCAGCCTGAATATACTCAATTTGTTTTATTTAGATAAACGCGAGGATATACATTACATTGACGACACGTTAGCCTACTTAGTGGTGACCCTGCCTATGAAGCTAGCGGTCCTGGGTTCAAATCCCGGTAAGGGCAGATATTTGAGTAATGAGCATGAAGTAGTTAGTTGTTCCTGAGTCTTGGTTATTTTTCTATATAAGTAAGTTTATCGTTGTCTAGTACTAGGTCTAGGTCAATTTTAGTGAATTTGAATTAGAATTTACAACGACCTGTGGCCCATTTCACTAAGCTACAAGTTACAAATTACAAGCGGAACTCTATGTCTAGCAAATGAAATGAAAATTTTATTGGTAACATTTGTTACAAGTCAAAAACACTTACTTATTATATAAAAATATGATAATAACAATAAAAGGTACGTCAAAAGGCTTGCAGTGGCCTTTAAAAAAATCCTAAAAAGTTTACGATTTCAGAAATAAAACTATTATACACTCGAGCCACTCAGTACTGAAATTCCATAGAAAGTGGCTCGATTTCTTTGATCCCAATTATATATCATGACCATTATGTACTTGGGCCCATTATGTATTTATTTGCACGTGTATGAAGAGACTTATGAGTGTGGAGGAAGCGAGGGAAGTTTGGATCGTAAAAAGTGGAAGGAAGTGGTCCTACCCCTACGGGAAAGAGGCGTGACCGTATGTACCTATGTATGTATGTATGTATTTTGAACTTTATATGATATATGTATTATGATACAATCCCGATGCGATCCCGATGCAGACACCATAGTCACATTCAGTCATAACATACAAAGTCGAGAGCTCTCTTTTTGACGCTCTACAGTGGGTTATTGAAGAGGAGGATTTTGGTTTTTGTTTATTATTAGACTTGTAATATTATAATCATAGCCTATAACACTTAGTTTCGTTTGCAGCAAAGCATTCTTGTTACAAGGTCACCTTGGCTCGTCGGCTCCGGTATTTGCGCTCTGGCGCACGGCCAACGCTCTTGTGCATATGTGGGTCGAAAGACAACCCCAGAACGTTTTGCGCTTTCCATACAAGTGGGGTTAAAATGATGAACTATCAAGGTCGAATTTTCGTTCCCAATTGTTTAATTTGTCTTAAATTCATAATTAACGAATAATTGTGTTCCAGGCGGGCGACAACCTAGTTCAAATGCATTTCTTTCTTTCAAAAAAAAAATATTTTGTAATTTATTGCTTGTCACCGCCTGCAATATCTTTTCCAATATTCAAGTTATATGTAATATAATAGTATAAATTGTATTATTTGTAAACGAGGTACCGATCATAAAATCATTGCGTGGTAAGCCAAATAAGTACAACACTAAAAAAATCAAAGGTACATTTAAATCAAACACAAATTTAAATTGTTATAAATATCAACAAGTAAATTGGCTCTTACAATTTTCTATAGATTAGGTATAGAGCTTGTTTTTCGCTTTTCAGTAGATTTTTATTGCAGTCCGGTTTTTGTTTTAATAATTTATTTTATTTCACTCTTTTTAGTTTTTATTAATAAAAGAGTGGTTTAATTAATTTTTACTAAGCGTTAAAAGCTCTGGAGCTCGATTTTAATGTCACGAAGCTACACGTGACAAATTAAAAGCGGAACTCTCTTTCTAGCAAAAGGAGTTTATTACTAATGGGTTATTTACTAGCTTTCATTTGAGACCCAAATTGTTATAATAAAAAAAACTTTTTATTCGTCTCCTTAATGTTTTCGCGGACGCCATTTTAATATATTATATACCCCTTGTCACTACGACATAATCGAATGACACATCGTATGTTCAAATCCGTCAAACCCTTTAGGCTGGAGAGGCCCAGAAATAGATATACATACATACATACTTACATACGCTCGACAAACAAAAACCTCCTTCGGACTCAGTTGGGTAAAAATACGTTCAAACTTTGTTTGACCTTTGTCGTCTTCTTGATCTTTAATATACAAGGTGTTACAAAAATACCCGTGAAAGGGGGTTAAATGGTGCCTTATAACAAGTCCATTAACAATATTTGAGAACCGTACTATCACCGAATGACTTACCGGCAAAAAAAAAATCATTATTTTTTTCATTGATGTGCCAACCCTAATTCAGTAAAATTAAAGAGTAAACTACGCAGAATGTTTATGTACATTTTTACCTAATTCGTGAAACGATCAAGAGACATACTAACAAAATGTACCGAATTCGATTAGATAGATATTACAAGTCGAGTCTTGGAGTCGTAATATTCTGAGTTAGAAAACATCGTCATTTTGGAAAAAACACGAAACAATTGTAGAGTATCGATAAGAAGATTTGAAATTGACAACATAACATTTTTTCCGTCTTGACGTTATTTGAAGCCAGTACTTAAGCATAATGACATACATCATAGTATTGAACCTTTGTGGATGAATACCAGAAAAACCATTAAAGTTGACAATTATTAAATTGGTAGGTTGGCCTCTCTGTTAAATAATCTATGCTAACTCCAGTTCCCTCACATGACAGCTTACTAGGGTTGACAATATTTTTGGCTTTTATAATTTATTAGATTTTTACGGGGTATTTTGTAACACGTTATATAAGTACGTAGGCTTTTATTTTAGTTTAGGTGAAAACCTTTTGGAGAATGTGTCTTCTCATTATATTAAATTTTAATGTATAAATTCTTTACTTACTTCATCAGTAAGGTATGCGTGGGGGGATGAGAGGGAGGTTTTTGCCTTGTCGTACAATATTTCAGACTCATAATAATACTAACTGCAGCGTCGGGACGTGGCGACCCCATTTCAGTTTGCATTTGATTGCAGTTTTTGCAATGTGACAGATTAATATCATTGTATAATAAAATCGTCAATATATTCACACAATTTAATGAATCAGGGGATTACATAAGGTTGGTCAAGTCCACAATAATACGTTGATTTAGTTCTGGGAATGGGTACTCGATGAGATAAACGATTTCCCAATTAGACCCTAAAATGCGAAAGTCGGAATAAACTGCTAAGTCTGGGCGCGGCAAGCCATACGTTGGTTGAGTTCTGAGAATGCTGGTACTCGATGAGATGAACGATTTCCGAATTAGACCCTAAAATACGAAAGTCGGAATAAACTGCTAAGTCTGGGCGCGGCAAGCCATACGTTGGTTGAGTTCTGAGAATGCTGGTACTCGATGAGATGAACGATTTCCGAATTAGACCCTAAAATGCGAAAGTCGGAATAAACTGCTAAGTCTGGGCGCGGCAAGCCATACGTTGGGTATGTTCTGAGAATGCTGGTACTCGATGAGATGAACGATTTCCGAATAAGACCCTAAAATGCGAAAGTCGGAATAAACTGCTAAGTCTGGGCGCGGCAAGCCATACGTTGGTTGAGTTCTGAGAATGCTGGTACTCGATGAGATGAACAATTTCCGAATTAGACCCTAAAATGCGAAAGTCGGAATAAACTGCTAAGTCTGGGCGCGGCAAGCCATAGTTATCGCGCTTAATCGGATGATGAACATGGAGCACTAAAATAAACTCCCTACTACACACAGTAGAGCAAAAACGGTCAGAATAACTGACTACGAAAAGTATCGTCAAGTGCTTCAAAAGACAAAACACTAACGTATAGTACCTAATTGAAAAGTAGTATTTAATTAAATTACAATATTTACTTTATTAAATTTATTTCTACAAAAATTTTGGCGCAATCAATTTTTTAACTGTTTTTGAACAATGTAGTAACAATTACCGTTTCGAACGTTAGGCTCATATTACATAGGTACTGTTTTTGTTTTCAGTGCGGCACCACGTGTTTTGGCGTAAATTTTCGCTCAGGAAGATCACTTTTAAAAGCATCTCTTTTTTTCTTACAGCATCTGTGTGTGAGGTCTGCTAGTGCCCGATCTGGTAAAATGACCAACGGTACTCTCGCCAAAGGGATCCTATTCCCACTTTAACCCAGTCCAATTTTGAGGTTGCTGCTCGGTCGTAATTTCATAACAACTTTTAATCATGACGCCTAATTCTAAGGGAAAAACGACAAAAAGTATCACACGGGACTTGTCTCCGATAATAACATTATGAATAAACAATTATCAGCTTCTATTATATTACCTATGTTCAATCAAAGTCATAATTATATACCTACACGTTCCCGAGGTGTCAAAAATATCTACCCACCCCTACGCCCCTTATAATAAAGTCTATGCATAGGAACATATTTTGGCACGATGGCCGTACAGATATTAATGCTTCTGACTGTTTCTTTTTTACATCAATATTTTCACCCAATCACGATCAGTAATATAGTTCACGCTCTAAATCCATCTTTTGTTTATTATCGAAAACCACACTGGCTTATTTAAGTTTTAGCGCTGAAATCTGTTTACAAATCGTAGGCGGCATTCCAAACAAGTAGCATATGTTTAAATCTAACAAATGGAAAATAACTCGAGACAACATTTTTCTTTTACTATCTGCAGTTTAAAGTCTTTAAAAAGAGCCGATTATTTTTGCTCGCTACTTAATCCCCCTTCAAAGAATCACTTCAGTATTGCAGCTTAGTAGGTACCTACTTAGACACGTTGACATAAAATTAATGGCAGGATTCAAACCTGCAAACACAAAATGCCAGAACGGAGATACCAAAAACGTTAGGTAATCATTTTAAAATGAAACTGAGCCAAAAGTTGTAACACTGACATCTAACGGGATCGAGGAGAAGCTAGTACACGTTTTCTATATAACACAAGTGCCGAAGCGACACTGCCGCCCTCTACAAATTACTCGACGTTACAACAGCTTAGATACAAGAGTACCAGATTCAAAACATGACATACCTGCTTCCTTATCACCAAACCAGACGGCGCTGTTTTATAAAATTCAACAAGATAACAAAACAAGGTGTTTGAGACAGAGATATTCTAGTTTTTAATGGGTATCGGATGTATACAGTATGTATTCCAAGCATTGTCGATAAACAAACAAAACCAAAACATAATTTAATATTGGCAAGCATTCTATTGGATGCAGATTTATGATTATAGCAGACGGATGCCAAAGGTCGTAACCCAGCAACGGTCGTTAATGAAAAGGCATCGATCAAACAGATCAAGATCGCATCCGGGCGCTGCGCAGAGTTATTCCCGGCGCATGCGCGGGCGGCGCGCGGCCCCGGCCAGCGCTCAGTGTGTCGGCGCGCGCCCGCCGCCATGGGCAACCAACACTCCGCCTCACACCCCTCTCTCAAGCCCCGGAAAAACGTCCACTGGAAGTCCGCAGGTACTCCATCGTCTTCCTGGCCGGTCGGACCGCGTCACCGCGCGCCCCCGCCACCCCTACCTACAAATCTATTTTTATAAACTCTCTGCGCTGCGATTCCTAAAGCGTGGCACAACAAAACAAATCGTAATCGCACCGTCCGGGTTCATGTAACGTTTATCACGCGTCTAATTTTGTTAGGAGTTTTATGCCAACGGTCCGATGCGCCGTTAACCGAGTTGCGTTGTGGTTTCAGGACGGCCGGCGGCGCCCGGGAGGCCGGATATTATCCCGATACTGTCAGACGAGGAGCCGAATGCGATCACGCTGCGATGGAGCCCTTCAGCACACGACGGGGGTGCACCGCTGCAGGGCTACCAGGTGGAGTGCAACCGGCTGGGCTCGGCCGAGTGGGTGCGCACGGCTCCGCCCGTGGTGCAGCGGCCCGAGCTGGTGCTGTCGGGGCTGGACCCTCCGCACCGCTACCAGTTCCGCGTGGCCGCCGTTAACGCCGTTGGCCGCTCCGACTATAGCGAACTCTCCGACGTCCTCAACGTCGGCTCCGACCGTCCGCACAACGAGCCGCCTACCTTTTACCAACACCTCAGCGACATCACGGCACTCGAAAACGAAAAAACTGAGTTCCGCGTAAGCTTCGGCGGCATACCTGCACCGACCATCTCCTGGTTCAAGGACGATTATGAAATATTCAGCAGCCGGCGGACGGCGATCACGACGACGGAGTCTTCCAGCGTCCTCGTGTTCCACCAGACGTTGCCGAGCGACGACGGCGAGATCAAGTGCACGGCCACAAACCGCGTGGGGCACGCGGTCAGCAAGGCGCGGCTATCGCTCGAAGCGGCCCCTAAGCTGCGCTACCCGCGCCAGTACGAAGACGGCCTACTCTACGAAATAAACGAAACTGTATTCCTGAAAACTTCAGTAGTCGGCAAGCCGACACCGACCGTTGAGTGGCGTCACGACGGCCAGCCGATCGCGGTGGATGATCGGGTGGAGATCTCGAATACGCCAAAATTTTCGATGCTGAAGATACACACAGCGCGTAGAAGCGACCGCGGAGAATACCAGGTGCACGCGTACAACTCGATCGGGGAGGATACGGCGGCATTTCTGGTGACTATAACAGCGCCGCCGGACCCGCCGCGCCGCGTGTCCGTCGCGCGGCAGGTCGATAAGTCTGTTACCCTCGATTGGGAACCTCCTGAAGACGACGGCGGCTGCCGAATTGGAAACTACGTCGTAGAATACTACCGGGCCGGCTGGAACGTGTGGCTGAAGGCGACGACCAGTCGCAGGACGAACGTGACGCTTTTCGATCTGATCGAAGGGAGCGAATACAGGTTTCGTGTGAAGGCGGAGAGTCCTTACGGCATGAGCGCCCCGAGCGCAGAGTCCGCGCCGGTCCGGATCCCTGGCCGGTCCGTGGATATGGAGTTCCTTGCTGTGGAGTCGCGCATTATCAACGAAGCGCTGACGAAGGAAGACGGGGGGCCAGTATCGGTGTCACCCGCGCCGCGGCGCAAACGGTCGGCCGCACCTCCGTCCCCGCAACCGAAGCGTCGAGCGATCACCCCCGAAAAGGACCCTTCAGGCAGCAACGAATTCATGCTCGTGCTGTACCCCGATAAGAAACGGGACGATAAAGCCGGTAAGCACTCTTTGTAACTTTAACAGGAATGTGTCGCGCTGCCTTTATGAGATTGTAGGTACTTCGTAACAATAGGGCGTGTAACGGGCCACTCGACAGCACGCGCGGCCCTCGCCTTGTAGTCGCCTCCTCGGACGGTCTAGAGCTCTCGACGATGGAAAGACTCACTTCAGCTCTAATATTGGACAAGGTGTATTATTACTCTAACTTGACATATTACTCTGCTGAGCAATATTTCGCTGGGCGATGATTGGTCTGTTTTCTATATGAATGCTTAAAGTCGCCGTCAATAGAATTTGCTAACTATGTAAACAAAACCAAACGAACCAATTCACCATGATTACTCGATCGATAATCACGTACTTTTAAAGATCAAGTGAGGTGTTTGCAACGATTTATACACTAAATCATTATTTTCATATTAAGTTTAAGATGAAATAACTATTCATTATACGTTATTTTTAATAAAAACACGCTTGGTGAATATTTGAGGTTATGTGTCAAACAGTACTAATTTGTTTACATAGTTAGCAAATTCTATTGACGGCGAGTTAAAAATTCCATTCCTAAATAATGATTAAATTTCAGAGTGTATGCGAGCGTTTTAAAATTGCATTGTGCAAGCTATAACTTTTGTCTGGCAGCATGTTTGCTTTTTACGTAACATTCCTCAAAGAAAACTGGAATAACATATCTACTTACTAAAATGCGGATTTGTAAATGAAACCATTATTTACCTATTTACATTATGCAAATAAACATGTTTTTTAAATGTCACATTTTTGCTTTTCAAAAATCGCGCACTTTGTTTAATATCTAAGTTCATGTTTAAAACAAATTTCGTCAAATCGTTCTGCCTCAAAACATACCTACTTTCCGATTGACTTGGAACTATTGTATTAATAAGAACGTGGTATTATTTTGTAACTATCGCTTTCACTCGTTTGTCAAACTTTTTATGGCCGTTTAACCTGACGTTAAAGTTTTACCCACTTATTCATAAACGCGCAATAGCTAAAGTGCGCTTTAAATATACTATACTGTGTCCTTATCTGTCATTATGACATTTGAATTTCACAGAAAATGACAGAATACTTTAACTTACATGACACTGAAAAAAGAATCGGACGCTTCTAACAGCATTTTGATTGTTGCGTCTTAAACATCTACTAAGATGTTAGTTGGATTACTAAAGAACTTGCTGTTGTTACCATTAGCTTTGATTCTTATTTTTTTGTCAACTAACAAAAAATCTCTCTTGGTATGGTTCTCATTTTTTTGAGTGTAGGATTTCGGTTTGAAGGTTGTGAAAGTACAAAGGGTCATTAACCTTATATATATATTCATATTCAATATTTGGGCCATTTGCAAAAACATTGTACGTAGTTAAGGACAGTTAAAGCCTCAATTAAAATCCTTAACTTTTTTCCATTTCGTAACGAAAATTACTATAGTTAAATCATTCGATGGTAAAAATTAGCGTTTAGGACAATTTTATAGTACAATTCAGTTGACCTTTACGCCCATTGGCATAGCTTCGATTATGGTTAACTTTCGTTACGAAATGGAAAAAAGTTAAGGATTTTAATTGAGGCTTTAACTGTCCTTAACTATGTACAATGTTTTTGCAAATGGCCCATTTACGTAAAAAATAACCCTACCGGCTTCATACATTGGTTATATAAGCTCAGCAGAGTACCTACCTAAATATGTACCTGTTTTAATTGCTCTTAACTTATTTACTATTTAAAAGTCGGGCGTTGGTTGGGATCGTATCACCGATGCCTAATTCTTTCGATCAAACAACAGACAACTAAAAATTTCTCGTCCGTGGGCTCACATGACCTAATCTTTGTTAATTTTATACAACTATTAAGGGACAACACAAACTCACCTTACTAAATTAAGCTCAAGGCTTGTACTATGGGTACAAGAGAACGACTAACATACAGAAAACATCCAAGACTCGGTAACAAATACTGGCGCTCATCACACAATTTATTCATTTATCATATTATTTATTTATTTATTATTTACCAACTAAGTAGGCTAATCACTTCGTCAGATAACTCGTCGTCGATATAACTAAGTTATCTTTTTCCATTTTCTATAGTAGATAATAACGTCCCGTATTTATAATGCTAATAAAAAAATCGTTTAAATGGTAAAAACAGTTTTCGACCCTAGTATTACATTAGGACAATGCCACTCGATATAGACCCTAATCATACTTAGGTATAAAGATACTTAGAAAAAATCCACGACTCAGGAACAAATACTCGTGCTCATCACGCAAATTTTGATAACTTATAATTTATTAAAAATCCCAACTTAATACGAAGCTGACACTTAACGGGCCGCTACTGCAGGCTCAAGCTCAGGGTATGAGCGTTTTAGTTGTGAGGCTTAGTACCAATTTCATCAAACGATGTTATTTTAATCAATGTTTTAATCGACTGTTAGTTCATACATTTTGACAGCTGTTAACGCTCTAAGGCCCGTTTCACTAAGCTACAAGTTACAAATTACAAGCGGAAGTCTCTTTCTAACTCCTTTTGCTAGAAAGAGAGTTTGTAACTTGTAGCTTCGTGAAAAGGGCCGCTAATCGTCTGTTAAGTGGTTAACATCGTATGGTGAAATTGGTACTTACCCTCATAAACTAAAAAAACCGGCCAAGTGCGATTTGAACTTTCGTGGAGAGGGTTCCGTAAATACGTTTTTTTTGGTCGATTTCTTATAGGTTTTCCTGTAATTTACAAGCAATAAACGATACTTTGTATTTTTTTTCAAAATTTTACCCTCAATAGTTTCGGGATCAGGGTGGGGGAATGGTCAATTTTCGTCTTCTTTCATGAATAAATCAAAACTATTTATTTTACAATAATAACAAACATATATTAAAAATCATCATAACGAGCCCTTTCATTTGATATATAACACAATAAGATTCGCAAATATTTTTTTTAATTTCCTAATTTGTCCCCCGAAAAATAACGTTATTTAAAAAAAAAAATTACTTACTTTGCATATCTGTGTTTGGTTCATCAATTTACATAGGTATGTGTACCAAATTTCAACTCAATCGGTCCAGTAGTTTCGGAGCAAATTGGCTGTGACAGACGGACATACAGACAGACGCACGGGTGATCCTTTAATGGTTCCGTTTTTTTCATTTTTTGTGTGGAACCCAAAAAATAACTTTTCAACGCCATAAAAGAATACTGTCTCGAGCACTTCATTTAACTACCATATTCACGCATGTAAACGTTATTCCGGCTTTAACTACTGCCCTATGAGCACGTACGAGTATGTGCAATTGTGCATTAACAGTATGTGAGTTTCGTGTGAAACAAAAGACCGGGCACTTGACCGGGATCGGAGTCGGGACAAAGGGACGCCAGTGAAAGCTATAGGTAATTGCTTGATTCATCATCTAGGATCACGAAGACAGGCTTTGTGCTACTCGGATTGCTTGATGGCTACGTTTACACTCTATTCTGTGCTAACCATGCGTTAACCTGGTAAATTATACCGTAGAGTATGTAGACAATATACAGTGTGTAAATGGTATATGGGTGTTTATTAAAAATGGACATAGATTAAGACTTTACTAATCATAAACAGAAATAATTATTTTGATTACTCTGACGTATACACCGTTATTAATTTTTGAACATACTATCGAACCGCAATGTACCTACATCTAAGTCCATCTGTCAGGTAAGTAATTTTAAAGTGCACCGTGCATGAAAGAGTTAATTCATAATACTTAGCTATAATAATACTTAACTTTGAAACATCATTAATTGTGTTTTTATTTAATTGCATTTTTTTTATACATTGCGTGTAAAATTATTTTGTATGGTTATTTTTTTAAAATTTAATTTTAACAAAAGCTGCCTGAATTTGCTCATTAGGGGCTATACTAAACACAGTTAAAAGGAACGCCCATATACCGTTTACACACTGTATATAATCGTATACTATAAATGAGGAATAAATATTTCAAACACAAACGTTATTGGCAAACGTTGAGTGGGGCGCCCTCAGACTAAGGTGGAGCGATGATGTTCGCAAGGTAGCTCAGACGCGTGCTATGGAAGAGGCCAATGTCCAGCAGTGGACTGAGGTGGGCTGATGATGATGAGGTGTTTGAACACAGAGCAATCACGTTCTCGAAAACCTGCTTTAACGAGTTTCGATTAGCAATATAGCTTACGGGGGCGAAAAAACGATCTGTCAAGTGGTCATCTTCGACAGAATTCGTTATCAACCCGAGCGACCCTCGGTCTTCCTGGTAGGTACTAATAATCCATACTAATATTATAAATGTGAAAGTGTGTCTGTCTGTCTGTCTGTCTGTTACCTCTTCACGCTTAAACCGCTGAACCGATTTAGATGAAATTTGGTATGGAGATAGCTTGAGGCCCGGGGAAGGACATAGGCTACTTTTTATCCCGGAAAATTAGACAGATCCCGAGGGAGCAGCGATAAACGACTTTTACGCGGACGGAGTCGCAGGCAAAAGCTAGTAAAGAATAATTTACGTTTGCACGTTTTATTTAATTTATTCCGACCTACGGAACATATAAATAAAAATAAAAAAGTAAATAAATACTTTTGGGCGTTGTGGCTCTGGAAAAAATATAGAACGCGGTTCAAATTAAGAAATCATCTAAATATAATATGAAATTGGCACCGGGGTGCAACACCCGGAAATTTTGAAACAATTGCAAATTGTTACAATTGTAGTAATCAAATCATTTGATTTGCTTTACATTCGCACACCATAAAAATGGATTTTTTATAGGGAACATGTAGTTCCTAAATACCTATAATTACTAATTACCATAGAGCAATAAACCCGCACAAGCGACAAGCGGGCGATTAGAAACGGCAATTAAACACATGCGCGTATGGACCGTCACAGGGCCGGATTAACCATGACGGGCCCATAGGCAATGCAATTCTGGAGGCCCCTTTACCTTTCCTTGCTTCCTTAAATATTATTTTCCGGTGCGCGGGGCCCTCAAGTGATGCAGGGCCCCTAGCCGATGCAGGGCCCCTGGGCAGTTGCCTACACTGCCTAATGGATAATCCGGCCCTACGGACCGACGACGCACGGCTCTGAGGCATGAACTAAAGCAGCGGGGATAGCTGCGTATTTATGCGGACAGTCGCTCACGTAATAAATAATTGTTCTTAACATTTACCCTCTTATTCACCATCGTTAAATTATGCTTTGTTACTTTGTGTCATATTAGGGCGGATTAGAACGTGGTGGTTCATCAGAAATTACCAAAAATCTGACTAAATGAATCATAATTTGTTACTTTTAAATAATACTGTGATAAATAGGTATTAATACATTATGCTATCAATACTTCAGAGTATTTCATATTTGAATCAACTCAATTTAGTGACGTAGGTAATTGGTCTCCACATTATTAACTGATACATAAAGGCATTGCGAATTGAAATCCAAAGCGAAATTGCAACGTCAAATGCACAAACTGGAGCAATTACTGAATGAACAGGTCGATAATTATGGTTTGAGCAATAGGCATGTAAGGTATCCAAGACGACATGGGTCGGGTCCCGTTGGCCTTACTTGCATTTAGCCTTGGCGAGCAGAGCACCTTAGTTGTATTTTGTCCGGGTAGCAAAATGCCTTGGTCTGTAAAACGCCCTCATTGCTATAAGGCATAGTATAGACGGAATGACTTGGCTGTAAAACGACTTAATATCATAATGTTCTAATAGGCAAATGGTCTCGATAATCTTCACATATCAAGATAATACAATCAAGACCTAACACAATTGAGTCATTCTGCTTACTGGTGCATATCACGACCTAGACGTTTTGCTAAGTAAGTCTTCTTGAAACTAAGACAATTTCGTAACCATGGAATTATATAACCAAGTCATTTTGCATACTTGGTCAGTATACTACTGAGCCGTTTTGCTCGCTAAGGCTAAATGCAAGTAAGGCCAACGGGACCCGACCCGACGACATCGACTATAGAGGGAAAAAACTCAGTAAGTTATCAGTAAAATACATGTAGTGTAGGTACTTACTTTTTCCACAGGGCCGCAGCGTCTCTTTTCTTTTTTAATGATGTATTGGAGATCCAACAGCTTACAAAACAAGATAGAAATTAAATTACATAACAAAAAGCCAATTAAAGGTTCATACCGATATAATGGTAGATTGTTCAACAAGGGACTAAAACAAGCCATAATGACGAGATGTTACTCGCTTTCGCTTCCATTCCACCTTACTTGGCCTTCATTCATACCATGCCATGCCATGCTTCTACCACATTTTTGACTTTGTGGCAGCTCTTTGACACTTAATAGTACGAGCTACTATAAGATCTATTTATAAACATACTTAGTTATAATATTAATTGTAGAAAATTACGTGCGAAATTGATTTCTAATTTTCAAATCGCAATATCTCAAAAAGCTAGTAAGGTGACGAGACGTGTGATGAAGTACCCTACCTTGTACAACATGATGTGGCTTTTTTAGGGTTCCGTACTGAAAAGGTGCCAACGGCAATCTATTACTAAGCCTCCAGTGTTCGTATGTCTGTCTGTCTGTCAAAACGGACTGTATCTTAACTATAACAAAAAAAATTGGGCAGTTTTTGCTCGATTTTAATATTGGACTGTGATTTCTTATTAAAACTTTTTACGCGTTTTCTGTGAAATCGATCGAATTTGTAGAAAAATATTGCTAGGTATAGTAAAAACTTTTTAAACTGACCCTTTCTGTTATACACATCTCTTTGCTAATCGGGTCACTTCATAAAATTCGTACTATACCCACTTTCAATGACTGCTCCATGGATCTTTAACATGTTTTTATAACTCATTAGACAACCTTTAAACCAAGGAAGATATTTAATCAATGTGTCCTTAGGTAGGTATATGCTTACGCTAAATGGCGACAGGTTTTTTTTAATCACGTTCATAAAGGTAGCTAAAATTATAATACTGATCGCAATAATAAAATAAAAATAGTTTCGTTATCTGAGAATTTACTCACATAAGTTACGTTGGTATGTATATGAACTTTACTTTATCTTCCCAAAGAAAACTGTCAAATTTACAGCAAAATTGACTTCCCGATCCGCTATTGAGCGACAGCACGGGTAGCACAAGTTGTATTTTCTCGCTTGTCGCTCAGTGCATCTCTATCGTTACTGACTAGATAGATAGAAAGGGAGATCCGAGCGACAACAAAGTCGCGGGCAACTTGTGCTAGCCGTGCTGGATACCACATGGGACTTCGTCCGACAAACTGAGCTCGTAAAAGGCCAAAAGATACTTATTAAATCTTTCAACCCACTAAAACGTCAATATCTAGGAAACCAAGATAGGTTAGACAAAATTATAATTCAAGAATTAATACATTTTATGCGTTTAAAAATGACCCACACTTAACGGCAAAAATAACTGCCCACCGGCATTTTGTTCATAGAAGTGTAAAACCAATGTTACTTCTTAAATTAGACAATAACGTCAAGAATACTCAACTAATTTGATTCATCTTGTTTTATTTTTCAGCTAAATAACCCAGGTTTAAAATAGCGTACAAATATTCTTCTTAACCGTCGTGAATTTTCCCAAAGAAATAACAAAGGATCCACAAATCACCCGTCCATAGTAAATTATTGCGTTTTGTTCGATATGTCTTTCAAGTGAGTGAGTGTAATTTAAAAAAGTACTTACCTACTGCTTCTTTTATAATTATTATTGGTACGCCATTTTGTGCCTCGATTATTTTTCTGGAAAACAAAACAAGCTGAAGTGAATTTGGTTAACTATTCTTGACGTTGTTATCTGATTTGAGAAGGTAAGTATATTTCTTAACACCTGTATGAATAAAAGACTGCTGCTGGTGGGCGGTTATTTTTGCCGCTGAGTATATATTCTGTGGGGACGGTTATTTTAATTAGTAGTGTTGTGTACTGAGCGAGCGATTCCGAGCTCGATCCTCGGCACGGACTTGGGGCAAATATTTGTATGGTGAGCATGAATATTTATTTCTCCTAATGCTCCTTTATTAGGGAGCCCTTTGCTTCCCATGATTCTATTGATCATAATGTCATAGTTGACATAATTATTGAAAGTCATAATTTTTATATCGCTGAAACTGAAACCTTTTCAGAATTTCTGAAACATCTAATGTGTAGACCAGGCTAGGTAAGATTAGGTTTGATTTATAAAAACCCTGAATAAATTACAGTTTCTTAAAAAATACATTATAACTTACGACGATTATGACCTAAAACACATTATGACTAAAAATAATTATGGCAGACAATATAGACCCTTATTAGGGTGCCCTTTGCTTCCCATGATTTTATTGGTCATAATGTCATAGTTGACATAATTATTGAAAGTCATAATTTTTATATCGCTGAAACTGGAATCTTATCAGAATTTCTGAAATAACTAATGTGTAGACCGGGCTAGGTTAGGTTAGGTTTGATTTATAAAAACCCTGAATAAGTTACAGTTTCTTAAAAAAATACGTTATGACTTACGATGATTATGACCTAAAACACATTATGATTAAAAATAATTATGGCAGACAATACAGACCCCCCCCGTCTTTACTTCATTTGTTTATGTATATAATTAAATGTGAACAAACAAAAACGTGATAAGGTAACTAGTTCGTCAGCCAAAAAAGAACACTGACACCTACCTTCGAATCGAAGCTCGACAAAACAGTTTTAATTGGCTGTATAACAAAGCCTTGTTACTCGCACCTGAACAAGTGTATCTAGTTTATTTCTATTAGGTACTTATTTATCTACGAGAATGTTAATTGTTGTCTAGTCTATGGCTGCAGGCCTAGTATGGCTGCGTCTATATCGCGTGTCAAATGTGGATAAAGCATCCGTCACTCTCGTTTTTATTTACGTGTCAGAAGGTGACAGTTGCCTTATCCAAACTTTGTCACGCGATATAGACGCAGCCATAGACTAGACAACAATTAACATTCTCGTAGATAAATAAGTACCTAATAGAAATAAACTATAAATATATTAGGGCCCCTGGAGCTTCGTTTTATAGTAGGTATTTTGATATCTTGACCTCATGGTTTAAAAAGAATCCAGCAATAGGTACTGCAATGAAAGTTTTAGTGTGTTGTTAAGAGACTTTTTAACGGGTCGGGTCCCGTTGGCCTTACTTGCATTTAGCCTTAGCGAGCAAAACGGCTCAGTAGTACACTGACCAAGTATGCAAAATGACTTGGTTATATAATTCCATGGTAACGAAATTGTCTTAGTTTCAAGAAGACTTACTGAGCAAAACGTCTAGGTCGTGAAATACACCAGTAAGCAGAATGACTCAATTGTGTTAGGTCTTGATTGTATTATCTTGATATGTGAAGATTATCGAGACCATTTGCCTATTAGAACATTATGACATTAAGTCGTTTTACAGCCAAGTCATTCCGTCTATACTATGCCTTATAGCAATGAGGGCGTTTTACAGACCAAGGCATTTTGCTATCCAGACAAAATACAACTAAGGTGCTCTGCTCGCCAAGGCTAAATGCAAGTAAGGCCAACGGGACCCGACCCTTTTTAACTAATACAGTTTTTTATAAAGAAACGCCATTTTACTTGTCTTATCTACAACCCGAATGCTAGAAATAAGTTTTATACCACTTTGTTCGCTTGGTCTAGAAATAAGCCCGTCGTCAAGAAGACGCGTTCAGTGCTAAACTCTATACGAGTATATACAAATCTGACACCATTTTGCGTTCTTGGCACTGGGATTATTAACCTCACGCCCGCTATTTCTGCGAACCTAATAAACCTCGATTGCTTTAGCGAATTTTGCACACTTGTATACCTACAGCGAATTTGCGACGTTGGCAAAACGCACAGAATAGTGTATTATAAACTAGAGATATAACGACATATCTCATATCTATCATTGGTTATTCAAGATTGCATCGCAAATATGATCAAGTTTCCATACGATGCCTTTCTTCAGAGAAACCTATGACATAAATATGACCCAGCAGTGGGACATGACAGTGTATACAATGACATGCAGACAAAGTCGGGGCACAGCATAATTACAATGATACACGAATTAAAAAGTTATGCAAAATGTGGTTACAGAATTATTAACAAGTGTTTTTTTGTTTTGTTGGTAATTCTGAAGCTCAGCCTACCCCACTCTGGGAATGAAGGCGTGAGTTTATGTAATGTGTGTACAGTCAAGGATTTTAATTGTTATGCCACTATAGAACCCTGTCATAATGACAGTGTCATACCACATGAAATAAATTACGCTAAAATTAATGATTAACGTTATGCGACAGGGTTCCATGGTGGCATAACAATTAAAGTCCTTGATTACACGAATTAAGTAATATAACAAATTCGCGAAATCTGAACGGCGCTTGCATGTACCTACCTACATACCGCGCCTTCACCGCTAAGTGCAACGAGCAATACAAGTTGCACTCGTAGTGATCTTTCGAATCGACCATCGGTTTTTCGGAAGACCCGGTGAAACGACTGCCCTATACCTAAACGCATTCCATCAGTCTTTAGGGCTGCTTGAGATTGGAGAACTCTGTCTTCTCACTCATATCCTATTTACGAGTAGATAAATAGGTACCACTAGGGGGTTACCATGACATGGCTAGGCAATTTAGTTTAGGATGAGTGTTAGCGACTGAGAGCTACTGTTACACGGCTATGTCTCTCTCTCACCGCAAACTGAATTGCTTAGCCATGTCGTGGACGTCATGGTAACCCCCCAGGTCCGCTTGTTTTCCTTTTCCTTCCATGCCTGCCAGCCCGCGTCAACCAAGAGGGTAAGAAATAAGTATTTTACAATGAAACACGAAATGTGGTGCAGGAGAGTTGTAGTCAATGCGCGGTTCGCTAACCTAACCTAACCTAACCTATTATTCAATGTACTCTATGGCGGTTCGTGCGCACAATATTGGTCGGTGTACAACTAGGGATGCAACGATCACGAAGCGGTAGATCGTTTCGCATCTGTAATCATAATAATCACCATTAGTAACGAAGCGATCTATCGTAATAAGAATCGTCAGGATTATTATGTTGTAAAAAATAAAACTAAGTTAACAGCGTTAGTCGGAACGCACTTGGTTATTGATAAGGTTATTAGGTAAACTTATTAAGAAAAACATATACTTAACTTTTATGTGATCCTCTTCGATTTTTTTCGTTTTCAAAAGGATTTCGAACAGCAGTCCCAGACACACATGATTTAATTTGTACCCTTTGTTTTAAACTTTTGAAGATAAAAAACGCAGCCCCATTCCTACCATCCTAATTTAACAAATCGAATCGTATTGATCTGAAATTTTATTCCTATCGATATAAAACATGAACAAATTATATCCCAAAATTATAACCGGCTCTCTAGCTAGTGGTTTCAGAGACTAAGTACCTACCTACGTCACTGTGACTTTATGAAGTCATCAGTTGTAGCTGTTACAGTTGTTTTATCTCACGAAAGTCTATAGGTACCAACGCATTACAACTACAAGTAGCGCCCACCCGATTTCGTGAGATAAAACAACTGTACACATAGTCTTGGCATTTTATTGGCCTAGAGCGAAGTCCATACGTAGTAATACATATATATAAGTATTCGACAGCCCCAGCTTGAAAAAGCATTACCACGGTTAAGGAAATTTCTTTCGATTCCTGTTTGCGGCATTAAACCTTTGAACGCCAAGAACCACTAAAGTGGTCGTGTACTGCCGTGCCTAACACGCCATCGACCATTTTAGTGGTCACAGATACAATGCAAAATAGACCCGAGTATTTGTGACGTGTAAGGTTGACATTAGTTGTGGTTTTCAGCTGTCAGTGGCGTGTGATGACGATGTTTGTATCAAGTCAAAGGCGTTCAAAGGGTTAATAACTGTGTATTTTGGTGTACTGTAAATAATCTGATTCTTTTATTTTTCCAGAAAAAAGAAAATCGTTTCAGCTGGAGCTTGAGGACGCGTTGTCTCCTCCGCCGCTGTCACTGTCAGCGCCCGAGCTCAGCGCACGCTCCATCCTCCCCTTCAAAGCCCTTCGCAACGCCGTCAGCTCCACGGAGCTCCTACACGAACGCGCCATGGCCCGCTTCTACAAGGCAATCGCTATGCAAGAAGAACACGACAAGAACCAACCCAAACAAAACATTCCGTACAAGCACGACGCAACCGAGCCTATCGACAATGTGAAACCGCCAGAAATTTTCATCAAAACCGACTCTGTAGAAGACAGGGAGTACAAATTCACTCCGCGTCAAGAATCCAATGACTCCGAGGCATCAACGAACAAATGGCAGAATATGTCGTTCGATGAAGATTACACAGCTAGCACTGTGTCATCCGAAGAAGACTTTTCAGACGTAGGCAGCCTCAACGGCGAGAGAGGAAGACAGTTTTTAGACGACGAAGTTACATATAACCCTCGAGATAAAACAGCGCGCCCGTCACCTTCCAAAGAATACCTAGAAGAGGAAGAGGAAGAATCCGAAGAAATGTTAAAACCGCTGCCTTTACCAGACCCAAATTTTGTTCCTAAACCTATATTAAAGCGAAGAGAATTAGAACCGGAACCTAAAATTGTAGGTAAAATGTTTAAATCAAAAGAAAAGCAAGCGTTTGGTCCTCAAGTCAAGGCAGAAGAGAAACATACGTTCGGGCCTCAACTAAAGACGGATGATTTATTCGGATCAACAATCAAACATGAGGAAAGGCACACATTTGGGCCGCAAACTAAGGTAGATGAAAAACGTATTTTTGGCCCGCAAAATATGGATGATAAAATTAAGGCTGAGCCTCAAGAAATACCTAAAGAAATAGATACTTTTATGGCTCTAGAGCCCAAACTCCCAGAGAAAACAAAGATTGATGAGAAAAAGAAATCTAAAGAGAAACTTCAGTCAGAAAAGAAGTCCGACATTTTTGAAATGCCAAAACAAGAAGAGAAGATGACTTTATTTAAGAAAATTACCAAGATGCCAGTTCAGAAATCATCATTTTCTCTTCCAAAAATATTACAAAAGAAGGAGGCCGAAAAGCCCCTATCCAAAAACGAGCAAAATGAAAAACCTAAAGAACATAATAAAGTTGAAAAAGTAAAGGACCAAATCACAGAGGAAGGTAGAACAGTTATTGAATATTACGATAATATAGTTAGGGAATATAAAAGTAACAAAAAACCGTCTACCCCCCTTTATCTTAATACAGAAGACCTGAAACATGTGGCCGAGGAACAACAAGAAAAGAGAGATCAAGTTGCTGACCAAAATAAACTCTTAAAACAAAACAAAACATCAGCTAATAAGCCAGCTGCCAAAAGTAAAACTGGAAACTCCATTAGGCAGGCCAAACCTAAACATGCGAACGCTACTAAACAGAAGCCGAGGAAGCGGGAAAAAGCTGTAACGAGTCCACTAGACAAGCAAAACGACGAAATTGCTCCAGAAAAATATACCCAACAGATAGTGTTAAAAACAACCGAACGAGCTACTATAGTAATACCTATAGATTATCAAGAGTTAGAAGAAAAGGCAAAAGTGAACGTAAGATCGGCAATAGATTATATGGTCGATGTGTGTTTACTCATGCTGGCCTTCTGGGTTTATTTCTTCAAGGACGAGAGACTGGCCATCCCGTTCCTCATACTGATCATTTATCGGCAGCTGCAAGAAACGCTCTTATACGCGCTTTATATTCCTGAGTGGGTGCGGACTCACACTCCCAGCTGGCTAAAGAAGAAATCTTCTTGACCGTTTCCAAAAGACATTTTGTGCGATAAGCTGATTGTATTGTGAATAATGTGTGTTGTGTGATATTGTGATTTACTTATATAAATGTAATTTATAAACTCAATGAAAGTTTAACTACCTATTCTTTAAATAATGAAAAAAAAACATGAAAACTAGCTGGCGATGGCTGTCATCATGCTATCATCTATTACCAAAAAATATTCGGCGCCATGTTATCAAAATTCAAAATGCTAAGTCTCTTACAAAGAAATAATAGTTATTATTTTGTTTCAATATGTGTTCGATCTATATCGCAGTTCAGAATCCCACTGAATGACTGCATGTTTAGGGGCCCGCCGCGCAAGGTGATAGACCCGGAAAAGTGCGGCAAGCGCGACACGGGGCTTGTCCTCGGGGTCTACTGGAACGAGAATGTGGCGGGCGAGCGCTCCATCCTCACACCCTCGGCGAAAAAGTACGACGAAGAGAACAATAAAAAGCTAACGGAACTCTTAAAGCTCTCCCCGATACCAAAACTCGGCGAGGCGAGAGTTTTTTTCGACGTAGATCCAAAATATGCTTTCGTGGCGGTCGCCGGACTCGGATCGGAATGCCTTGCTTTTAACGAAATAGAGCAGTTGGATGAAAACAAAGAAGCCATTCGCATCGCCGCGGGAGTAGGCGCGAAAGCGTTGCAAGAGCTAAACCCAACCCATGTGCACGTAGAGTCGTTCGGTAACGCAGAGGCTGCGGCCGAAGGCGCCCAGCTAGCCGTCTGGCGATACACAGCCCACAGAACCCCTAAGCTTGCAGACGGTATGGTAATGCCACCTATCACACTCAGCCTGTACGACGATTGCGATCAGCAAGGCTGGATAATAGGACAAACTAAAGCGGAAGCTCAAAATCTAGCCAGATTTCTACAAGAAATGCCAGCAAACTTATTAAACCCAACAAAATTCGCTAAAATTGCAGTAGATTTGTTATGCGAGTTAGACATAAACGTGGAAGTAAAAACGAAGGGTTGGGCTGATGCCCACGATATGGGCGGTTTCGGATCTATCTGTAGGTCCTCAATTCAGCCCCCGCTTTATGTCGAGATCGGGTACCACGGCGGCCCGAAGAACAGCCGTCCGCTCGTTCTTATCGGCAAAGGGGTTACCTTCGACAGCGGTAGTTTAGATTTAAAATCAAGAGAAGCGCTTAGGTACATGAAAGGCGACATGGCTGGCGCGGCATGCGTCTTGTCGATTACCCGCGCTGCTGCCAAGTTAAAGTTGCCGGTCAACATCAGAGGCATCCTGCCGCTCTGCGAGATAATGCCGAACTGTCGTAGTCCAAAACACGGGGACATATGTAAAAGCAGCAATCAGAAGACTATCTTGATACGGCTGCCGTCGCGAGAGGGGAGGCTGATGATGGCGGACAGCCTAGTCTACGCCAGGCAATACTGGCCGAAGTTCATCGTCGACATCGGCACCTTTTCTGCAGAGCTGGAGCATTGCTTAGGAAATGCGGCCTGCGGATGTTACACCAATTCCGACAACCTGTTTTGGTATTTGGAAAGGGCAAGCGGTCAAACTGGAGATAGGATATGGCGTATGCCATTGTGGAAGTTTTATGCAGACCGCGTGAAGGATATTGATGAAGCTGATTTGGCGAATGCCGGCCGCTATAAGTACGGTGACTCTCCAAACTGCGCGGCGTTCCTTAACGAGTTTATTTGCGACAGCAATTGGATTCACCTCGACACGCATAACGTCGCGTATACCAAAGGCCTTGACTTCCTATATCTGCCCCGCGGCATGACCGGCCGCCCCACCCGAACTGTCATCGAACTCATCCTCCATTTAATATCGTGCTCCCAAGTCCCTTAATTTAAGGGTATGCGTAGGTAATGTGCTTAATGATCGTTTCACACATTCCAATATTATACGTTCAGAGACCCTAATGTTTGAGCAACTGAATATCGGTGTAGTATTAATAGCGTAACCTGTGTAGCTCCCCTTTTCCTTTTAACTAGCTACGACCGACAGTTAGCTCTTCGGCATTCACCAGCGTCGCCGTGTATGAATTTAATTCGACGATTCTTCATTCGACCTCGTCTCAGAGCTGTGGTAATTCTGATTGGGGCTACAGATTTCTCATGAAACCTAAGCAAAAATTATCATCGGAATACAAGCATCTAATTTAAAAACAACGACATAATATCAGTTCACCTATCCGCCCCGTGCCATAAATCATAATAGACAATCAAGAACTAAAACAAGTTTATGAATCGTGGGTTCAAACATAAACCAAACGAAACGATCATTACGCACAATGATATTTATGCGAATCAGTGGTAAAAAATTGTAAAGTCCCACAGATAGTGCGTTAAAAAAGTTGATACGTGGCTAATAAAACATCAAAATCACGTTTTGTTTTATTGTTTCAACAATCATTTTCACGAAGATATTTGCTTTTTTGGTTACACTCTCATTTAAAAGTCTTCCGCTTCCTTGGAGCACTCCAAGGAGTGTTGTTGGCAGTTGGTGTTGCCAGAGTCCACTTGCTCTCGCAAGCGTTCGCATGATGCTACTCGTGCCTTTATATCTTTGCTCAGAGTTTCCAACATCGCGTTGATTGAGGCGACGGATTTGGTCAGTTCTTCTAAATGTTCCTTGAGCTCTAGACTAACCTTACTAGCCTCAACATCGCAACAATTCTCAACACTCGTTCTCTGAAGTACCTTCTCGGATAGAATAATTTCTTTCCGAGACCTTTCATTATTACTGTTGCACATGGCACAAAAAATTTTATTCGGCTTAATAAACCACCAAAAACAAACTGACATAAAGGGAAAAATACAAATTCTATGTGGTCGCAAATAAAACGACATCGAACTTATTTAGTTAATTATTTATTTTTATTAAGGAACGTTTTTCACTTGTATTTAAAGAATATGATATAATATAGTAGAACAGAAATAATATTTTCAAAATTTGTCATAATACATAAAACACAAAAAAAATATTATATAACTTAACATATGATAAAGTAATAAACTAGTATGGCCGACGTAAATTTTTACTAGAAGATAATTTGGTTTTAAATGTTTGGCAAGTTGTTTTATAATAACATTTTCGAGAGGTAGTTAGATAGAGTACAAGTCAATTAATAATAATACATAGAAATTTGATGTCGCTACATGTGTCGGTAAAATGATAATCGAGAAAGTGACATTGTCGTGTTTCCGGTTTTTCAAGAACTTTAAAGAACTGTTAGAGCGGTTTCGCACTACGCCGATCCGAATCCGATCCGAACCCGTGAAGATACGGATCTAGACCGGATATATAATTCAATCGGATGACAGAAGCCGGATCTAATGCGTAAACTACCATAGAAATAGTTCTACGACTACTCCGGATCGTATTTTCTTGGGTTCGGATCGGATTCGGATCGGACGAAGTGCGAAACCACTCTTAGGACGCTTTCATATCAGGCATCAGGCGACTTAGAGCGCAGTTCGTCAACAATTGAACAGACATTTCAATTTTGATCCACGGTTTACCGATACTTTTGACAACCGTGAACAATTGTTCAACACGGTAAAAACCATATCGTTTTTGACCTGTTATCGTATTATCAACGTTTTGATAGCTCTAATTTACTTGACAGTAAAGGCGGCCGAGTTAAATACCATAACAGGTCAAATATGATTTGGATTAACCGCCTACAATAGAGGCGGCGCTGCAAGGTCGCAGCAGTCTTAGAAATAATTAAGATGTAATATAATATAATAGAAGTAAATTTATATATACATATAACTAGCGGGCCTCCAGCGTCTTCGCCACGCTGCAAATTTCCGACTTTCCAAGTGGAATTTTTTAAAATTTTCTGCTCTATTTTCTTAGTTTTTTTTTTAATGTAAGTACTTTCTACGAAGTATTAAAAAACATTTTAAAAAATACTTATATTTGGCACTATGTATATGTAATACAACACAAAAGGTACCTATGGCAACGTTTTAAATAGTGACACATAGGGTGCCACTCAGCCTAGCATATGACACACGTAAAAGGGTTTGAGTAAAAGTGATGATATTTGTAAAAGTATTATGATAGACGTATTCAAAATAAATATATTTTGTTACATAATGACCAGGAATCGGAAATTCGGATCGATATTTACCTAAACTTTCGCGGCGGACTCAATTATATATTTCATTAATAAAACTCCCGGGATTTCTAAATAAATAAATTACGCCAGCATAAATTCATAATTAAGTATTTATATTAACTATTTGAAGTTATTTTCCATGTATAGATTTACCGAATTTTATTAAATTTACCTGTAACTCATTGATCTAACGAATTTATAGGAGCAAAACGGAACGTTTTATCCTACGTATAAAATAATAATTATTAACGTTTTGTAGAATCCCGGAACTTATATTATTAAAATAATATTTTTAGGAAGCCGACGGGGTTTCTTTTGTTCCGGCGAAATATGTTTGCCAAATGTATCGTTTCCCAACCGTTTCATTTGCCTACCCGCTTAGTTTTCTGTAACCGTAAATATTTCCGGACTTTATAAAAACTAACCTAACCTAACCTATAGGGTTCTACACAATGGCACTGAAATTAATCCTGAAATATTTACAGTTACAGGAAAAAAAATTGGTTGGCAAATGAAAAAGTTGGGAAACGATACATTCGGCAAACATATTTTTGCCAAACGGCAGGCTCCGAAGCGGTCGCTATATTCGCTTATCTTTTTCCGGAATTTGCCTTTAGGTAAATATCGATCCGAATTTCCGATCCCTGATAATGACGTACGTCTTGCATCGGAGCTGAAATTAAAAAATATTGGCACCTAAAAGCGTATTTTTCGTACCAAAAAGTTAAAACTTAAATCTTGAATATTTCGGCCAATAAAAATATATATATCTATGTGTTTATAGGTCCTCTGAATAGAACCATCTAAGGAAATAACCCGTATCCCTGACAGTTATGTTCATACACAGTTATCAATGCTCTTTTCACTTAAATATAAATTGATATGTTAATTAATGTACGTAATGACGAGATTGGTTGGTTACTAAAATAAAATTAATTTGTTAATAGTTAGAGTACAAATGAATTTAACAATAATACATAGAAAAAATAATACATAAAAAATGTTTCGAAAAAATTATGACCGATGATCGTGAATGTGTCCTCACTAGACACCGTTGTCTTACTTTTACATTGAAAGCAAGATAAATGGTGTTGCTTTTAATTTAAAGGTGAAGCCAGACGAGCGTAATATTTTGAGATGTGAGTCGCGTAATTTCTGCTACAAAACACAATAAAAAATCAAAGCAGAACGCAGATGTTATGTTTCCAGTTTTTCAAGAGCTTGTGAAATTACGTTTTTTTGTGAAAGTTGTCTCAGATAGAAACAGTAATTCAGTCCGCCATTTGTACTTTGCGCATTGTGCAATAAAGTTTAAAGAACGAAAGAAATGAAAAGAAAACATTTATTCAGACATCTGACTCTAGGACAAGAAACCACGTAAACTGGTTTTTGAGTTACAGTTGACTCAAATGTCAAATGTTACAGTTGATACAAAATCATCTACCACCAAAGTTTTAAAATAAATTAACTAATTCTTGTGGTTTTCGGAGATATTGTTTGTATTTATGGGCCGACATGCTCTTGAACGGTTTTATCTTTAATATGTACGTGGTAACAAATACTTTGTTCGTCTTAGGTAAGTAGAAAATAATTCATCGTAATCTATGACTAAATATTCAATATAGCACTATTAGTTTCTATATTATGACTATACTTATAAACATTTATGACGCAATATAAATAAGTATATAAAATGACACGATTGTTTGTTTATCATTAGTATCATCACCCTTTATTTCCCTTTATATCTATTCCCAAGGTCAGTTCACAATTCGTCTCTGACGCTAGTCTGCAGTGTAAGATCCAAGAGCACCGAGTCTTCAGTGTCGCTTACATAGTCCTCGTCTCCGACGTAACGGGCAGGGTGTATCAGCAACGGCTCCGCAGAAAACGCGTTTAGATTGCGATCCGGGAAATACTCTTTCCAATCTTCACTGTGGAAATAATAAGTTTCACTTGAGAATTTAATATTTCAGACACTATTTTTGCCACAGACCTAGATATCCTAGATACCGCTAATGCATGTACTTTGCGTGTAACTAAGTAGAGCGGTGCACCATTTGCCGGTCAGTCGCGCTCCTGCCGTTCTAACTGTCAGACGTTTGTTGCTGCACTAGAAAATGCCTCATTGCGCTGTAATTGTTTAAATTCAACAAGAGTGGCAAGTCGAGTAAACGGTATTGGACATCACTAAATTGCTTACGTGACGTCATAGTTGGCATATAAAAATTGACACGCTCGGTTTCCATACTATTGAGCGCGTTTGCGGCGTCTATAAGGTCTGTGATTTTTGCCGACCAATCTAACAAGACCAAACTATGGGTCTTTGTTACGTACTCAGAAGTAGCAGTACATTTTGGTACCTTGTCGCAGTAACGTATAAAGTCAAGAGGGGCTTGAATTTAGTATATCAATAGCTGGGACAAGGTAGTAAACAGCAGTAAAAAAGATACAACTAAAACTAGGAAGAATATCAGTACATACTGATATATTTATATGTATAAGTTTATGTTAGGTTACATGTTAATATCATGTTACTACCTAAATACAAACACGGAAACGATGATGAGAATGAGAAGCTCGACACTAGACTAGTCAGAGCATTGTTGGTGGTCCACCGATGTTGTCCACCTATGTCCATTACGGAGAGTAGAATGGACAAAATCAATAGGTAGGTTTAGGTTATGTTAGTTCTTCAGAGGGCCCGAAGGGCCAAAACAACCTAGAAGTATGAGCTCCGCGTGAGCGGAGCTCCGTCGACTTCGTTAAGGTCTGCTAAAATAACCAGGTGGACAACCTAGGTGTACCACGAACAACAAGGGGACTAGTCCTGTCTTGATTTATTGCTAGTTAATGCACTTTAAAACATGTTATAATTTTAACGGGTGGGTCAAAGTGAATATCCGTCACGTCACTACAAGTATTAGCTATCTTACAAAGCCTGCATATCGGGGAGTTTCCGAGACAGATCTTCTGAGAGGTGGATACAACGGGATGATATATGTGCAGCTACTTATGAGTTCTAATTCGAAAGAATAGGCAATTTTAAAATACCAAATTAATTAATTTTGTATTTGATCCAATACTTTTGTTTTAATATCTTTATTTATACAAGGTGACACATAAGTATTGAACAAACTTATCACTAGGGTGTTCTACCCACAAATATGAACAACTTTCACTACGGGACCAACTCCTAACCCGGTTTTCGCCTAACCCGTAAGATACACCTAGGAGGGTTTCAAGCCGAAAACGAAAGTCAAACAAAGGTTAAATATACTTTTGTCGAAATATCCGATTCGTATATTTCAAAAACTTAATAATGCAGGACGGCTTTAAAAACCTATCCCTGGAAATGGTTTTCGAATTAAAGTATGTGTAAAAATATGAACAATCCCAATTCAAATTAGTAAGTAACTATATCCATTAGAAGCAATTTATAAGTGTCTATAGTAAACTTAAAAATTGATTAATAGTTGTACTAAGACAAAAGTTGCTACACATTTTTTTTTTGCACCTAATTATAAACATCCATGCCAATACCTTGTTTGTTTCGCTTTCACGGCTAAACCACAGAACCGATTTCAACTAAATATGGTATGGAAATAGCTTGAAATCCGAGACCCCGTGTACTTGATAAACGACTTCTACGCGGACGGAGTCGCTGGTAACAGCTAGTGTATCTCGGTATATGAGTATAAAATTTCATTTTTTGACTCTGATAGTTACAAATAAAAAAGAACCGGCCAAGTGCGAGGCGAACTCGCGCACGAAGGGTTCCGTCCCATTATCTATATATACGACATTAGCAAAAAAAGCGGCCAAGTGCGAGTCGGACTCGCCCATGAAGGGTTCCGTGAAAGGTAAATTGCGGTTTACGATTTATGACGTATTAAAAAAAAACTACTCACTAGATCTCGTTCAAACCAATTTTCGGTGGAAGTTTGCATGGTAATGTACATCATATATAATTTTTACATTTATCATTCCCTTATTTTAGAAGTTACGGGGGGGGACACATTTTTCCACTTTGGAAGCGTCTCTCGCGCAAACTATTCAGTTTAGAAAAAAAAATATTAGAAACCTCAATATCATTTTTGAAGACCTATCCATAGATACCCCACACGTATGGGTTTGATGAAAAAAATAATTGAGTTTCAGTTCTAAGTATGGGGAACCCCAAAAAATTATTGTTTTTTTTTCTATTTTTGTATGAAAATCTTAATGCGGTTCACCGAATACATCTACTTACCATAGTATAGCTCTTATAGTTACGGAAAAAAGTGGCTGTGACATACGGACGGACAGACGGACGGACGGACAGACATGACGAATCCATAAGGGTTCCGTTTTTTGCCATTTGGCTACGGAACCCTAAAAACGGCAAATAAATCACGTTGGTGGTATGGGAGTCTAGCTATTACGGTTCATGAGATACAGCCTGGTGACAGACAGACAGACGGACAGCGGAGTCATAGTAATAGGGTCCCGTTTTTACCCTTTGGGTACGGAACCCTAAAAAGTAACTGGGACAGACAGATGGACATGGAAAAACTAGAGGAGTCCCTCGTTTGACTACGGAACCGGAAAACGACTTACTTGGGGTGCTGGTCAAACATGATAGGTAGAAATTCATCCACAGGTAACAGCTTCGTCAAAGGTTTGGAGTCTAGAAGTTTCCTCGCGCCTTTCTCACTGAGCATATAGCCTACCGTCCAGTAGGAGTAGCCAGGTCTTATTAAGTGCTTGGTCTCGTGTACCTCAATATCTGGCATAACCAACTTACGGCCGAGGTACCTGGAAAAATATTGATAGGTAATGTTGTGATAACTAAATGTATTTTAGACAAGCTAGTACAGACAGTACTTCCAACTCCTTAATAACTTTCGGCTTGCCATCTTTTTATGTATCTTACTTGCACTCGCGACGGACCGTGTATTTGTCATTGCTACTTTCATAGAAAAACGTAGATTACCGATGATTATTAAGGAACTGGTAGTGTTGCACCTACTCGATACGAGTATACAGTGTGTTACTGGCATGAGGGCTTCAGCTTTAACCCTTTGAGCGCCAAGAACGCCTAACACTTTGTCACGATTTGTCACACAATTTTGAAAAAGGAATGATTTAATTATGCCTAATATTGCTCTGAGTAATCGCTGCTTAATGTTGGTAGGTCAGTTTTAGGACACACATGGCTTACCGCTGAGTATTCAGTGGGTATTATACAGTATGTAAACTTACTAAAACCATTTGTTTGAATCCGGGCATGTCTAGGCGATAAATAAGGTCTTCGTATATAAATTATTGAAATTCTAACGTTTTTTAGAATTTATAATTGTAATACAAAAAATATCATTTTAGTTATTCATGATTCAATAACATCCTGTATTATTTGTTTACAATTGTAACATTTGTCATCTGGTTGTCAGGTCAAGGCCAAGTTCAACATTTTCAATGTCAGTTAAAGTAAGGCTATGTGCACACTTCCGATTAAATACGACGTAGATTAGACCAAATGTGGCCGTTATTTGAACCAAGCGACGATGGTTGTTTCAAGTGAACGCTACGCATCAAATCTGGATTTTGCCTGGCACGTCGCTTAATTATGTTCGAAGCTTGTACAATCCGCAGCCTCATTTCTTCCTCCGTTCTCGACACTTTTTTTAAATACTAACTGTTTCACCCATCCCCAGAAGAACTAGTCTAGAGGTGTGGGGTTCAGCAAACGTACCATATCATACAACTTCCCGCTTTTCTAGTGCTGAAGCCAAGATTTTCTGTAAAATGGTTGTAGATCCTTTTTTCCGTTCTGACGTCAATACGAGGACGAGGCCCACCACTACTACTACTACTATCCGGTACTAACCGGAACCGCTCCTTCATTGTCACGCAGTCTGGTACTTAATCGCCCTTATAATTGACAATAAAGTGACACCAGTGAAATTTGAATGACATAAATCTGTCACGACGTAAACATTACACATAGGGTGATACTTTTAGGGTTAACCGACTTTGAAAAAGGTAAGTGTTTATAATTTTTAAACAATGATAAAATTAAAAATATTCGACCCGTACTAGCAAAACATGTGTTAAAACACTTAACTCGACTTGGCTATCAACTGGTTTAAAGAGATGGTTTTAGTTAGTTTACATACTGTATTATCAGACCTAGGAATATACGGGGCAAAATTAAATGACAGCTAGGGATTGCATATATCGATAAACTCAATTATCGATGTTTTTCCCAAATACTAGTGATCGCTCCAAGTTTTGTTTGTAATAATAAAATTTTATTGAAAGTATGCAAATGAAACAAAATAGCTAAGTACTTTTTTTTAAAGGATTTTTTAACCTTCACTCATCATTATCATATTTTATTTACTCCTAACAAATTCTGATCATTTATTTTAACAATAGTAATGGGACAGTCATTCCGAAATACACAATAAGGAAAAAATATATATAATGATGATGAGTGAAGGTTAAAAAAACCTTTTAAAATAAAGTATGACCCGAATTATGTTGCTATTTTATTTCATTTGCATACTTTCCATACAATTTTATTTTTACAAACAAAACTTGGAGCGATCACTAGTATATGGGAAAAGCATCGATAATTGAGTTTATCGATATAGGCAATCCCTAGCTGTCATCTAATTTTGCCCCGTATACTCCTAGGTCTGTATATTATATATATATGCTGGGCGATATGCGTAAATGCTAAGTGCCAGCGTAAAAAAAGGAGGTTAGTTCAGTCTACGTTGACGTTGCAATCTGTGCGTTTAGCGTATTCGATTAGTTTAGGGTGTTTACTAGAGAGATGTATGCTTTTGGATTTGGTTTTGTTGATATTGAAAGACTAAATAGTGGTGTAGCGTGTAACCGATCTGCGTTACGTTGCAAAAACCAGTCTTACAGGAGTATTTCTCGATAGATATCGGGCTCACGCCGTAGTGTCATTACTACAAGAAGTAATATCATGTGCGGTATTACCCCATTGCACCAAAGACTGTTAAGAACTTTTGTCAAGCGGCAGAAGAAGCGCTCCTTCACTGACTGCTTGACATCTCCGTCCACTATTATTATTAATAAGACATATACCAGCGTAAAGTATACATATTTATCTTTAATTCCCGCCCTATTGCATTTCTGTACTCCCTGGGTATGGTTTTCATACTATGGTGGGCCATGACCTAAAGTGTCACAGATCTCATCGTAGTTGAAAAACGCTGTAGTATCACTATTGCATTTCACGTGCGATTGTTCTACTACTTACCCACTTAGCACAATTTAACCGCCACCTATATTTTTTTTTATAGCAGGAAGGCAAACGAGCACACAGGCTGACTATTAAGAAGTGGGATGTCGTCTGTCGCTCGGTAATCCGAACAAAAGAACAACAACAATGTAAATTGGCTACTTTCATTTTTCCTCATAGGTGTAGTGAAGAGCAGTACATGTCACTTGATAGCAAAACTATTGTACGTCTTGGGTGGTGTCACTTAAATCCCTCGCCAGTACATCCTTATCCATTGCTTAAACCTCTTTCTTGGACAGTCGGATATAAATTACTTACACAAGGTCCCAATCGAACTGTTTGAGCTCTTCGAGAAGGGTTAGAAACTGTTTCCGGAAGAAATGCACGAAGTTTACGTCATCTTCCATCACCAGTGTTACGGCGAGGCGTTGCTCCACGATCTAGGGAGCACAGTCAGTCGTAAAATCAAATTTCTGGGCTAAATGTTCTTTAAAATCATTTATAGACATTCAGACAGCAGTTGTAAAACCAGGTTAAAAGAGAAATTTTACATTTTTGTTATTGGAATGGCCTGACATTTGGACGTTATGCTTCCGGCAAACAGCCACGGCCACGGAATGCTAGCCTGAAGTCGGCGTGCAGACCACGTGCGTGACACGTCGCGTCACGCCAAAGTCCCGCCGACCTCGGCGTGATTTCCCGATCGTTAGGACACAAGATCGCCGACTTCAGGCTAGCATTATAAAAAAGTGGCCTCGTATACTAAAGGTCAATTTTTCGTCTTCTTTCAGGAAAAAAATCAAAACTATATCAAAAAAAATACTTTGCACATCTGTGTTTGGGTCATCAATTTACATATGTGTTCCAAATTTCAAATCAATCGCTCCAGTAGTTTCGGAATAAATTGGCTGTGACAGACGGACAGACAGACAGTCGCACGGGTGATCCTAAAGGGTTCCGTTTTTTCGTTTTTTGTTCGGAACCCTAAAAATGTAAAGGTTCCGTTTCCGCCATTTAGGCTGCCTGTCCACTGGAGCAGAGCGAGGCAGCGAGCGAGGAAAATATTCAAAAATAATAACACTTTATTTTCCTAGCCTCGCTAAGCGCAGCTCTCCTACTGGTGGATTTTTACCTCGCTCACCATACCGTTGCCTCGCTCCGCTCCAGTGGACAGGCAGCCTTAGCGTCGGAGCTTAAATAGTTATTTATGTAACTGGTACATAATGAAATTCTTAAGGTACGAGTGTCGAGGTTAGAGCACTAATGACAAGCACATGTATCATTATCTTTAGAGCTAATTATGTACCGTTACATACATACGTTATTCTACAACCTTAAAAGCATGACAAAAATGAGCAATAGGTAACTTTTCTTAAATACTTTCATCGATTTTTCTGCTAAAAATTACTTGTCATGAAAGCCATTTTCATTAATTCGATTAGCGTTAACAGTTTGTGAATTTTACTGTTAAATGATTAGTGATTACAAATTTCAATAGTTACTAAAACAGTTATTATTCTGACAATTTATCATAAAAAATGGAATGCCAAATGAAACGCCATTATTGATATCCATATTGAGCGTAACCATGATAACCAAATAACAAGTCAATTAATTTTAGTGATTGAATAAAGATGTTATTTTAAACATATTTTTAGTCTCAAAGTTTGGTTTTTGATCTACGTCAATTCAATTGTTATTAAAACATTTTTAACGTTTTAATATACAAATTAGGATTTCAAGTGTTCACTAGACGCTAGCCCCGATATCCGGAATGACCGTAACATGGTAATAATAACAATGCTATAATGGTTGTAAAAGAACAGTAATTACTATGGCAACGCTCATTATAGAACAGTTTCCACGCTTCGGGTACGCTAGTTGGTATTCTGACACCGTCAACGATATCAATATAAGCGGTTTATAGAACGGGAGAAGAAAAAAACTGTTACTAACTAATATAGCTTGTAACTTGTGTACGAGTACATACATAAGCACGGCCGCATAAATGAAAACGCGTACGAGAATGCTACGCAAGTATGAATCCATGGACATGCAACGAATGGTCTAAGATCCGAATAGAAGACGACCTTCACCCAGCCTTTTATTCGATAAAAAGTATTTTATATCAAATTTAATATGGTAAGTAATATATGGCGAATAGGTTGACTGAAAAATTTCAGTCCAGTACCGTCCATAATAAAAAAAAAACTACTAAAATTGCTATTGCTTGTTTCATAGACCAATTACATTCTAATCGAAAGTATGAAGGCTATAGAATATGCAAACCCCTATTCTATTCCCTATTCGGATCCCCTACTAGAACGAATTTGCCAAGCTATAATTAAAATATTTTTTAAATGGCTGATAGTAAAGTCAAACAACTCACCTTCTCCCAGATGTAGTAATGGCTTAGAAAACACCCCAGCTCTCCTGATCTCATAGGCCTAAAAACAATGCTAGGGACAAATTATTCGTTATTAACGTTTTACCGCAACTCTAAATGAAGTTGTTTACCGCTATTTCCTCGAAAACTATTTGATTATTCCAGGATAAAAAGTACCCCAGGTCCGTCTACAGGTTATAACAACCAAGCAGAATCTCACATCGAGCTTTGAGGTGTTGAACCGTGAAAACGGATCATTTTTTTTTTATACTTTCATATATTATGATTTCGGCGTCCCTCTGAAACTGCCAGGGCAGGTGTCCCGGTTTGCTAGACCCGGGGCTTTGTGACCGCCAACATCTCAAGGACCTTATCGCGCCCTTCTTAAAATTGCATTGCGTTGCTAGTCCTAGAAGACCTTATTAACCTTTGGTATGCCGGAACGTGGCTCCGCGGAATCCCGTCAACGACCCCGTGCGATATTTTTAATTTTTCCGTACTCTTTACATACCAATTAAGTCGAAGCTTCGATGGTTCGGTCATTTGGAAAGGATGGATGAAAGAAAATTGACGAGAGAGAGCTAAAGTGAGTGGAAGGGTCGGAAGGGGCCGCCCTAGGCGTACTTTTTCGAATCAAATCGGAGAAATACCTACTGGAAAAGGGCCGAATTTTAAGTACCCGAAACCGACGTGCGTGCATGACTCGATGTATGAATGTGGAAGAAGCGAAGGGAGATTTGTCAAGATCATAGCAGGTGGAAAGAAGTGGTCTCTGCCTACCCCTCTGGGAAACAGGCGTGATTTAATGTATGTATGTATGTATATTGTTATTGAGTGAAGTTATCTTCCAATCAAACAAACCATTCATTTTCGTTCCTATACTCGTATGAATGTGTTCAAAATATCGGGAACGCGGATCCGCGTTTTGAATCATTGGAGATAATGAGTTCGAGTAAATATACTCATGATGATGTATTACTAAATTAAGCAATAATAAAAACTTTAATACACAAACTTTAAATACAAAAATCAGATAAGAAGTACGTTTTGTAGCTTTGGAGATATTTGATATCAAAAACTTGAGTTGCACTACGTAACCGTTGCTATTTCGCGGCACACTGCGATAACGTCACTACGCTAGTCGCGGCATACCAACCGCCGGCATATAAACTGGTCTTGAGTAGTGTGCTCGTCTTAAGACGTGTCTAAGTGAATCTACTACCAATCAAAATATCAGACAGCCATAATATTGAAATTAACAATTAATTACCGTTTGTGATATGGATCCAAATATGTAGGCATCAATTTAACCGAGTACTTGCTTAGGTCATTTATGTCCAAATTCCTGAAAAAAATCAGTGTTTTTTTTTAACGTGAATATAGCAGGATATGTTTGAAAGGTTGTTCTCTGTATGGATATATTATACTAGAGGACGCCCGCGACTTCGTACGCGTAGAATTAGTTTCCCGCTACTCCCCCCATTTCTTCCCGTTGGGGGTCGATTTTCGGAAAATCCTTTCTTAGTGCTCACTTACATCATGAAAGGAAACCCTGTACCAAATTTCAAGTTTCTAGGTACAGTAGTTTCGGCTGTGCGTTGATATATAAGTCAGTCAGGTTTGCCTTTTATATATATAGAATACCTACTCATGTGTAGGGCTAGGGCATTTGGTAGCACACCGTGATTCTAAAAACTATGGAGTCGCTATTTTCTATGTTTTATATACATAAAAACATAGATATACGTCGAGCAGCAGCCTCGATTTACTTGTTTCACCCATGACCCGCCTGTGAGGCGTTGATTACCGCATGCATTATAGACGGGATCTCTTTCTTTCCGCACTCATAATTAATATGATGACGGTGATGAATATATACAACCTTAACATTTTTTAATTTTAAACAGATACGTCTGTACGTAATTCAAACTATATTCAAGTTTCGTCGGTCTTAGGCAGGATTCGATGTTTAGAATAAGATGGCACATTGTACTCATGCTAATTTCGACGAACTTGAAACATGGGTGTCGTTTGTTAATAAACAACGATAGATGGCGTCAGCATACCCTCCGAGTATGAAAAAGTAAGCGATCACTGATTTCGTGGATCTTAAGTAGGGTCTTGGTGGCATAATTGGTAATGCGCCTGCATTGGCCCGGATTGCCAGAGGAGATGCAGGTTCGAATCCTGCCAAAGACCGACGAATTTTTTTCGCTTTAATAGTTAACATTATTCCTATCTCTATTTCATTGTCTATCTAATAAATAGTACATTACTTAACAAGGGCTGTAAAAGAAAGAAAGCCCGAAATCGCAGGTATTTGAGACCCGAGCCGCAGGCGAGGGTTGTAAATATGCGATAGAGGGCTTTCTTTTTTACGGATTAGTACACAATTTTACGTCTTCACCTGGCCACAATGCGAGTTTTACCGTGCGCGCAGCGTGCGATAAAACTCACATTATGGCCAGGTGTTACGTAAAAACAATTACAGTCAGGTATACTTGTTATTATCATTGGTAGTCCCAATAGAATGCGACTTCACCCGACTTTACGCGTAGCAACACATGCCTGATATTGAGTTAGGAAAATATTAATTTCCAGGCGGAAGATGACCGATTGAAAGATGTCCGGCTTTTACGGGCTGATTTTTCAATCCCCATATAAAACTATCCGTCAGTTAAATGTAAGTCATATGAAAGGAAAGGACAGAGCTAAAATTTACCTTCCGTATAGCTTTATCTGGGGATTGAAAAATCAGCCCTCATTCTGTTTACTGATTTAGGGCTGATTTTTCAATCTCCAAATAACACTATCTGTCATAAATTGTAGCTCTGTCCTTATCTTTCTTATGACAAAGACAAGGACACAGCTACAATTTACCTGACAGATAGTGTTATGTGGAGATTGAAAAATCAGCCCTTACTCTCACTCACTTGATATTAGTAAAATCACTGCGGAATACAGCGGTGGACCGCCATTCATAAAAGAACAAGAAGAAGATACTGATTTAAACAAAATTAGGTACGTGGTTACGGAGTTAGGTACAGTCAACAGCATAAATAAGTGATCATTTATGTACCATGTCGCTTTCAATCGTTTCACAATTTCGTATAACATTTCAAACACGACAAAGTGACAAGGTACTTAAATGATCACTTATTTATGCTGTTGACTGTACAACCAAAATCTGGTTTGTTTATAAGAGTGCGGAAAGAACAAGATCACGACTATAAGAACTAGGCTAACAGTGTGCCGTAAATAAAGAAGAATACGGTCATAAAAAATTACCTGCCGTCTACAGCATTAACAAACGTAGCATCGATACCCAATTCTTTTATTTTTCTTTCCATCGTTACCCGTCTTTCCTTCCGTCTTTCCAGATTAAGAATAAAAATTTCATCGCAATGGAACTTCCATTTCTCTGGATACTCTATGTAGGGCTCCATATTTGGTTCTAAGTACAGGGGGTGACCTCTGTTAAGGGCTTCCAGTTTAATGTTTAGGACTTGTTCATACTCGTTTTTAGGGTCCTGGCCGTCTTCTACAGGCACAGGGATAATCCCGTAATATTGATCATTGCAAATGAGTAAAGGAATGTCTGTAACAATATAGAGACAGAGTGAAATCAAGTAACTTTTCCAAAATTAAATACGGCTGTTACTAGCCTTAAACTCAACTTTAAAGTAAACGAACCATAGACTTACGTGACTAAAAACTAAGATCAGAATTTATATTTTGACAGACCTGTTTCCAGATCGTTTCTACTCGTCAAACTGAACTTCTTTTGTTCTGTAAGTTGTTAAATATATGTCCAACTTAAATTTAATTTTTTTCATACAAGTTAAATGCAATTTTCAATGAACGCAATTCAATTCTCCATTTTCCTTTAGCCCTCGTACAAAGGAAATGTCGCACCCGTACCACGAGACAGTGATTATAATTATGTCCATGATTGAATACACTGATTTTACAATTAGACTTTAACATCAATTAGTTATCTAAACTTAAGTTATTTTTTAATGTTGTAGAACAAAAGTTGTTCCGTTTAGCGAGTAGAATCGATCGTTGCATTTAAAACCCCAAGTTCAGAGGCACCCTGTATATGTATGAAATGTATTAGTGATGAAGAAAATGTCGATATATCGGCTCGACTACATGGTCTGAGTAATACTGTACAATATTATATCCTTATCACTTACCTATAAATGAATGTGGAAGAAGCGAAACAAGAAGAAGAGATTTGTCAGGATCGTAGCAGGTGTAAAGAAGTGGTGTCTGCCTACCCCTCTAGGAAACAGGCGTGATTTAATTTATGTATGTATGTTATTTGTATGGCGATAAATATCAAAATATTTTTGAGTTGTCAAACAATATGTCTAATTATAAGCTTAGTCTATGTATACATAATCTCCTAAACTCTCCACCAATGATATGCCAATCCTACATAAATTGTAATTTACATATTCAATTTCTTACGATTTTTCTTGGCGCTTATAGCAAACGCTATAATGTCATCCTCTGGCCCATCATACCCTTCTATCTTCTCCGGGATATAGGTGAGCCGGTCCGAGTCAGCGTATCTCATAGAAATCAGCAGCGCGGTGTGGATCATTGGGACGTCGAAACAGTGGGTTAGGTCACTGTCAAGGATCGTCTTGTAGTCTTTTGTTCTCTTGTAGTAGTAATTATCAGTCATACCGCACCTGAAATATAAAATTAAATATTATCGAAGACGTTTGTTAGACACATCACAGAAGACATGAACACGAGCTCAGCTTGAGTTTTGGTTTGGATACAATGTATATCCAACCCCCTGACTCCTGGCGTCGTCGTTTACAAAGTGTTAAATATACCATACTCTAAAAGCCGGAGACTTTTAAAGTTCGTGTATCCAAAACGGCAGGACGACCTTTATATAGCATCAATTGCCGAGTTAAGGTTTTTTCCCGCTAACGCAGTACTGGATACGTGATTGGTTGCAGCCAATAAAATTTAACCAATGGCGATATTTTATCCTTGAGGTTCGACAGAAATTTTGTAGCTAGTGGCCGCCATTGATGAGATGCGTGCTTTGGAAGTCACAACGTTGGCGGCACGTGGCCGACGCAGTTACTAAACTTGGTTCAGAACCTATAAGGTACTTCGGTCGTTATTTCATGCCAAATGTAAATAAAAACACAATGATAATTGTGTAGTCTAGTGACTATGACTGTGTTTGCTACCTATTTTATATTTTACATTCAATTACATGTATATTTTGAATAATACTGGCGACCCGCCCTCGCTTCGCTTCGGTTTATGTGAGTTTTCGGTAAAAACCCGTTCGTAATCCAGAATTCATTATACATAAACACCTTCCTCTTGAATCACTCTATTTATTGCTGAAAACTGCATTAAAATCCGTTGAGTAGTTTAAAAGATCTAAGCGAACAGACAGCGGCAGCGACTTTGTTTTATACTATGTAAAAGAAGATGCTTTGATTTATATACATACCTATTTATGCCTTAAACACCTAAATTGTTCTATAAAGGACAAAAAATACCTACAAACTAACTAAAGGGTTCATTTTATTTGTCAAATAATAATAAAAAAACATTTGTCTCAAGGGGCTTCTAAACTGGCCATATTTTCACTGCAATATGTGGCCGGCTAGCGTTGAAAAAGTCCGGAAAAAATCCTGTTTTATTCCAAACAACTCGTTTTTTTCGGATTTTTATAGAAAAAAACCAAAGAAATTTTCTGCTGTTATTTTAATCTATATTCGGTCTTATTTGCACCTACAAAAGGGCGACATCGACGACATGAAGGCAGAAGCAATTGAAATAGGTGGCGAGAGTGACAGTGATTGACTATGAATAAATTGTCGTTATTCATTTGTTATTTTCCTAAAAAACCCGGAAAAAACGGAAAAAAACGAAATATTCAAAAATTTCCGAAAAAATCATTTGATTTTTTCCGACATTTTCAACGCTCCGGCAACTATTGGTGTCCCTCTCTTACTCGTATGTTAGAGAAAGACACCAATAGTTGCCGGCCACATATTGCAGTGAAAATATGGCCCGTTTAGAAGCCCCTTTAGAGAAAACTCATGAAAAAAATTGTTTCGGTTTTATTCAACTTACAAAAGTGTGGGCCTTTGCAACAAAAACTAATTAGTGCTTTGTAAAGCAGATACATTCGGCCGTAGTGACAAGTGCCCTCATGAAATCCTTAGGCATCAGGAGGTTATAATGGCCCGACTCACTAACAGTGACAGCGAGAAGACGGGCGCGATTTGAATCGACTGGACTATTGACTAAAAGGGATGCATGATTTGCCAAAAGACGAGGGGTATCCCAAACTCTTTGAATATGTTTATGCGTTGGCATATCCACCCCAGGGCATACTTTTTTTTTAAATTGCTATTACCATTGACCAATTAAAAAACTAATCGAAAGTATGAAGCCTATAGAATATGCAATCGGGCGGGTCGCTAGTAATTATTATTTATATGACGTTTACTATACAATAGTTACCTAAATTTATTAATAAATATGGATATCGTAGCGCGATGTCCCGTTGCTTAAAAGTTCCCTCGTTACACGCCAACAATACTATTTTAAATTGATTTGTGTGCACAAAGTAAGGTAAGCTAGTATTTTTTTTTTTGGGAATTAATAATTTTACGCACGATATTTAGGCACGGTAATGATATTTAGGGCACGCCTAAAATATCATCGTAAATTTTTCGAGCGCAGCAACTTCCGCTAGTATGAAGGAACCTTACAGCAAATGTTCTGAGCACCAAGCTACAATGCAACGACTATAGTACAGAAATTGTATTACCATTAAAGGCTATTAATGTTTATCTATCAGTTTGACATAATACTTACGTACCTAAATTAGTCGTGCTATGTATTCCCTGACGTGACTCTACTAATGACACGTGGAAAACGTACAACGGACAAACTTATGTAAGATATCATATAAATATCACATACCTACGTCTTGTACAAAGGTCAGGAAACCGACATGTTAAAAACTTTACCCTGTTACCTTGAACAGAGAACACTTCCTTTTAAAATCTATATTTTCAATTATGTCTTTTTATAAAGGAATGAGGTTTCATGAATTAAAATCAAGATTTTCCCTTGGTCATGCAAAAAAAGAGACAAATCTATTACCAAAAGTTAGAATACAGTCCCTCAGAGAGCAGCATTGGGGCCACCACTTGATAATTTTTCAGGACTAGGTTTTTGAGTGTCTGATTGTTTATGAGGTACACGTCAGCATCCAACATCTGCAATAAGGAAAGTTATTCCTTTCTGATATATGTATCCAAAGGTCTCTATTTTACTCGGTAAAACCATGATGCTTGACATGTTATCGTATTGTTTTTAAATCGGACGCCATTACTGTCAATCACAAGACGATAAGACGACATCTCAAAAAAATATGGTTTTACCAAGAAGAATAAAACCCTATGGATTAGGGAGTCTCCAATAAGTACCAAATGGTCAAATTTAATCAATGTTAATCGACTGTTAGTTCATACATTTTGACAGCTGTTAACGCTCTAATCGTCTGTTAAGTGGTTAACATCGTTTGGTAGAATTGGTAGTAAACATTGAAAAAAATCAATACGAAGATAACAAAAGTTGCTTATAACATGCTCCATAACGAAAATTACTAAAAACAGCTAAAGGAGGCCTACGTCTACAGGGGCCCTAGAGGCCTAGACAAAGTGCATTTAGCAAACGTTATCGTTATCGAAAATTTATAGAATTGACCAAAGCTGCCGGCGGCCGCGTCGAGGGCTCAAATCAATTCCATACATCTGTACTGTTTTAAAAAACCGTTTACATTCGCATTACAGATCTAGGGCTCACGAACTAGATAAAAAATGCATATAAATTAATACTTACAAAAATAAAATCAACCCATTTCTTCTTAGCAAATTCGAGTGCTTGTTCCCTTAAGCGTAAAACGTGCCGGAAATGCTTCGGACTCCATCGGGTCGCATTATTTTCGTCGCTATGATGAGTCCCGGTGGTTCTATCCGCTGTGACGTAAATGCCGTTATACTCTGACTCGTGATTTGCAACCCAGTCTTCAATTATTTCTATACTCTTATCTTGGTTGTAGTCACTGTATAACCTGTAAATAGAAAATATTTTCAAGCATAATTCTCTTGGTGAACTAAACTCCTGAATTAGCTAGGGTTCTCGTTCTCTCGTACTGACTAGATGCAATTTAGGGCAATTTACACAGCGGGCGGGAGCGGGTCGTGCGCCGGGCGGGTCGGTAGTTCGGCGGGTGTTTTAACATGGAGTTATATGGAAACATTCATACACTCGGCGGGACGGGTCGGGACCTCCGCACCCGCGACGGGCCCGCAACGGACCCTCTGCGCCCGCCGCCCGCCACTACCAGCGCGCGGGCCCGCCGCCGATCGGCGCTATGTGAATGCGACGACCCGCGCGGGTCCCGCGATGAAAACGACATGCCCCGCGCCCGACCCGCTCCCGCCCGCTGTGTGAATTGCGCTTTAGAGAGCTGGATTGATGTCTCTGTATTCGACATGATTGTTGTATTGGTTCAAATTATACATTAAGGTATCTATTTGTTTTACAAGAAACATCCACAAGTTTACCTAAGTGCGGACACCAGTAATAATATATTATCCAACTTGCGCTCCATAAGATCTGATACGCTCTATACCTCTAGGAATAAAGACGTGTAGATATTTTAGGCACTGATTCGGATAAGATATTATTGCTGGTGACTGTACAAAGAGCTCGGCATAGTCTTGCATGCCGCGCTGTGTGTGCGCCATTGATTTATGTGGGATCAACGTGGCATATCAATTCGAGTAGCACACATACAAGCAAGATACAAATTTACTAGTGCACGCACACGTAGGATTTTGTATGTAAGTATTTGATGGGGTCATCTCTATCGGGTCACCTATCACTATTTTCGTTGTTTTAAATTCCTAAGTTAGATAAACCTGTTGACCTTTTAAATTAACTGTGTAAAGCAATTTATATTCTTGGCTAAGAATTTAAATATTTAAAAGGAGTGTCTCTCGCAATTCATAATAACTTTGGTCTTAAAGTCATATTCTGTGCCATTACAGTAGAGTACCTACGAGTAGGTACCATTTTCCATAATTACTATCTTGTCAAGATATTATTACTATCTTGTTAAGAATTTGTCAAGATCGTAGCAGGTGGAAAGAAGGTGTCTCTGCCTACCCCTCTGGGAAACAGGCGTGATTTAATGTATATCTTGTCAAAACGTGAAATTGGACTAAAATTTAAAAACCGTTTTTTTTTTGTATCTTTTAAAGCTGATGGATTATTGTTCCCATATATTTTTAAACTGGAATGTTTGCTCAGGTAAAATTTGTCATCAGTTCTATCAGTTCCCATTTTAATAAGAAAAAGGGTTGGAGCTCGTTTGACCTACTTACGCATATCTTACGTAGGTAAGAGTTAGTTACCAATATACATTGTGGAAACAATCAATGGGCCATGAAGGGGAAGTACCTCAAATCCTTGAGATAGCTCATTTTACTTAAAGGAAACATACTTTTATTTTTAGGGTTCCGTACCTCAAAAGGAAAAAACGGAACCCTTATAGGATTACTTTGTTGTCCGTCTGTCTGTGTCAAGACCCTTTATCTTGGGAACGCGCGGAGGTATCGAGTTGAAATTTAAACCATATACTCAAGTCTACAGTCACTTGAAGCTGTGAAAAAATCGAACTTCTAAGTTAACGTAAAAAAAAGATACGGCCGTTTATGCCGCAAAAAACGTATATTTCGACACACTCCGGTATTTTCCGTTGACCTAGAACTATGAAATTTGGCAAGTAATACCGTCTTATTCTACAAATATAGGGAAAAATCTGAAACCCCAAAATTTTAAATTAAAATACAAACAAAAACACGGTCGTTACGCAAGGAAAGGCGGCGGTAAAAAAAAATATCGAGTTAACCGTGTCATGTGCGGAACCCTCTGTGGGAGAGTCCGACTCGCCTTGTCCGGTTTTTTTAAAGATGGACAACTGCATTCACAGTTTTTTTTTTAAACAGTTTTGTTTTTATCTACGCCAGGAATCGAACCGATAAAATAATGTTTCCTTTAAGTAAAATGAGCTATCTGAAGGATCCGGGGTACTTAACCTTAATTCATGTATACCGAGAAAATGTCGTAAAGGCAGTGGTTGGCGGTGTTTAAATAATTATTAAAGCATTAGAGGGCGCCCGCGACTTAGTTTACCGCTACTCCCCCCATTTCTTCCCGTTGGGGGTCGATTTTCGGTAAATCCTTTCTTAGTGCTCACTTACATCATGAAAGGAAACCCTGTCCCAAATTTCAAGTTTCTAGGTACAGTAGTTTCGGCTGTGCGTTGATATATAAGTCAGATTTGCCTTTTATATATATATATAGATAGATGACACCTTTTAAATAAATATTGTCTGGAATATTTTAAGGAAATTATGTGAAGTTTTACAGAAATGATGTCAGTTTCAGTTAAATATGAGCGTGTGTGGGCGCTGGGGACGACAGTTTTAACTATTCAGTGAAAACTATCGGCTAAAACTAGTTAACCCTGAGTGCCGTGGGCACTACTTTTATACTATTCCAGTTTGTATAAACATTGTTAGAACTGTTACGAAAACAATTTAAAAGTGTAAAAACACGCAAATACAAAATACCTAAATGGGTTATCATAACAGGAAGCAGTTGTAATATTTAATCACTAACTTCTCTGAGAGAAAAGATAAACAATATCTACCGGCTACATCGTACGGCTGAGTGCGGCGACCTGCTTATGACAGAAGAGTGACTGAGCTATTTACGGCATTTTTTTTTCTTCAATATTCCTGAATCGTCTCTTTTCTACCTACTGAGTAAAACCACACTGACTTGGACGTGTTATCGTACCTATTGTTTTTAAATCGTCCGCCATGATGTTTTGTATAAAGTAAGAAGCCTATAGAATATGCAAACGTTAGGTTTAGTGCAAATTATTAGTACCGACTTGCCTACCTACCCAATGATTATGGTTGTGATGGGAAAAAGTAGACAACCTAACGTTTGCATATTCTATAGGCTCCATACTTTCGATTAGTATGTAATTGGTCTATTAAACAAGCAATAGCAATGTTTTTTTAAAGTTCATTTTTATTAAAACATAATTAACAGAGATCGGAATAGGCAGAGCTAATTTGCCTAAACTTGATGCATGTTCATTCAATAATGTATTCCCTTCTCACTCACGCATGAATGAATATGCGTCAAGTTTAGGCAAATTAGCTCTGCCTATTCCGATCTCTGAATTAATTAATTATGGGTTGTACTGGACTGAATTTTTTTAGTCAACCTATTCGCCATATATTACTTACCATTATTACATTTGATATTTAAAAAAAAAAACGAATAAACAGCAGGGTGAAGGTCGGCTTCTATTCGGATCCCCTACTATAATGTTCGATAGTGATAATCTGGAGACGTGGCAGAGTTAAAAACATTACGATAACAATCATGTGTACAATCAATGTAGAAGAAGGCCTGGGCCCGTATTATGGTCGCCCTTATCGCGGTTGATAAAGCTTCCGTCACTCTCGCACTTACATACTGGTCAGAAAGTGACAGATGTTTTATCTACGCTTATCTACGTCGATAAACACGACCATAGTCGGCCCGCTGATAGAGTTTACTGTACTGTCTGACGACGTGTTTAGCTTAGTTGGTACAGTCAAGTGTAAAAATGTGGGAGAACGCAACATCTCAAAAATATGTCCCAATGCACCTTATTCCAGTGTAATAAGAACTTCGTAACATACGAGAGGATTCTATCGATACGTATTTATGCACATGACTGTATAGTATCCGCAAAAGTTTAAGAGCAAATAGCAATAAAATCATTAAGCCATTGTTATATTGCATACCATAACGTCTTAAGTCACAAGCTGTTATACTACAATGTAATGTAAGCGTTTTGTAATAAGGTTCAAACTACGTTTGGTTCTAGGAGTTATGCTGTTTAAAAGTAAGTATTCGTTTTATGGCTTTTTGCCCTTAGATTATTGCGGAAACTTATACATGGTAGTGACCACAGATATAACGTAAACACCTCAATCTGTATTTAAACCAACCGTGTCACTTTTTGCTAACGACACTCCAAGAGAAGAGAATTTTCCGTTTTCCGCGCAAAATCGATCCAAAGTCGTCGCTGTTTGGGCTATTGAAGTTTATTATCACGCAACGAGGCATTTTCTTAATTTTCACGGCCTACAGGCGCGCGGAACGTCAGTAGCGACGGCCAACCCCGACGCTTAGTCGGGGTTGAAGTCCGGATTCGGACACGCGAAGTAGATGCATTTGCGTTATCTATGAGTATTTATATCTGTGGTAGTGACCCTGCCTGCAGGGCTAACGCCCGGGTTCGATGCCTGGTATTTATGGGATACTGGTATTTGTGAGATGAGCGCGAGTATTTTTTTCCGGGTCCTGGATGTTTACCATGTATTTAAGTATGCATTTCTATACAATAAGCATGTATTCTAGTACTAGGGAATGCAAATAACTGGTTATAACTGGTTTTAACCGGTTATTTTCAAACAAAAACGGTTAATAACCGGTCAAATTGCATTCCCTATCTAGTACCCAAAGTACAAGCCTAGAGCTTAGTTTGGGACTAGGTCGCTTTGTGTGACCAATGTCACACACAATACAAAAATAGACAATTCTCTCGATATTATTTATATTTGCAAATTTGCCAGATGTAATGTAAAACCTGGGTTATTCATCACGTAAGGTCCTTAAAAAGATGGCAAATATGGCCCATACGATATTTCCTTCAAGGCGTGAAGGTAGCCTAAGAGCCTAACTAATAAGAACAAACTTATTTACTGGAATCTTACTGGAAGCAGAACATTGCAAGTAAGCAATAACTAGCGGGGTATCAAATTGGTTTGCCACATCATGGAGTTACAAATTGATGATTTTCGAAAAGATTTAACGTAGCAAACAACTTAATTAAGACGACGTTAATTTTCTTTCATTGTTCTGAAAATTGGTTATCGCTAGCTACAATCATACGGTTAATTTACTTTACACAACGGAAAAATTGCATGTATTAAATTGAATCCCTAACTACGTAGGTACAATATTTTTGAAATTCACTGATATAATACCCAACTACGTATGGGATGTTTGCTTTCAGAAAAACAGTAAAAAATTTATGCCTGTAGTAAATAATCTAAAATAGCCCCAAACCAAATATAGAAAATTAGCATTTGTCTAATGATATATTTACCATTTGCATAATTTCAGTTTGTCTTAAATCACTTGTAATAACTATTCACTTTTACTAGTAATCATTTACTATAATATCGATTGAATGATATAATCCCTGTTGGACTCATTCGCTCTTAACGCACACTAGAATGACTTCTAAATATTATCAATTAAACACATACAACCGATTTTAATACAATCCGATTATTGAGTATAGTAAGAGTTATATAGAATTTTGTCTTATTTAATTGACTGGAATATATGATATAAAAAGTGGTAAAATAAACTTTAGCTATAAGGCTAGTTTGGTACTGAAGAGACCGCTACAGCCAAATGTTGGCACGTTACGGTTTTAATATCTCTGGTCGTATAACGGTTACACTTCCATAATACGTGGCAAAGAGAATTAGGTCACCTAATTACGGAATTTTTCAGGAAGCGATAAAAATTAAATAGTTATTTTAATACACAACTTACCAAATATACATCCTGTGCTTCGGATAGTCTAACTGTGCCAGGTTACTAAGAAAATATGGCAATATGTACGCTTTATTGCGAACAAGCACCGAAATACCTACTGTTGGCCATTTAAGATTAAAATCTTCAAAAGCATCTTTGCAAGACGAAGAAGAAAATTGTAGAATTACTTTTACAATCAAGAACTGTGTGAAAATCCGCATTTTGAAACGTAATTAAAAAATATTTGATTTAGAAAAGTTTTGTTTTCATTTTACTGTACGCAAACGCAATTTCCCGGCAGAATGAGAGGAGAGGAAACTGTGACTGACTGTGAAGTGAACTGTCAACTTCTTAATCAAGTGTCAGTTCATTGGTTGACCCGCGCCGCGTGTAAAAGGGGCCATTCACATTGCGACGGTCACACAGTCGTGACAGATAGACGCTAGACGGTCTCACTACCTACACCTCGCAACAGTTTAATACAGGTGCTCTACTTTGCAATCCGTAATTCGAACTTCGTCTATTGCTATCCCTTTCGCTCTCAATGCGTAATTAATTTGCAAGAAAGTGACGAGGCGATCCGAAGTTCAAATTGCGGATTTCAAAGTAGAGCCCCAGCTAACGCATATACGTTGCGACTTAAGGCCCGTTTCACGAAGCTACAAGTTACAAATTACAAGCGGAACTCTCTTTCTAGAAAAAGCAGTTAGAAAGAGACTTCCGCTTGTAATTTGTAACTTGTAGCTTCGTGAAACGGGCCTTTGGTCGTACAGAGACGGTTGTACCTTAACCTATCGCTAAGCAGCAGTTCGTATTGTTGTGTTCTGATATGGGGATAAGACAACCGGTGGAATTACTAGCATAGAGGCATTCCACCTTAGTCCTTAGGGTTAGCAACGTATTTGCAGACTAAGTACAAATTTCACCAAACGATGTTAAATTTAATCAATGTTAATGGACTGTTAGTTCATACATTTTGACAGGTGTTAATCGTTTGTTAAGTGGTTAACATCGTAATGGTGAAATTGGTACTTAGGATTGCACTATTATACTTAGTCTTGACAATCAAGGGCGTAGCTAGGATTTTGTTACGGGGGGGCAAGCCTACACAAACCAAGAAGAGGCTACATATTAACACAGGAGCCATTAATTTGCTTGTTTTAACAATTGGGATACACCCATTTTTAACAATGTATGAAAATTTCAAAACCATTTCGAGGAATAGGCTTTTCGAATCGATCCCAGTAGTAAGATTAAAAAAATATGTTACAATGAATGAATTATATTAAAATTAAGAAATGACCTTCATTTGACCCCTAAATGCCCGTCCCAATTGCGCTATATCAAGCACTTTTGTGGTTTTACACAAAACATATAAAACCTCTCCAATATTTCATTTTATAAGTACAATTTAGATATCTAGCTGACACCTACGTTTGAAGACAGCTGTTGTCATGTCACATTTATTTGTTTACAAATTGACTGTAATTCTTATGATGAAATTAATATATTAATGAGACCATTTCTCTTTTGAGTTATGTGTGATAAATGTTAATAATTTGTGTGGTAAGGTTTAACAAGAGGCTCAAAAAGACGGCATCAACATTTATTGTAGAAACTCATGATTGGAAGTATGGAATCCGCCTTTTCAACAAATTTAATGTGATTGTTTTAAGTAAATCTAGTCTAGAAACAAGGTCATGTAGGAAGTGTTGTATTAACTGAGGTCTAGGTAATAAGCAATGGTTGAATGCTTATATATACTCTTAAATAATAAATAACATCATATTGCGATTGTTTGTTTACATTAATTACGTTATATTTGAATGACGTTCGTCTATTATGACTTTGAAAACAGATACAGATAATAAAAAATCGTCTTTCTAAACCTTAAACGAAGTATACCCGTTTTTTATAAATATCTACGTCATCTTGTTGTTACAAGTAGGTAAGGTTACTTTAATTTAATAAATTATTTTAAATATCAATAATACATTTAATCATGAAATGCTTCAAATTAGTTTCTTATAAAAGGCTATTCTTTTGAATAAAAATGTAAAATCAAGCAGTTTTTTTTTTTGGTGTATCCCAATTAAGTACTATCCACATTTCGTGGTATTGCTGTAGTATTAAACTTTCAAATACTAACGTTAGTTTATTGACTTTTTCAGAGTTAGCTTTACCAGACTTAATCTATAAATAATGAATAACAAAAATAAGACAATTTTGACAAAATATTTTCAGTATTATCTACGTTGTTAGGAAAAGCATTTAAAAAATACACAACGGATAATCTTATTATTTCTTGTCTAAGATTTATTTCTTTTCTCTTTACTCGCTTCTACGTGGGCCGTGTTAAGTGATGTAGGAGACGCTTCGTCAACGTTTCATTTAGTGACACCAAGGGTGTTGACACCAACCCTTGCCGTTTTCAATAGGGACATCTCCCTCCAATTTCTTTATTGTCTTCTTTGTACCTGGGACCCTATTCTCGTGACTTCGAGATGATTTTTCATGCGATATGCACTGTCAACTGCGTACATTTTTTTGACATATCGCGCATGAAAAATCATCTCGAATTCACGAGAATCGGGTCCCTGAGGCCCTACAGTGCGACACAAAAGAGTAGTAGATTGTTGCCATGTTTAAGCATTTTACGTCAAAAATGTGACAGTTACTTAGAAAGTGGCGCTCTCATTTAATTTCTACTCTTTTGTGTCACACTGTAGGGCCTCAGGTACAAAGAAGACAATGAAGAAATTGGAGGGAGATGACCCTTCTCTAGTATCGAGTAACTAGTAACAGCGACTCGGCGCTCGAGGTTTCAAATTTAGTGGTTCGCGTCGCAAGGTTGGATGATCGTCAATACGACTGTCGTAACGTGTATGGTCCCTTAATAGGTACACGAACATTTATACGCTAATTAATTAAACGTAACACTCAAACGGTTTTTTGGTGTTTAGAAATAGGTAGCTCCAAATCATCTCTAAATGCTCCTTCCTATTGGTGAAAGGGTTGGATGATGAATATGATGATAGCATCTGAGCAGACTTTTATCAACGACGAACGAACTATTTCGTCGATGATATTATCCATGTACCATTACTGTTTTGCGAAAGGCCCCAAAGAGCATTTTGTATTTTTTCAATAAATACTATAAATACAAAGAACTTAACGCACATGATTATGGAAACATACTCGTGAAGCTGTTCGAGATCTATACAATAAACTTAAAGATGTTGCTATTGCAAAATTGCAAACAAATTGTATAATGTCTATGTATAAATAAATACTGTCACACCACACCATCCTATAATCTGTGCACCACACTGTCACTGTCAGTCAAGTTAACTAATTTGAACCCTGTGCCTGTTCGTATGTTTATTTATTTAATAATAATGGTATAATAAGCTTGATGTTGTATATCGTGTTGAATAAAACCAAAATGACTGTGTTTACTCTGGTTCTTTTGGTACTGTTCCTTAATAAAGCGTTCGGCGAGGATCCCGTAGAATTCTCTGAAGGTAAAAACTAAAAATATGTAAATCAATCATGTATTTCCTACGTTTCTGCTTTAATTAGGATTGCCAGTCTACGGTTCTGATTTGCCTTTGAACGGTTACAATTATCAAATACGACCACACTAACTGTATATGTTGTATTTATTTTATATTGGCTATAAAAAACAACACAATACACTTGCGCAGTAGTACTTGTTAGTGCAGGTAGAAATGTATTTACCTTGGTGTCTAGGATAAAGTTGCTGTTCTGTTATTCATTTAATGTTCAGTATTCAGTATTTAGTAAATGGATTTTAGAAGAAAATACACCACAGTAATGTTCACTAGAGAACTAAAAAAAACGAGTACAGTGCAAACAGTAGAATAGTACTAAGTTTTGAATAAGTGTAATGTTGGTAAGACTAGCATAGGAGTGAATGAGAGCAAGTAAAACAGAAAGGTTATTTCAATTCCATGTATATTATGCATTTAATAAATTTAAATATAAGTTCCCTCAAGTTAATATTTTATTTAATTTTCAGATGATTTCAAGTGTTCTCTGCCTGATGTTAAAAGTGATGATGACAAGCTGGATGTAACAAGGTTTAGATCGGATTTCTCGAAAATATCTGAGGTTGGTACTTCCTCTGTTATGGTCTTCCTACAGATTTGTAGAAGGCTGCTTACTATTTAGGCATGTATGCCAGAGTTGTAGCCAGGGTCTTAAGTGCCCCTTTTTTAAATACTGTTATAGGTTAAATTTCCGGGTGTTATTGGCCCTCTGAATGAGAGGTTGATTTGCAAAATAAAATGCATTGATGGCAATTGGGTGGGACCTCTTTGCTCTACCACTCCAGGTTAGTAGAAAATAATAATATTTACTAGTAATTATAATGAACTTGGTTAAAAAAACCATTAAGAATCAGTAATAATTAGAAGAATTTCTGATTTCTATAATAAGAATGTGGTTAAAATGACCTTTTGAATGTAATTTCTTTTGTATTAAAATGGGCTCTCGCCCCACAAGAGCGTCTACAGGTTAAGTGCGACGAACCATAAATTTTTTCAGAGATATTATTGGTTTGGCGCACTTGCCCCGTAGGCACACTTACCCCGCCTTACCTTAATTGGTTATTTAATTATAATTTTTTGTTTTAATATTATGATTAAATAATCAATTTATACTTGTTAAACCAAATTTATGTCACCCTTTTTGTACATCTTACAAATCTTACGATGTTAAGACACATTTATCTATATAATATATTTTGTTATGTATTTTTGCAGATGGCAGGTTTCAGCCGATTCTTCGAGAATGTGTATATCGTAATGACCATCCACTTTTGGTGATGTCTTTTAGAAATACAACAATAGAGGTAATTTATTCTTTGATAAACAACTTAAATGTTGCTGTTGGGCTCTGTAAATCTAATTTGTGTAAGATTGTCTCCCGATATTTATTTATGTTGGACCATGCTCAGTGTATATTATATACAGTAAAACTATGGTATTAATAGTACTTGGCTTTCTATCGCTTTTATACTCTCTCTGAGGGCCTAGTATGGCTGCGTCTATATCGCATGTCAAATGTGGATAAAGCATCGCCGTCACTCTCATACTTATTTACATGTCATAAATGTGATAGATGCCTTATCCAAACGTTGTCACACTACAAATGCAGCCATATTAGGGCCCCTGGCATAACAAATATATGTCAGTACCACAATAAGTGTGACAGCGATAGACAGCCGATTAGTACCCTGGTTTTAATGTACCATTAGTCCATTATGGACCATATAACCCCATAATGAAAGCAGTGTCAAGTCTTGGGAAAAAAAATAACCAGCTCTTAGCACCAGGTTTCTAAAGGGGCTCAAACCAAGAGTTCGTTTTGGGACTTGTTCGATTTGTGTTAGATTGTAACCTATAGGTTAGAGCGCTCTAATTTTCGGCAACTCGACTTAATTTATGCGCCTTTTTTGCGTGCTGGGTTGCTGGCACTACTCCCATGATGTTGCCGACTGCTTTTGTTTACCTAATTTATTTTTACAACTACTGCAGAAGGAAATGCACTTTTCCCACGGCGCTTCCATCGTGGCTCGATGCCGCCACTTTGGGCTGTACAAGATGAAGGGAGAAGGGGTGCTCCACTGCGAAAACGGGGATTGGGCTCCAAAACTGCCCGAATGCGTCCCCACCACAGTGGTGACTAACTTCACAAGTAAGTACACTAATATAAAACCGATCACGTTTTCGGCAGAGTCGCGCACCGAAGGCTCCTTACCTTTACTCAATATAATTTGAACACTTTAATAAAGTGTCAAAACGACAGCTAGTATGGAGGATTTGTATGACGTAGTGCCCTGTGACGTCACAGGTCCATTGTCTTCATGAGGTTCAATAATAGTTCCAAAATAAGACACCATGTAGATTACAAAAATAAGTGCAATTGTTATGTTTTTATGGTCAACAGATAATAGTAGTTTATGCAACTGTATCATAATAAGGGCCATTGAGACACGATTGCCAGTTTATGACATGAGGCGAAGCAGAAAAAATAAGGTCACTTATAAATACGCGGTTCTATAAGATATGCGCCCTTTTTTAGGGTTCCGTACCCAAAGGGTAAAAACGGGACCCTATTACTAAGACTCCGCTGTCCGTCTGTCTGTCTGTCACCAGGCTGTATCTCATGAACCGTGATAGCTAGATAGTTGAAATTTTCACAGAAGATGTATTTCTGTTGCCGGTATAACAACAAATACTAAAAACAGAATAAAATTAATATTTATTCCCCCATACAACCAACGTGATTTTTTGCCGTTTTGTTGCTAATTTTGTATAGATAATGGTACGGAACCCTTCATGCGCGACACCGACTCGCACTTGGCCGGTTTTTTTTTAGTTGTATTCGTCGGTTTTCAGGCGACGCCCCGCCGGGCATCCTGTACACCGTAGTGAGCGGGTCCGCGGTAGTGTCCGCCGCGGGCGAGCTGTTCGTGTACCCCGAGAGCTCTCTCCGCCTGGACTGCGTAGCGAGCCGTGCGCTGGGCGACCCAGAGTGGAGCTGGACTCAGGCCTTGGGGCAGCATAATGCTGGTAGGTATTATCAAACCTAAAAACATAAATTATAATATTACTTACTTGAAAAAAATACAAAACATATTAATATAATAATTTTTTGGCGGTACATATTTGTTATAATATTACGTATGGCACATTTGTCGAAATGGTCTAAAATAAATTTTGGCCCTCGTTTTCCCTTTTTTAGGAGTACTCAGTTTCCGAGAATTATCTATGGCAACATTCTCTTCTTTTTTATTGTTTTTTTGCAAAACCCCGTCGCATGCGCTACACGATTTAAAACTTTGCGATTATTATTCAGTAATCAAATTATTTCCTGTAATGTATCCTTTGGAACAGTAACCTAAGAAATCATTACATTTACACTTTTACCAAGAATAGGTAGAGTTGTTATACATACTGAATGATTAAGCATTTTTTTGTAAATCTTTATTTATAAGTGTCTGCAGTTAAACTATGACGATATCATAGATTGACTTATAATTAATTATATTTATTCATTATATGTAATTTTGTGCTAACGGTACTTCCGAAGTGTATTCTAATCGCTGTTTGATAATATAGATGTACTAAATAAACATAGGACATGAAAAGACTTCCGGTAACCTTCGAGGAGGGAAGATGACCGGTTGAAAGGTGTCCGGCTTTTGCTTTTGATTTATTCTATACTGATTTACTTCACTCACTTGACATTAGTGAAATCACTGCGAAATACCGCGGTGGACCGCCATTAATGAAGAAGAAGAAATTTTGCACACAGGATGCTCTTATTTAGCAGGTGTTTGAGTATTGCCTAGTAAAAATAAGTAAATAAAATATAATTATCAAATCTAAAACGGTAAAATTATTAGAGTTAAATACGGCTTGATTGCAATCGAAATACGGGTCACAGCAGTAGCATACTGTTATTCACATTGTATTACTAAAAATGATAAATTGAGTCAATATATATAAATGTCAACTAGACGAGTATTGTTTAACATAATAATGCCAGAATAGTATTTAATTATACAAGTTTATATCTTACAATATTTGTTATTGTTCATCTCAATGTAAGTATTGATAAACTCAAAAAGTTTAATAAGGATTTATGCAGATACCAGAACCAAATTTAACCTGTCACTACCAGTTTTTCATTTTTAATCGCCTATATGAAATTTGACCTCTTCGGCACCAAAAGATCGACCCCTGAATATTACACTAAAATATCAAAACTCAATGCAACATTTTTTTAAAAGCTTGCTTTTTGTTACTCTTGTTTATGATTATTTTGTACAGGGTGGTCTGAAGACGACGGTGAACGTGACTCGCACTACCGCCTGACGCTGACCAAGATGTCGGCAAGGCACAGCGACCAGTACATCTGCGCCTCTCCCGCCGGACAAACCAACACCGTGCAGATTAAAGTTGTTAGTGAGTTTGCTTGCTACATAGAACATTCCGTGGGATTTATGTCTATAAACAGGGTGTATAATGATTTGGATAACAACTAATGTACTCGGTTTTATTTTGCATAAAACGAATTGCATAATTTCTTAATCTGTATAATAATATAACCAATGATATAAAAATTATAATGCATTATAACGAAATGCATAATTGAAAATATCATGAATTAAATAAAGCACATAAACAATAGTGGTTGACCCCGAGTGGTTGCCGGGTTAGAATAGTGGATGTCGTAAGAGGCGACTAAGGGAATAAAGGCTTGTAGTACTGTTAGGCTTGCAACCTGTCACTAATACGCTGGTAAACATCTTAGCCTAATTGTGCAAAATGTGGTTACAGAATTATCAACGAATTTTTAGAGTTGTAGGTAATTCTGTGCAGCTCTGCCTAACTCACTCGGGGATAACAGACGTGAAGGTATGTATGTATGTATGTATGTATGTATGTATGTATGTATGTATGTACATAATATAATATAACTAAGGAATTTTAAAGGAATACTTTTCACAACTTAGTGGACTGCATTACTTTTCGAGTTAGTTAGGAGTTATCTCCGAAGTTTATTGACCAAAAAATCGATATATTCCTGATTTAAAGATTATATTATTTATATTTTACGCGAAAAATAAAATAAAATCGTCAAATTTTACAGTTTTGGAAAAAAATATCAAAAAACTTTAAAAATCGGTTTTAAAATTTGAGTAAGTCAAAATGGACCTTATAAAGAATAAAGTTCATAACAAAATGAGTATTTTCATTTGCCTTTTCCCAACCATATTATCTTAAATGCGGAACCCTCGGTGCGCGAGTCCGACTCGCACTTGACCGGTTTTTTAATATAACAGTATTTAACAATTCGTTGCATTAATACAAAAGCGACAGAAATCAAAATGTGTTTGTGTTGCATTTAAATTCGGGTTGCTATGTACTTTAAGTTTAAAATCAAACTATATTTATTTTTGATTTGTGGCGCTTTTGTATTAAAGCAGCGAATTATAAATCCCTGTTCGCAGGCGTGAGCTGCCCCGCTCTGAAGGTAAGTTCGCCGCACGTGCGGCAGTTCGCGCAGGGCTCGCGGCTCGGGCACGCGGTGCACTTCAGCTGCCAGCCAGGGTTCCACCTCGACGGAGCCGCGGTGCTCACGTGCAACGCTGATGGTGAGTCGCTACCACAGAACAGAAAAAACCGTAGAAACGTCAAGTTTGACGACGCGCTGGCCTAGTTGGTAGGGTATAGAAGCTTTAGGTCTTCATCTCGTTAGGACTAGGTAGCAAATACGACCAGATCGCTTTGCGACTACATCTCGATCTGACTACATCGCTTTGTGCCTAAATCGCAATACAACCAGATCGCTTTGCGACTACATCTCAAAAGGCCGAGTTGCAAATTGACCACTTCGCTTGTGTTACTAGGTAGGTTAGTTTCGTTAGGTAACTTCAAATGCCAGAAGGGCAAATTGCCCAGGAATAGGAGCCCCGCCATGCGGGGCTCCGTCGACATTGCTAACACAAACATAACATGAAAAAACAAAGAGGTAATTTACCAACTCAGGCCTATTGAGATGTAGTCGCAAAGCGATCTAGTCGTATTGCGATCTAGACACAAAGCGATGTAGTCAGCAGTGGCGAAGCGTCACGTAAATGAATAGACAAGCCGGAGCAAAAAAAGGTGTACGGCGTGTGTGCTTGTTTGCACCTTCCAAGACAAGAATAAATATGTATACCTAATAAAATGGATGTCGTCTTTTTACTTCCTGAAAATCAGTGCTAAAGTGTTGCGTGCGGTAACTGTTTCTACATACGATCCGACCGTATCAATTAAAAGTTTCATTAAATTTCGATTATCTACGTTCCACTTTACGATGGTGATTACCTCAAAATGATTACCAAAAAAGTTTATATTTACTGTTTCCAAATTCATGTAATAATATAAAACTCTGAATATAGTGTATAAGATTCTCGCTTTGAGCATGTTTCCAAGCTAAATTAATACATTTTTGATATCAGATATTAGGTTTGCAGATTTGAAAACCGGTTTGATCCTAAACACTGCTAGAATCCAAATAAAAATTAAATTAAATTAATTTGCAACTACCAGTGAGCCAATTGTATTTAAGTATCATATAATTAGCTGTGGTGTGGAAGTGATTGTAGAATCCATGCTTATAATCAATTGTTATGATGTCTGTGCGAGCGCGTCCTAACTTAATCACAGGTTTTTTATTTTCAAGTTTAACTTTGAAAAACATGTTAGTTTATTAAGTAAGTTCTGTAAAACAATGCGGCGGTACTTTGAGTACTTACAGACAAAAATATTAAAGAACCACGAATATAACCTAATAGATAGAAGCAAGTAATCAAAACCAATAGGTACCTAGCTAAGAAAGGTAGAAACAAACCTCCGTCGTCGCAACGAAATCCCAAATAACATAATCCAAACAGTTAAGTACAACAATCACAGAACACTTAGCGAGCTAAACTTCACTAGTTTAAACACAATTCACAGTCTCATAAAACACTACATTTAACACAAATAACCAAACTTAAAAACAAACGCCTATTTTGGCGCGAGCCGCGCGGGCGAACGCGAAACTCGCGAAAGTAATGTAATGGCGTAAAAAAGGATGCAAAATTATTATTATTAGAGGTCACGTGCGACGGCGACACGGCGCTATTTGGGAAAAGAAAGTTAATTCATGCCCTTAAAGCTTAAAATTGGATGAAATAAGCCGGTGTGAGATTTCGGACTCGCGAGAAAATCAGAGTGAGAAACACTCTGATTTTTATTACGTCTCACGTGTCGCTGTGTCTGTGTGCGAGTTCGAAGCGCTAGGAAAATGTTTGAATGTGTTAGTGTAGGTCCGGCGGTGAATTACCGGATTGTATTGCGATTTTAATTGTAGGTGTAAGTTCGAGCGCAGTGAAATGTACCTGAGCATGTGTGCGTGTGTACGAATACATTGTAATTGTTTGTTTCTTTCTGGTAATATAGGCAAGTGAATGTGTGCGAGCGAGTGCTGTGATAGATTTCGGCTTGCTCGTGCGTTTTGTTCATGCATCGTATTATGAAGATGGTAACGCAAGGTAAAGCTATAGTATACCGGGTTACTTTCGGTTTTACGTTTTGTTTGTATACCTACTCTATGCATAGGAATTTTTAGGCAACACGGGAGGAATGGGGTTATTACGACGCTTCGCTACTGGTAGTCAGACCGAGATGTAGTCCCAAAGCGATCTGGTCGTATTTGCTACCTAGTCATATCGAGATGTGGACGGAAAGCTTCTATCCCGTTGGTAGGTAGTGACCCTGCCTTCGAAGCTAGCGGTCCTGGGTTCAAATCCCGGTAAGTTCAGATATTAGTGTGATGAGCGCGAATATTCGTTCCTGAGTCATGGATGTTTTCTATGTATTTAAGAATATATTTCTCTTTACAAGTATTTATATCGTTGTCTAGTAGCCATAGCACAAGCCTAGAGCTTAGTTTGGGACTAGGTCAATTGGTGTGACATTGTCCCCTGATATTTATTTTATTTGTTATTTAAGTGGTCGTGTAACGAGTGGCATGGTCATGCGGAGTTCCGCGCAACCTACGATACTTGTGCCGCGATCGCTTATTTCGATATTTCGATATTCGGAAATCAATTCAGAAGCATGCCTTATTGTGCTATTTCGGAATGTAAAAACGATAGCCGCACCAAAAACATTTTCCATGGTGGCGTGGCGTGGTATGATAGTTTGAGTATTGGCGACAACAGGTCTGATACTAAGCTCATGTCACTTCTACTGTTTTTTCTATTCCGTGGTCGCTACGCCCTACGTCGAATACAAAATGTGTCACTCGCACGCCAAACATGTTTGCGATGCTATGCAAATGGCACCTTATTCATACGAAACAAAGTCTTTTAATCTTGAAGTTGTGACGCCATATTGGTTGACTAATTTTTTCCATCATAACCATTGGGTAAGCAGGTAAGTCGGTACTAATAATTTGCACTAAACCTAACGTTTGCATATTCTATAGGCTTCATACTTTCGATTAGTATGTAATTGCACTATTAAACAAGCAATAGCAATTTAAAAAAAAGTTCATTTTTAGTTTTTTTTTTAATTATGGACTTTACTGGACTGAATTTTTTCAGTCAACCTATTCGCCATATTTTACTTACCATATTAAATTTGATACAAAATATATATTTTTTTCGAATAAACAGCTTGGTGAAGGTCTTCTCCTATTCGGATCTTAGACCATAATCAAGTGTTACAGGTCGATTCACAAGAGTTGGCACGAATGGATTGAATGAGTGAACGAAAGTATACAAGTGTGTAAAATAATAACCGGTTTTCGGTTTGAAATTCGAACATCGGTTCAAAGGACGGCACCCACACAATGACACTATGGTAGGTGACATTACTTTCGTTCAATCCATTCGTGCCAAATCTTGTGAATCGACCTGTACCTTCGCGATTTAAGGTTAAACGTCAGTATTAATAAATATGTAGCACATAATAATGTATGTATTTGTCGTGTTCAAAAACTTTCTCATCTTAATCCATTTTGATTCGAGGCAACTGGTCCCACCCGTCCCCGACATGCGTGGAAACGTCGTGTCCGCTGCCCAGCGCGCTGGGACCGCACCTGAGCGTGGTCGAGTACAACTCCTCGTTCGGCGGGCGCGCCGTGTTCGCCTGCGCGTGGGGGTACCGGCTCGTGGGCGCCCCCGGGCTCGAGTGCGAGCAGGACGGCGCGTGGAGCGGCGAGGCGCCCACGTGCATGCGTGAGTGGAAAGAGGATGGAATGTTCGCGGCACTTTTGGGCTGTCGTTGTGACAGTAGCTCGACTCCGGCCCTTTATGAGATTCTGATACCTATTGCCGCTCGGGCGTCAGGGTTGTCCAAACTTGTTTTTCAATTTTAGTCACCTACTTGGCCATACTTTAATCTGTGATTTATAATCATAGTAGTTTCATAAATTACACAAACCTAAAGTAAGCAAATGGAGTGTCATGAAAGGGCTCAATCTGCACATTTCAAAACTATTTTTTTTTTAATTTTCTTTTTTGTACTTTTTTGATTTATAGCCAAAAATGTACAAAAAATGACCGTTCCCCCCCTTATCTCCGAAGTTTATTAATCAAAAAATCTGAAAAAATCCTGGCATATAGATACTTATTTATATTATATGGGAAAAATAAAATGAAGTGTTAATTATTGTCAGTTTTTGAGAAATAACAAAAAACTTTGAAAATCAGTTTTAAAATTTAGGCTAGTCAAAATGGACCTTATTGCATAAAAAAAAAGGTTCATAACAAATGAGTTTTTTTTTTGCGGTTACCAATCGTATTATCTTATAAATTAGTAATGTCAATTATAAAATAGAATTTGAATATACCTACGACTAACATTTGTACGCCTGCTTGCATGCTGAATACAAGTGCAAAAATAATTATAACACCTTATAATACAGTGTTCTGACAAATAAATTATTTTGATTTGATTTGATTTGATATCTTAAATACGGAACCGTCGGTGCGCGAGTTCGACTTTTTATTCACGTTTAAACTCATTTTATGGCCGTCGGGTATAACTCTGCCTGCATCTGTCCTAACATAAACTCACGAAAAAAAATAGTTTCTCACTTTGTATATGTTTCTTACAGCAATTTACTGCCCAGACCCGATCGTGCCCGAAAACGGCCGACTGCTCACCGAAGTTTCGAAGCTCGGTAAATACCCCGTCGGCGATCTGGTGATATATTCTTGCGAAGATGGCAATGAGATCGTCGGGGAATCCTCTATAGTATGTACAGAGAACGGGTTCTGGTCGCATCCACCGCCATTCTGTCTTCCACCGTCAGAAATAAGGAAGACCGATACTATATATATAGAAAACACCACCCTTGTGCATGTCGAGGAGTAGACAGAGGTAGGAGGTGAAAGAGATAAGTGTGCCATAGTTATAGATGATAAGGAGAAATATATTTATTCATATTATATCTAATGACATGTTGTGACCCTAATAGAATCTAAGGATTAGTAATGTATTGTATGTTTGAGACTTTTATGCACATTCATGGCAATAACGAAGGTGTATACAAAAAAACTTGAAAAAAAAGAGGGAAGGAGACTTGTTTGGAGTATATTGGCAACATTATCCAAATTTTATCAGTAGCTACGATATAACTACACGCTTATAAAAAACGCATTTATACTTAGTTAAAATAAAATCCGCTTGCAGTTCTGCATTGTGAAACCCACCTAAATTATTACGACGCAGTATATTGCAAAATATCAAAATAATGTAATCCTTGGACATTTTTGATGTGTGTAGGTAATCACTTTCCGACTTTTCAACGATGCCTGTAAAAATATTGTTACTTCAAATGTTATAATTAAAATCGAGTGTACAAAAAAATACTAGGTACTAAGGTCCGACTTTTAATTGTGTTCAGTACTTATACAATGACACCCACTATTGTCAAACCGTGAAATAATAGTGACAGATGAACCGTACGCGGTTTTCGCTCGCTGTAACACCCCATGTACTATATCTAAGTTATATTATATTGGATAAATATGTTTTTTTTTTATATTAAATCATAACCCAGTAGTCGTGCACTTCATTCACGAAGTGAGCTACGTAAATAAAACCAACTAAAATGGTATTTTTGCTGCATAGAATGAGTTCTACAACGCAAAAAGTTATTGTTATATCTTGTTCACTGATTTTTCTTATGATTTTACGAAGTTAGTGACAATTCAGTCATACACGTGGTGAGCGAAATTAATAATTCTGAATATTATTAAAAAAACATTTTTACGTCGATGTATGCGAATGCCGAAATATCAATCCTGATTTTTGAAATTGCGACCAAGTATACCGATATTTTCAGGTGTCTAAAACATTATGTACAGTTCGTTCCAGTTATTGTCTATCTATCAGAATACGTCATAGCCTGACCCCTTTTTGGCTTGTGTACATTTCAGTAGAACCTAACTAAATGAAGCAATAAGGTAATTTTATTGTTAATTTTTATTTTATTACCCATATAAGAAATCACTTCTCTATTTAAAAAAATAACTTTCAATATCTTTCATTCAATAAGTCGCATCACTATTTATTTTTCACCAGTAACTTATAAGAACACCGAAGATGTCACTACAAAACACAATTAAAAGTCGAAATGTAGGTAAGTTTGTTGTCTCATTTCAAATATTTACCTAGTCGTTGTTTGTTGACTCTCTGTTATGATAATTATAATATAAGTAAAAGTTGATGTGCAAAGTTGAAATGCTATTTTATTTAATTTACCTTATTCTATCACCGTTTTATGAAAAAGCGTAGAAGAGTTTGACGCGATAACAGATGTACCTAACTTATATAAGCTTCATTTGCAAGTTCTAACAATAGAGGAAATATAATTTCTAACTAACTTAAACTTATAAACAATAGAGGACGCCCGCGACTTCGTACGCGTAGAATTAATTTCCCGCTACTCCCCCCATTTCTTTCCGTTGGGGGTCGATTTTCGGAAAATCCTTTCTTAGTGCTCACTAGGGAATGCAAATAACCTGTTATAACCGGTTATTTTCATACAAAAACGGTTAATAACCGGTTAGATTGCATTCCCTAGTGCTCACTTACATCATGAAACCCGGTATTGGTTCTAGGTATAGTAGTTTCGGCTCTGCGTTGATATATAAAATAAGTCAGGTTTGCATTTTATATATATATATATAGATGTAATAAAATCTTACAAGTCGATTTAAATCTACTTTTACTTATCGGATTGACTTGGATTTTGGCATACTAATGGCCAGACATAGGAATCCAGGAGGCACCATACAGCACTATAGCAACGCTCATTATAGAATTGTTTTCACGCTTCGGTTTTTCTATAGGTGGGATTCTGATGGCGTTAACGATATCAATATTAGCGGTTTACAGAACGCGAGTAGAAAAACTTATAAATAACACCTCTTTGTTTGCGTAGAGGTTAAAAAGAAACAGTGTAGGTGTACAGTCAACCAATTTGATTCCTAGGCCATTATGGACTTTGTAAACCAAATCATAAGAAGTCTGTAACGTTTGGTTGTCAACATCACTTTAACATAGTCCAAAGTGGCCTAGAAATCAAATTGGTTGAGTGTACATAGATACACTAACTGGGTTAGGTTTAAATAATAACAACTCTGTAAAGGCAGCAAATATATTATTATCGAGTAAAGGCACTAGTTCGAATTGCAGATGCACATCCATAGGCACAACGAATAAATATACAATAGTCTTATATAAACTTATGGTATGTATGTACGGCATTAGGGTGCGTTTTCACTAGGTGATGCGAACCGGCTCGTCGGATTATCGGCCGGTTTTACTTAGGATCTAATAATTTACAATAACGTAAATATATTAATATTAGATCATATTACTATTCAAATTAAATCAAATTATTAATAATTATTATTGACTTTAGAAACTCGTCAGAATTTGATTACTTTAGTAGCGATTATTATTAAGTTCATTATTGAAACGAACTTTTAATTTTGCAATTACAAAGTTAGATCGCGACCTTCCTTAATTTTTAACATCATGCTGAATTAGGTGTAGGTGCACAGTTTCAAACTACCTTTCTATCCATCCATAAAGTGATTGATACCAAAATATATCCATAGGATGGGTAATTCAGCGAATAGTAATCACAGAAAAGGTCATTTTAAAAAAAAAAGGCGGGTAATCGCGAATCTTTGTGCTATCGCAAAGTAATATCAAAATGAGTGAGAACGCACCCTCTATAGAGCCAGAGATCATTCTATATAAAACTATCTAATATAAGGAAATAAACTTGGAAACATCAAAATATCTACTGTCATTTTAACCTTGGCACTCGCCGATAAAGTTCTTAACAGTCAAGTTTTTCTTGGTTACATTTTTTACCTAAAAGTGTTTTAGAATAAATTCTGCTCTTATAATTTAACGCATTTGCTACGCGCAAAGCAAATAAGCGTTTTAATTAAATCACGCGTCATGAAACTTATGAACGCATACTCGTATGGGTATTTTTACGAAATGCGAGTTTCGAATAAAACAAAAGATGCGGCACCCAGCGGAGACCAGCCCCCATTTCACTATCTTGACAATTACACGTGACATTTCGGTATGCATTGCGAAGTTAACATGCTGATACATCATCACTGGGTTTCATATAAGCTGCGACATGCACACTGAAATGTCACCTGTCATGTGTCATTGTCGGTATGGTGTAATAGGTGTAAAATATATTATTTTGGTTTGAAATGGAACATTGCATCATTGTCATTTTTAAATCACTGCTCAATGTTAAGGTGATACATTTCTGAATCATATTTATTTGTATGTTTTGCCCTTTATTTCTATGTTTGTAAATTAATAAAAGGTGATATAAACCAAAAAAAATAATAAGTTTTAATTTCAATGCGAAAAAAACCCTTTGAACTGTTCGGTCGGGTGCAATGTTCCGATTCCTGCCCGGTGCCACAGACGCAAAATATTGCTACTTATAGGGCGTGCATTATTCGGTTTGGGCGTAGGTATCCAAATGCAAACCATATCCGGTCACCGTCTAGTGTAGGTTAACAGTTTTTTCATAGTAAACAATGACGCCGATTACAACGAATTCGGCCGGCGCATTCGGTTTTATGTAAACATGGCCGACGTCCGACTTTGCAAAACATTTAGCAGTTAATTTTTCAATAGAAAATGGTAAATTGACACAACCACATACACAATAAAGATTTCATAAAAAGAACACAGCATTTTCTAAAATATCTGTTCAATGGATGACTATCCCCTATTGTCTAGGCAATTATAAAAGACGGACACTAACCAACATTGATTTAAGACGCTACCTATTAAAAATAAAACATTCGATTCTTAAATGCTATTTAAATTATTATTATTACACATGTAAACATACAAAGCCCGCTTTTGGGTTTCAAATGTCAGATTCTCACAGAAGCTGAGGCTACACTGACTCAACAGTGCCACAACGCGATCTACGATACCTATGGTCATACAAAAATATCGTTGCAGCTATGTATAGTTATTACAGAGCAATATATCGTAAAACCTTTTGGTTTGTACATTGATGATATTAGATTAAGGCGAAGGCTAGACGTACAATAAATATTGAATCCATAAATATTTATCTCATATTGTGATATATATTGTTCGTCTAGTCTGCTATATTGATGGATGCTATATTGAATCCATGAACAGATTGTGATCCATCAGTATTTGCCAATTGACGGATAACAATATTTATTGTACGTCTAGCCTTCGCCTAAGTACTGTAGGTGTCTCGAGTCATAGACAAGTCTATCAAGAGTAATTATGTGACATAACCCGTGAGAACGCTATTATTATGCGGCACGGCAACATAGGTTATTCGACGAAGCTTTCCCGTTCCAATTAATCGCTGTTTAAAGAACAGCACCACTGATCATGTTGCGTTGCGAGCAAGGTGTAGCCTTAGTTTTATTCTGACGAAATAGTTATTTAAAATACTTTTTAAAACACATAAACTTACGCCTTATAATATAACCCAAACACTATAAACTCATCATGAACCTATCACCACTACTCCACTTAATGGTAAAAAACATCAATGCCCGGTAACGTGTTTCACATTTGTATGGAAAAAAAATAACGTCTAATTAGTTTAAGAATTCGCTTACGTTACGCCCTAACTCTTTCTATGGTAAAAAAAATCCAATCACCTTGGAACTATTCAATATTTAGAGCTTGCACAAATTGACCTCTTCAATATTTATTATTTTTTCAAAAACAACAGACAACCATCATCACCATTTTTTCCTCCTGTTGCGGCTTTGAAGAATTACATATTTAAAAAGATAGCAAAGTGTGCAACCCCTAAATACAACCAACTAATTGTTTGTAATAATATATTTTTTTAATAATCAATGGCCTTTGAAATCGATCGAATTCATTCAAAATTGCAATGTGGCAAAAATTAAACACCCTAAATTTCCCGGTTGCAAAAACGTTCATTTAATTAAATGTCGCCTAAGTTGCGTGCTGTGCTACCATTATCTTAGGCGAATGAGAAAGTGACCAGGGCCTGATTAACCGTTAGGCTAATAAGGCTGCAGCCTAGGGCGCGAGGATCGGGGGGGAGCGCTGAAGTCGTGTCTTCGCATGCACTATTAACCTAGCAGCATTGCATCTACCCGACATATTATATAGCCCAGGGCGGTCAGAACTCTTGATCAGTCACTGAAAGTGACATAAATTTAACACAAAACAAGCTGTGCAATAACTTGACTGTATTTTTGAATTTTTAGTTTATATGTATAATGTTTAAAAAAAACCCTGATTACTTTGTTTAATAATACCCTATATCACACTCCCCCAACCAAGACGAATCTAACGACAAATAAAACATACAAACACTTGAAAAACATAACCCTCCGGAGTCCGGAAGCGTAAAAAAGGCGTCCTAATATTCCTAATGTGACATTATTTCTAATGAACGTTTGTGCAACTGAGCGTAAATAACTTATCTAGGATGTTGTTCTCTGGAGAAACATATCATCATCGACTAGAACCTATAGTCCTATGACGAAAGGTTAATTACCATTCAATAGTGAAACCGCTATTTATATCTATCTAGCGTACCGCCCTCGCTTCGTTCGGTTTATTTGAGATTTCTGTAACACCCGTACAATAAACCAGCATTTATTACACATAAAAACCTTCCTCTTGAATCACTCTATCCATTTAAAAAAACCGCATCAAAATCCGTTGCGTAGTTTTAAAGATCTAAGCATACATAGGGACAGACAGACAGCGGGGAGCGACTTTGTTTTATACTATGTAGTGACTTTATCGGTCCAGATTTCCATAACATTAATTTAGTAGAGTTGTAGTTAATTTACGAATATTTTTTCTTGGGTGGTTATTACTTTATTATATACAGCGCGTTTTTTTTTTACCAATTAAACTGAAATATAGCTCAGATTTTAAACAATTCAAACAATGAAATGAACTTTTTACCTCTTTACCATTTACTCATTCTTAACTAAGATAACATTAAAGATTTATAATTATTATAATTACGAGTATAAGAAAAAGTTGTGCTTAGCTACGAGACATAAAATAAGTGTAGGTATTATACATAAATTCATAACATGAATACATTACATCAATAAAATAAATCTATCTAATAACAGATATTTGCGCTAGTAGAAATATTAGGCACAATAGGAAAAAAATATAAAATAAAATAAATTGTTAATCTAGTCAGTCTTACATTAGGCACCGAATATCCATTTAGAAACACAATTATACAAAAATATAAAATATTATTATTTCTATTACAGCAGTTCACAAGGCTTTAAGAACTTTTCAAATCCCCGGTGTTTTCTCTGAATAATAATATGCAGACAAAAAAGGGCACATAGGCGAAAATATAATAGGAGTCAGGTAGGTTACGGTGTTAGAATAATTAGCCAAAAGAGCACGGTAAGTAATTGATTGATAACTAAACGCACTAACAACACTTGAACCAGGTAAATACATCAGAAATCCTAATTTAGCTGGTCCTAAATTAGAGCCCCTTAAACAAAAAGAGGTGGTTTTTCAACTCGTCTATTTTTTGTGTATGTTACTCGATTTCTCCGCAAATTTGCAGCCGATTTTAATGATTCTTTTTTCGTGAGTAGGGTACAATGAGTAAGGGTGTACAGTCAACAGCATAAATAAGTGATCATTTATGTACCTTGTCACTTTCAATCGTTTCACAATTTTGTATAACATTTCAAACACGATGTTAAAACTGTACCTACCCACATATATCTCAGGGGCGGTTCTATGATAATTTTGGATAGATGTGGTCAAAGGAACTCCTTAATAATTTGGAAATCTGATCGTTGTTATCTTTAAACATTTCATTATTATTTGCCTTAGCATTTTTCGTTATGATGTAACAAGGATCTGGATAATAATTTGACAGCCGGACAACTACTCCCCAAAGTTTTCCAAAAATATTAACTGGCGAGCAAGTTTTGCATGGCGTTATTATAACAAGCTGAACAATTCAAGCGGAAATTATCGACTGCAAGAACTGAACTGAAAGACTTAACGACGAATTGCAGGCTAGGCTAGTGTTAGGACTATTTAGGACCAATAAAAATAGGAATTACAATAAACAGTTAAACACCCATTGAAAATGTAGCAATTAATTGAGATGGCCAACAGTTCATATGACGGGTTGATTTGATGCTATGAGTTGTTAATAAAACAATTGAAAAGCAACGAGTATGAGAGCCTGACAAGGAAAACAAGCAACAATGTGCTCAATTTGTTCATCAACTGTCGATAGAGAAACAATACCAAGTTCATTAGTACCTACAGGATACAAGAGGAACGAGAAAAGGTTGGTATGACCCGGTCAATTATCTTAAACATATAAAAAACAAAAAAAAAACATGTGAGAAAGCAAAGGTGATTGAGGACTTACAGAGCCTACGAATATGAAATTCAACCTCTATCGTTTTTGCTAAAGCCTGCTTTGTTTTAGATTCCTTTCCGCGTAAGAAATAGACTTATACCAGCACGTTAGCGTATCAATTGAGCCCTGCTCGTAAATTTATAACAGTAAAAACATTTCACATTCATACAAAACTCAGCTACACATACTACTTATTATGCTCATTAATTTCTCAGCGAAGTGACGGCTCTTGGAACGGAAAGGCTCCGGGATGGCCAGCGGAAAACAAGGTATTGGCAGGCCTCCCACAATAGTAGACCGACAATCTGGTAAAAATCGCGGGAAGCCGATGGATGCCAAAGCACAAAACCGACCGTGGTGAGATCCTTGGAGTAGGTAAATGTTCAGCGGTGCCTACGTCCAGCAGTGGACGTCCATCGGCTGACATATTATTAGGCATAACTAATTTATATTACCATCCAACCTTAAGTGAAATATTTGTTCATTAACAATTTTCAGATAAACATTCATAAAACAAATTGAATTTGACTTAAGAAATATGAGTAAGTACCTATGTGAGTAGGTATAGCTCGGCAAAACGAGTTTGACGTGGTGAGAGGTCAAACTACAACATTTTTGTGGCAACCACCATAGCAGTAGTAAAATTGGATCGCAGTGCCGATTTTACTCTGAAAAGCATTGTCATTTTTTCCAAGCTTTTATGCCAAGCCATATCTATGAACTATTTAAGTATAACCTTACTGTATTACTATAATAAGGTTGGCTCCAAATGAACAGCTTTTCTTTAAAGTGATTTCTTTTTCAACATGAAAACGAGCAATGTGACTAGGTATCTACTAACATAATGTGCGTTCGTGCCTTTGCTGTAAATTAAGTAAAACGAAAAGATCACAGGCACAACTAATCGAACTTTTAAAGTAGCTCCATTATCTGTCCGCCAAGTATTAAAACTAATGAACAAGGTGACATTGAAGATAATCCTTGACACGACGTCAGTTTCACAGTAAACACTGAAAACAGCACATATTTAAATCTTACACGATTTGTCAAGAATGTAAACATTCATTACAAAGTATCAGATACAATTCTTCAGTATTGTGGAATTATCAATCGTCTAAGGTCCATTAGGTGATAAGACAGATACATGATTTATATACAAGTAGGTACTCTTCACTGCATGGAGCTGCTAGGGTTCATTTTCTGAAACGTCAACATTGTTGTTTTACGTGTTATGTTTCGTTAATAAATTACAAACCTAGGCTAAATGCGATGCGATGGCTATATAAAAGTACAGTTGCACAACCAATTTTTCACGTCAATTTACATTCGACAACAATGTTTTTCTTTGACTTCGTGTTGTAAAACGAGACGCCCCCATATCATTTGCTAATAATCGCCGAGAACAGTTGCTCGTGTAACCTTTACGATTAGAAATAGATAACTTTAAAGTGTAGATAACAGACATTGTATAACTAATTAATTACAAGTAGTATTTCATTCATCAAAGGCTAGTTGAAATATGGTATCGTTTCAAATTCAAAAATTCAACTTACTTAGGTACCCACTAGATTAAATCTCAATTGGCAAAGGTTTCAATAAACACTTCTTCTGTTTAAGTATTCGAGAACTGCCACTAATGTCCAAAAATGCTTTAATCTGGTACTATATGACATTCAATATGGTAATTTCGACTTCGAAGGAGACGAGACTTACATCTATTTAAATATGTAGATATATGATTAAGTACTACTAGTATATATAGTATTTAAATGACATAGGACATAAATCTGAGATTGGCACTTTACAGCAGATCACTTAGGTCAATTCTAGAAATGTAATAAATAAAGTTAAGATCTATGCATGATGAAGATGTATTGCTTTGCTTTCATAAGGCACATCTCCTAAATATTAAGCTTATTTTTATGGATTGAGGAAATAGTACAATCAATCATCAATCCCCACATGAACTTACATTATAAATTCAGCTTGATTTTAATACAAAAAATACAGCCTTGAAAACAAAACCTTGAAATAAACCAGACTTGTCATACAGATGTTTAAACAATGGTGTTTATGTAATGTTATAATTTGTGAAAATGACTATACAAGTACTCGTACGTGGCACAAGTAGGTTATCTGATCTATAAGTTCCCCATTAAATGTAGACCTTTATGATTGGAAAACAAGGCTAGCATTGTCAAGGTAATGTTACAATCATATGAGACGCAACTAATGATACCAATAACTGCAACAACTGATTGCATAATGCAAGTGCAAGATTGCATGTCATATGATGTTAGACATTCAACGATAATAAACCGACACTGGAATGCAAATATTAAGAATGTTTACAGAAAAAAATAAGTTAACAGAATAAGAGCTCTCAATATGGATTTAAGTTCTTTTATGAAGCTATAGGACACTCTTTTCGCTTATCACTTGCACACTTTAATAGATGTTTTCTTGATTACCCAGAATCCCATAGAATATGGTGGCATTGAAATATGATTGCCATACTTTATTTGGTGAGGCTTAAGATCAGGCAATGATGATTCAAAATACAATGGCCAACCATTCAGATGAATCGTCTTGGTTCTTCTATTGTTTGACGGGGCACTAAGGATGTACTCGTCAATTAACAGATTGTTTCCATGCAAAGCAGTGCCGTTGAGGAGAAACTTTGCTTTAGCCATTTCTAAATTGACTGCGAAAATTGTTACAGCAGATGAATCATTGGTATATTTTCTATTTGCACAATGGGCATACATTCTTTGGTGTGGTGAGCACTGGCATTCTACAGTTAGAACTTTATTTCCGACCAATTTTTTATAGAGCACACTTACCCACCAATCTGGTAGCGGCTCCAAGTCTGAATTAATAAGACTGTAGTTTCCTCCAAAGAAGCTCTGTCTAATGACTGTTGTCACATTGTACTTTGCTGCAAGTCCAAGTTTATCCAGCCACAGCGGGCTTGCTGCATAAGAATTAGATAGACCCGGTGCTCCACCACCATAAGAACTACTCGTTTCCGTCAACCACATTGGTATATTAGTATATTTAGAAGTATGAGCCTGCATTGTCTTCAATTGCGTCTCAAGTAAATTAAATGTTGCAGGCTTCCAGAAATCTTCTAGCTTAGCTGTTCTGCTGTTGAGATAATACTGATGCCAGGACCTTGCGTTAATATAATGAGAACCATTAGATAGGAAGTCCACCATGTACTGCAAACACTCGGGACGTTTATCTTGGGGTCGGGTTGTGTCAGGTCCAACCAGCATGGAATGTTTGTAGCCATAATGATTTAGAACTTTACGGAGATGCTTAAAATCATGAGCCAAGGCGTGAGGAGTGATACTCACATTGAAAACATGCCTGAAAGAGTTGGGTTCATTACCCAGCTGCCAGTCTACATGGTACTTCCGGTGCTTGGAGTACTCCAAGAGCTCAATAGCATTTTGATCGTTCCAGCCGTTTTCATCACGTAACATAACATTAAGACTGAATAACAATTTCATTTTGGTGGCTTTACAGAACTCATTGATTTCTGACCATTTTTTACCAGACATAACGAAGAATGGTAGGAACTTGTGTCTGCAAAGGTTGTCTAGTGCGGAGCAAACATTTTTTGAGTAGTTTCCTGGACAGGAGTCACATGTGGTATCTGGTACTACATCTTCTCTGCTAAAAATAAGCCGCTCGGACATCGTGCCGCCGAGCCGCAGCCTTGCTGGCGCCAACGCAGCCGCTAGCTTCCTGAACCTAGCCTTAGTAAAATCCACTTTTTGAAAATTTTCTATTTGCGATGTATCAATACCAATACTTAGAAACTCATTGGTAACGATTGCTCTCACCTCCTGATGCTCGCTGATCGTGACATAACATCTCTCATGCGCGTTGTACTTGAAAAACACCACCAAAACGGCAACGTTGAAACATGTTAATATAACACAAACGGCAACCAGGCGCTTATTCGACATCATTGTAGTCTCTATTTTTTGATAAATTCATCAACACAATTGATTTTATAAATTGCGAGCTAGACCGTGCAACGCGTGGCGTTCGAGCGATGTTAAAATCATTTATATTTATTTAACCGGTATTGATACCAGAACTAGCGACCGAAAGTACCGCAGCCAAGCCAAAGCTGCGAATCGAAACGAAAGTTTCAACTTTCAATACAAAAGCGACGCGACAGCAAACACACCGACGAATGACAGAAATGTGACAGAAGGTGGGATACCAGATAAAAAATTCAAATCTGACGTTTGATTAGTGTCAAAACCACAAACGTCTAACCCCGATCGAAGCCGAACATTTATTTTATAGTTTTGTCCAACGGGGCTGCCATGATCAAGATTGATCAAAGCCCTCTACCTTAAAGATTGTAAATAAATAAGCCGAACATTCTCATCTCGTGCGTTAGGTACCTAATACCTATGTCTACAACTCGACATTGGCATATTGTATGAATGCCAATACTTACTTGCCAAAATAACAAGGAGTGAAAGCCATAAAAAAACAACATTTATGTAGTAATCAAGGATCCTATTCGTGGGTTGAAAATACTATATGCCCCTTTAATATGTTAACCTAATTTATCAATGCAAATACGCACAACTAATGAACACTTTTGAATGCGGTCATATAGACGTCTCTTTTAACGAAGGGCATTTGTAACTGGTGCGAAGAGTGTGATTCTATAAGCCGTTTTTATACTCCCATGGGTTAAATGATTTTGCGGGTTTACAAAAACTACCGCTTTAGTAGATTACTTGACATTATTAAAATCGTTTTCGGAGAGCAATTAGCTCCACAATTAATACATTACTGCATTGTGTTAATCAAATTCGCAAAAAGTTCCGTGATCGATTATTAAACTGGGGCTCTACTTTGAAATCAGTAATTCGAACTTCAGATCGCCCCGTCACTTTCTTGCGGATGAGTGACGCGTCGAGAGTAAAAGAGATAGCAATAGACGAAGTTCGAATTACGGATTTCAAAGTAGAGCCTCTGCTCCCACAAAATCGTCGAAAACCGAATACAGATGTCCGAGATATAGTGGACAACCTTACAGGGCTGGATAGCTCAGCTAGGGAGTATCGAAAATATGATATACCTATCATGTTTTGTAAAAGTCGCACAATTTTGGGAATGCGGTACCCCGGTTCACCATTTTCCGGACAACGTGTATATACGAGTAGATATATAGACTTCGGTTTAATTTTAGAACGACATATCATACGGTGCGTTGAAACGCTCTATGTTGATGAAATCACATTGTGACGACGCAAAGCACCGGCAACGCTCGTGTGGCATTGCTCTAACTATTAGTTATATTATATTTTTAGGTGCCTATATTTATATTATAGCTTCTTAAGTGTGTCAAAACTATATCTCCTTCATTTATTTAATAAAAATCGAATTCGCGCTCGTTGCGAAGACAATAGTGATATAACTGAATTTATTAAAAAAAAATTGAGGTTTTGAAAAATAATTTTGAAATTAATTTAAGAAATAATTTGTACGATTTGAAACGTGCTAAATATAGATCATTTTAATAAAAATCTGGAAATACATTTCCATTGAAGTGCTCGCATGTAATCCCCGGCAAAGTAAACAGAATACTGCTGAATAAATATGCAAGCACTATACAGGCTTCAATTTCATTTGAAAACCTACACAGGCAGTTGATTCGATTCTATTCTCTAAAATCTATTTCTATATTCGTGTATATAAAACAATTGCCGGAAGACGGAACGACTCGCCTCGGGTCAGGACGGCTCGAGTAATTTTGCTATTTTTTTTAATGTTATTGTCAGGACAAGGTTTGTATGAAACAAATAAAATCACCCGGTCGACGCCGGGTATGAATAGCTAGTAAAACATAAACCGCGTAGGGTGACGGCACCAATGATGGACACTTTTAGCTGAAGGCACCAATAATGGACACTTAACTCTTAATTCAAAGATCATGAGGTTACAAATTGATTGTCTCAAAATAAATGAATAACCCTTATCTTCTGTACCATAAGAATCAAGTGTCCATCATTGATCCTGGTTCATTACTGGTTCCATCACCCTAACTGACAAATTAAACAAGTTGCAAAAGAAACCTTAGCAAGTAAATCTGTAAGGTACATTTTGCAACTTATTGAGTTTGTTAGTTACGCGGTATTGCAGGTTCACCGACGAAATGTAAAATGGCGAGCTGATATCTCTTAACATTTTAAACGCCAGTCGGCTCTAGCGTCAACTGAAACTCGTGCCATTGACGCCACCATTTCGAATCAACTAAGTTGTAATTTGCAAACATGTTTGGCGTGTGAGTGACAAATTTTGTATTTGACGTAAGCCGTACAAAAAGTTAAACAGCCCAACCGATTTTGAAGCCTAGCTAAGGACCATCCATCAAATTTAGTTATTGTACTTAAAACACTGACACCCGTATTCACAACAATACTTAAGGTATCCTTCACTGAGTAGGTAAACGCACTGCGTTCAATACAGCTTTGTGATTGGTCCTTCTTGACCGATCTTTTGTTTATGAGACGATTTGAACCACCCTGAGCGTTCGTGAGCACTGAGACCTCAAACACCCGTATTCACAACAATACTTAAGGGATCCTTCACTGAGTAAACGCACTGCGTTCGTTTTGACGACGCGCTGGCCTAGTTGGTAGTGACCCTGCCTACGAAGCTAGCGGTCCTGGGTTCAAATCCCGGTAAGGGAAGTATTTGTGTGATGAGCGCGAATATTTGTTTCTGAGTCATGGATGTTTTCTATGTATTTAAGTATATATTTATCTATATAAGTATGTTTATCGTTGTCTAGTACCCATAGTACAAGCCTAGAGCTTAGTTTGGGACTAGGTCAATTGGTGTGACATTGTCCCCTGATATTAAAAAAATATAGCTCTGTGATTGGTCCTTTTTGACCGACCTTTTGTTTATGAGACGATTTGAACCACCCTGTGCGTTCCTGAGCACTGTGAGACCTCATAGTGACGTTTGTGAATACGGGTGTGATTTAATCGGCCTTAGAAGATAACGAATCTAAATAAATTTATCCAATGATATGGAGGTATCCAAATGCTTGCATTCGATTGCTTTTCCATTGTATTGCACCTGTAAACCTTTTCAACGCCATTAACGGATATACCCGTAGTACTCGTACCGGCAAAGGTTCAAAATTCAACCTTATAGATCCTTAGTGAACCCGCTTCGGCCTTTTTTCCACTAGGTACACCTACACGGGAAATTTGTAGAGCAACAATTGCCCGTCAACAGTACGGACGCCTCATTCTATTACACCAAATTAGAATAAGACAGTTATTGTTGACGGCCAATTATTGCTCAAAAAATTGCCCGTGCTCAAACCTTAAGGGCATGCATTCGCAGTTACGATTTTAGTTCTTTGCTGTAATCCCATCGAATGGTACGGATGTACCTATCTGTGAATGAAGTATAATTTTTCGAGTTTGATTTCTGGATTTTTCTTTAGTTAGCTGCTTATAATAGTGGCCAAGCCACCATCATATAAAGTTATAAGGGGAAGTAGTAAAACACCTATAATAGTTATAAATACGTTTAATTGATTTACAGTGGAAACACAGTCTACTAAGTTTAGGTGACAGCAGTGTGACACGACACGAATTGATAATAATTTTATCTGATACCGGTACATCGGACGTTACAAGGTGTAGAAACATACTAGAGTAACTGTTCAGAATGAATAGGCTAATTAAATACCACGGATAAGGACTACACAACTGACAATTGTTTTAATTTGAAAAACTTTATGTAAAAATGTGTTAAGTGACACTTACGTTATCTAAAAATAACACCTTTTAGACGTAGTAAATAACTTCAAAGAAATATGTGCAACTGTAATAAAAAAGAAGGTTTAATTACCTTTAATGACTCATAAAATATACCTTAATAATATTACAACAAAATTCGACATGCTAACAAAACAAACTAAGTACAAAATGATTTAAAAAACTATGATTGACTCGCTCACATCCCTCAACATTACCTTTAAAACCGATAAAATGAAATTTACGAAAACACAATTTAGTATATGGTTACATTTGAGCAAGAATTAGGTAAGAACAGAAAAGTTTATAACATACCTAAGTCCCGGAACAAACAATTAATTGCCAGGAAAAAGATAGCAATATAAAGAATAGACGCAAACAATATATGAAATAAATAAAAAGACTGACGATTCAGCGGATTTGGGTTTAAAAACCACTTCCGAGGGTGAAACCATGAAATATACATATATACAATAGTGTACTTATAGTTTTTAAATGTTTGAAGCAATTTAAGTTATACACAAAAAACAAATTAAGGTTATGTCATGTTGTGTTATGCTCAGAAAAATACTAGTTGTCTTTCACAAAATTTAATTAGTACTTACCTGCCCCGAAGTTTATTTCCGATATTGCACTATCATTCATTCGATAACTCGTTAGTTATCTACTGGCCAAAAATATACAAACAATAATTGTATTTATAGACTTTAAAATAACCTTAACGAACGAAACCTACCGCAAAATGTCAGTTTCATAACAGGCTTACAAGTAGGTACCAATTTTCATGTAACATTTTTAAATCTAACAAATTGATATGATCATCAACTGCAACTTTACCTAAGTGGAAATAAAATAATCAACTTGATTTCAACGTGAGCTCGTAACAATATGTTACATATAGGTAAAATATAAGCGTAGAAGTTATCTCAATGTTGCCTTGTGAAAGGGAAAGTTACAGCGATTTGCTACAGTTATCGGTTAAAAGCAGGTTTTATTTATTCCTAATATACAGTTTTAATATCAAACCCTAACGCACCGTCCTTTGGCTTAGAGCTCGTCGTGCTTAGGGCCGGAGAACTCCTCGTGGCTGATGAAGCCGTTCTTATCCTTGTCCTCGTGCTGAAAGATCTCTTCGACCAGCTTGTCGTGGCTCTCCAGCATAGTCTTGAAGTCTTCACTCATCTCACCGTTCTCCGGAGCTACCATTTGCTTCTTAAGGTAATCGCTGACCTGTAATTACAAAAAAATATTTGCTTTAGATATATGATTGAAAATGATAACTTATAATAATGCAGTTTCCGATCGATCAAAACGAACTAAAACAAGAAGAGCGCCAAAATGTTCGTTGATAGCTAAATGTACACCCTTATTTTAAACCAGTTGCCTTTCGATCAGTTATCGTTAACAATTTGAAAATAAAATCGGTATTCCAGCTATTGGAAAACATAAAATATCTGTTACAGTTACTGATTATTCGATCCCAAAGGATATTTAATGAACGCTTTGTAATTATCGCTTAGGGAATACCACACGAAATATGCCTGATTGTCACGGTATATCATAATATTTAAGAGTAATTCAGTTGATAAATATCAAACTCCAATATGTCCTTCAAATTTGGTATACGAATTTAAAACTTAATTCGAAGAAAGGTTTTGTACATTGTTTGTGAAAACTTATAGTAGGTATACATGCGCAGAGACTGAAAAATATCAAAGCTACTTATAATAAGTTAAGGTTAGTTTAGTTTTTAAATGGCCACTTGCAGCACAAAGAAAGATTTAGATTTAGGCTAAAGCTCAGTTAGATACTCTACATTTAAGTTTACCACTAGAATTACCGTAATTAACAAAGTAGCTCATCAGTGGTTTTCCTCGTAACCTCGAAATAGGAACTCAGTACTCGGTGTATTTATCTAGACTAAACTACTACACGATAGAGAATTAGCAGTAGATATTTAGTAGACATACTTCTGTTCCCGCCACAGACTACGGCCGCATTCACTGGGACTACAGAAAACTGCTGATGTAGTGAATAATCATACGACATCATCACACTTTGTCCGATAGTATCTCATAGTTCGTTTCTCAGTCAGTATCCATCGATAAGCTAATTGAAAAACAAGATAAATAAGTATTTATTCGACGATATACGATGTTTTATGACCTTCACTGCGTCGGTAGTCTACTAAAAACAAAAGCGCAATAGTCGTCTTCTGCGTAATTTCTAGATTACGCTGAAGAGTGTTAGACGCACCAAGACTCGAAGATCCAATCACCAGAAGAATCTACCAGCCACCGTCATACTGACCTCCTCTCGCGACAACTCCTTGTCTTTATCCGTGTCCATGGCTTGGAAGGCTAACTCGATACTCACTTCTTCTCGGGAGAGCATCTGGTCCTTGTCTGCGTCGATTTCCTTGAAGACGTTGGTGGTAGGAGGGGAGTCGCCGATGTTGATCAGCTCCACCTCGAAGTGGAGGGTGGCGTGGGCTGGGATCACGTTGCCGGCCCCGCGCTCACCGTAGCCAAGGGAGGATGGGATGATCAGTTTACGCTTCTCACCTGGAATTTGAAATTTTATATTTGTTTCAATATTCTGATGAATAGGTGTAACCACGGAATAGAAAAAACAGTGGAAGTGGCATGAGTTTCGCTTAGTATCAGACCTGTTGTCGCCAATACTCAAACTATCATAAAAACAACACGCCACCATGGAAAATGTTTTTGATGCGGCTATCGTTTTTACACACCAAAATAGCACAATAAGGCATGCTTCTGTATTTATTTCCTATTTTAGAAATATCGAAATATCAAAATATCGAAATAAGCGATCGCGGCTAAAGTATGGTAGGTTATGCGGAACTCCGCATAACTATGCCACACGTTACACGCCCACTTGACACTTCTACTGTTTTTTCTGTTCTGTGGGTGTAACAATCTGATCATGATGATTCAAGTTGTATAGTTCAAAATGCTCCAAGATTTAACAAAGCAGAGACACAGGCGGTTATTGGATAACAAAGTGGATGATATATTATTGCTGGTGACTGTACATACGAAGACCCGATGACCTAACTTTCGAAAATCGATAAAGGTATACGATTGACGTATGCTGATGATGATGACAGATCGCGCCGACGACCGCTTACGTCAGCTCCTTACAATTTGAGTTGATATAAAACAGAAACGGTTGCATCTTGGCTGGGCGTACTGGTTATTATTAAACATTTGAAGTTTCTATCAAAAAAAAATTGTGAAGTCACTATTTGGACCACCCAGTATATTAAAAATGCTCAGGCATATTTAGAGACGACAGGCAAACTTATTTCGAAAGAAATCTTAACTCCGAACTTGTGTAGGTACCTACTTTGTCTTGCAGTTGCTAAACTTGGAGCTTAAAATGGAAATTCTATATGTTTTTCGTAAGTAGGTATATAAGTTTGATATGGCGGTGTGCAAGATTTATTACTCTGAACATGCTCTGAACGACAGTTTTCGGGATATAACTGTTTCCATTATAAATTAAGTGTAATAATAAACACTTAATTTATAATGGAAACAGTTACTAAGTGTAGCAAATTATCATGCATCCCTGCTCTAACGTTGTCTGGAAGACATCGTTATTTAGCGGTTTACCGCCTGTTGTAGTAAACCTATATTTTCAAATTGTTACTCTCCATGTTTTATTTTTGTGGTGTTCAATGAGAAGTATTAATATTCGTCGGTGATTGCAAAACCGCGTAAATAAGAAAATATTTAAGGCGCAAAATAAACCTTAACAAATAAGTCAGTAAGGTACATTTTGCAATTTATTGAATTTGTTAGTTACGCGGTAATGCAGAATGCAGTATCACTGACGTATTGTATTATTGTACCTACTTATTGTTATTATAACCTTCACAGCCTAATTAATGAAATGTGGCAGCATGATAGTTGAAACTACTTGAAACCACAGTAAAGGCCATAGAAATTTGTCGCTCCCGGAAAATTGTACTTAGTTCAACAAAAAAAAAAAAGAATTTTAGGTTCAGCTTCAAAAGATAGTTTACAGTGTCAAATTACAAAAACATCACAAAGATTCTACACGAGATTGTTAAAAGAGTTTTTTTATTAAAACTGTTGCTAAATGTGGTGATATACACCTGTCGTTACAAATATTTGTTTGCTAAAATGTAATGTATTCCAATTATTTTCAATCTAAGGTGCGTCCTACTACAATTCTTATAACCTAACCAGCGACACGCAAAAAAGGCGCAGGGCGTTAGAAATTTAGATTAGAAATCTGACAGGTAAATAATAAATTATAATAGTAATCAATGAAGGGTCGTAATGAACTCACCGACACACATGTCGAGCAGTCCCTGATCCCACCCCTTGATGACTTGGCCCACTCCGATGGTGAACGTGAAGGGTTGGTCGCGATCAAAGCTGAAAAGAAAACAATTATAAGTTCATTTACCAATAAATAAGGCAATATAAAAGGCTTTTTTGAAGGGTACATTAAGTAGTGATTTAGAAAATAAGGAAATGATTAATCTTTTCTTTTAGTATTTCTATTTTTTGAAGCGCACGGCAGATTTTACATTTATTTGGAAAAATATGTTATGGGCCGAAAATCAGTCACTGCCAGCGTGTCATTATAATGTTAACATCTTATTTGTTATCCTACAAAACCCTAAATAAATCATCAATCATAGTGGTATTTTTATTGGTAATTTGGACGAAAAATTTGGTGATCGTTTACTAAATTTGGTGATTGAATACAATTCGAAGCGCTCAGTCATGAGTGTCATGACTAAAAAAGGTTGTAATTTTTAGGTTTTCTTTTCTTCAGTACATTTTTTTTGGTGTTTAATTTATTTTTTTAGGAAATAAAGCATGGGGATTTAAAAAATTTTCGTGTTCTTTATAAATGTTCTCATTAAAAAAACAAGATCAATACGAACTTATCCGAAAAATTATAACTCACTAGGTCTATTGTATTGTAGACTGCAAAAGCAGTTATTGATAAGTAAACAATAAGTACGTAGTGTTCATTGTTGGATGATCCTACGAAACTAGCCAAGATGCAAACACTGCTAACATTTCTGTTTTCTATCGACTCGATATGTATGGAGTTGACATATAAGCGTTTGACGCAATCTATCATCAGATTACGTCAATCCTATACATTATGTCGACTTTAGAAAATCGCTAACTTAGTTCTGCATCTTGACTGTTGAGTCAAAACCAATATTCTAGCGAAGTCGAAAGTGCTATTATTCTAGATCTCGGATTAATAACGTCGTATAAGTCAACATTATCGTTACATTGTTGTAAGAATCATTTGTATACACAGGCCTGACCAGAGACAAATAGATGACAATGAATGCAAAAGGCATTGTATTTTACTCTACCATGCACCGAGAAGTATGTACTTACGTCGGATTTGAATTATGTTATGAAAGTGTAGGCATGCTAACACGGTGCATCCCAGTAATTTGCAAATACTAATGAAAAGGTAACATATTTTTATAACGACTTTGTGTATTCGATGTAGATTATGCATTATGCATTTATGTTTTAGTTGATTTTGTTTTTTTATTTATTATTTTTAGGGTTCCATAGGTCCGAATAAATAAACTGAACCCTTATTTAGTTTAAAACTGACAGGACCAGGATTTTAGACACAAAGAAGAAAAATAATTACGCAGTATTAGCTTAATTCTATAACGTCTCACGCATTTCTACACCTTATTACATCACATTGTCTATGTTACCTACAAGAAAAATTGCTACAAAGCTGAACATTCAAACTAAACCTGCTATAGTTCAGTTTAATGTTACAGGACCCATATATCCAGGCTATTCGACGGCATCAGATAAATGGAGTAACTATCACATACGCCATTGTTCCCGGTGTGGTGCAACATTAATGTTTATGTACAGGGCGTGTAATCTTGTTAAAGTTATCTGTATTTTAGGACATGTTTCCGCAGCCGCATACGCCAAATTTAAGGCTAGCGACTGGCCAGTCTGACTGGCCGGCATTATTTTTTGTAGAAAGACTTTGAAAGAAATCCAAACGCTTAATAAACAGTACGTTTTATTTAATATCGCGTGCAAGCAAGACCCAAATTTATACGAAGTTTGTATTTTTTTCGTTTCCGCCGCTTGTAACTTTTCACTTGGATAACTTACAGAATAAACATGTATAAGTATGCAAAAAAGTAAGTAGAATTTTCTTGCTCTGTTCAAACTTCCCATGTACGCTTTTGTCATACTCCGTAGAGTCATCGTTCAGGCGTTATGCACGCCATCCTTTAAGGCATAGACTTAAGCGTGAAATGGTCGTCGATAAATCTTATATGTCTGAGGATAATGAAAGAAGGATAAAAGAGACAATTCTTGAAAGACTGGTTTTTGTAACAGGTGATTCAAAACTGTTACTTATGAGGCCAAAAGACACGGACACAGACAGACAAGCTGTTTTCCGATTTTTACAATTATTGCTACACCAACAAAGTAAAATAACATACAATAAGCGTTCCCAATAGGTTTTTGTTTTGAAACCTTTACTGAAATTAAGCAGTCATTTTAGTAAAACAGAGAGGGCTTATTGTCTAACGCACTCGCAATCACGATCGTTTTCATTTTGAAAATCGAAGGCGATCGCGAGTGCGTTAGACAATAAGCCCTCAAGGGGCCCTTCTTTTTTTTGGTAAAAGATTTACCTATCATGAAAAAAGTGGTCGACGTTAATAGGAATGAAAATTTATTGCTGACTAAGTACATTTAAATTACACTGCGTGGTAACTAATCCCTTCTTTTTCTACCGGCAAAATAAAAACGGGACAAAAACATACTTCAATACAATTTAATAAATACTATTTAGAATTTGAAATAAACATCGTTAAAGGTACAAATGAATATTTCCTTCAAAAAGGCTTACTGCTTAAGTTTACGCTGAGATAAAAGGACAGAGCTATATAACTGCTATAGCGCTGTCTTTTACGCTCACCGTAAAATGAACTGCATAGCTATGTCATAATAACCCCCAGTACGAATTACGAAGTAGATTAGATACCTAATAAAGGTAAAACGTTGGGCCACTTCAATTGATGTAACAAATATATTTTTACCCAAATTATTATATTGATTCTTTTTACGAATCTCTAATTGATTTCTTATATTTAAATTCTTGTCAAGCTTATCAAACCTATCCAATATCGTAGTTTAAATAAGTCATGTATAATCACGTTTTGTTTTCGAACAATTTTACCTTAGCACAAGCTCCACTCGAGCATCTAGAAATACAAATTACGTTTCGTAATAGGTCGTGCGACGCCGGCGGGTCAAGTAGGTTGCTTGAAGAATTCGAAAGCACGCTCTATCCTCTATATTCGACTGTCCAAGACGCAGGACTGGCGCGGCGTAGAAATAGTTCGGTAATCGTTAGGTATCGTTATTCATTCGAGAACTGTCCGCTTTTCGGAATAATAACACCCTTATTCACAAACAATTCTTAAGGGATCCTTCACTAAGTAAACGCACTGCGTTCAATACAGCTTTGTGATTGATCCTTTTTGACCGACCTTTTGTTTATGAGACGATTTGAACCACCCTGTGCGTTCGTGAGCACTGTGAGACCTCGTAGTGAAGTTAGTGAATACGGGTGTAAGAATGCAGGGGGAACAACAAAAAAATTTTTTTTTTCCAAATTGATAAAAAAAACTTTGTTACACGAAAGCTATAGGATGCTACAGGTATTTTAGATTAAATGCATATTTTTGTTGCTACACGGTGTAGTTATGTAAGGTTTGATTTAGAAGCGATAATTATAAAAAAAATAGTCGGTAGATATTATGAAAATTCGGAATTATTATCAATTCGGAATTAGGTAAGTATGACTCTTCTGAGTTATATGTAGTGTACACGCTCCAGGCATACTATCTGTACCAAATTTTACTTCGATCGATTAAATAGCGGATAAACAAATGCCCTTTAACTCTTATAATATGGCTAAGAATTCGGCCAGTAGGTACTAGGCCATTATATCTTTATAAGAGTTACAACCATTTGATCATTAAATACTAAATGAATACAACAATTTCAATTACAATTTTGTATTGTTATTAAACGAGACCGCTTTAACGAACGTCGGCATTGCTATTCATCGCAATAGCACAATACCGGGTATTCAGGTATTGAACACAGGAATAGCAAAATATGGAGCTGGGCACTGAATGCATTGTGACACTGTCAGTTGCAAACAGATACTAAATTTAGCTACTGTGTTTTATAAGGAAACACTTGCGGCTTTAATAAATATAATGCAAAATCTCGGTAGTTTCATAACCTCTTTAATAGAGTTGTAATTATAACTTGATTTCTTAGATGTATGGTAGCACGTGGATAATGCAATGTCTGAAAGGACCTATTTCTTTCGTGATAGTATTTATTGATTTTACGCAGCGATCGAAACTGCGCCATTCGACTTCAAAGCAACCTTTGAACCAACGAGCAATCATATTGATTCATCTCATAACGTAGTCTCTCGCATAAAAAGACTTTCTCCTTTAAGTAATATGCACTGGTCTTGGTAACTCTACACCTATACAAATCAATAAAATGTTAGTGTCCGTCTGTGATTTCAAAATAAATGGCCAAGTTGAGTAAAAACTGCTATACGATGCCTAACCATTATTGAAAGTTCTTAGACTTGTTTCTCTGTCATTTGTCCGAAAGTTTGTCTCGAATAGATTCCGAAACGGCACAGCGGATTATAATTAAACAAACACGGTTTTAAACGTTGAATTTTAACGTGTATGTTCCATTTAAATATTCGAATAGGGTATTTGAAAAGCGAAGCGAGATCTTGTTGTAAATCAAACACAAGTCTCAGAAATTATTACAATAGTACCCGATGATTTTATTACAAAATGGACACCAAACTAGCGTCTATGGCACTGATCTTAAAATTAGTGACAAAACCGATTTCGCGCCAATAATGATCAATTAATATGTATGTATGACGCAAGTGAGTGTCACGCGCAGCATGCGATCAGCGTTAAGACAATGGGGATCGGCGACCCCCTTTAGTGTCCAAAATCCGTACAACCGCTATTAAATGGCACTGAAATGAAGAGTTCATATCCATTACGACTGCAACTTTCACCATGCAAAGCTGACTCGTCTTTACGCAATGCACTCTTACGTCATATGTTTGTGAGCAGGCTTCACTTGTAATTCTACTTCAAAGCTAAGTTACAAGACCATTTTAACCTTCATGCGATTGTGGCACTAAATACCATTGCCATATGTTCTAGAATTGCGTACGCTTTACGTGGATATAAGCTGCTTTGACTCTTAAATGCAAAACTTTCGTTGTATACGGAAAATCACTTTCTTAATCGAGTACATCGAGAGGTTGAACGTTATTTATTTAACGGCAAGGTTCTTTTTCGAAAATGGTCGAGCAGATATTAGTTTCTGCGGGAATTCCAGAAATTTCCAGCGAAGTTGGCTTCTTCCACCGGACACGGAACCGGTATAGATAAATCACTCGAGGGACGCGGTCTATGGGTGTATTGGAAACCAACACAACAGCGAGGCCTGGGAGACCGAGCGTCGCTCGGGTTAAAACGACTTTTCACGAAGATGATCACTCAACAGATCATTTTCATGACCCAAAAAAAACACAATTCCACGGCTTTTATAAGAATCATTAGAGCCTTTTAGAGCCGCGATTAAAATTACATGTATACGTTTTTTGCTCGTGTCGGAATAAGTAGCAAAACTATAGTTATGTGGATACATATATTTGTACTTAGATATGAATTTAGATATGAAACAGTTCTTGTCTTCTCAGTGAGCCGTTCGAGAAAAAACACCTTCATAGCTCGCCAGTGGGGAAATTGCACATGGAGTCAAAGCTTACATAGTCATATTGAAATGTATTGCAATGTAGAATGCTAAACGCCCCTTTACAACGTCAAATAAACACTTTAACGTCTAGCTAGAACACGATGTTTAAAGCCAAGTGTTTAAGTCGGTCCGGACCCAAAGCGGTGATAAACCGGCCTGCATGTGCATCTGGCCATCTACACATATTAAAAATGCATACCATTGGAAAAAACAAAGTACGAACGGGGAATTTTCAACCGTTCGCCATTTTGTATTCTATTCGCTGTTGCCAGAGGCATAGTAAACCTTGTGGACGCCCTAACACAAAGCGATTTTCGAAAGATGTAAAATTTATAGAATTGTCATTTACGAAAACCATATATATTTTCGATAACGATAACGATAACGTTCTAGCAGTGTGTCTTTTCTACTGCAGCACAGTCCGCAGGTGAGGAGTGACACTACGACAGCATTGCAAAGTGGACTAGTTCCTAGGTCACTGGGATTCGTAAGCTACGCGATGTGATGCAGCCAGCCAGGGCAAGCGTAGGTATAGGTATGGAGACGAGTGTTGAGGTAATTGATTACACTTATTCATTCATCACCGAAATCAAACTATAAATTCTTATAGTTTCACCATGTCCGTCAGTCCGTGTGTCTGTCACACTGACTTTTTCTCAGAAACTATCAAAGTTACAAAACTGATATTTTGTACAAATCTACCTTTGTACCCCGAACTAAGATAAATGTTAAAATAAGTAAAAAAAATAAATAAGTTTAATTAAGATAATGACAAAGCGTACGTTGAACTAAAGTATGAATAGGAATAAGTTTAGGTAGACATTTCGGTCTTTATATTAATAAAGACAATATATTTTATAGCCAATGTAATTATAAACCACCCATTTTCACAAGTGTGCACACTGCACACCGAACACAAAAGCGATTTAGCTCCTAGCTGGAAATTGCCTTCAGAAATCAATCGCGTAATCCCGACTATCATGGCTTCCTGGTATCGCACAGCTGATTGAAATTTATGGGAGTATCGTAAATAACCTCACCCGTTCATTTATTTTTCACTGAACATAATAATAAACGACAACGAAACGACGAAAATAATAAATACGAGTCTAACAAAAAGCAAGCTTAAAAGCCAACTGAATGTTTTGATATTGTCGTCTATGTACGTTAAATACCCAGAGGGCTTATTGTCTAACGTACTCGCAATCACGATCGTTTTGATTTAAAAAATCGAAGGTTTGTCTGCATACAAAATGAAAACAATTGCTCCACTTTGAAGCCGGTTGCGATTGCGAGTGCGTTAGACAATAAGCCCTCTGGCCATGTTATGCCCTTACTTATAAACGTGGAATAACCTTGCAGTAGCTATGCCATGTTATGTCCTTACCTGTCGTTGTGACATTTGAATTCGACGGATAAGGGCAAAGCATGGCTTAGCTACTCTATGGTTATTCCACATTTATAAGGGGCATTATTGTGCGAGTATTATAAAGTTTTAAATCAGCAAAGATGCGTGGGCAAATTGGCCTATATGACCAATGAGGACAAGCGATATGTCACCGGAGAGGTAATTCTAAGTTGTTAAACTATTACTATGGCAGTTAGTTCAAAATCTTTGTGTGAAAAAAGTTATCGCCATGCGAAGACAGCGGTGTTTCAAAGTAATTATGCTAACATCGTCTAGTTATGTAGGAGTCCTGATGTTCCAGATTTTTTAAATATTTCATAGTTATTTGAGGTTTACCGCTACACAAAATCGTTGTAGAATTAAAAAGGATATCCGACGATATAGTGTTTATTGTTATTGGTTTCTAGGCCAGTGAAAATAGATTTCTGCCCATTCTCCTTTCAACGCTAAGAAGAATCAAACGACACCTCAGGCCCCACACGTTCGTAAGAACAAAGAATCAAACATACATACGGAGGCTGTTCTAATAAACTTAAATGCTTTATGTTACACTAAAAGGCGGCTTCCTATACCTTCCCATTGGGAATTGATTTTAGGTCACCCGAGAAAATACTCGCTCCTAATTTCTGTGGTCCTAGTGAAGAAGGGTATACGTCTCCTGAAGACCTGGAGGGTTTAAGTCTGGTACTCCTTTTATGTATATACCCTTTTTTATTGCAAGTTAAGTTAGACTTGTGCCCTTTTTCACCAGTTCCCCAGATTTTTAGTCTAGGATCCAGGGGTTTTGGCTGTGCCTAGATCAATTAGTCAGTCCAATTCTCCTTTTATATATTTAGATGACATATTATGTTATCTTACTGTTTTTAAATCCACCGATAAGAGCTATCATAACGTTGATAATACGATTACATGTCAAAAGCATACACATACATACATTAAGTAAATCACGCCTGTTTCCCAGAGGGGTAGGCAGAGACCACTTCTTTCCACCTGCTACGATCTTGACAAATCTCTTTCGCTTCTTCCACATTCATACATCGAGTCATGCACGCACGTCGGTTTCGGGTACTTAAAATTCGGCCCTTTTCCAGTATTTCTCCGATTTGATTCGAAAAAGTACGCCTAGGGCGGCCCCTGACATGTCATGTCAAAAGCAATAAGGTTTATACCTAGTGGAACAGAACCCCAGGTCAAAAACATTGCCCTTCTTCTACAGTCGGGTAAAGACCTAATTATTCTTTATTTTGCGCAGGTATTCGATAAATTTTCTTTATTTAATTTCATTTATCAATTCACAGCAGTACAATTTAATCAAAGGAAACCGCAGCAACGTTTGCTTCGCATCTAAAGTCTACATTAGCTAATTGATTTCGCGGATTACTCTTTGACAGCAATAAGACCTTTATCGAAGCAAAATAATAGTCGTAGGTATATATCATAATGTAAACTTTTTGGTTCTAAACGCTCTATTATGTATCGTAAAAAACGAATATAGTTTGAAAAACAAGATGGGTTAAAAGTGTTAAAACAAAATAAAATAAAGCTAGACTCCGTCGCCTTTACTATCACGATAATAAAACCTGCCTAGCAAAATGTTAACAATACTATATTAATAGGGGAAATGACAAAGTGGAATATAGGCAGAGTTTGCGTGAGATTGAATGTCAGTTGTATATTTTTATACAGGGTGCCATCGGAGACGTAAGCAGAAACCACTTTTTCAGACCTGGTAATTGATGGTCATAACAACGTAATAGGAGTTACTTGAAATAAACGTTCTTTTTTTTTGTTAATTTTATTTTTCAATTATGTCACTAATTCACTAAATCATGGTTACCCTAATTATTTCATGAAAACCTCTTTGGTTTTCATTCAGAAAAGTTTATTATTATGATACTTTTAAAAATAAAATGACAATGTCACTGTAAGTCACTCTTAGTAAACAATTACGCATGTGGAACAAGTGTATCTTTGCATCTCTTTCTTGATTGTAGTGTGACTACGCTGTTTGAAGGTCATCATTTAATTTTAAAGATTACATGATTAAAATTAAATAATGCAACTATCGACCTGCATTCCTGTGTTACTGTAATCTCAATTTAATGCTTAATTAAGTATTGTCACTTCTGATTACGTCTCCGATGGCACCCTGTATATGTAGGTACGTTCACACACTTACGGAAATATACTGCAGCGGTTTGGCTATCCTCAACATAGTTTGGAAAGGTGCACACTGACACGAACTGGGTTAGTATTGGTAGAAAGTCCTCGCGTCGATCGAAAGTGTGTTATGATAAGTGACATTCATTACATCCGGTTGTACCCAAACTAACGGTATCGCCTACTTTTTCGCTCTTACTGCTTGGACATAAAGTTTTTTCTCCGGTTTTAGCCGATTCCGCGACGATAGATGTAGGGACGCTCTAAATCTCGGATACGGATCGAATGCTAGTGCGTAACCGCAGCTGTAATTATTATTTACGGCCGTTCCCTTGCCCTACGGTCGATACATTTAGTTACAATTATGCTAAATCATTTTATAATTTAAAGAATCCTATGGTGCGGCGTGTGTGAATAAATTGTTATAAAATTAAAGCAGCGTGGGCACGTTGAAACCTTTTGGAAAATGGCAGCACTGCTAGGCTGCTTGCAGAGTTCTATTTAAAAAATTCAATTATGTGTAGCGCCGAGTTTCTAGTTCCGCGAATACGCTGCCTATTCTGCATATTTAATTGGATATCATACCGACGATTTAAATTTCGAATTTCGAAATTAACTGCCAGCATTGCATTCGACATTCTAAATGCAGAATTAAAAAGAAAACGCGATCGACTTCACGACAAGAGCTGGCACAAAGATAACGCCCCTTTGAATTTTTAACACGGCGGTTAGTGTTGGAAGCAGATGCTGCCGGCATAGTCGCAGATACATACTGCGAATTTAATATTTATAGCTAGCAACACACCTTGTTTTTGGCGCGATGAGACATTGCGCCGGCAACAATTTTTGCGGACGTCTATTTGATAGTCTTCGGTTTGTTTCGGTGGTGTAATTGAATTTTTTATTTGTTGTAAAGTCGTTTTACCGAATAGAGTGCGCTTTCCGCAATACTGTTTCGAGTTTCTTTATCTTTTGTTCTGTTGGGGGTTTAAGTCTAGTTATTAGTTGGGCCAATTTGGATCATTGCTCTCCAATTTTAAATGTCTGTAGACCTCAATTCATGGATATCATACTTTGGCATACAAGAACATACTTTGGCATTTATACATTTTGATTTGCAGATATTTAAAATTAGAGAACACTGATTTGAAATGGCCCGTATTTCTATTATAATTGAAAATTGGACACGGTATTGCCGCCGACGGAACGGATTTAAATCGCGTCCGTAGTCTAGCTACAAATAACCGATGAGATAAAATATTACCTTTGCATTAAACTAAAATTCTATCTTTGCAAAGTTTCAATTAAAGCTTAGGTGTATTATTAATTTAAAAAATATATGGAAATAGCAACAGGACTTTACACCTTGAATTATAAGAATGATTTAGTTAATAGTTCTAATATTTTTGACCACTTTGAATACCTATCCGAGACGCGGCACGACGGCACTCCTTGTACGTACCTACTGTATTTTTTGTAAGTAAATCAAACGTTTATTCAGTGAAATAATGTTTTTCTTCACAGTCATTGTAAATCTTATAAACAAGGGTAATGACTATAAAATGGAAAGAAATTTAAGGCTCAAATGTCAAGTAAATGTCAGAAGGTTAACAATACGGTAACATGATCAAAAGCAATATGGTTTCACCGAGTAGAACAGAGCCATGCAAGTATATGTGATAATAATAATTATGTATCGTACTTAGAAAACGAACGTCATAGAATGTCTTAGTAAAATTCACTTTCATCAACACAAATTTTTAGATTTTTATTATATTTTGTAACACATTAAATAACGAGCAACTAATATTATTAATATATTTAAGGCGCCGACGTTAAATTCAATTAATCCAGATGAGAAGTCGATTATGTTGATACCATTGAAACATTGCCAAACTTATTTGTTGCGTGTGATGGAATAGTAATAACTACATATCGTTTTACTGCTATCATGAAACTTCATGGTTGTGCAATGTGTCAGGTATTTTTTAGCTAACTAATAAAGTAATCTGTCAATTCCCGTCTATTTTTTCGGTACTTGTTGCCATCTATGCACTGATATCTTAGCCACCGAAGGGCTAAAAAATATCTGATACTTCTCTAATACAAGAGGACTTAGAGTTATATTTTAGAGCGCTATGGAGTAAGGTAAGCTGGTGGCTGTACAGGAGTGGACATGTCCGCTGCAACAATCCCGGGGTGGACCGGGGCAGCGGGATAGCGGGAAACAGCCGTGAAATGAGGATGTCCTTAGAAAATTGAAATAATCCCCCGCCGCGGCGCCGGAGCGTTCCGCGCTCGGTTTGGAAACTAAATAAAATTTATTACAGCTTAGTTTAGGACTATAATAAAACATTCTCCCATGATATTTATTTATACATATAATTACACTCAAAAAAATGAGACGCAACCAAGAGTGATTTTCTCTTAGTTAACATAAAATGAATACATTAGTTATGATAGGTACTCGACTTATGATATTACCTAATATGTTAATCAAAACTGTTATTAACAACAGCAAGTTCTTTAGTGATTCCAACTAACATCTTAGTTGATTTATCTAACGTTTGATAGGCTCGTATGGAATCAAGATGCCTATGCACAACAATCACAATCTCTTTTAGAAGCGACTTTTTTTTTTACCGTGTATGTAATTCGATTCTTCTGTTTGCGAGTAAAAACGGAGTTCCAAAATAAGCTTAGTAAATAAATAAAACTAACTTCTAAATAAGTTTGCGTATCTTTGCACTTTTAATTTTATTTTTTAAATATTTAAACTAATTTGCGCAAACACAATAAAGTACAAGTGGCAGATTTAATACCTATGTGTTAAATCGATTTCGGACTGCAGTTGTTCCAGCAGATGCTTATGAAGCATCCGCTTGAAAGCTAATTTGCTTGGGTCTTGTCTGATGCTCAGTGGGAGTTCATTCCAGAGACGGATGGCCTTAAGGGCAATCGAATTAGACATAAAACCAGTATGGTGGGGAGGAATAGAAAGTTTAAGAGAACGAGGGGAATGCAATCCACAGCCTGAACGGGGGATAAAAAAATTGAATAAACATAAGATAACCTGGAGGAAAAGGATAGAAAAAATAGGACATAGAATTCTAAGAGATCTGGGTAGTGATTCTCTCATAAGCAAAAGTGAGCGAATGCAGGAGTGAATGTCCAAACAGCGAGTTTAAGTAGTCCCGTCAGAGCGAGCAAAACACATTTTAGAGCGTGCATTCTCAATTAGGCAGCCTTATAGGTACGTTCGAGAAGCCATGCTGCCAAATTGAATACACATTACCTACACGCGCTGAAATGTGTTTTGTTCGCTTTGACGGGACTACTTAAACTCGCCGCTTGGACATTCACTCCTGCGTTCGCTCACCTTTGCTTTTGAAAGAATCACTACCCTGCGGTGACGTATGGGAAGCCAGTTAACTCAGGCCGAAAAAAGAAACATAGTCATATTTTCTAAGACTAAAGATAAAACGCATGCCATTATTAAGTAAACGCTCTAGCCTATTTAGGGAATCTTGGTTGATATTGGTAATAAATACTTCAGCATAGTCAATAATAGGCAATACGAGCCGCCCTTACCAGAAAATTATTACTTTTAAATGGTAATCAATTTTTGATATACCTAGCTAACAAAGTAATTTGGTTAATATTATGTCAAACTAAATAATTATCACAAATAAAATAACACAAGTGCTACTTTTAATGCCGGAAAATTTAAAAATTATCGTCGGAATAACGGTTATCGAAATCTCCCGCAACATTGGATAGCCGAATAACTAATTCTCCGCGGACGAATTCGCTGGCAGAAGCTAGATATCATTGTAAAGTTCTTAACTGTAACTGTGTTGCCAGGATCCAGTATGCAACGTCGCAAGCGCTACTTAAATTAAAAAAGTTGATACATAACTCGATCATCTATGGTTAAAATACCCTTCATATAAGCACTGTCCATTTCCCCCCCCCTCTATACTCTATCCTTTGTCGATGGTTCGTCCGATGTCCCTTTAGTCAATAACAGAGTTACTCTTACAAGGAGCCGACAAAAGACGCTTGTGTACAAAATGTAGCCATTGAATTTATAAAATGTCCGCTGGAAATCTTTAAAGGATATTTTAAGGTCCTCAGATATATGAAATAGAGTAGAGTTTGAATGGTTACTAAGCCTTTATTTCATGCTCCGTAACTTGCTAAGAGCTAAGTAGATTATCTTTAATGTATTTGGGAGAGCACATAATTTTTTTTCCCAACGTACCGTTATTTGAAAATATTTACTTAATACGTATTCTTATACCAAAGTAAGCTTATTGGCTTCTAGTTCTTGTCCTTTTTTAGTGTTCCTTACCAAAATGGTAAAAAAGAAAGGTTTATGGTGAGACTTCGTCGTCTGTCAGTCTGTCTGTCTGTCACAGCAGGTTTTCTCGGCAACTACAAATCTATCAACTTAAAATTTGGCACAGTTGTACAACTAGCTTGCACGCATCTGAAATGAAATTAGTAGAATAAATACCTAATTGAAAAGGGGTCTAGAATGGGGTTAAAAAATGAAAGCTCTGTCCTTTACGCTCGTCGTAAAATAAACTGCATAGCCATGGCATAATAACCCCCTAGTTCTCAAATATTATGAGATCGCCATTTTATCGAGCGTTTTTATTGTATTGACGAATTTGCACCTTGTAGCATTTACACGTTTAAAAATCCTTATCGCATTTGAAAGAAGCAGGGTAAAAATGTGATCATTAGGTTTAGTACTTTTGGTGGCATACTGTGGTTCTAGAATCCATGGAGTCGCTATTTCCTGATTATAACGAACATACCACCTTCAGTATTGTCATATTTCAAAATGCATTCATTCGTTAAATCGCTAAACCTGCAGTTTTAATGAATTTTGGTACAGCTGATATCACCGCTGTGAAAGCTTTACTAACAAACACATGTAATATGTATGGATAAACCAAACTACAAATTTATTTAGTTTCTTTTTCTATATGACGACAGGTACTGAAGGCCAAAATCAATGTGGTATCTTTATAATTATTAGGAAATAGTGACTCCATGGATTTTAAAACCACGATATGCCACCAAAACTCTCCCTAGTAGTCATTTACGTTTAAAGCAATCTACTAAGTTACAAATAGAGATATTCTATTAGAGGAGATTGCATTAATTTTTAAATGTTACCTACTTAAGGGTTTTGATATGTTTTAGTTATCAGTTTTTTATTTTTATTTTTTATTTCTTTGAATGTTTTTATAAATAGATAATAATATATGTCAATTGGTTGTAATGTAATTTCTTCATTATCAAGATTATTTAAGGATTTCATTATTCAATCGACATCATCTTATACCATTTGTAAGCACGGCAACGCTCCCTTCTTATATATCAGTCGGAAACTGAAATTTGAACATAAATAATTGAAACGCCGGCAGCGCAGCCTTATTCGCAGCAGCTATTGAAATAAACTTACAGTGAGAGCCAAAGTAGTTTGTCGAATAAAGGTATGGATGAGGTTCATTAATTAGTGTAATAAAGGTAATTTAATGTTTCGTGTAACTATTTTCTGTATATTTGCCATTTGTATCATGTCAGTTTGTCTAAAATCTCTTGTCATAATCGTTTGATATAATATTTACTGATCATAATAACTTCAATTACATAAATTCGGGTGGTATATTTTTATTGTGCATTATATCAGTTTATACATAATAATACGCAAACTGCCTGGTCGTCAATTGGTGTAAATATGTATAACAGTAATTCTGGGACGTCTTTATTTTCAAGTTATTTATAAGAATGCAAGGAATTCGGTTCTGAACCTCGCCGGCGGCTGCCGAGGCACGCTCGTTGCGCCCGCTTGGCTCGTGCTTGGATGGTCACAAGTGAAACTAAAGTTCCTCCTCGCTCCGCTCAATATGAAAAATGATGTTACACAATTTATTATGTGTAACGTTGTTAGGCAAAGGACATGTTTCAGTATCGAATCTGTACAAATGGTATGTCAACTCTCCAGTCATCCACAGTATAAACAAACCAGTAGAACATCTTTGAAGAAGGGCACATCGACCGGCTTGTATGTATGGCATAACGCTGATAACGCTGAATTAGTCGTGACTGCGGCGCCTGGGCCCGTATTATGGTCGCCTTTATCGCGGTGGATAAAGCATACGTCACTCTCGCACTTACATACCGGTCAGAAAGTGACAGATGCTTTATGCACATTTTGTCACGAGATAAACGCAACCACACTAGGCCCGCTGAGCGTGTGTGCGTAGCTGTACCCAACTAGAGCCCCTAACTAAAGGGACGGAGTTGAATTCCTTTGATGTACACTCTTTCTTAGTTTATATTTAGGTACTGTCTAGCACATATCTATTACCATAAATTATGTTAAGTTACGTTAAGTCATACTTTCTATCCTATTTCCTATAGTTGGGTCAATCTCAGATGATCCCTGTGCCAGCTCGTATAAACACGTATTACACTTGTTTCCTTGACTTTCATTAATACTTAATAATAATTAAGATGTACATAACTTATGTTTAGCTTCTAAATATATCTACGTTAAGCACCTGAAAGGGTAAAGTTTTAGTGAGGTAAGTATACATACGGGTATATGCCCACATATATACATACATACCGACAAACACATATACATGTCAAAAAAATAACCTCCTTCTTTGGCAATCGGGTAGTTCCAGTACAGAGCAGCTAAACACATAGATCTAATGTAATAAACACATTTTCACATATGTTAATGAAAAGTTTTTTATATTCGGCAGACCATGCCATTGAGGTGGTTCTCCATTAAAATTTGTTTAACAGTTTAAAAAGAAAACAGTTAATATGCTTATTTGGTACGCAATCACATTTATTTTTACTTTCATGATGTTACACATGTTATAAAAGCATGTTTTATTTACATGCGGCGTGTAAAAATGGGGTAGCTTCTCTATAAGTTAGTAAGCACTAATAATATTGACACAGGTGATATGTTTTATTCCGGAAAATTAAGTTTTCCCGCGTTTTTTAACCGCAATATACACTAAAGGCGGCCACCCGACAAAATTTTATACTGCTCTAAGGCCGCCGCGCTGTGTCGGTGGTGAGTATTGCGTATTTCATAGACGAATGTAGAGTTGTATCCCAGAAATGCTGCTTAAGATGATTCTGTCAAAGTAGGAAACGTCTTTAGAAATCTCATAAAATGTATAGACTTGATGTAAGTAGGTGAACGCACGCAGCTTACGTCAATTGAATACATTTGAATGCTGGTGCCGTCAATTTTGTCTTGAATTTACTGTGACTGAACCTCATGACGTAGTGAACTGCAACCGAATAAGACCGCGGAAAGCTGCACCCAACGTCACGTCCGGGCCCGAAGACCGATGCATCTTCGTATTAATATATCATTTCATCGTAACTAAGTGGACCGGACAAATTGCTCGCTAGTTTATTTATTTACCGGACAGAAGGGTAGACGTGATCGATCATCCGGAAGCATAGTGCCGAAGGCAAAGCGCTTTTTTTAACAGAGGCGTTTTTTTTTAGCACTGGCTACTTGTATGATTTGAAGGAGCGTTCCTTTGAAAGGTCTGTCTTTTCATATTAAGAATCATTTAAAAAAAATATTATCACCATCCCATATAGTTTATAATGAAGCGTGGGTACCTTTTTTAAGTAGCCGTTTTATAACCGGTCATTATATGCGCTTAAAAAATAATAATCAAATGTAAAAGACTGTCTCTCTCTCTCTCTCTCTCTCTTAAATAGCTTGCCAACTTAAACTGCCTCGTATTGTAAGGACGTAAGACATAGTTACATACCTAACACTATCATAAATACGACACCACCTTGGTTGAACTGTTTTGTCATTCAACAGTGTTTGTGTTATTTGTTTGACATTAGATTAAAATCAAAAGTCAAAGTCATTCAATTAAATATTGTTATTCCGCTCTGGCAACAATAATTGAGCTCGCCATACAAACTGAGATGCAAGTTGCTTTTTTAAATATGGTTAATAGTCATTAAGGCAACTCACCTCCTGGAAGTAAGAACGTATTTGTATATTATTATGTAAATGACAATGTCATTAGACACCCCATAGGATGCAGATTTCAGATACACGCCGTACAAAAAACAAGCACAGTGTTGTAGTGTAGCATTATTTACACCCGTGTGTAACGTCAATGCTTTTGCAAAAAAATTAAGGGTAACGCTGCTACGGCGTAGAGGCGCTACGAGGGAATTGTAACTAGTTTAATTAAAAGTTTCCTGTTCAGCAGCTGGTTTGGTTTGCCATAAAATAAATAAGGACAGGATATAATTTGGTGCGGTCGTTTAAAAATACACAAATGTTTTTTTTTTGGTAATCAATATCGATAAAATGTACAATTCAACAAAAGCAAAAAGTCAACGACTTATCGAGACCGTCGCGCGTCGTCTTAAACTACAGCAGTGGCCATATGACCTTCAGGCTATATCACTAAATTAGCTCTTTGACACCATAATATTACATTGTCTCGGGATTTTTATTTCATTTTTTTTTCATAGAAAATTGGTTTGCTCTCTACTAACTCTTTTGTGCAATGCACGGGTCAAAAGTGGCTACAGGCACAATTAACTCAATATATAAATCAGTGTCTATTAATCAACCACTGTTTCTTTGTTCGTGTGTCACGTTGGCGCCACTGAAAACCAGGGTAGTGATTCTCTCAAAAGCAAAGGTGAGCGAATGCAAGAATGAATGTCCAAGCGGCGTGTTTAAGTAGTCCCGTCAGAGCGAGCAAAACATATTTTAGCGCGTGCATTCTCAATTAGGCAGCCTTATACGTTCGAGAAGTCATGCTGCCAAATTGAATACACGCGCTGAAATGTGATTGTTCGCTTTGACGGGACTACTTAAACTCGCCGCTTGGACATTCACTCCTGCGTTCGCTCACGTTTGCTTTTGAAAGAATCACTACCCAGCACCGCGGTTAATGCAGTGACATAGTGCTGAGTGGTATCAATTTCGACGTCACAGACAGAATCACCCATGGCAACATTATGCTACAAATGTTTTTATGCCGTTCCATCTTTATTGTTTAATTTTGATTTCTGTGTTGCCATTATTTTTTCTTTAATCATTATTGTTATTTTCTTGTGCTCGTTGAAAAAAAGAATTAAGTCATTTCAACTGTTAAGGTTGTGAAAAATAAAACAAAACATCCAAGCAAAGCCCCTCGTCAGTACATTTCATTTAAAAAGAAAACACAGGTATGACAAACAGGTAGTCATTTCGCCACGCTTACGTGTACGCTGGGTCATATATCTTTTTATCCAAAACCTCGTAAGAGGGAACATTTTTTTAGTAAAAAATACACATGCGGGCATAAACAGTGTGCGAAATAACCGTTCATCTTAAACATTTGTCAGGAGCGGCTTACGTTAACTTAGTAGGGAGAGCCCTCGCCGTGGGTTAGGTCGGCGTCCCACAGTTCAAGCGCTGAATGAGCGAGCTGAGCATACAGTTTGAAAGAGTTATCGATTGAAAAAACTGGTTTTTAAAAGAAAAAATTAAGTGATTCCATCAAGGAAACGGGCTTTCTATTATTTAGCTCGTTTCAGTACATTTTTAATGCGCTTTTTAAATTAATTTGTTCTATGTTTAGAAGTGATGTCACTTGTCACATAAACGTGCCAATGCTAAAGTTTGCTTGAAATATGATCTGTCCTTATCTGTCATTCTGACATTTGAATTGGACGGAAAGGGACAAAGTATACTTTAACTAAAATAGGTTTAAAGTGCAGTTATGAATACGGGGTTAATCTAAAGAGTATTTGAAGAATGTTCATTGTTTTTGAAATCATTTTTTTTTATTGTGTTTATATGCGTTTCACTACGATACTAATTAATAACACCAAGTAGCAATATCCTAATGTTCACAAACCAATAGTTTAATAAGGAGCAGGGAGATCTTATAGTAAGTACTAAGTATACTACACCATCAGTTCTATTTCACTATTTAAGGTAACTTTATAATTTTTAAACGATTTAAATTTGTTTTCCTTAACAGAACCTTGGTTAGTACTTGAAATAAAAAAACCAGTCTCAATGTCCAAGTTGTAATATTGAAGGAAGTAACAATCGTATAGCATCGCTAGCCAGTGGATAGAATACTTTAGGGCCCGTTTATAATGCCGCATGCCACAAATATGTGGCGCGGCTTGACATAAGGTGTGAACAATTTTATAAACAACATATGTAAACAAAATCGACTTATATCTGTTTTAATGCTTTCCAGAAGCGTTTTCAGTTACTTTGCTACGCAAAATGTACACATTTATTATATAATATTTTCGTTTCCTAACAACATTATCTACTTTCTTATGAATGTCACTTGTAAGACTAACACGTTAATCTCAGATAAATAATTTACACAGAATATGGTTTAAAAGTATGCAACTTACTTAGTATACGATTTTACTTAGTATAAAATACCTGCCACAAATAGTCAATATAACAGAAACTTAGCCTCAAGGCGACACTGATTCCGAGCGACGTGGCAAAGTGTGTTAGGACTTTAAGACAAGACTTTTATCATAGAGTTTTGACCCAGTTTCTTCATCGCGAGAATTTTATCATGAGTAAAGTTCCTCTAATTGGAAAACAGGATGTAGAAGATGCACTTGCTCGGGTAATGTGTTACTTTCCGAGCGGTTTAGTAATGTATGAAATATGAAAAGCCAGCCAAGTGCGAGTCGGACTCGATTATCTATATAACATTAGCAAAAACGGGCAAAAAAATCACGATTGTTGTATGGGAGCCCCCTTTAATATTTATTTTATTCTGTTTTTAGTATTTGTTGTTATAGCGGCAACAGAAATACGTCTTCTGTGAAAATTTCAACAGTCTAGCTATCACGGTTCGTGAGATACAGCCTGGTGACAGACAGACAGACAGACGGTCCCGTTTTTACCCTTTGGGTACGGAACCCTAAAAATGGGTGTGTATCAGTAAAATTATCTACCCACTGAACCTCGCAGCGTTTCATTGGATCTATTGTTCACTCTTTTCGGACATAATCGAAGAGTGTCAAGCGTCCGATGCAACTACGGCAATGCAACTCCGAATAGGACATCAACAACAACATTGAATGGTTGTATTTTATTTGATGACTTATGTTTTGACATATGTATGTATATAGTACCTTGTCACTTTAATCGCTGTGATAATTGATTTATGGCAGTTTAAACATGACACTAAATAGACAAGGTAATAAAGTGTGTACATATTTATGAACTGGACTGTACAGCGATTTTGCAATAACGGACAGACAGACTGTGACTGCCGCACTCAGAGACGTCAATTAAATTTAATGCTTGTTTAGTGACGTGTTGCCTTATTCTATTGCTGTAGCAAAGAAAGTGACAGTAGCAACTTTAATCAAGCACTAAATTAAATTGATGCCTCTGAGTGCGGCAGTAAGATACTTAGTTTTATTAACTAGTCAAAGGCATATTTTGTATCCGATATTTTTTTAAGTTATTTGAAATAACCACCTAAAACTGTATGTAATGTATCTAAAAATGCTAATATTATAACCTGAAATCATGCTAAAGTTGTCTGTGACAGCCTAACCGGTTCTCATACATATTTGTATCAAAACCGGGCCATATTCTACACTGTTGCATATATTCTATCGTCGTTTGACCATGTAGCTTTCCTCAATAACCGACATCGCATATTAAAATACCGCTGCTTAAAACGGAAAGGTCGTATGGGCGTGGGAAGAAAGTTAGAAGTATTACCTTCTAGTCTTGGCAGGATTATGTTAATGGATCCTAAGTAGCCCACTTGGTGCATCCGTTATGATGTAAGGTTCGCTGGTTTTACTAAATTTTTCGATTTAGGAAGGAAGGCTAACGTATACTTAACTTGATTTTTCACTGCATTTTTTTCCTTGTAGGTACAGGACAAAAACTTCAATTCTATGGATAAGAGATTTCTTTTTGCAGGCTTCGTCCTTACGACCCAAAGTTGATTTAAGAAGGGGAGCTATATGGGCCTTTATTGATGTATTTTTTTCTTTACGGGGGAAATAGCCGTCAAAAATCACATAATTATTGCAGATGTTTATTATGAAGCATGCTGAATTCATTTCCGATATTTAATTTACTTACACAGTTTCATACAAAAATAAGAAAAATTTGAAAAAAGCCACAAAATAAATTTTCCTTTGTAGTATATTATTTCTTTTTGAAATAATATACAAATTACTTAAACATTATTAAGAAAGTAATTTAATTCTTAATTTCAAAAAGTACGCAGTTACGTGTCGCGAGTAATTAAAGGAAGAAAGTAATACAAAAGTACATAAGTACAAAACAATTTATTAGGAGAGGACCGAAATACATAGGTACATATACGTACATACTACCTTCACGCCTGTAATCCCGGAGCACAGAATTACCTACAACTCTAAAAACTTGTTGTTAATTCAGTAACCACATTTTGCACAATTAGGCTAAGATGTTTACCAGTGTGTTAGTGACAGGTTGCAAGCCCATCGCCTAACAGTACCACAAGCCTTTATTCCCTTAGTCGCCTCTTACGACATCTACGGGAAGACAAGAAGTGGCACTATTCTAACCCGCGAACCACAAGGGGGGGAGGAGGACCGAAATAATACTAAGAAATCTACTAGGTCGCGGAGTTGTCGCCTAATTTACTTCAATAGAACAAATCCCTTCAAAAGTTAACACACCACAATCTCACTTTACGTGATGCAATGATGTCTTTCAAGGAGGAACATGTTTTTCAGGAAATGCCTTATAACGACTTAGGTAGGTACTGCTAAATTAATCGTGAATTTTGTAATTTATCCATGAAGTTGGTCCAAGAGTAACCCTCAAGCCCTGTCTGATAGGATTCTCGCAGGAAGACAAAAAAAAAAAACTTTTTTTAAACCCTACATTTTGTCCCGTTTGAACTACTTCACGCTTGCGGATATAGTAGAATTTAGAACGCAGATTTTGAGCGGAAAATTATTCTCAAGTAGTTGAGGTGTAAAAACTTTAATAAGTGTAAATAATCAGATACGGAAAGATCCAAATGTAAAAATGTGAAGTCTGAAATGTTAAAAGCTAGGGATATACTTTAGTATGAAATACGAGTAGGACACTGGAGGACATAATCCTAGTGTCACTGCCGGTTTTTCTCACAGTCTTATTTTAGTAAGTTGAAAAATAGTCGTCCTATTTGAAGTTAGAGGTCTGTAACAAAGTATTGCAACGATAGAAAATATTTATTATGGCTTATTGTTGTGTTGTGGGTATCTAGCTGTCAAAACTTTATCTATACGAAACCGGTACCGCTGTGCTGTGACGCCTGTAACCGAGTCCATGATTATCCATTGTCCACTGAACATCATTTCAAATTCCAAATTCAGTGGTTAAACATCGATTATCTGGTTAAACCAAAAATAGCCCCGGCCATCGAGCACGGGATGGCACTAACTAAATAGATAACCATGGTGCAGACTATCCATTTACCACAGATTACATACAGGTTTATCTCACCGCTTTTACGGGGGTCGCTTGTCGCGCTTGTGGCTAGAGCGATTCCAAAGTCGAGCGCGTGGAAAAGTGCCTTTAATTATTAACGTTCAGTGCGCTTCGTAAACGCGACTTGCGAACCGGATCACGACGCAAAGGGCGTTTACAGCGCTACCAACATAACCTTGCCGGCGGCAAAAAGAAGAATCAACGCGTAATTCTACTTAGGCTTAGACAGTAACGTCTTATGCAACGGCATTTCTATGTTGGTATAACGGTACGTATTTTTTTTAAAGCCACGCATTTGAAAAATGCCTCAATTGCGTCGAATTGAAGTGTGTCTCATTTCGTGCCGAAGTGCGGGTAGTAAATAAATCAGGAGTTACATTTAGAGGCGCTTTTCAAGCTGTTATTTATAGGATTGACAAAATTATTTACTATCAACTGAAAACGAAGATTTTAACTGTCCTCAAAATTTAAATAACTTTGTGATAGAAAAAAAAGTACACAAGTACACGCCTCAAAATTATATTCTACTCGTAAGTATCAACTATATGATTGATTAAGCAGTGGAAGTTGCTACTTGATTTCTATTTCTATTACTCTATTTAGACGACAGCACTTTCTAGTAGTCATTAGGATCGCGACTTCGCGACAAGAACATGTATCACAATTATATTTTCCAATATTTTTTTCTCTTTACATGTACCAATTAAGATAAGGACTAGGGAATGCAATTTAACCGGTTATTAACCGTTTTTGTATGAAAATAACCGGTTAATACTGGTTTTAACCGGTTATTTGCATTCCCTAATAAGGATAGATGTAGATATCAAATCGCAAGGGACGTGGGTGCCGAAGAGCCAATCGCCGACAATAAAACAAGAGATCGCGGTCCCCCGTACATAATTCAGTGGCCACATGTGACCGCACAATTCACGGCCCACCGACTGAACTGACTACATTATTCACAGACTATATATTTTTTACTATTATTTATGTGTCGAAAGAGCGGACATGCGATCGTGTTAGCATGGTTACGTTGGTAACACATGCAGCCGGCTTTTGTTTTGCTATCACGACGTTTTTTATTATAGTGTCTACATCTCTGCTGTCCTGGTTTAGAACGTTCGAGATTAAAAAATAGTTTGCGTTTCTTTTGAGTTACGCTGGTAGAGTACGAATGCTTTATATGCCCTTTAAAATTATTAAAATTATTATCGTTTTATGAATTCATAATAAAAGATTTGAAGAAAATTCGTGAATTTGGTATTTTCCAAAAAAATAAGCGGTAATTTTTCCATTACGTCACGACAATTAATTACTGCTATTTATAAGACAAATAGTGGCATCTCAAACAAAACTCCTTCAGCAAGTGCAACCGTTTTACTAACGAGTGAGAATGGAAACTGCTTCGGTTATTAAATGTGCGGTACAGCCTACTGGCGTAAGAGGGTAGTATATAAATGTATGACAAATTCTCGTGCTGCAATGGAAAAGCTACCGTTGTTAATTTCAATCCTCGAAAACGCATGAATATCATGGTTCTAAAAAGCTGAATGCGATAGAAAACAAGAGTAAGGAAATTAATCAGACTAGGCGTGTCGGCAACCTACACTTCTTGAAGCCAAACTTCAGAGATTCGAGCGTCAGCGGAAAGTAGCCAGATACAAGGCTTTTCCGGCGAGTATTACGGAGGAACTCAGAGCATATGTTAATGGTGACCTAATTTATCCGTGCATTCTACAAGAAAGAAGAATAAGACTGTCATCTTGTAGCAAAGGTTGCAAGTACATACGAACTAACCTGCATATAATACAGACAGGAAGTAGATTTTAGAAATTACAGTAATTGTGACGCAGGGATCTCGTTTACTAGTGGGAAGGGGCAGTCACTAGTAAAAGTTACCAGTGAGATAAAAAACGGCAATTTTTGATGATTTTATTCACCGGACGAGATTAAACAATCTACTCCCAGGTTTCAAAAACTGATTCATGAACTTAAGTGAGCATTCAAATAAACAGAAGTCATATTTGCTGGAATATTCGATATCAATTCAACGAATGCAGTCTAAGTGAGTAGACCTTAGCAGCCACAAGGTTCATGAATATATGATATGTTTTAGATAGTCTCAATTACAGTTTAAACATCGTCCGTCTCACTGCTCCGGGCGGAATAAAATAAAACACCCAAATACAGTTTCTTTTCCGAAATATCCTGAATATTTCGGCAAAAAGGCGATCCGTAATGACCACGTTCGTGCGTTCAGCAAACGTCCGTGTTGCGTATGGTTTTTAATCTCGATATTCATGAAGATGACGAATACCCACATATTTCAAATAAAGTGTGATGTTGGGCACGAACTTTCATGCATTAGATATCGGCGCGTAAAATATCAGACGCCGGGCGCATTCAGAGAGGCAGTACTCGAATTTTCTATTTAGATACGGCCCCGTCGGGACGATTCCAGCTTTTCAACTGGAGAAGAAATTTATATTAGTTACGCGAGTTTTGGCGGGCGACGCGCTAAATTTGGGAGAACCCCGTACCAACGAGTTTGATTTTTAGTCTGGTAAGAAAATAAAAACAATGTCAGGCGACAATCTTACATTATTTGAACTAGACTCGGGCTTTATGCTTGTGCTATAGCTAGTACCACTATTGAAATATTTACTTATATAGATAAATAAATATAGGTACTTTGTCTAATCATACAAGCCTCGGGAGTAAATATTTGGCATTAACGGGTTCGAACCATAGCTTCGTAGGCAGGATTACTATTACTAGGTACCTAACCTACTAGGCTAACCGCACTATTTTGGAGATTATTGATTATATTATTTATTGATTTGATTTGAATAAAATATAGTTGACGTCGGGTCGCATGAAGGTAAATTTCCGCAAAATAATTATTTAGTCAGCTGCATCACTTAGACATTTCGCGGTGTAGGAATTAAATTAGTTTAAAGGAAGGGGCTCTTAGTTATGTTCTAGATGGAGAGTGCTGCCATTATCTACTCGTATATAAAGAGCTATATTTAACAAAGATAAAATAAATGCGTTTGTAAAACAAAGACCTCTTAGACTAATTCTGTCGGTTCTGCATTTTTCAGAACTCGCTAATAATTGCAAATCTTTACTACTTGTTTATAAAATAAAATTGAGTCGATTATTACAAAACGCTGTCCTGTTTCACTTTTAATAATATTTTATAAAACGCTGTAGATCAACCCACGACAAGATTTAATTATCTATTATTTATTCGAATAAAAAGTTCTATGCCAGGGCATAAAACCGCCATTACTGCCAAGTTTGTAAATAAGAGCTTTCGTTACGTTGACGATAATAAATCACGTCAAAAGCAATGTTGTTTTACCGAGTGGAATAGAGGTCCAAGTTCCCTTTATTTCATAATTTCATAAACTATTAAGTACTAACTATAAGGATGAAGCCAAAGTAGCGTTTTTTTTTTAATTTAGTAGCGTATTTTCTGACGCCGTAGTTTCTGCTGTGTACCCATCCATTTTGCATCGCCGTGTGAACCAAACCAGACTTGTGTACGAAACCTAAAGCAGCAGAAATTACGCGACTCACAACTCAAAAAAATACGCTCGTTTGGCTTATCCCTAATAAAGCAAGTAGTACTTTTGTACTTGAGTCGTCGACCGTTTTTGCATGCTAATTATAAGTAAAATGATTCATTTCTCAGTAAGTGATTTATGTAATCTTTTGAGAAATAAAATGTCTTATACCATTAAAGCAACTAGGAAACCTGTACCTACCTACATAAAAGAAGAAAAAAAAAGCCCGGTCTTAACTCACTTCACGACTGGCAAAAAAAGTCAACGCAAGACAACCGGTCACAGGTAAACAGCAAAATTGGTCACGGTTTATGTCTCATTTACGGAATCCTCGGCGCTTAATTAGTAGTTCGATTAACGTGAAATTCTGCACAGTTATGTAAATCCGATGACCAACTACTATGATAATGTTACCATCAAGCTGGTACGATTATCAAGACGGAATGTGAGCATAAGAACTCCTCAATGGCCAATTTAGTAGAGAGTTTGGAAACCGTTTGACTCTTCTTTCAATACAGACTCAGTTTTCTTTTTTACCTATCTACATTAGATTTAATATAGGACTTTATATAACTTGTTGCAAGTGTTTAACTGGAGAAATCCCTAGCATCATAGCATACTACTTAAGTATTTACGCTTCGTGGTCATCTACGTAACAGCGAAACAAAACTAAGTGAAATATGGAAGTGCTGGGCAAGTTTTAATTCTGTCGATGCAACTTCAAGGATGGCGGGCGTTAATAATTCAGGTGGAGGGGAGACCGCGTCGTTACAGACTCCAGGGTTACGTCTTTGAGGAGTTAGGATGCTGGAAATGGCTGAGAGCGGGGTCTGGGCGATGTGATGCAAAAATCCAAACTGAACAATTGCAAAATAATACAATGTTAAACTTCGAAAGTTCTGTTATAATAGTTAATTTCGGACTTTAGTCGGTTCATATGGCAACAAAAAGAGACATAAAAATATCAAGGTAATTTGACCTTTTAAAAGTCATCGAATACGTGTTGTTTTCGATGCTCGATAATACGTACCTACATACATTGTTGCAAGATTTGTGATATACGTCGTAGGTCGCAAGGTCGTATCCAAGCATCGTGTAATCGATATAGGTAAATAAGTGTTAAGAGTTATATGCAAACCCCGGATGACGGGAGCAAAAATGTACCAGTGGCTAGTGATTTAAATATCGAGTAAGTTTTATCGACATCGTCAAAAAGCAATTTTCAATCATCATAATTAATGGTTAAGTTTGAATACCTTCTAATAATTTGTAAACCTCTTTTATTTGTACTTATCGCAACTATAAATAACCGATATCTTACATTGACTTCAACTCAACGTTTGAAATTATATTGAATAACAATTAATTCAGTGCAAAAGTATTCCTTAGCATTTGAACGAATTGAGAACCTCCTTCTTTTTAGGGTTCCGAAGTCAAACTAGGAACCTTTATATTTTCGCCATGTCCGTCGGTCTGCAGCCTAGTTTAGAGACTCTTAGTTATAGAAAGCTGTAATTTGGCATCAATATACGTATTAGTCACGCCGCCGACCAAGTGGTAAAATAAAATCTTGAAAAGGATATTTTTGTTTGACTACGTAATGAATGCGATAAATATAAATAAAGGAGGTTTACAAATTATTAAAAGGTTTATAAACTTAACCATTATTATGATTGAAAATTGCTTTTTAACGATGTCGATAAAACTTACTCGATATTTAAATCACTAGCCACTGGTACATTTTTGCTCCCGTCAACCGGGGTTTGGTTATATGACTAACGAGTTGCGTTTAAAATGTAGGGGCCTCGTCAATACTTGAAATTATTTAACGTCGTTTATTATGCCACTATGCCTGCAATTCTTGAATAATAAGTGACGTTACGTGGACTTTAGGTCGCCTGTTGATGCAATCGATATTATGACGTTCATTTAAGTAACGTAGGCTGGTCACTTATATTGTAGGCACTTCGCATTCTCAAAATTGACGACAAAATTCTAATTTAACCAGGCCTTATAGATTTTAAAGTTGAAAAGCAAAGTAAACAAGCTTAATTTCGGGAAACGTACGATTTACCTGGATCTATTAAATGTTAAAAGACTTATTTCATCCAATAAAAAAGAAACTGCGTTTGAATAATAAATGTCTGAATGTTAACTTCACTCCTGTGATGACCAAGATACATGCTCAGCCTAGTTTGGGGGTTTTAAATTCAACATTTTAATCCACTTAAAAGTAGTTTTTCTTAGAAAGAATACCTTATATATTCGTACTTGTATTTTTAGACCTATATTCAGTACATACTTATAGATTAAACACGACTCATCGGCGACGATCGGTCTTCATTTAAGGTAAGGAATTGAAATGTATCAAACAACGATTATGTCAATTCCTCAAGAGCAAAATCGAACTTTATGGTTTGATTTAAAATTAAATTAGGCAATTGCTGATTAAATTGAGATTTAATCATTGTCAATGAAATTGAAAATGGAATATTTTCATTTTTCTGCCTCTAACCCAAAATAGCGTTTTGTGCGTGAAAGCGACGGACTATGTTTCTCGAAGGTTTCCGCATGTATGACAAACAAGAAAAAAATTGGCTTAGCAAAAAAAAAATTGTATTCAGAGACAATAATAATATATAATATAGACTATACAGATACACTGCAGTTATAATACGGCCGCTTCTAGCGCCCTATAGCGCTACGCAGTTGGTATTACAGCGCTTTACGACTGTTGGTCGCGAGTTGGTGTGATCGCGAGCCGCCGTCCATTACCCGTTCTTACAGTCGGTTACGAATCGTTTCAAACGACACATTTTACACATACACAGCGCTTTATTAAATTGTGAATATTTCGGTAATTCTATGTCTATGGTTCTTAAATGGCCAGGTTCACACCGCTACAATAACTATTAGACATTAGTATAAGGCCGGCATTACACCTGCAAATTATTGCTGAAAGTTTCGAGACGCAACTACGGGTAAGAGTGAGTGTCATATATCTGCATCTCTCTCTTGCATATAGCTTTGTTTCAATACTTACAGCAATAACTTCCATGTTTAAAGCCGGTCTTAGACACTCTCGATAGAATTGTTCTTTCAGAGCTGATATCTCTTAAACGGCCCAACCGATTTTCATGAAACCTAGCTAAGAACCACCGCTAGAAAACCTGCTTTCAAATTTGGTTCAGCTATTTTAGAGCCACGGTGCCGGTGCCACAGACAGACACACAGAGAGACACCTACTCATAGCGGTCAAACGTACAACACCCCTCTTTTTGCGTCGGGGGTTAAAAATAAATAGCGCTGCGACGTTGCTATAAAGCGCTTTAGAATTGAATTTTTAGTCGTAAGCTATTTCTCGTCCTAAAAGAGTCCGATACGACTCGCTTCAGCTGGATAAGTAATTTAATGGACAAGACATTTTAATGATGTTAGTGTCACTATAGAATAAGACTTATTGAATAGGTAATTGTCAAAATACACTTTCACTGCCAGCAACAACCATGTTGTATGTAAAGTCAAGGACTTTATTTTTTATGCCACTATGGAACCCTGTCATAATGAAATTACGCCAAAATTAATGATTAACGTTATGCGACAGGATTCCATAGTTGCATATCAAATCCTTCACTGTACCTAATCTGAACACACATGTGCCTTGCAAGGCATGATACGAGCTCACCACTTAATCAGTTTATAAGAGTCCCTCAGCCTGTACAAAAGTTTCAACAACAGAACCAATCGCGTCACTGGTAGATGACGTGATACGAAAAGTCACGTGATCTACCAGAGACGCGATTGGTTAAAAACGAAACGAATAAAAACGATAGTTAGCGTAGTGCATCTTGGCAGGGCCCTCTGGACCCAAATCCTGATCTGTGGTAGTCTTAAGTTTCAACATGTGTAATAAATACAGTACAACCGCCCATTTAGTTAGCAATACCCGATTCAATCCGGCGAGTGTATGCCGATCCCATAAACAAGCCGAATACCGATGGGTGTATTTTTTTCAATATTAAATATTAAAGGGCGGGAAACCTCGCTCGCTATAAACTCGGGCCGCCATGTATCACCTGGGCTCCCGACAATCTTATTTTATTGGCTAGTGGAGAAACGTATCGACGCAACTAAGATATGTTATCGGTATGACGTGATTCTTCAGTTTGAACGGCAGGGTACAATACTTATCTTAAAGGGCACATATATTTTGAATCCTTTGAGTATAGCTATTATGTTTTAATGTGTGTTTTCATTGATTGTCAGTAATCGGATATAACCATAGTTAGTGGCAAGTTAGGTTAAGGTTAGTTGTAAAAGATTATGCATTACGATGAACTGCTTGTGTACTTTTAAATGACGTGTTATTTTATTAAATCAATTAATAACTTTGTTTCTAGACACATCAGTTAAGACAGTTTTCTATGACATTGAAGTTTCTTTTAACGGGTAGCTCATACAATCGGTTTAACGGGCATTTAGACTATTACCAACGCTAATAAACACCTACGGTCTTTCATGATTCACGCGATTAGGGTAAAGTAAAATTACTTCATTAGAATATAAAACACTTCCGATCACGAACTTCTGTCTGATGAAGATATAAAACAATACACAGCTCCGTGGGATGTCTTTTCTTTCTGATTAAACAGACTTATGATCAGATCGGAATAGACCTAAAGTTCGCAAAAGGACAGAGTGGTCACAACCGGCTAAAATATTAATTTATTTTTGCTTGTTTCGAAGGTTTGTAATGACCCCATGACTTAACTTTATTCCTATGATACCTAACAGAGAACAAATATATAATACATATTTGTGATACCTATTAATTAATCTCTTTATACAATTCATTTACTGTACCAAATCACACGACGCGTTGAACCCAAATATTCCCAAACGTGAAACATGACAAGTCTCAAGTTCTTCAATTTGCTTCCCAAAGCGTAGGGACAATTCTCTTGACACCTTTTAAGCCCCAAAACAATTGGCGTCCAACACCCTTAGTCCCTATTTTTCCTCATAAGGTGCCAAAAACGCAATCCGTATATACGGCAATACAGCCGGTCTAAAATAATAAAAGAAAAGCCAGTAAGCCCGAATACTCATACCTACTGCTTTTACTTTTAGAAGGATACTATCTTTAATTTAATGCTTCCGATCTTTTGTGTCCAGGACTCAAGTGAATGTAAGGTAGAGTTATTGTTCATATGCATGGTAACAAGTATCAAGATTTTTTGCATTTAATTTGCAGCAGCGCAGCTCCTACTCCAAAACCAGTGGCATCGGTGCATTAAATTGAGGTGCATTCTACTGTACGTGGTACCTTTCAACCGATGCACAGTAACGGCTATCTAGCAAAAAGCACCATGTTAGTCTTTGATTACAAACGCAGAGCTTTAGAAATCGTTTCGCAGTTGCAAGCCGTTCGCAGTGCAGCGTTCATGTATGCTTTTTGATAGAGGCGGTAGGCCTAAAAAAGGGTGGGATACAGCAGGACTGCTTAAAAACTTTAAATATTTCGCTTTATTTGACGGAATGTTGGGTTTAAGATATTAGTAATACTCAAGACAGATTTCTACTTTGAAAAGGCCCTGAACAATTTCAGCTGTAGCTCAATTCATTTTGAGCCCAAATATATTTGGTTAAATAAATAAATAAATAAATAAATATTTATTTATTTATTTATTAATAAATAAATATCAGGGGACAATGTCACACCAATTGGCCTAGTCCCAAACTAAGCTCTAGGCTTGTACTATGGGTACTAGACAACAATATAAATACTTATATAGAGAAATATATACTTAAATACATAGAAAACATCCATGACTCAGGAACAAGTATTCGCGCTCATCACACAATTATCTGCCCTTACCGGGATTTGAACCCAGGACCGCTAGCTTCGTAGGCAGAGTCACTACCACCTAGGCCAGCGCGTCGTCAAATATCAATGGGACTTTTGACAAAAGTGTGTGGACCACATTTTTGTCGATTTTATGTACTTATATTGTAGGCCTCTTGTATTATCATACTGTGTGTACTATTTTAGCATGCGGTATACTCAAATGTGAGATTTAAAATCGAGCAAATACTGAGACGTTGGCCATTTTGAAAATTATTTTTTGTTTGATAGGAATATATTTCCGAAGTGGTCCCATTGTCAACTAATCGGTATCTGTTGAGGGAATCCGTGAGGAAAAGAGGTATAATACGAAGTAAAAAATATAGCAGGTACACCTACAAAAATATACATTAAAATGATTGAAGTCGGCTTTAGGTTAAAAATATTGTGAGACGACGCCGACATCTGTTGGAATGACCTAGGATATTTTTGCATTTTGAAAGCAGTTTTGTTTTTTAAAACATTTTGTTGTATCTTTTGTAGGTACCTACTTACTATATTTTACTTCGTATTATATACGTGTAAGCTAAGAAATAACATTCTAAATTAAAAAGAACTCGCAATGTATAAATGCATTCGAAAATAAAGTACTAACTACTAAATAAATAAATTATAAAATGGTATGTAAGTAATGAATGACATCGCCCAATCGAGCAAAACACATGCAACACGAAAAAAGGTTATCGACGGAGTTATCGATTGGTGATATGAATGAACTAAGAGCAATTTAAACAATCTTCTTTTTAAGAGAAGTATGTCTTATGCTTTATTAATATATATGCTACAATAACGTGAATTACCTATATTTTCTTGTTACCTAATCTATTACGGTTCAAAAAATGATACCCATAGACGAATGGGTCATAGCGGCGTAAGCTTAGTAATAGCCTAAATAGGGTCCATCTCAAACCCTTTGCTTACATAACCCTAGAAAACAACAAAGCCTTAATGTAATGTTTCTAGTTTTCTAAACCTTCAATACCTTCATACGCAGCGACCACATAAACCGAGAAAGTAAAATCGATTTGTCGCGGTAATATACAGATAATAAAAAATATCTGACTCTCTTCAATCACAAGCACACATCGATCGTTTGAAATCCGACGCCACACTTAACTAATCAAAGTTACTTTTAGAGTGTTTGTATTGCGTTATATAACCTTTTAAATAATCTAAAAAGAACTAGTTTAATCTAAGTTAAAATCAATTATGAAAAATCCGTTTCCATATCAAATCAAACAAAGCTGAGATTAAAGTGCGATTGATTGTGGTTTTTGGTACCTTTTGGTATTAAACTTGTGTTATCCAATTAGTGACCACCACGTTGGAATACTATAACGATATTGTTATCAAAGTTTGTACGCAACTAGTGCTGTTTTAAGCCGATACTGTTTGCTGACTTGAGATCTCCATTGGTACACTAATTACTTGCGATTTGGCATGCAACGTGAACTAATAATGGGACTCTATAAAATTCAGTTACTTACAAATTATTATGCTAAAGCTATTTTATAATAAATGCGTAACTTATTTGATATCATCAGAATCAAAGTCTTCAATCGAATAAACTATGTTCGAAATATCGATCGATGTTCTATGAAAATGCGTTAAGTGTATTAGAATATACAAGTATAAGATACACTACGTAATCAGATCACTGCTTAAAAATGCGTAGGTACGGTCCCTCTAGGTCCGGCAGTTTACGCTGTGCGTTGGGCGTCTGTCAGTCACGCTCTTTATAAGTAGATCAGTACTTAACTCTAAGCATGAGTTACAAATTACCGTACTCGCTAGCGAGTCAAATGCTCTGTCCCTCACAGTATTTCTATGGAGTGCGAGAGACAGAGCATTCCACTCGCTAGCGAGTACGGTAATTGTAACTCATGGTAAGGGTACAGGGACCCAATTATCGTGACTTCGAGATGATTTTTCATGCGAGATATGTCGAAAAAAAGGATGCAGTTGACAGTTGATCTCGCATAAAAAATCATCTCGAAGTCACGAGAATTGGGTCCCAGTACCCTTACCATAAGTTACACTTACAATTAACGTTCCTACTAGCTAGCGAGTCTAATGCTTTGTCTCTCGCTGACCTCGCAGTGTTCTTATAGAGTGCGAACAGAGGATTCGACTAGTTGGCTACGGTAATTGTAACTCATGGTAAAGGTACAGCCCCTTATTCACTTTTACTGTGGCGGATCAGTGTGGATGGATCAGAATGTTTATCCACGTCTAACCACACCGATATCCACGACCTTGATTATCACGTTGCATTTACTTTTTAGTTAGGCTAGTTCGCTTTACCTCTCGTTGTCTATTGTTTCCACTGCGAAACTCGTATTTACCTGAAAAGGAAAAACTCTGTTAATACAGTACAATAACAATAACAGCTAAATGATTGAGCGATTGAGTGGTAATTACTTAGAAATCTTAGAATGTACAAATACCTAGTAGTTTAATTAAACTGCACTCATACATAACTGTGTTGAGTGTGCGTTTGTGTGTGGGCAAGATCTATTACAAGCTTTTTAGGGTTCCGTACCCAAAGGGTAAAAACGGGACCATATTACTAAGACTCCTCTGTCCGTCTGTTCGTCTGTCTGTCTGTCTGTCACCAGGCTGTATCTCGATATTAATAACGGCAAAAGGTAGACGCTTGAAATATTCACAGAATATTTAGTTATATATTTACTTTAAAAATAAATAATTAAATTAAAATTAAAATAAATATTTAAGGGAGGCTCCCATCCAACAAACGTGATTTTTTGCCGTTTTTTTGTTAATGTTATACTAACTCGCCGCTTGGACATCACTCCTGCGTTCGCTCACCTTTGCTTTTGAAAGAATCACTACCCAGCATGTAAAGTTGTTCGCAGTGAGGTAAAACATACTAATGGAGTTAGCGAAACAGTTCAAAAAATAAATATATGAAAATTGAAAAATAAAGAGATGTCGCTGGCAGATCTACAAAATTTACAAGAGCGCGTGTCTATATGCATTAAAATTACAAGTACCCACTTTCGTGAGATAAAAAAAACTGTCAACGTGTTGAGTGCAAACCTTGCAAGAGTTGAAAATTTTGGAACGTGGCAAATTCTGTGGATCTAGTGAAAAAGGGCGTAAGTAGACTTAACTCGTAATAAAAAACGGTATACACGTAAACGGAGTATACTCGAGTTAAACCCTTTTTAACTTGATCTTCAGGAGACTTACACCCTTCTTCACTAGGACCACAGAATTGCGGTTTGTGTGTTTTGTTATACATATGAGACCAATAACGCAAGTCTGGTTTTCGCATCCGTCTGATTGTACCAAAAACATCAACAATTCCGCAATTAAGCCTCCATTTTGTTTGTTGCTAAAACCGCTGTCAAAGCATATTTAGTTTCCTGCAACCGCGCAAAGCGTGTAGGATTTAATTACAATTGGCCGATAACGCCCGAGTGGCTCGAGCATTGCCGAACGAATTCATTGCGCCTATGTTTGATGACGTCATACCACAAATAACCATGTTTTTAGGGATCCGTTGGAACTGTTATATTTTTGGCATTATTTTAATTACGCCGATAAAGTTGTATTTTTTTTTATTGCGGTACATGTAAAGCAAAGCTTTTTTTTACATTATGTTATCGATTGAGCTGTCATTGGATAGCTCTTAAAAATCGTTACGTACAGTTTATTATATATTACGTAGAGTTACGTGACACGTCCGTACCGAGATCGTAAAAAGTCCATCAGAAAAAAAATTACTTAGTTATGATTTAATTTTATTCGAACTGATTAGTTAAGTGATCAGTAAGGTAGTTTTACGAACGCTAACTGCAGTTGGGACTCTATAACAACTCACTTTTCAATTAGTCGTTGTATTATTAACCGATAAGCCTAATTGGTCTCGTCAGAGGATAAATAAAATTTTAGTGAGTGTATTTTTAATTTGTTTACAGGTTACAGGTACCTAACTCGCGACTTTAGTTGGTCGATTAATACTTTGTCAACGAATTGAATAGAGTTGTATTGTATAGGATAATCACTCCCCTGTACAAATCGACCAGGAGCGCGTCCAGCTAATTTATCTCAATTCCAATTTCAAATATCTTAATTATAATATATAACTTATATAAATTAACTTGTAGATCGCAACCTGTGTACTGCTGTATCTTCAGCGTAATAAATAGATGACGGGTTGATTTTATTTTCAGAATATGGGTTTTTTCAGCGGTTTTACTAACAAATAATAAAAAAAGTGAAACAATAAAGGGGGTCCCATTCAAGAAACGCTACTTTTCAACATATTTTTATTTTGTTGTATCGTAAAAACGGTAAAACATACAAGCGTCAAATTTGGTTTGTATTATAGTAGAAACCCTGAAGAAAAACAACAAATACAAAAAAATGGTCAAGTGTGAGTTGGGTTCGCGCTGATTTGATTCGAGATCGAATTCAAATCGGTATTTACTGTGCGGCGGTACGGAACTCTTGGTGCGTGAGCCCGACTCGCACTTGACCGGTATTTTTTCAAACAGCTCTCGCGATTTTCCGATTGCGCAGTATTTATAACTATTCCTTCGGAAACTGGGCAATTTACCGGTTTAACCAGCCCAACGTCCTTTTATGGCAAGCAAAGATTAAGCATGAGCAAAGCAATTTAAATTACACATTGGCAATTTGTCCTGTAGCATTTATTTATAAATTAAACAATTTGGCACAGTGGAAGGACACGTCAGTCTGAATTCTCAAGGAGCGAGACCAATGCCAACCGAAACAAATCGGCTTCACGCTTCGCAATGTAACTGTGATTAAAATTCACTTATTTGCATTTAGCGTACAATACTTTTACTGCACGTGATTCACTTTAATGTGTTTTTAAAGAACATTCTATAAGAAGGTTACTGATTATTCGAAAAAAATAACGCCTCGCACGTGTACCAATCGCAATCCAACAGTGACACTTAATTACGAAAAACCTATTTGAATAGTAAACTATAGCGGTTAAACAGAATTAACTTTGGTATGAATTACTTCTTAACATAGCGTCCTGTATTTAACGCGCGATTGCTGTAGAAATCAGTACCCTGACCATGAGTTACAATTAATGTACTCGCTAGCGAGTCGAATGCTCTGTCCCTCGCAGACCTCGCAGCATTCCTATAGACTGCGAGGGACAGAGCATTCAACTCTCTAGCGAGTACGGTAATTGTAACTCATGGTAAGGGTACTGTATAAATGTATGAAATAGTCAAGCTTTTGCCTGTGGTGACACCTTGTGCATAGCCTTATGGCAATCCTGCGAGCCCGGTATGGTTGCGTTTATCGCGTGATAAAATGTGGATATAGCATCCGTCATTCTCGTACTATACGTGTCAAAAAGTGACGGATGTTTTATCCACAATTAGTCACGTGATAACCGCAGCCGTATTAGGCCCCCTCTACACGATTGTATGTCAATTTGAGACAGCTTCTGTCAATCAGAGACGGCCTGTGTTAATCCTTTATAGCATACTGCCGCACTCAGAGACGTCAATTAAATTTAATGCTCGAGACATATCGTCTCTCTGCCGTGTGGTGCCGGGTTTAGAATGTTGCCACTCCATGTCTTCCCGTGGATGTCGTAAGAGACGACTAAGGGACTAGAGGCTGTGTAGTGCTGTTAGGCAATGGGTTTGCGACCTGTCACTGATACACTGGATAACATCTTAGCCTGGTTGTGCAAAGTGTGGTCACAGAGTTATCAACGGGTTTTTGGAGTTGTTGGTGAGTCTGTGGCTCTGCCTACCCCACTCTGGGAATGAAGGCGTGAGTTTATGATGATGATTGATATTATTGCTGGTGACTGCATAAACCTAGAGCCAGAGACTAGGTCAATTTGTGTGATGAGCGCAAGTATTTGTTTCCGAGTCTGGGGTGTTTTTTAAGTATATACATAAGTATTTATTTCTCTACATAAGTATGTTTATCGTTGCCTTCTAGTGGTACCCATAGAACAAGCCTAAGGCTTAGTTTGGGACTAGGTCAATTGATATGATTGTTGATTTTTACCCGACGGCAGGAGGACAATGACGAGGAGTCCTCAAATTCGTATTGGCGTCGTATCACTGGATACTTTAAATGTTAAAAAGGCGGATTTAAAATAATATATAACATAGGAATTAAACATCATACCTATCTATATAGATGACAATGTCAAAACATGGCCTCGGGTTTATAAAACGTTCTTATTGATTGGGTTGTTAAAGATCCCATTACAAATAATAAATTGTAAATGGTTTGTTATTGTGTAACACCATTCATTGGTTTAGGACGGAAGCTTAATGATTGTATCGAAATGCCGCTGATAACGCTTTCAAACAAACATCCTTTCGCTTTAAATTTTGTGCGGAACTAAAATAGAATTTAGTAATGTATGTTGTGTATGTATGTATGTACCTATGTACCTACAATGGCAATGATAATCATTATTTCTCGTATTAAAAGTTGGGTTCAGTGATTTGCTTTTCCCGTAGGGTATTTATTATTTTAAGGCTACCTAGCAATACCGTGCTTTATGAATAAATTGAACTAGTTAGCTTGTAAAAAGTAGAGTTCCTAAAAAATAGATATAAATAATAAATTTAATTTTAATAGTAAATACGTAAAGTAAATGATAAATTTATTAATACGGCCAGTCTGGCTGTAAATACATATTTTTTAAGTTTATTATTATTGTTCATGTCATTTTATATTCTGGTCAAATTAAGAACAAAATATAAATCAATACAAAATTCCCGTTATAAATGGTTCGTGGTTGCGTAATGCCATTCGCAACCACGCCCACAACGGACTTTGCGATGATGATGATCCTAATGAGTGTGTCGAAATGCCGCTAATAATGCTTTCAATTCCACTATCCTGGACTTGACGTGTCAGTTGTGTCCTTGGGGCAACGCTATACAAACGAACATGTGAATTTGAACTTACAGTCTGTGTCACGGAATAGAAAAAACAGTGGAAGTGGCATGAGCTTCGCTTAGTATCAGACCTGTTGTCGCCAATACTCAAACTGTCATAAAAACAACACGCCACCATGAAAAAAACCAAACCGCATCAATATAGCGCGTGGTTTATTTTTAGCATATTCAAATCCCGTTATAGAGTAATGATGTCGGCTATTTACATCATTCAGAGATTTGAGAGTAGGCGATATTTAATTGTCAATATCTTGTTAAGTCTACATCTGTACCTCGTCAGTGCAGGGCCGCCGGTATTCTAGGCTTTAAAAAGCATACCGTATTTCACCTGTTATGGTATTGTTTTTAACTCGGCCGCCATTACAGTCAAGTAAATAAGAGCTATCAAAACGTTGACAATCCGATAACAGGACAAAAACGATATGGTTTGTACCATGTTGAATAGAGGCCCTGTTAGTTGTCAGCAATGTCAAGCAATTTGTTTGATTGTTGTTCCCAAAGAATTGAACTTCGTTGTCAATAGTACAGCGACAAAAATTTACTTCGAAAATCTATAATAACTTACTGCAAACGTGGGAATAGGAATGCGTTTCTGAACGGTTTAATTTAGCTGATATGAAATCCTATAAAATTCTTTGTAAATGAGTATTTTACGCCTACAAATAAATCCATTAGCGGTAAGTTTTCAATTGTTCTTTAAATTATGGAAGGACAAAATTATGTTTCTTATAACGGTTACGATTTAATATCTTCTTTCTTTCGAAGGATACGATGGTGATAATTATAATTAATAATAAACAGTGTTCTTTAAATTTTTCATATCTTCAATCGCAATCAAAAATTTACGTGTAAGTATACCGTTTTTTATTACGAGTTAAGTCTACTTACGCCCTTTTTCACTAGATCCACAGAAATATTCACGTAGGAACACGTCTTATTAGTTTTATAATTTGTACCAAGTTTGATTTGATTTGATTCAGTAAGTTTGCAAAACAACATTCGTTTAACACTGGGCAAATTCTCGTGACTTCGAGATGATTTTTCATGCGAGATATGTCGAAAAAATTTATGTAGTTGACAGTTAATCTCGCATGAAAAATCATCTCGAAGTCACGAGAATTGGGTCCCTGGTTTGTTGCGACTGATTCATTTGTTCAAGCGTAACTTTGTGTGATGAGCTCGAATATTTTTTAAAGCAAATTATTGGGCTAACACGAACGAACATAATTCTGGGCTCCTAGTGAAAAAGGTTGTAAGTCTCCTGAATATCAAGTGAAAAAGGGATTAAGTGTAGTGTACTACGTTTATGTATATACCTTTTTGTAGAACAAGTTAAGTCGACTTATACCCTTTTTCACTAGGTCCCCAGAATTATGTTATCTCAAGGCAACAAATGCTTTGCCCACCCTGAGGGCTAAGATGGAAAGCATTCTACATTTCATCGGCTGTCGTAGCCTTACATAAAATACAGTGATTATATTTTAACTGCCTGCCAGTAATAAACCGTGTTACTATAAGATTGGCGTCTAGACTGAGAGTTGCCAGCACAACAAAAGCTTATGTCACAATATTTATTTGGCAGAATTAGTAGGTACGTCTGCTCTTCGTATTTTCTTGGAGTTTTGCATATTTTGCACATTTTGAATTTTGCACATTACAATATACCATCAAGCTGGTATGACGATCTGGAAATCCCCAAATGCTTACAGATGGCTCGTTTAGTTTGGACTCCTTTAATTTGTTTTTAATAAGCAAGTGCACAGTGGAAGTAGTACAGTCAGCAACAATGCATGTAATATATTTTTTTAAAAACCTTATTTAAATCAATACACTTTTTGGAGTCACGCCAAACCTCATTCATTATTAGACGTCAGACTCTTAACGTTTTGGTATAGGGCTGCCATTTGTCCGGTTTCCCCAGGTTTGGAAAACGTCCCGGCATACCTAGTTCTTTTGAAGGGTCCGGCTAACCGGCTTAAACCCGCACATGTACAGTCAGGAGCATGCCCGGTCGACCACCTCTATGGTGAGATTTGTGTGCGCGTTCGACGCGTAACAACCTGAACGCTGTAGGATTAGCTAGCTGCAATAAACAAGCCAAAATTTTCTTAAGTGGACGGCCGCGAATGTCCTTGACTGTACATGTGGGTCCAAGGGCCTTGCCCGTGAATTGTTTGTCGCTTGGATAACTCTTTTTAAATGGTCCTCTTACGATACAGACGCACTACGCAACAAGCGAGAAAACAAAAGTACTGGTCGAGATTGTAATTCAGAAAATGGCCGCCGACCTTTCGTGTTAAAAAAAGTAATGTTTAGTCTTTTATAGAGTAACAGTAAATTTTCCCGAAGATGACCACTTGACAGATCCATTTTTTGCCTTCGTAAACCCCTACACTGCAAATTTTATCGAAATCGTACGTATACAAATATTGCTCGTTTAATAGTATAGGGCAATATGGTCAGTGTCAATTGAAGTGGCCAAAACTGTAAACAAAACGTGTGTTGGAGTAATAGTGGTAAATGGTTTCGTGTGACCAATTTAACACTATTACTTCATAAACACGTACCTACTTTTGAAGATCAAGTGATGTCTTAGTAATAAAATAAATAATATAAGGTGGGCCAGAAATATTTCCATATTTACTAACTTTTACCAATTTGCAAAAAAAAACGCCGCCGCCGTAACGCCCTATACAACTTGACTATTACTTTCGTATTAGGTTAATATCAAATAAATATTCATTGTACGTTTTTTAAAATGATGAATGATGACATTGATGACGATGACCCTCGATACAAATTTGAGGTTATGTGTCAAACAACACTAATTTCTATTAAACATAAAGCACAAAATGGATCCATGTAGGCGTATTCTTCTTGCAATTTCGCTAGACAACACGCACACAAGTGCACAGATAATGGTGTTATTGGGTCGCATTTCATCGAAAATAGAGGAATTACTGTTATCAACAGAGATCGGAATAGGCAGAGCTAATTTGCCTAAACTTGATGCATGTTCATTCAATAATGTATTTCTTTCTCACTCACGCATAAATGAATATGCGTCAAGTTTAGGCAAATTAGCTCTGCCTATTCCGATCTCTGGTTATCAATAGTCTTTGATAATACGAGTATCCAGGGTACAGTCACCAGCAATAATATATTATCCAACATTGGGCGCAAAATTATCTGACACGCTCTTATACCTGTAGTAATAAAGAGGTGTCAGATGTTTTTGCGGCCAATGTTGGATAATATATTATTGCCGCTGACTGTACCTTTAAAATACAAGTGTTGAGTAGTTAATTTATGAATAAAGGTAGAAAGCAGGGATAATCCGTTGTACTGGCAACATTTCTATGTTATGGATGGCGTTTGCATATGTGATATTTTGTTGAATGTTTTACGTAAAACGACAAATCTGAACAAAGTGCAAGTGGTATATGTGATTTTACAAGTTTATTTAATTTTTGAAACGCATTATGGCGGCCATTTCCTGCACAACCGCCGTGTTAAATAAAAATTTGGCAGATGTTGACACTATGGCGTCTTTGCGACTGACACGCGCCCATTTGCGAGTAAGCCTGAAAGGTTTTTAATGCATCATATTTACGCGGGCGTGGGCTAGGTTTCTAAGTTTCACGACCAGTTTGGACAAAACTTTATAACAAAAATCGATTTTCAATCTCTCAGTTAAGTGAACGTCTTTGTGTTTAAGAGATGACACCCCTAAGCTAGCGCATTGTCCGGTCTAGACAATTGGCTTGGCTTAGGACTAAATTTCTAATCACTTTTGTCTTCTTTCTAATAGCATTGAGCTTTCTTTTGGCATTGCAATTGTCACGTCAGGTCATATACGTGGTATTAAATTATAGATTTGTGACTGAAAATATACTTCGCTATTAGTTGCATTTCATTCAGCAATATGCACCAACAAGGTAATGGAGACATGTTAGATAAAATCAATAACTGATATCATAATTAATTTATTAATAACAATGTAGTGAAGTTCGACAATATAATTTACTTATACGAATGAATATTCTGGCAATGTTCTTAATGATTGGATTATCCCTACTACCATATTAATGATTTCTTTAGTACCTTTTCGCTTGCTGATTTGAAAATAATGGTGTGATGACACTGATGACTACCTAACTACATTCTTGAATGTGATTTAAGAAAAAGCGGTATATACATGAATTATCCTATAAAGTCAGTCACAGATTTCTTTATAGAACCTTGTCGAGTTTTCGCTGAAAGGTTACGATTATTTTGACGTTTAATAATTTAAATTAAATTTAGGTCGAAATTTAGTATAGCGGACGGAGCCCCAGGGTCTTTCATAGGAAACTTTGAATCCCGGACAATTTGATGGTTTAAAAGAGAAAACAATAAACGGGTTCGTCGTTTAAATTGTCGTGTCCCTAATACAATAGTGAAATCTTTCTAAACACTTGTTTATTAATATTATGAATGCGAGATTAACCCTGCTGGTTTGTTACGCTTTTACAGCTAAACCACTGAACCGCTTTTGATAAAATTTGTTATGGAGAAGGACAGCAGGTTACAATTATATTATCCCGGAAAATTGGAATTGGATAGTGCGGACGGAGTCGCGCTATCCAATACAACAACTAGTAGTTATGTATTTTAAATTGCATTGTTTGTGTAGTTAGCAAAAACATGCGAATTCACACGAATTCCTTTTCCTGAAACACCTCCAAGGTTATTTTAACAAAAGATGCAAGCAAATCAGATATATTTATAAGTAGGTACCATAATAACTTGCCGGTCTCAAACAGCTTTTGTTTTAAATAACAATGGTCTGGTGTTATTATTCGCAGGAGCTGTGCCCTCCAAAAGAGAAAGGCATTATGAGAGTATGAAGTCCTTATGCATATACTGCCTTTTTGCTTTGGATGACAGAGTTAGCGTGATCGAACTTATCTAACAAGCGGGCCGATTTTTGACTTCGAGCCGTATTTTTGAAATTACGAGCGATAGAAAATTTAAAGACGAGACACACCATTCGTTTTCAATTCTACCGCTGCTCGTATTTCAAAAAACGGTTTCACAGATTTTGCTCACTTTCGAGTGAAAGTTTCGAGCGCTCGAAAGTCAAAAATCGGCCCCCAGATCGTGCGCGACCGTCTCGCGCAGGTTGACGGGGGTCAGCATTGCGCCCCATTGCATTATTGCAAGCACTTGTTCAAACCGACTTTTAGGTTTTGAATTACTTAGTTGTCAGTATATACTGACTAAGCTTGTAAAAATATAGCTCTTATTAATATGACAGGCGGCAGAGTAAAATACTAAAACACGTCAAAGGCAATATTTATATGCTGTAGAAATAGCCAAGCATGGTGTCAAGAATAATCTCAGGTGTTGAATACCTTATTATCAGGCTAAAATTCTGTTCGCACGATAAAATTTAAATAACTGTATTATCTTACGGGACTCGTTCCCAAGACGATTTCAATGCCAGTTAGTGCACTTTGTTTTAGTATGTTTGTAATGCATACAACGATATGACGTCACGGTATCCTAGTTGATAGTTACCCAGGTGACCCTGCCTACAAAGCTATAGTCGCGCCGTACTAAGAGGCCCGATTTGACAGCTGTCAACGCATTACAAAATATAACCTCAAACACATATTTTGTACCGGGTATCGGCAAATATTTGTGTGATAAGTGCGAGTATTTGTTCCTGAGTCTTGGGTATTTATGTATTTAAGTAGATATGTATTTATATATAAGTTAGGTAAGTTTATCGTTGCCTAGTACCCATAGTACAAACCCAGATTTTAGTTTGGGGATAGGTCAATGTGGTAAAACAATGGTCATGTACAGTCGGCCAAATATGTGGTCATGATAAAGTCGAAGGTGGCAACAGGATCTCCGCTGCACTTATTGTAGACCCGCAGAGGTTAGGGTCGTTAGTTAGGTCCAACAAGCAGATAAAGCTGTCAAAAAGTATACTTTGTTAAAAATGACTTTTTTGACCAAAATATATTCAAGTAGGCCCTTAACATACAGGGTGTTCTGTTAAGTTATTGTACCAGCATGTAATCCGCTTGCTCGTTTCTTTCTACACAAAAGGCCCGAGACAAAATGGAGTCCTAAGTCCACCCCTGTTTATTCAACTGATTACTTCGTTATCCCACATTCGCGACTTAATTTTCTATTAGGCGATTTGGAACTTTCTCATTAAATTTCTATCGGAGCTTGGACAACACAAATACAAAGTAATCAAAATTCGTTAATGAAACCTCTGCGGATGGATTTAGAGACGGGTCAGTTTTGTAGTAACAAAGCAAGTTTTATAATGAATTACATTGACAACCGTATTCACAAACGTCACTATGAGGTCTCACAGTACTCACGAACTTAAGTATTGTTTGTGAATACGGGGGTGAGTTCTCTAATTATTTGACTACTAGTGTTGCCCGCAACTTTGTTCGGATGCATCTAGGGGTCTTTGTACAGGATGATCACTACGCGTCCAAGCGGGCTCATAGTTTGATGAGCTAATCCACGTAACAAACTCATACTTAATTAGAACTTGAGACTTGGAAAATTACTTAGCTATCCGAGCAGCTCATTTAACGGGACCGAGTGATAATCGGTGTACATCAAACTTGTGACAATCCTAACTTGCAGAGTAACATTAAACCCTTGTACATAATAATGGAGGCTCTAGAATTTCATTTTAGGGATATTGCTCATGGGGGGATGGGGAACATTATACAGTAATTTTATTTTGAAGGGGCTCTATGGGCCACTGGTAGGTGTTATATTTTTAATGTTACAAATATTAAAATATATAAGATAGCAATTTTTGTTTTCACACGGTTCATTAATGCTAATGTTTTAAAATATAAATCATGCATATTTTTATCAACACATATTAGTGGTAAGGGTAACACAACAATGATTTTTAACAAAATTGATGCCTGTGCAGTACAGGATGCTCTTATGAAATGGCGATTGCGATTATTCTATTTAGCAACGTCACGCTGTATTTATTTACCATACGTGTATGCAATTTCAAGGTTGAAGTGATATACCTCCTAGATTTCTCTACGTTTCAATTGCTTTGGAGAGAAAGGACGTTCACTAGTCTGATTTCATTATACTGCGAGACAAAAGCCCGAGACATATATTCTAGTCACGATTTCGATAATGGAATTTGTATTGCGGCTCGTCACCAAACAATATAAGTAAATATCATGATCAGCTCGGTTGGTACAGCACGCGGTCGTATTAACTTGTAAGACTTATAAACGGCGACACAGGCAATAGACACAAGTCGGGCCCGGCACACTCTGCACTTTAGAAGCGGAGCAACGAGCTAGTATGAAACCTCATACAATATGTCATACCGCTTGCGTGACGTACGCGTGCACGTTTCACGCAAGCGGTGTGACATATTGTATAAGGATTCATACTATACAACGCAGTGGAACGCGCACGCATCCGGTGTGGCTCGGCTTTACTTTATAGCGGCCTGCACGAACGAAGATTGGAACGGCGCGTGGCGTTTCCCGCGGTCCGAACTTTACGTGTACCTAAAGACCGCTTATCTCTGTATCTCGTATATGGGCTCGGTTGCGAGCGAATGAGTAAAAATTATGCGATGAAACAGAAAGCACAGTAGACACGTTCGATCTACTTAAATGCTGATTTGTTTAGAAGAGCGTCTTTTTTAACAGGTAGAATTAAACTGATATAATATTCTGTGCACAAGTCTCGACTTTAGTGTTACTGGCATCTTAATGATAAGCAATTTTTAAGTCAACGATGAACACACCGTGACACAGTTTACGTAAAACTATACTATTTCCTAGACGAAAGTAGTACCAGTTTATTTATCATTGTCTATTACTGTAGTACAAGCCTAAAGTACAGTTTCAGGCAGTATTGATAGTGCTCGGACGTCTATCGCTTCCACACACTCTGGCATAACTAAAATACCTACAGATGCCAAAAAGAGTGCGACATTTTTTTTTGTATAAGCTCACATGCTTAAGGGCCTGTTTCACAATCGTCAAGTAAAGCACATCTGACATAATATAAATTTAGCCCTTTCCTTTTCTTACACTTGAACATAGTCAAGGAGAGAGCTAACTTTAACTGGCACATAAATTTACTTGTCGATTGTGAAACAGGCCCTTAGTATTTATTTTATTACTTGGGTATATTAGCGACGGATTAATTACTTTACCTACCTAATAATATATATTTAATCACTAGGGACAAGTCTGACGCACCCTTATAATTTGTTAATATCCTATAAAAAGAGGAATTGAGTTCCATGACGAATTATACACCTCTTTTTGTTAAAATCGATCCAAAGTTCAGAAGAATGAAACAACGGATCTAAAAATATTTCTCTACATGGTAAAATAAAGTCAATTTCCGCCGACGTCGGTCTGTATGTACGTATAATAACGTATAGATCTTTTAAACTTCGCAAGAGGATTTTAATGCCTTTATTTTAATGTTCTGGATTATGTAAGGGTGTAACAGAAAACTCACATAAACCGTAGCGAAGCGAGGGCGGGCCCTTGCCGGGGCTTGTCTGTCTGGTTCCCGTCTAGTTATTTAACCAAGGCAATAGAATTCGATGCGGTTTTTACCATCATTCGAATTAAGAGCATGTCTTTCGAAAGGACACAGTTGCGGGAAAAAGCTAATACTAAATAATTATAGATCCCACCCAGAAGCTAGAGAGGCACTAGTTTGGTGTATTTTTGATTTATTAGGATCTTGTATACTACCTTACGAAATTAGATAAATATTTAACAGGTTGATTGGTAATGTGACTCATTATAAAAGAGGAACGTTTAGTAAAACCAATCCCTTTCATTTATTAAAAACAAAAACAAGTTTTCCCGAATTCTGTCATTAAAATTAGAGGTGAGACGTACTAGGCAAATCACGTACTGAGTCTTCCGAGTACGCGTCCACAAAAAGACTAGGTCCAAAGACTAGTTCCACGAGTATTTAGAAGTACGCGGCTTTTAAGTCTTTCCGAGTTGCAAGTGTTGCGAGTCTCAAGTATTAAGAGGTTTTTCTCGGTAGGCGGACGCTGACGTCCGGCCCGGGTTTTAGTGACTGAGAGTTTGAGAGTACATATTTAATATATATTACATATATATAACTCAAAAACTTATAAAAGTAAGACTCAGTATTGAATTAGAAGTTTAAGTATAATCCAATATTATGTTTTGTGTCAATATTATGGCGGTTACAAAAAATGGTACACACACACGCATTGAATTGGGTTAAAACGATCCATACACAATTCTTGAATTGAAAAATGTTAGTTTTTTTATACAATCTTTCTTCGCCCGGTGAAACGAGTCTTTACCTACTCCAAATACACCGCGCTGTTTTCGCGTCCTGATCCCGATACGTGTAAAGACTCGGTACGCGTTGGCGCACTCTGATGGGATCGCGTATTTGGACGTCCAAGCAAAAACCTATTCCAAAAACCTATTCCAGTATATACGTCTCACCTCTAATTAAAATTTCGTAAAAAGAAACTAAGGACTTTTTTGATATATTTTGTATACTTTAATACTGTCGAGTTTTACTTACCTACGTGATATCCCATGCGATACAAAGTTAAAAAACTACCAAATGCAAAATGTTATTCACTAATTGTTGAATTAAAAAAAAAACCTAAAATACTGCAAATGAGCTAAAGCTACTCTAAGGAATGCCTCAAAAAAACTAAAATCCCGAAGAAGCTAAACATCACTAAAATATTTTCATTGAGTTGTCTTCAAATCGCTGTACTCAATCTGAGAATACATGCATAATACACTAATTCATAAAACAATTAAACACTAACGTCAATTATGCTCAAAAAACGCTTTCATTAATAACACTTATCATCACGCACACATACGGTAATATAACCCAACTATTATGCAACTCATACACAATTAAAACATGTTTCCGTTGTAGATTATGTTAATGTTATATGTGGACGCATTACAGAGTCGGTAAAAAGATTTTATCGAAGTATACCGTAATGCTGGCTGGCTGCATCTTACAAGCACGAGGGGGCGTCCAATACGAGTATATCTATAAAAGGCAAACCTTACTGACTTATATATCAACGCACAGCCAAAACTACTGTACCTAGGAACTTGAGATTTGGTCCAGGGGTTCGTTTCATGATGTAAGTGAGCACTAAGAAAGGACTTTCCGAAAGGGGAGTAGCAGGAAACTACTTAATTCTAGGCGTACGAAGTCGCGGGCGTCCTCTAGTTCTCTATATTCTCGGTATCGAAATGTTCCAATCCCTTTTAGTAAATTTTTAATGCTGGTCGTTTAGTGTCATTTGTTAGCAATACCTATGGCAATACCGATTAAATATTAAACATCCCTCGTATGTCAGAAATATTTGAACTTTGATGACGTTTTAGGTACCCTAGCGTTTTAAAAGTGTCAGTCGTAGAATGATCGCTAGGAGACCTAGACTCTAAAAAGTGAATTATTTAATTATACTTTGAACTATTACAAGATTGAAATCTTACGATCGCAAGTTCGCGAGACTGCAAATGCGTTGCCATGCCAACGCTAAGTACCTACTTAGATGGAATGCCTTGAAGCTAGTCATTGCACCGGAACACAATGCGAACACTGCTGATAGGCGGAAGGTCAAAGGGTAAGATGGTGGTAGCTATCCGGACGTAGGATTACCATCCGTCCGGATTAGTTGGACTTTTTCTGGCTTTTCAATTTGCCCGGTTTTTTTTTAATTCTATGGAATATGAGTAATAAGACTTCACATGAGTAATGTTACTATTTTGTGACTAAAAAGTCCAGACTTTTATAGAAATGTCAGGCTTTTCATCAGGACTTTTCAAATTCCTAAATGGTAACCCTATCCGGACGGACTCCAAACAAGGTCTTTCCACCACTAAACAGCCTGACACTGTTGCAGTGACGCAGTCGACTACGAAGAGATGTAGGTATCCACTTTTTCACCTAATTGCATTGTAAAAGTCTACTGTAGTGCTACTACTAGATAGCATGTAAGATTGCTGTCAGACAAATGAAAAGTAGTGTCAAGACATCTCACATACGTCATGTCCGCTCCATTGTCATACGCAGTACACTCTCCGGGAAAGTTGATTTAGAACAATGGTAGTGAAAGGCGGTTTTTAAACATCTAATTACAGTTAACGCATTTTCTCACTATTAACCGACCGCACAATAAAACAGTTACCACTGAGATAAGGAATCTGTTAAACCAGTAGCCCGTTTTACAGGCTTACGTGAATGAACAGTTGGTATAATGTACAGTCAACTTCATATATATATCCGTGCAGATAAGGTATAGATGTATTTAATGGTGGCTGTATAACTTGGCAAGAAAGTTAGGAAACAAGTCTAAAAAAACCAGACTTCATGATTAGATAATATCGCCTATATATTTTCAAAACTGAAAATGTCGGCAGAATGTTTGGCATTTAGAAAAATAGGGGAATTTTCGTAAGCCAACTTTCAAAAACTTTGTAAGTCTTACATTAAACGTGGCCAAGAAACGAAAAGGGTAATAATGAAAAGGGAGCGGAATCAGTACAAATACTATTTACACAATTACTGGCGAAAAAGTTGCTAATTTTCCCCCTTCACGTTGCAGGTAGGTACCTCCTGCACGTTTATACGGGTCCGCACAGTGGGGCAACGGCGGAATTAATTCATTTTGGGATGGTCAGCAGTAGTCACATTTTTTATCGGATATGTATATATAACATTTCAAATACCTATGATCTAATAAAATATTGTGTATATATATTATTTTTATAAAGAAATTAGGCCGCCAAACTCGTACAAATGAACTCGCATGAAATAACCGTTAAAATACCTTGCACTTGCAAAGGCTGTATTCCTCTCAAGCTATAGATTTTGTCTAACATGTTTTATTTACGAGTATATACAAGAAACATTATTCCAGCTATTGTAAATAAAAAAATATTTATGGTTTCTCCTTAATTATGTGTAATTTTAGGGCTGTAAGAAGTTGATAGTATTTCTCGCCTAAATGTTACATTCATTGGCTATAACTTTTTAGCTACAACGACCCTCAAGCTCTAATATAACAATATTTACACATTATTTAATCTAGATCATTATTTACTTGGTTCTAGCTGCAATAATTTGCAAACTTTTTAATACTACCCCATTAAGTTAATAAACTTATTTTTCCGAGTTTTTTTTTTCTAAGGATTGATTTTATTAAAAAGCCATTTTTTATTATTTATTTACCTTTTTATTAATCTCTGTGATAAATATAACATGGATCATTAATGTTACATTAGTTATGGTTTGACTTGAGTATATTTCTTGTACATTTTATTTTAAGTTCAATCAATGTAGGTATTTTTTTTAATATTAGTAGGAATTATTTTATTATACTTATAAATATATTTAAAATGTGTTTTTTATCCATTAACCTAAAAAAAACAATTAATTCCGCAGCTCCATACAACGTGCACCACTGTGGTCCGTACCAAAATGGTAAAAAAGGAACCCTTATGGTGAGACTTCGTTGTCGGTCTGTCTGTCTGTCTCTCCGTCTGTATGTCACAGCAGGTTTTCTTAGCAACTGTAAATGCTATCAACTTGAAAGGGCAGTGGGTAAGTTTTATATGAACATTATTGTCATTTAATTTTTCAGCAGCCACGGATCATTTTCTTATAACGGCTTAGAGGACCTCTACATACACATAAATATGTATAAAATGTAATGCGTTAAATAATATCAGAGCGCAGATATTAAAGATTTAAGTATTCAGTTTTTGGTACTAAAAATACGGCCAGGAATGAATATTTAAATATCTCGGCTCCGATGCACTTAATAGTATTACAATACGTAACAAAATATGTTTATTTTGGATAATTCTATCATAATTTAACACTTTTACGAATGGCCGCACACCTTGAAAATGAGTGACTTTTAGAAATAACACTTTTACCCAAACCCCTTTGGCATAGTTGTATAACTTGCTTGCCCGTATCTGTTTTTAGGAAACAAAATATGTTTTTTTTTTATAATTGAAAAGGGGTCTAGCGAGGGTGGTTAAAAAAATGAAAGTGGTTTGATTAGCAAATGGGGTGTCATATGAAAGAGCTCAATCTGCACATTTCAAAACTTTTAATTTTTGTTTTTTGTTGAGTACTTTTTGGTTTATAGCCTAAAATGTACAAAAAAATGACCGTTCCCCTTCGTTCCCCATACCTCCGAAGTTTATTAATCAAAAAAATTAAAAAAATCCTGGCGTAATTATTTATATTTTATGGGAAAAATAAAATGAAGTGTTATTTTATTTTCAGTTTTTGAGAAAAAAACAAAAACTTTTAAAATCATTTTTAAAATTTAGGCTAGTCAAAATGGGCTCTTATTGTATAGAAAATAAAGTATTTAACAAAATGAGTAGGTATTTTCTTTTGCGGTTACCAAGCATATTATCTTAAATACGGAACCCTCGGTGCGCGAGTCCGACTCGCACTTGACCGGTTTTTATACAAATCTTACCGTATTCGGTTGTTGTTAATACTAGTATGAATAAAACGTGAACAATGCCGTGTCACGCAGAAAAATAATTTCCAATGAAAAGAGTGTTAAAACTTCATTTCTTTGTTATACGTACTATAGTTAAACCAGTATAATATAGTTATAAAGCGTCTAGAAACCTCTAATCCGACTACGGCGCCTTATACGCTTTTGAGTGGCGCTTAAACACCTGTGGTAAGTCGCTTCAGTTTTCTCGGAAAAGCATTTACACCTTTACAAAAGTGGTTTCTCCAAGAAACCTAAGTTAATATATAATTTTCACAGGGTGAATTTTACCTAAGTGACACTGTTAGTTTCGAACGAGGCATTAGTAACATAATAAACATAATCCTCCGTCTGGTCTTTTTACACAACAAAATGTAGGGGGGATTGACGCACACACACACAGAAGCTAGGTGACTACCATTTAGACATTATAAACCTCTCGCTATTTTACAGGCTTAAATGTCATTACAAAAAACCAGGGGCTTAGACAAGATGCATATCGCTTACGCAAGCGATTTTCGAAGACCTAGATAGTTATTAGATTGACCCTTTGTGGTTGCCGGGTTAGAATAGTGCCACTCTGTCTTCCCGTGGAAGTCTTCGTAACAGGCGACTCAGGGAATAAAGGCTTGAGGTATTGTTAGGCGATGGGCTTACAACAGTTGCAACCTGTCACTAATTGAATCAACTTTTAAAGTAAGTACTCCCCATTTTTTGACATGTTTCAGAAATTATATTGTTAATTAAATCAGACAAATAGGCTAACATTTGAAATGATTTAATTTAAAATAGTACAGTTTTAAATAATAATATACTTAGTTGATAACGCAGCGGATGATGTTTTCCATAGGTTTTGTATGGAAAATGTGCATTTTCCGCCGAGTTACCAGGTTTTTTCGAAGATTTTTAAATATTTGAGGTGTTTAACGTGTAAGGTCTGTAAATTTGGTGGTCTGATTTTAATATCTATACATTATTATTAATCATATGTCACAAGGAAAGTTTGAATACCGCAAAAGAAAAGGAGTACCTTAAAAGTTGATTCACCATATACACTGGTAAACATCTTAACCTGTTTGTGCAAAATGTGGTTACAGAATTAATAATAGTTTTAAAAGTTGTTGGTAATTCTGTAGCTCTGCCTACCCCACTCTATTATTATTTTGAGTACACTTTTTTAGTATACTTAGTTGTTTTTTTATATTTGTTTAGGTACACCCGCCATTCTGATACTCACTGCCCAGTGTTCTTAATAAAGGACACATTCGATTTTGTAGTTTCTGCCCGTGTAATCAAATTTTATATTTAAAATTGTCCTTTATAGAGGACATCGGGCAGAAACCGGAAGTATTAAAAAAAAAGCTTGGGCAGGACGAGGCAATAGTTTGAACTCACGGACAATCGCCGGTTGGTGTACCATTTAACTAAATTAAAGTAGTCTAAAGGGCCTCTGCGTGTTGGCTTCAGCTCCATGTACGCCTTCCAAAGGTCCGGTACTCCCTTAGTCCCTTGATTTGTATACACATAAAAATAATAACAATTTAAGTAGGTAACAAAAAGCTTTGTTTGTACTCCAAAGATTATGATTTAGGAAATCTATGTCTGTGTTTGTATTATTGTTTTATTAGGTACGTATTACGTATTCCGTATTATGTTGTATTAATGTTCATTTGTTTTACATCCGAGTTCTATCTACTAACAGCGGATTCCCCTGATGCAGTGACTTTTGTAAATGCAACATGCATGCCTAGTCTCAAATGCAGTACATTACGTATGTGTCCCGCTGGTCTAGAGAATTTTGAACAAGAATATTCTGTTTTCTTACTAAGTTTGATACATTTTTGGACACAAAAATAATGATTAGCGTCTTTTTAAATGTAGGTATAAGCATTGACCTATGATGTGGCAGAATCTCTTATACTGTAATAATAGAAAGTATCTTCACACACACAGACACACAGACTTCCTAAGCCTTGATTTGAAATATTGTTACTATACTGCTTTCGACAAGTTATTGTATGGACAGTAATCATGGCCGAATTAAAATCAATGTTTTTACGGAGTAGAACAGAGACCCTGGTACCTACCTACTGTCCACATTTCATTCATTAAAAACTATCACCGAGGGATTTTAAACTTGGAACTGGCGGTTCTATTTTAACCTGTTAAGGTCCAACGTCCTAAATATAGGACATTTGGCAAAGTGACTTTTGACTATAGTTGGCCGACACAAGATAATTTTTCGAACTAACGAAATTTGACGTGGGTACGTTAAAATAGCACCACCGACAATACTCTTGTCTTTCGAAAACAAATGAAAGTTTCGGCTAATGCAATCTCAGCGACATCAGCCCGGTACCAAGTCAAGAGGCTGCCGTGAATAATAGAAACTGCCCTAATCGTATACACGGTTTCTTCATTACATCCGAAGTGCTTGTGGGTTGATTGTTATAAAAGAGGACTATCTGTTCAGCGTTTCGTATGGAAAGTGTAGGTAACATTTATTATAGAGTTTAGAATTCATAGTACACTGCCGAACAAAAAAATAATGGATATACCTTTTTTTGGACTACAGAATAAAGAAAACAAATAAATCAAAATTTGACTTAGAAAGCCACTTGATGTAATTTATTTATTTATTTTAGTAATTGCTCACTGACGTCCCCACTTGACCTTAGCTACCTACATAGTCAATGATTTTTAAAATGATACTTTACTCGATGTCATAATGTCATAAATAAAACCGGCCAAGTGCGAGTCGGACTCGAACACGGAGGGTTCCGTACCATTACCTATACAACATTAGCATAAAACGGCAAAAAAATCACGTTTGTTATATGGGCCCCCCCTTAAATATTAACTTTATTCTGTTTTTAGTATTTGTCGTTATAGCGGCAACAGAAATACATCTTTTGTGAAAATTTCAACTGCCTAGCTATCACGGTTCATGAGATACAGCCTGGTGACAGACGGACAGATGGACAGCGGAGTCTTAGTAATAGGGTCCCGTTTTAACCCTTTGGCTACGGAACCCTAAAAATACGTTTGCTTTACTTGTAGAGTAGAGGGAGGTAGATAGGTACAACTTTCTCAGCGTAATTAACCGACTACAGCGAAGCAAATAGGAAGGTTATGATTTAAACCGGCATGTATGTGGGTATGTATGTTCATCCGTTCCCTCATAACTTCTAATTTAAATGTATAACTATGCCAAATAACAACTTTGTAGTAACAAGTCTCTGAGCTACACCGCGGACAGACGGACAGACGGACATGGCGAAACTATAAGGGTTCCTTGTATGACTTCGGAACCCTAAAAACGAGATAAGATAAAATATCATCTGGGTTTTTTTTTATTAATTTTATTATGATGGATATGGATTAAAAATAGATAAGATACCGTCCAAGTACAATACTACAGAGTACAAATACACATTCATAATCCGTATCTAACTAGGATTAAACCTAAAGAAACCTGTAAAAAGAGTCTTGTAACACCTTGGCAAGTTGGCACATAAGAGAGAGAGAAATAGAACTACAATATTTTCAGTTGGCAACCTCCAATAAAGCGCTGTTGGGTAAAAAATTATATCTAAGGTTGCAAGGCGTTATATAACAGACCTGATGAATTATACCTGTATACGAAGGCTTCAGTCGGTTCTTTTTATTAAGCCGTTACATTTTTAGGTCTTCAACACGAAGTTTTTCAAAAGTCGCTACAGTCCTATGAACCGGGCTACTTCCTCAACTTCTTGAAGGCTTTACAACACGAACAGCCGTTGCGAACTAAGTACTAATTACTTTTTATATTAACTTCCAAACAACTTCCTGGAATAAGTGTACTTGTTACAATAAAGCCTACGGTTAAAATTATTACTGTATATAATTAAACGGTGTGTTACTTGTACAAGAGTTAGGAACTTTCTGTTTTAATCACACGCCTTCGAGTTGCTTCTTAAATTGAGCAATTCCAGCGCATACTGCAGCGTCGAAATTGGTCTTGGAACTTTTAAAATAAATTGTGACACACATATGGTTTTAAGACGGGAAGTACTTCTCGCATTTCTCTGTCTTTTGTTTTAATTACGAATTAATGTTTAAGTAGGTAGGTACCTCATTCACTCCCGACGACGCTTTTTTTTTCTCATTAGTACTAGAGATGAATATGACGGAGTTGGGCCACAGAATAAGTAATAGGTTGGGCAGAAGTTTAAGTCGGCAATAGCCAAGTCTCCTATTGCCGGCTTAAACTACTGCCCAACCAAAAGGTAGGTAGGTTAGGTAGGTACCCTAACGATATAACTGACTGGACATTATAATAACAAAAACCGAGAAGAGAACTATGAACTAGAGATATTTCGCATGTCTGAATTACATTGTTTCCCAGAGGGTTGGCAGAGACCACTTAATGTCCGAATTTATTCGTGCTATTCTCTTTTTTAAGAGTTCCGTAGCTAAAATGATAAAAACCGGAACCCTCATGGGTAGGGTTAGGTACCATTTAGGAATTTGAAAAGTCCTGACAAAAAGCCTGACATTTCGATAAATGTCCGGACCATTAAGTCATAAAATGGAAACATTACTCATGTGTAGTTTAAATACTCATATCCCATCTAATTAAAAAAATCCGGACAAATTAAAGAGCCTATTATTAGACTAATGCCCTTACTTATAAACGTGGAGAAACCGTGGAGTAACCATGGAGTAGCCATGCTTTGTCCTTATCCGTTTAATTCAAATGTCACAACGAACAAACACTACATAAGTAAGGACAAAACATGGCATAGCTACTCCAAGGTTACTCCACGTTTATAAGTAAGGGCATAATACTTTTTGAGAAACGGGACTCTGATAGTAAAATTAATAGAATTTCAATAATACCTAGGTACGTCACGTTTTCCAATCACGTTAACTATTTGAAAATGTGTAGGTAGGTACCTACCATATTTTTACAGAATCTAATCTCTTACACGAATCCCTAAAAAACAGACTCACGTCGATGAGACGATACGGGAATCAACGTTTTGAACGTGCTGGGAAATTTTAATAGTTAGGTAGGTAGGTACTACGAGTAATAACTAACTTCGGACACTAACACTACCGTTACGGTAACGCTACTTACTCGATAGAATAGGTATGTAATAGTCTTTGCTCGAAGTAGGTATCTACTGATGGGAATAGCCCATTTATTGTACTGTACATTTTGATGCTGTTGTTGTTGTTGTTGTTAGGGTGCGACCGACGGTCACGACGTCGTAATAAGTCGTAAATAGCTGGACGTTTTTTTAGACGCCAGGTCTCAATTTTAGACTTAGATTTTCTTCGTAGACAAACTCAGAACTTGAATGACCTCGATCTCGCCAAAACACTCGAGATGAGATCTTCAATAAACCAGTTTTACGACAGCACTTCTTTGTTCATAACATAATACATACAATTCGAATGATGTACATACCTACCTACTTGAATAATATTTATTAGCTAGATATGTATTACCTATGACAATATAAGTATGAATTTATTCGAAGATCGCCGCCGCTCCGCGGAATGACCGTGTCGACCTTTTTCGACCACATCCACACCTTGTAAATAAGTACTATTACTTATTCTGTGTCCAGACATAGCGTTGCTTAAAAACAAAAGCGACACAAATCAAAATGGGTATGTGTTGCATTTAAATTCCGAATGCTATTTAGCTACCTACTTTAAGTTTGAAAATCAAACTATAGGTACTTGTTTTTGATTTGTGGCGCTTTTGTGTTTAAGCAGCGATCGGTAGGTGCCAAGATCTTACCTACATTTAAATTGGTTTCATTGGCAGTTGTTTCTTCCTTATAGGTAGGTAAATGTAGTAGATAAAGATAAGATAAGATAAAGATAAAATGTTTATTATTATTTCTTTCTTACACAGCTACAGACAAGGTTGAGGTCTCCTTTTAAGTATAACAAATACCTGTGTCAGGAGACCCCGCTCTCCCATGATTAGCAAAGTACATTTTAGAAACTAAAATAGAAAATTTAAAATTTAAAACAACTTAAACTCTTATAAAACCAAGTAACTTTCTTAATTAATTAAAAACAAAACAAAAATTAAAAATTGTGTGTGTGTGTGTGTGTGTGTGTGTGCGCGCGCGTGTGCGTGTGCGTGTGTGTGTGTATGTGTGTGTGTGCGTGTAAGTGTTTAGACCTGAACAGTTATGAATAGTAGGTAAGTAAATATATGCAATACCTACCTATCTTTGACACATTATGTTGTCTGGGGTAGGGTTCCGCGCTCAAATATAAAAAGGGATGTTTTTAAATTTTCATAATGGCGTGTATAACGTTCGTCGTGGCCATTATTTACAACGTTTAAAGTGTCGCGCGATTATGATTGCCTATCAGCTTAATCGACAATTACGCCTTCTGATTACCAACCTAAAAGGTTTCTAATTAATTAATATGCTTATCAAATCGAATTTGCGAATTTTAATAACACTCGCATGGGCGCATTTCGAGTAAGGTAGGTAAATAGGTAAGTAGGTATAATAATTAGAAGCAGGCAGCATCTAAATCAAATGGCAGGCTTTTTAACGCTTTTCGTAATTCTGTAGCTATGTATCTAAACAACAAGTATATTTACAAATCACAAGGTATTTAATTTGTGACGTAGTCAGGCATTTTTTTAACAATGGATCTTGAACTTCACTATACGTAGTCGCGGAACGGTTAGGTACCTACGTGGGTGTAAGTAATAACTATCTGTAACCGGATTGTCCCGGGCTATTTTTGGTTTTCCTTATATTTGTGTTTATCATGTAGGTTAGCTACTTTTTGACATTTAAATGTCAGCAAGAACAATCAACAACAATAAACGCCAATTACAAAGTAACTGTAAAAGTACCTATGTAAGTACTTTACTTTAAGAACACGAACGCATTTTCGTTTTAATTTTAGGTATAATAACACAGCGATAACAGATGCGATATTCTGCTACCAAAGTATCCGACTATGCTTGGAACTATGTAAATACATAGAACGAACTTTACAACACCTATAATGACGATGTAAGTATTTTTTAGTTCCTTAAACAACTCGGTAGCATGATAACCTTATGTACTGACCTGGAGTCAAACTTCTGGCCGTCGTCAAGCGTGCCGGTGTAGTGCATGGTCAGCATATCTCCGTTCTTGGACTTGGTCGTGCATCCTTCAGGCACGCTGACCACGTCGACTTTAAGTTCGGTGACCTCCGGCCCGGCTAGAGTGGCCCCGGCCAGGCAGAGAACCGCGAATAAGTAGCGCAGCGTCATGGCAAAACTTACGAGAAGTTACTTTTAAAAAGCGAACACGTGCGCTCAGAACGGCTACCGCGAAACAACTGAATCCGCCGGCCGCGCGGATAACTTGCTTGAGTAAAGTTTGCAGTTTACTTCACTGCCGCGTAGGTTGCTCCGTCTCCTTCACACGCTTGCTATTGCATACGTGAGAGCGAACCCGGTCTGTTCCTGATAATTGTAAACCAAAACGTGTCCGTTCCGAGTTTGCCACGCAAACGGTGACGCGAGCCTACGCGGCTAGCGGCCCACTTTCCAACGTGTTAACTTCTGACATCATTATCACTGTCAATATGGAATCATTTAATCATCCATGTAACAAGTTAATATGACAATTTTTACTATGTACCTACCTACCTACAAATGGTTTGATTGCTTATTTATAGGTAGGTATTCGTTTTTTTTTGGCGTGGGTATCTATAGGCACTCTTATTAGATAGGTACCTACCTATAACGGGCTAAGCTAGGCATGATTATTACGCTAACTAGGTACTCGTACCTACTTAGTTTTTGCAACTGTTAATCTAGGACTGCAGTCTCACATTAATATTTCAAGAATAGAGGTTACAGTCACCAGCAATAGGTAATAGGTATATCATCCAACATTGGGCGCAAAAATATCTGACTCGACTTTATTACTAGAGGTATAAGAGCGTGTCACATATTTTTGCGCCCAATGTTGTATAATATATTATTGCTGGTGACTGTACCTACTATAAACAATGTTTTTACTGGTTTTTGTAATTTTACCGGCAATCGTATGTCTACATATTATAAAGTAGACCAAATTAATTCGGCGAATGTTACCGCTATCGAAAATGTACCTATATGATTGACGTACCTACCTATGGTGCCGGCACCAATAATGGACACTTTTAGCTGACAGGCACCAGTAATGTACACTTCACTCATAATTAAAACATTATACAGTCCTAAATTTATTGTTGCAAAACAAATGGATAACCCTTCTTCAGTTTCTCTTCTGTAAAATAAGAATCAAGTGTCCATTATTGGTGCCTTGTCCATTATTGGTTCCATCACCCTACTTACTTATAAAGCTGCCGGACGGTCGCGTTGAGGCATGAGGATGTCAATTCCATCCATTTTGACAGTTTTCGTAAAAGTTTACACTACTTATCGTTATTTACCTTGTCTAGGGCCATAGGTGGTATTACAAATAATACCAAATAAACAGCTAGGCGTTAAACCAATATGGTCTAAGATCCGAATAGGAGACGACCTTCACCCAGCTGTTTGTTCGATAATGGCGAATAGGTTGACTGAAAAAATTCAGTCCTGTACAGTCCATAATTAAAAATAAAACTAAAAATGACCTTTTTTTTAAATACTTAGCTATATTGCTTGTTTAATAGACCAATTACATACTAATGGAAAGTACGAAGCCTATAGAATATGCAAACGTTAGGCCGGATTTACACCTGTAAGATAACTGTAAGTTCTGAGACGCAACTATGGGTAAGAGTGAGAGGCAAATATCGGCATCTCTGTTTTGCATATAACTTTATTTCAAAACTTACAGTAATTACTTACAAGTGTAAATCCGGCCTTAGGTTAGGTGCAAATTATTAGTAGGTAGGTAGCGACTTACCTGCCTACCGGTTGATGTACTAGCAAGCGGTCTTTTTGTATTTCATTTATTTTGTGTCGGGAGAATGTTTCTGCATCTAAAGCAGCGGAGAGTGCAGTATCAGATGACCTTTCATCAACCATCTTTATTATTTCACTAAATTAAATTCAACATTAGGAAGTTAAAGCCGATGTTTTCTCTTTCGGTTTGATAAATTGAGGCTGTTAGTTTTAATACAATATTTATTTCTATTTAATTTGACGATACAACCTTTAACCCGCTAACCTTTTCAGGGTTCCGCATCTCATAAGGAAAAACCGGAACCTTTTAGCGTGTTTGTCCGTCACAGCCAATTTTCTCCGAAACTTATGAACCGCTTGAGTTGAAATTTGGTACACATAGGTATGTCGGGGACCCAAAGAAAGACTGGTTACGTGAATAAATTAATTTTAAACATGGCCTTAATTAATGTGTAATTTAGAAAAAAAATACAACCTATTTATATCGGGTGACATATCAAATGAAAGGGCTTGTAAGAATGTCAAATATATTTTTTCTATAATTTTAAGGGCTGATTTTTCAATCCGTAGATAAAGCTATCCAGAAGGTAAATTTTAGCTCTGTCCTTTTCTTTCATAAATATGACTTCAAAAAAGCATAGTAATACATTGACTGACGGATAGTTTTATCTGAGGATTCAAAACTCAGCTCTTAGATAAATAGTTTTGAAGTTATTTTAGAAAATAGGCGAAAAATGGTCTTTCCCGCCCAATTTATCTCCGAGACGAATAAGACTAAAATTTCGAAACAATACAGAAAAGTAATTTTTTAACTATATATTACAGGAAAACCTATAACAAGTCTATGTTATTTAAAGTAAAATGGGAAATTTCTCATAGCGTACGGGACCCTCTCCACGCGAGTTTAACTCGCACTTGTCAAATGTGTGGATAAATAATAATAATAAATATCTTTGTTTCTGAATGTAAGAATGTATTCTATTATACACTAGAGGACGCCCACGACTTCGTACGCGTAGAATTAGGGTGAAGACACATTTATCAGCACCGATTCGCATTTCGTCTATAGAAAATGGCTGTTTTGTATGAAGATGCGTACGCATGCGAAAGCAGAACTGATGCGTACGCATCTTCATACAAAACAGCCATTTTCTATAGACGAAATGCGAATCGGTGCTGATAAATGTGTCTTCACCCTTAGTTTCCCGCTACTCCCCCCCATTTCTTCCCGTTGGGGGTCGATTTTCGGAAAATCCTTTCTTAGTGCTCACTTACATCATGGAAGGAACCCATGTACCAAATTTCAAGTTTCTAGGTACAATAGTTTCGGCTGTGCGTTGATATGTCAGTCAGTCAGTTTTGCCTTTTATATATATAGATATATAAGATTTACATATTTATACGTTTGTGTAAGTATGTGTAATATTGTCTAGTACCCATAGCTTTAGTTTGAGCGTAAGTCAATTTGTCTGCGATGGTCTCTTGACAATTATCATAGCTACTAGTCACGCCAAATCGAGGTAGCTAAAGTTGAACATAAAAAAAACCGCCTTCAAAAACGCCAAAAATAACTTCTACTACTAGGTAATTAGTAGTAGGTACGTATCCTATTAGGTTAGTCTAACTGAAGTCGGCTTTTTGTTGAAAATATTGTGGTCGCCGACTTCAGTTAGACTAACCTAATAGGATACGTACCTACTACTAATTACCTAGAAGTAGAAGTTATTTTTGGCGTTTTTGAAGGCGGTTTTTTGTTTTTTAAAACATTTATTTTATTTTACACTTTTTAGTGATCATAATAAGCTTATGTAGTCCCAACAACCCAAGTAGTTTAAGACATTTCAAGCTCGCCGCAAGCAACGCCGCGGGAAAATCATAGTCATTTTAAAACAATTTAATGTGCTTCGTTGTAGTCGCTCAACTATCTTAATCGAGATATCTTATTGCCACCCTTGAAATCGGTACCGTTGAGGAGTTCCGGTGGCCATCTGTGGTCTTCATCATCAGTTCCGCTTCACCAAGTGACACTTTCTGAATGCAAATGCTACATTTGTTACTAAAAATACTAAAATCGCTATATGTTTGCATACAATATTTGAGGAGTTCCCTCAATTCCTCACTGATCCCTTCATCAGATTCAGATTTGCTGACAATGGGACCACTTCGGAAGTATACTCTATCAAACCAAAAAAGAATTTTTAAAATCGGTCCACAATTGACGGAGTAATCGGTGAACATACATAAAAAAAAAAAAAAAAAAAAAACAATACATACAGTGGAACGTATAACCTCCTCCTTTTTTGAAGTCGGTTAAAAACTGACGTCAACATGCGGCCTTACAAATAGCCACCGAAATAATTAAAATTTACAGGTGGCACAGTTCGGCTTTCGTATCGGTACTTATGTGTATTTTTCTGATACTTGTTGATTATGTGAGTGGAGCGATATTGGACGTACTTAGCCTAGTTACTACGAAACTATAGCTGTCCCGGGTTCAATTTCCGGTAAAGCCACAAACGCACTGAGAGCGGAGCGGATATCTTTACGTAAATAAGTAAATAAATAATAATATATATATAAAAATAAATGTTTTAAAAAACAAAAAAACCGCCTTCAAAAACGCTAAAAATAACTTTTACTACTAGGTACTTAGTAGTAGGTACCTATCCTATTAGGTTAGTCCAACTGAAGTCGGCTTTTTGTTGAAAGTATTGTGGTCGCCGACTTCAGTTAGACTAACCTAATAGGATAGGTACCTACTACTAAGTACCTAGTAGTAAAAGTTATTTTTAGCGTTTTTGAAGGCGGTTTTTTTGTTTTTTAAAACATTTATTTTATTTTACACTTTTTAGTGATCATAATAAGCTTATGTAGTCCCACTTCTTAGTTGATATATGAAACTTTAAGACATTTCAAGCTCGCCGCAAGCAACGCCGCGGGAAAATCATAGTCATTTTAAAACAATTAAATGTGCTTCGTTGTAGTCGCTCAACTATCTTAATCGAAATATCTTATCGCCACCCTTGAAATCGGTACCGTTGAGGAGTTCCGGTGGCCATCTGTGGTCTTCATCATCAGTTCCGCTTCACCAAGTGACACTTTCTGAATGCAAATGCTACACTTGTTACTAAAAATACTAAAATCGCTATATGTTTGCATACAATATTTGAGGAGTTCCCTCAATTCCTCACTGATCCCTTCATCAGATTCAGATTTGCTGACAATGGGACCACCTCGGAAGTATACTCTATCAAACCAAAAAAGAATTTTTAAAATCGGTCCACAATTGACGGAGTAATCGGTGAACATACATAAAAAAAAAAAAAAAAAAAAAAAAAAATACATACAGTGGAACGTATAACCTCCTCCTTTTTTGAAGTCGGTTAAAAAGGCAACCTGACTGACTTATTTATCAACGCATAGCCGAAACTACTGTACCTACCTAGAAACTTGAAATTTGGTACAAGGGTTCCTTTCATGATATAAGTGAGCACTAAGAAAGGATTTTCCAAAAATCGACTCCCAACGGGAAGAAATGGGGAGAGTAGCGGGAAACTAATTCTACGCGTACGAAGTCGCGGGCGTCCTCTAGTACCTAAATAATAAAATTCTTTAGAGAAAGTTAACATACTCTACCCTATCTTTAAGGACCTTTGCATAGTAGGGACTAGGTCAATTTGTATGAGAGTGTCCCTTGATATTACTTGCTTATTTAAATGTTTTTACAGGTTTTAAAATGCTTTAACAATGTGAAGGTTTAACTTTAAACACTCATAGATTTTAATTAAAAAAACAAAAAAACCGCCTTCAAAAACGCAAAAAATAACTTCTACTACTAGGTACTTAGTAGTAGGTACCTATCCTATTAGGTTAGTCCAACTGAAGTCGGCTTTTGTTGAAAATATTGTGGTCGCCGACTTCAGTTAGACTAACCTAATAGGATAGGTACCTACTACTAAGTACCTAGTAGTAGAAGTTATTTTTTGCGTTTTTGAAGGCGGTTTTTTTGTTTTTTAAAACATTTATTTTATTTTACACTTTTTAGTGATCATAATAAGCTTATGTAGTCCCACTTCTTAGTTGATATATGAAACTTTAAGACATTTCAAGCTCGCCGCAAGCAACGGCGCGGGAAAATCATAGTCATTTTAAAACAATTAAATGTGCTTCGTTGTAGTCGCTCAACTATCTTAATCGAGATATCTTATCGCCACCCTTGAAATCGGTACCGTTGAGGAGTTCCGGTGGCCATCTGTGGTCTTCATCATCAGTTCCGCTTCACCAAGTGACACTTTCTGAATGCAAATGCTACACTTGCTACTAAAAATACTAAAATCGCCATATGTTTGCATACAATATTTGAGGAGTTCCCTCAATTCCTCACTGATCCCTTCATCAGATTCAGATTTGCTGACAATGGGACCACCTCGGAAGTATACTCTATCAAACCAAAAAAGAATTTTTAAAATCGGTCCACAATTGACGGAGTAATCGGTGAACATACATAAAAAAAAAAAAAAAAAAAAATACATACAGTGGAACGTATAACCTCCTCCTTTTTTGAAGTCGGTTAAAAATACGACATATGTTCAATAATATCCAATTCGATATGTGGCAGGCATTCAGCAAGTCTTTGACCGCGGTCAATGAGGCACGTGTCGTGTCTTGACCACTTGTGGGCTATCGTGGGCCAACGTAGGGACGGAGTAATGCGTAAGAGTGAGATACAAAGATATGTTGCTCGCTCTTAGGTGTAAATGCGTCTCTTACGCTCGCCCATGATGGGCCATCGTGTAGAGGGGCCATCACAGTGGCTATCACAGTGGCTAAAGTGTGAAGTTGGCTGGTTACGATTAATGTTACACATTTCTAACAATACCAATCGTGTCGACATAAAACCTTTTTTCTCGATTAACTGAGTCAACACTGGTGGCAAAAATACACGAGTCACTTTGAAAATAAAAATCAGTAGAAAGCGACGTGTTACTTTCGCGTAAGTTTACAAGTAAAGTAATTCCAGCATCAAAAATTGCGTCAAACCGCGACGCGGTAAAACTTAGGAGTACTCCTAACCGTCACCAATGAAGCTTACGAGTGCTCCGAGTAATAAAAAGTTCCCGCAATGACGGGAGAGGTGGTGATGGAGCGTAGTGTAAAACAAACCCGTGCCTGAAGACTAATATTTGAATAATAGAAGGCTCCGCTGTGTCCTTACAGCTGCCACTAGCGCAAGTGGGTCGACTGATAGCGGGTGCAAAAGCGGAGCGACCACCACTTTTGGGGACTAAGTAATGCTTAATGCTTCTTTAGTTGCTCAAACAACAAACACATGAAAATTCAACCAAAGCCTTCCGAGTCAAGAGTTGGAGGGTGTAAATATAAGAGCGCTTCACAATGAGCGGTATAAACATTATCAGGGTAGTGATTCTCTTAAAAGCAAAGGTGAGCGAATGCAGGAGTGAATGTCCAAGCGGCGAGTTGTTGAGCTTGGACATTCACTCCTGCATTCGCTCACCTTTGCTTTTGAAAGAATCACTACACTGGGCGGTCGGCGGGCGGCAGTTGCGCGGTTGTCATGCTGCAGTCTAAGTCCTTAGTAGCGCTGCAACCACGGTAATATGAAGGCATCCGCTGCTATAACGCACGGCTATACCGCCTAATGTGAAAGCGCTGTAAACGGATCGCTTAGATACATAGAACTAGGGTACCTAGGTACAGTCAAGAGCTTAAATTTGGGATCCAAAGTCAATCTGACATTCTACAACAATAAGGTTGAGTTATCCTATTAGTTAGGTACAAAGGATTTGGCACCTCTATTAATATTGGCGACTTCAAGCCTATTTTTTTTTAAATTAACCTTCGTCCGTACCTATATAAGAGGAGTATTGTAAAATAACAGTGTCAGGAAACGAATATTTCAACCATGAAAGACTTCATCGTTCTTATTCGAAGATGCAATTAGCTATTAGCGACGAATGTTTGTGAAAGCACAAATACCAATCCGGTTTCATTCACTTGCCGAAACGACGCCGTCCAACTCGTCCCAGATTGCGCCTGAAAATCATAATTTGACCCTCAAACTGGAAGTGTTGTCTTAGGTGCAATTACCGTACCGTACTTTACACGCACACACGAGTTATGATTTGCCTGTGTCTGTTCGTCGATAAACTCGCCGCTGACTTACTATTGTTATTAAAGACAATAACAGTACTGGTGGTCGAATATTATGATAAAAAGACAATTTCATTATGGCCGCGGCAGATTTTTCAGTCTCAAGATCTTGGTCACAGAGGACTCACGGCTGCCAAATGCAGTTTGAGTGGCCTGTGTGTTAGCGGCAGCAAAAGCGGAGCGATTTGGAACTGGGTAGGTAGTGATTCCTTCAAAAGCAAAGGTGAGCGAACGCAGGAGTGAATGTCCAAGCGGCGAGTTTAAATAGTCTCGTTAAAGCGAACAAAACACATTTCAGCGCGTGTATTCAATTTGGCAGCATGGCTTCTCGAACGTATAAGGCTGCCTAATTGAGAATGCACGCGCTATAATGTGTTTTGCTCGCTCTGACGGGACTACTTAAACTCGCCGCTTGGAGATTCACTCCTGCATTCGCTCACCTTTGCTTTTGAGAGAATCACTACCCTGGGATATTAATAATCTCATTAATGACATTGTCTTGGAACGCACAAACTGAACTGCACGTGATTTGTTTTGAGTGTTTAACTACTTAGATTATCAGCAGCATATAGGTATACTAAATCCTACTTTTCGTACTTACTGTATTAACTACTTAATTTATAGTAAATGTGAAAGTTAGCGAGGACGTTCAATGTTTATGTTTTCATCGTGCATAAACAGGTAACCGGATTTAGATAAAATTCGGTAAAAATATAGTCCATGTGCCGGATTGCACCTTACGGTATTTTTATCCCAATTTTTTTTTTCAAAACTTAAAGGAAGGATCTATAAAATAAAATCTGCACCGACAAAGTCACAGACTAGTAAATAGTACAGTACATTAAAGCTCAAAACCCAAAGCAGTGTTAATTGAGATTTCCACAGTATTTCGGCAACGAGAGTTGATATCATAATGTTTCAACAATCAAAATCATCGCACATAAGGGGTCAATTTTTGGAAAATCCTCCAATGAAAGGAACCCCTGTACCAAATTTCAAGTTTCTATGTACAGCAGTTTCAGCTGTGCTTTGATATATAAGTCAGTCAGGTTTGCCTTTTATATATATATATATATATATATAGATAGGTACTGTACTATTGTATTCGCACACTTACGGAAACAATTTGCTTTAGACAAATAATAAAGAATGCACCTGTGTGTATTCTTGGATCGTTATAAATAATTGGACTGTCTGTCATGAACAAATACCTACCATGTATTTTTTATACATGGTATTTGTTCATGAAACATTGGTAGCTTCAAGGTTGGCAAATATAGATGCACAAGGTATAATAAGTTTTACCAAGAAACCACATTACGTATTTTTTATTGTACGGTCAGCGTCATAAATATATATACGTTCACAAGGTTTCAGAAATATATATACATCCTTATTCCCTCGCAGCAGAGTCGTGTTTACATATTTTTGAAAGTTTTCCTGTGTCTATAGTATATTTGATGCTGACTGTACCATACAACTTCACTAACAAACAACACACTTTAAGACGTAATAAAAAACACTGAAAATCATTGATTAAAAAATTATGCACAGTTTTGACTTACTACTAGATCTAGGTTTCTAGCATCTCTCCGCATAACTATTAAGCAATCCTAAGAAGTCCGTTCATTATATATGATTTTGAGTGGGTTTTTGAAGTTTGTTGGTTTTTATAGTAAGTAATTATTTATTATTTTTAATAATGATTGTAATATATCAGCTCCTATATTTACTTCAGCACCCGTTTACTACATAAAATTACCAGAGGCGCTAGACAAGTACATTACGCTAACCAGCGTTTCTATTCGTTTCGTTTTTAAACCAATCGCGTCACTGGTAGAGAGACGCGATTGGTTTAAAAACGAAACGAATAGAAACGCTAGTAAGCGTAATGCGTTACAACATGTTGCTATTCAAGATGGATGGATGCTATTCTCCTGGTATCACCAAAGAGTGATTAAAATTTTAATATGAGTACCCGTTGTTATTTAATATTTTATAACGTTATAAAACATTTTATAAACTGTTTTTTATGAATCTAGGCTGTCAACGTAACGTTTCCTAAAATGACATAAAAAACAAAATGACGTCGCGTTCACTCCCGCCACGCCCTGTCTAAAAGCTGGTCATGAAATTACAGGCACTAACGCCTCCCCCACTTATAGCAACTTTTATGCTATCATAAATTGTTTAGAAGTAGGTCGTGTAAAGTCTCCAGCTTGGAACTGAACGCCTTAAATTTCCTTTAAACCTAGTGAAGGTGCACCGGATTATACGCCTTGAAAAACCAATAGGCGTCGTTTTTAAGATCCCCTAAGCTGTGGTTTATAATATAGTCGGGATATTTTCATTCCGTCACTCTTAAACACAAATCAATTTATCATTATTACTCAAATTAAGTACTTTCAGTGAAAATACAATGAGATGAGACTAACTGATGCTTGTCGTCATATACATTTTGTTTTTCGAAATATATTAGACACGGAAAATGTAGTGATATTTATGATAGATTTGATTAACTACTTATATAGTTAAGAGAGGTCGTCTTAGACGAGACGAAATAAACGGTTAAAATAACAAAAATAAACAATAGTGTTCTTTAATATTTCGAAAGGCCTTTTGTTTTAATAACACAAGCTTATCTGTTATTAAAGAAAGGGACAGGACAGGGTTAACGTAACATCGATTTCGAATCCTCTCGTAGGGTAAACGTACCAGTGAATGAACAGTGCTAGTGAATGAACTAAGTGAGCATATTTTCGCAAAATAAGAATTCTGTAAATTTCTACACAACAAAGTATTTTTTTTTAGATGAGCAACATTACTAGTAACATCATGGTAACATTGGATTCAACTCAGGTGCATTAGTTGCAAAATAACAGATACTCAAAGTGGACGTTTCGCAGACGTGTTTTCGTTGTATGGGGCAGTAGTTAGCGGACGGTAAGGGGACCTTGTGTTTGATGTGATACTGTACTTATTCCAAACAACAACGACCCGTAGTATGTCTTTATTTCAAGTCTTAAGGATATGTTTTTTCTATTTACGGACCATAACATGTGTTTTTCTTTCAAATTGCCATTTTAAGCAAGTGTTTTATAACTGGATCACAGTAACCGCTAAAACCAATGAATGAACCGCGGTGTTCATTCACTAGAACCGTGTGAATTACTTATTTTACAATATTGTGCGTTATCGTTGTTGTATTAATGTTTATTTTTCAGAAACATAGCTGTTAATTGATTGTCCGTCATATGGCCAGTATTCGAACAAACTCATAAATGCTAAAAATGTTCGTTCATTCACTAGTTTATAATGTCCAGTCAATGAACTACCATCAATACGACTTGTTCATTCATATGTTTTGCATAACATTTAAGAGCCAGTTAATGAACGATCGTTATTTTACAAGAAACTATTATACCTATAGCGTTTTCAGGCGGGAAAGTGGCACGTCAATGAATATTAAGTAGTAAAATATAATTTTTTAAATAAATTAAAAAAAAGAAAAAACATAGTAAACAATTAGACATAGTTCATTCACTGGTTTCATTTGTTCACTAGGTTACTAAGTTTATTTAAATCTTTTAATTTAGGTAATCTGTTCTTTGAACCAACACGGATAGGTGTTAGTAGTGCAACCTGCTTAGATAATATTTTTTGTAATTGCGAATGTTTGGATAAAGAAATATTCAATTGTTTTAATTCGGACCATAGTGGTCAGAAGGCATCTTTCGTCAATGATTTTTATCAAAAACCGCAGACAATAACATACCGACCTATAACTAGTAAACGTTTGGAATTATTTAAAAATAAAGTTCAAAGTAACCTTTCTGTGTTACCTTTCTTACAGAATGAGAGTAATAGTATTTATAAAGACTTATTTGGCGTAATTCTAGATCAATTTAATAATAATTTTAATATGAAAACTATTTCGAAGTCAAAAACCAAGTTTAGTGAATGGGCTACTGCAGGCATTCATAAGAGTAGAAATAGGCTTTATGAGCTATATAGAGAGAGGGAAGACAATAAGAACGCTGACTTCCTAAATTATGTTAAAAACTATTCAAGGACCTTTAAGCAAGCTTGTTTAACTGCTAAGGCAAATTTTCTTAGTCTTAAACTCAAATCATCTGACAATAAAGTAAAAACTGTATGGAATATTATAAATAGAGAAACGGGAAAATCAAAAACTCGTGATAATCAAGTCACCATAAACACAGGTAACAAACAAATCACATCAAATAAAGACGTTGCCTTAGCATTCGAAGATTATTTTTCCAACATAGCCAGCAATACTACAAAATGTCTTAAATCATCCGCGGTTGAAGCTAAATCATTACTTTGCACTAATGTCAGTAAATGTAATATAAACTTTGAATTCAGCCCTGTAAATTCAGATTCAATAGTCAAGGTATTTAAATCGCTTAGTTTAAAAAAGACTGAGGATTTGTGGGGCACATCAGTTAAAGTAGTTTTTCATATCATAGATGTAATTGCACCCCACCTAGCATTAATTTACAATAATTGCATATCAGAGGGGACCTTTCCAGATCTCATGAAATATAGTAAAGTCATACCTCTTTTTAAATCGGGCGACATGAGTGATATAACGAACTTCCGTCCCATTTCCATACTACCGGTTTTAAGTAAAGTCTTTGAGAAACTAATGCTGAATGATATGTTAGGTCACTTTAATAGAAATAAACTACTTAATAGTAACCAGTTTGGGTTTACCAGAGGTCGATCAACAATTGATGCGGCATCTGTTCTCATTAAATACATATATAACAGTTGGGAGAAATCTTGTGATGCGGTAGGAATATTTTGTGATCTTTCCAAAGCTTTTGATTGCGTGGATCATTCGACCCTTATTTTAAAATTAAAACACTATGGATTGTCCAATAAAGCTTTAAGTCTTATGTCTTCTTATCTAAGTGACAGAACTCAAACAGTGGTTGTAAACAAAACGCAATCAATTGGAGCTACAGTGAAACTAGGTGTGCCTCAAGGCTCCATTTTAGGTCCTTTTCTATTTCTCGTTTATATAAATGACTTACCACCAACAGTAGATAAACTTTGTGATATTGTGCTTTTTGCTGATGATACTTCATTAATTTTCAAGGTAGATAGAAAGTCCGTAGACTACAGTATGATAAACGCCATACTAGTTAAAGTACTTAATTGGTTTACTAGTAACAATTTACTACTAAATGCTAAGAAAACTAAATGTGTTAGGTTCGCTTTGCCTAATGTTAAACCGGTAGATTCTAGTATTTTTATAAATGACGAGTGTCTGCAAATGGTAGATAAGGCAGTTTTTCTAGGCATAACAATAGATAAAAATTTGCAATGGGGTCCCCATATAGCTGTACTGGCAGGTAAACTAAGTTCGGCAGCTTATGCCGTTAGGAAAATTAGACAGCTAACTAATGTTGAAACAGCTCGCTTAGTTTATTATAGTTATTTCCATAGTGTCATGTCGTACGGTATTCTGGTTTGGGGTAAGGCAGCTGAAATACAAACTATATTTGTTTTACAAAAAAGGGCCATTCGTTCTATTTATAACTTAAATTCTCGTGACTCCTTAAGAGAACTATTTAAAGAAATTAATATCTTAACTGTAGCATCTCAATTTATTTATGAGAATATTATTTATGTTATTAAAAATTTAGATTCTTTCACCAAAAATTCTGATATACATAATTTAAATACAAGAAATAAAAATAAAATTGCTATTCGAAAATTCCGCGTACGTAAAGTATATAAATCATTTGTTGGTCAATGCATTCATTTCTATAATAAATTACCTGACGTAGTTTTAAAGTTACCCTTTTCAGCACTTAAAAATTACTTGAAAAAGTCGTTAATGTCTAAAGCGTATTATAGGGTCGAGGATTATCTAGCAGACAAAAATGCATGGCCTAAACTCGAAACTTAGTCAATAATAATTTGTTCAAATGTAAAACCTTTATCTTGTCTAGGGGACACTGTTGATGTAGGAAAACATGTCGAAACTTTGTTTATTATTAATTTTTTTGTTTTTGCCTTTTTCTCCGTCTAAATCTCTCCTAATATTTTTGCCATGTTTTCCTGCTGATCTACGCATATTATATTTAAATTAATATTTATAGCTTTATATAATACTAGACTAAGTTGTATCATTGTAATAGGAAATATGGTTAAAAAATGACTGACTGCTGAGTTTCTTGTGGCGTTTCTTCTCGGCAGTGGTCTCCTCTTGGGAAGCGCTGCTAGACTCCTGACATGTAAAGGTGCCCGTGCGGCCTACTTACTGAATAAATGACTTTTATCTTTTTTATCTTTATCTTTTATCATTTACTGGTGTTTTCATGTTCATTCACTGGTGTTTTGGGTCGTTTTCGGCTAAAATAGCTATAACTTGAAATTTGGCAATATCATTATAAAACAAACGTTATATAAGCAAACTAGAACACTTTCTTGATTGATAAGAACAATTAATATTAGTCAGTAACTGCTTTAATTTTATTTAAAAAAAAATTAAGTCGAAAATCTCCTTAAGGGTTCATTCACTGGTACGCTTACCCTAGCCATTGTAATAAGCAGAGATCGGAATAGGCAGAGCTAATTTGCCTAAACTTGACGCATATTCATTCATGCGTGAGTGAGAAGGGAATACATTATTGAATGAACATGCATCAAGTTTAGGCAAATTAGCCCTGCCTATTCCGATCTCTGCTTATTACAATGGCTACGAGAGGATTCGAAATCGATGTTACGTTAACCCTGTCCTGTCCCTTTCTTTCGATCACGTCATAACAGAACTGTGGAATAAAAGTCAAGTATTTGGAGTGTAGGTGTTTCGGAGTAACCACCACCACCTGGGTCACCCTGTATGACGCTTACGAAAGCACGACGCCTACTCAAGGTCCGCGGGGCACGGACTTTTGCGCTGCGTTGGCATCGCACTACGTGGATGTTACGCGTGCCCTCTGAGTTCCAACCCTTAAGGTTAGAACTTTTTGGTAAAAAAAAATATGACGTCTAATTGACCATAGTCATAGTAGACCAACTCAATGAATTGTCTGTCTGGACATTGCAAAACGACGCCCTGGCAACGCGATTTACGGACTTTATTTTGTGATAAAAAATTATTGACTTGGATCTAGAAGGTAAGAGTTCAAAAAATTAAAAAGAGCGTCCACTAGGGTCCTATTAGGGATCAAACTAAACAAATTGTTTATAAACTGTACGAATATTTTAAGGCAAAAAAAATCGAATCCATAAAGCATAAAGATGACATTAATGTTCATAAAACTGTTGCCAAGGTTACCGGATTGTCAGAACAAAGCATACGACAAATCATGCAGATAGATAGTTCAAAATTTCAGTTCACAACATTTATAATGTTGTAACTCAATTTGTCGGTTTATATTGTCATACGCAACTATACCAATTCAATTTAGGCACAAACTTGTAAATATCGTAAGAGATATTTCGTTACTATTCATCACGTGTACATGGCGAGACATTTTTCCTGTACCGTTCCACTACCGCATACCGCAGGAACCTACTCAGTAATGCGCTAAGACCCGTACCCTACAGTTATTATTGAATTCAAAGACTTAATTTTATCCAATTTTTTGTTAGTTAATCTCGCAACACACCGCTAATCCAGAAAATTACCACCACAGATTCGTAAAAAAGTCACTCCAATTCAACTTAACATAAAAATAAATGACTGAGCTAATTAAGTTGAAAAAAACATTCCTTATATGGGTTCCAAATAATAAAGTGGGTTATTATTTCACTTTCTTAAAAGGAAATGGTATTAAATCCGCCGTAATAAGTAACACATTCTGAATTATGGGTCAAAAGTTACCTTCAGCTCTTTAAAGTTACTAGGACGGATGGACGGACGGATGGACGGACGGACGGACAGAGTAGGCATATTAATAGGGTCCCTCAGGGCTCCCTTCGGGTTCGGAACTGAAAAAAAGGAGTTCAAATTTTAATAATGTTGACAAGTTGCGTCGAAGATCAAGCTTGTTTGTGTTTTCTTTGCAAGCGCGCTCGATTCCCCCTAGTTTTATTTTAGGACTTTTCGTTTGTAACACCTCGCGGTACGGGCCGGGGTAAAGTGATTGGAGTTCGTCCGGGACTCGGCTGACGCCGCCCGGTACAAGTCATGAGAGAGATACATTGTGAGCACAGCAGAATTAGATGTATAAGGCTTGATTTCCTCCTACTCTGACATCTGTCGCTGACGTCGGTCGAGCGTACCGTGTCGTATGAAAAATCTGAGGTCCTACTTTGAAAATCGAAGTTCGAAGTTATGTTAGCTCCATCACTTTCTCTCAATTTGGTCTCGAATGAAGAGTGACAGGGATGCAGCTAACGTAACTTCGAACTTCGATTTTCAAAGTAGGGCCTCTGCCGCGGACGTCAGCGTCGCTGTGCGGTATCTCATAGAACATGGTGTATATTCGTACGCTCGACCGACATCAGCGTAGGAGGAAATCAAGCCTAAAACTTGTCAAGTGAAAGAGTAGTAGGAAGCTAGAATAAAGTCTGAGATATAAGATGTTTAATCAGTAGATAAGCCGCGTGGGCACATTTACATGTCAAAAATCTACCTACTTTCACTTCTAATGAGGACACCACTGCAGAAACGTTTTGTCTAAATTTTTACTTTTTGTAGGGTTGCGCACCCAAAGGGTACCAACGTTACATACTATTTTTTTCGGCTATACGCTTTGGAGGTAAGGGGGAAAGGGCCATTTTTTTTTAAATAATAAAATGAAATGTTACATGTCAGTTTTTAGAGGTAAGTGGGTAGGTACTTACTTCAGTAAGTGCCTACACTTTCAATTAATTTTACTTACTAGGTACTTACACATATTCGATAATACACAAAATATATGTATAGGTTATACAGATAATTATATCCCAATTTATTATCATCACATTTATTAGGTACATTACGGTAAGTACATTTAAGTATTTTTGACACGGCTGTTTTGTTCTAAATCAACCAATTATTGAGTTCAGGAGCTTAAGTGGAACATTCGGTCTTGCCAACACCTACCTACACACAATGTTACAGTCAATACCCTCCTTTTAGATCGCGTAGTCGGAAAAAACCAGGAAATATTGAAAACAATAAAGTCGGAAAGTTATAAATAAAACGGTCCCTGAATGCTGAATTAAAAGATAGCAACATAATCTTGTGTGAGAAAAATTAAATAAGAAAAATAACAATGAACACTTTTAAAATGCATTGTTTGAGGCGATATCCTTTGTTTAATTAATTTTACAAGCGTACTGAGATTACTAAGATTAAAATTAGAGATGCGTCGAATATTCGTTTGGTATTCGGTAGGTATTCGGCGTATTCGGTATCTTTTTCACTACTTGTATTCGGCCGAATTATTCGGTTTTGGTGCCGAATATATTCGGTTGGATAATTTCTGTTTTCTTGGCTACGCGATACGGTACAGAACTAAAACATAAAACTTCTTATGTAAGTCAAAGATAAATAAGTCAAAGAAATCCTATGAAGAATGTGTTGTATAAAGCTAATAAAATAAACTTTTGTAACGTAATCGTGCGATGTTTTGAAGCAAAGTGACAGTGCGGTGTGCTTGGGTGGCGGGCGGTGAGGTACGGCTCGCGACACGTTACGTTAGAACCTGGTAACGCAGCAAAACAATAAAGTGGTAAACCGAATAATTCGGCCGAATTTCCGGTTCGGTAAAGATTAAACCGAATATTGGTTTCACCGAATAGCCGAATTATTCGGTGAAACCACTATTCGGCGCATCTCTAATCAAAATCAATTACAAAGGAAAACATTTATTTTAAGAGTAGGTACTACCTACACATTCTATAAGAATAAAGTACGTCAACACTTCTACTGACGGTATTTTTATAATTTGATAATGAAGTTTTGATCTGGAATAATCATAATCAGTCAAGGGCGTCAACTTTTAATTCAACCATTTCATAAAAGTTTTTTTAATACAATACCAGCGTATCGACTCTATACGCGTAGAAGTAGTTTATCAGTCTTCCCTTGGGAACTGTCCTATATTCCGGGATAATCTATGTCCTTACCTGGGGTTCAAGCTTTAAATACCGAAATCGGTTCAGCGGTTTAGCCGTGAAAGCGTACCAAACAAACAAAGTTACTTTCACATGTATGATATTAGTATAAGAGCAACATTACATGTTTTTGTTTGCTTTCCATGCATATATTGCCTTAAATAACTTCCAAACGCAAAAGATACCATACCTCTCGTAACTTGGGCCATCCTCCAAACGTGGGCAACACTTCTTCCGGCCGGTGTCGTTTTGATCCATTTCATAAATTTGTTTGCGTAAACTCATCGACTTCCCGTGTAGTGTGTCTATAGTCAACAGGCAAACCGGACAAGAAAGCTACTAAATTAAGTCCATAATCCAAGTGACGCACGTCCTGAGTTTTTAGACATCTTCTTTACATAAGCGGCCTTTACACGTAAAGTTCGGACCGCGGGAAACGCCACGTGCCGTTCCAATCTTCGTTCCGAACCGTACATTTTTTACCATTTTACTATTACAGTTGCAATTACACGTAGTACGGTTCGGAACGAAGATTGTAACGTCGCGTGGCGTTTCCCGCGGTCCGAACTTTACGTAGGCAGGCCGCTATAGGTAGTATAAAATAAAAATCTGTGCGCTTAGATCTTTAAAACTACGCAACGGATTTAAATGTGGTTTTTATCAATACATAGAGTAAATTCAAGAGGAAAGTTTTTATGTCCTAAGCTGGATAATGTATGGTTGTTACAGAAAACTCTCATAAACCGAAGCGAAGCGAGGGCGGGTCGCTAGTAATAAATAAATATCCGGGGACTATTTCACACAAATTAAACCCACGGGTGGGTTTTTGAGAATCGAGCACCCGAAAATGAAAGTGAACGTGAATGAAAGAGACCCTTCCTTAGCTAAGTAACAGACTGACTGTACTTACCTACTTTTTTCTTACACCCAGTTGCAGAAACGATCGTTAGCACTAATGTTTCATTAAAGCGCCTTGTGTCACTTTTTATTTCTTCAAGGTAGAGAGTAATAAAGAGCCCATCGCACCGCGTGCATTAATAGCTGTATTATTTTCTATAAGAAATACTATAAATATAGAAAATTACATGTTTTTATTGGTAACATTTCTAAAAATGAAACCTAGCTAGATCGATTTATCGCCCCCGAAACCCCCTGCATACTAAATTTCAGGAAAATCGTTGGAGCCGTTTACGAGATTTAGATTACATATATATATATATATTCTTATATTATATATGATATGGTATTATATATGGTATATCAAGAATTGCTCGTTTAAAGGTATTAGATAGATTAAATCGAAGTTCGAAATCCTTTATGTGAAAACAAACACACAGTGAAATTGACAGGGGCAGCGACGAGACATAAAACTTAATGCACAAGCAGTCAGGGCCTCTAAATATTCAACACGGTAAAAACAATATCGTTTCTGATCTGTTATCGTACTGTCACCGTTTTGATAGCTCTTATTTACTTGACAGTAATGGCGTCTGACGTCATAACAATACCATAACAGGTCAACTACGATATCGTTTTTACCGTCGGGAATAGAGGCGCAGTCTTTGAGACATATCGAACAAGAGTAACCGCATCGCCAAAATGTACTTACCTACATATTTTTAATTTTCACCATATTCGTATTGCTCGTTGAGTTTCCAGTTGGTAATTAATTACAATCCATTCATAAAGCACTCATTACTAGTAATTTACTAAAGCACCCTTTGAATTCAATCGAGCTTTTGTACTCGAATGTATGCAATATAGTTCATTTCATTAGTATAAAATTATGAAACCTATTAATGATTCATGAGAGGACTTGTCTCAGAGTCCTATAATGAATCGTTTATATTATAATTCGTGTTCATGACACAATTATTGGTTAGTAAATGAAAACAAGTGAAAAATATCAGTAGGCGAATTTAACGGTGCATTTACCCCTACAGGGGCACGTTTTATAAAGCTACAAGTTACAATTTTACAGGTCTAAACTGGCAACACTGCTCAAATGACTGGTTGTCATTGGTCGAGGTTGTGTCAAATGGAAACTTGTAACCTGTAAATTGTAATTTGTAGCTTCATCAACACAACCTCGACCAATGACGACCAGCCATTTGAGCAGTGTTGCCAGTTTAGACCTGTAAAATTGTAACTTGTAGCTTTATAAAACATGCCCCTGGACTTTATCTGCAGGCGGCGTTAAATACTTTTTACAAAGATTTTTTTGAATTCAAATTATATCACTCAGAAACATATTCCAATAACACGTTCGCGAGGGGTCAATTAAATTTAATGCTTGTTTAGTGATGTTTTGTCTTATTCTATTGCTGTAGCAAACAAAGTGACAGCAGCAACTTTAATTAAGCATTAAATTAAATTGACGTCTCTGAGTGCGGCAGTTAATGTGCTAAAAATTAACCACGCGCTTTCTTAGAGAGGTTTGTTACATTCCGAAGGGTTCTTAGCTGCTGAACGTCTGGGGCTCTACTTTGAAGTCAGTAATTCGAACTTCGGATCGCCCCGTCACTTTCTTGCGAATAAGTGATGCGTCGAGAGCAAAAGGGGTAGCAATAGACGAAGTTCGAATTACGGATTTCAAAGTAGAGCCTCTGAATATTTATCATCGGCATCATCATCTTCGGCAGTATCTTTTAATAAGTGATTCAAAGGACCATGCCCATTTTTGCCCTCGCTTAATTTAGCATGTCCATCAAATCCACTAATTAAGTATTCATCATTATTTCGAATTCGAATTTAGCCATTAGTCTAAGACTAATTAAAGCTGTAGTTTATTATTTTATGATAAAAGAATTATATGCATTTCCGGTGCAGACTGAATATGGCGCATGATGACAGGCCATTGAGTTAAAATAGATTGAAGTATACAGTTGAAGAGGTCTTACGGCCAGGTCTCTATAGAAGCTTTGGCCTAAAAAAAAATGTGATGGATAATTATAGAATTGGGTTTATTTGATGTAGAAAAATATTTAAAACAATGCTGTGGTGTTCGTTTTTCTGAAGAATTTGTCGAAAAAAAAAAATCGTAACATCACGTTACCTGTAAGATGTCTTATTTACAAAGTATCTCAATAGATGGCTCTGTCCAGAGTGCTTTACGATAAGAGATTATATTAGATACCTATCGCTGGATGCCTAGATGCTGCGTCTGCTTGAAAGATTTAAGCGTTTCTCTATTTAATAAAATGTATAATCGACTCGTTGTTAGACTACTCTTTAGGAATATCTTACAGAAAAGCCAGTGGGGAATGCCTTGCAGTCTTACACGTATTAGGGTAAACTGTTCCGTAAATCATTAATGCAGTGTACCTACATTAAAATCAGTGTTTAGCATACTTTTCAAATAGCTACTCCTATTACAGAAGTTTTTTGATGCATTGCATTGCTAGCAAACGGATGTTTTTATTCAGCTCCATGCGGATGCCTCCTAGGTTTTCCATAATATAGGTTTAAACTGGTAGGGAGCACGCTAGCAAATGGCATGTGTATTTGAAGTAGGTATATGGTTTGAGTATGCTCTATCAAGTGCATGCTTTAAAAGTGTATGCTTATCCCAGGCAAATGCATACAGCTCCAAAGTATGATCATCTTAAGCATGTTTTAAATCATACCTTTTTATGTGCTTACATTGAGCACGTGTAACAATACCTTATGGCCGCCGGTCGAGGCCCTCTGCACCATGGTAGCAGCAGGGTATAGGCGCGGACAACAACAACAAGCTTCCTATAAATAGTGTGATGAGGGCGCCATGGTATCATTCCGCTCGCGTGATCCACTATTATGAATTAAGTACGTATGAATTTATATGAAACGCTAGCCAACCCATGAGTTCGCAACGTCTCGCGCGACCGGCAACTCTATTCTATGCCGTAAAACAATATTACTTTTGACCCGTTGTCGTACTGTTTTCAACTCGGCCGCTTTTAATGACAATTAAGAATTCATAACGATAATACGATACGATAGACGATACAATAACATTTAAAAACCATTATTTTTCTCGCGGCGTAGGTCACTTGCGTTGGTCAGCACTCCATATAAATTAATTTATGTTGTGTTCGTCAACATCGGAATCATACCTTAGCGTGTATTACCTTCGACCTCGTCGTCACTTAACATCTGGTGAGACTGAGATGAAACGTAAACCCATTAAAAAAAACGACGGCATTTACAGCTGATAATGTGCTCAAACCCATCAGCGCTATTAAGGTGAGTGAGCTAAGGTCAGGTGAGGGCTGAGTGGCGCGCTGCAGTGGCTTAAAAGCTTAATAGTTAACCCGACAAAAAAAGAGTTTGAATGGTGACAGGTGGAATTATGCAATATTGTTAAGAAGCACCACCACAATACGTCAGGGCTTCTAGGCGGTAAAAACTATATCGTATTTGACCAGCGAGCGCCTCTATTCTAGGCGGTAAAATCCAAATCGTATTTGACCTGTTATGGCATTACTGTCAAGTAAGGAGAGCTATCAAAACGTTAACAATACGTACGATAACCCCCTTTTAACCGTGGTCCCACCGCTATGCCCCACTGATGGGTGCGCAGGTAATTGTTTTTCCCCGTAGAGCCACTGCACTAGAGTGGGACTACGGGTAAATGAAACAAAACTGGCTTTTACCAGTGGTCACACCGCGGCTGTCGGGTGCAGAGTCGTCGTCACACCACTACTTACCTACTTAAAAATGACTTCTGACGAATTTCTGATGAAAGCGAATAGCAGTGGTGTGACAACCTGGTGTGACCACGAGTCAGCCCCTCCGCTGTCATGTTTTTTGTCAAGTGGGGCATATGTAAGCAAAATGAGAAAGTTGGCAACCATGTAACAGATCAGTGGGTCTACGGGGAAAGAAATTACCTGAGGAATTACCCGTGGTCTAACGGGCACTGCCGGATTGAAAAGGATAAGTTAAAACTAGTGTAGTGGGTCTACGGGGAAAAAAAATACTAGTGCACCCACTAGTGGGGCATAGCGGTGTTACCACGGTTAAAAGGGGACGATAACAGGGCCGATATTCTAGGCAGTAAAAACTATATCGTCTTTGATCTGTTATCGTATTATCAACGTTTTGTTAACTTTTATTTACTTGACAGTAAAGGGCGGATGACGTCAAAATTTGCCCTTCGGTCGGGCTACTAAAGATACATATCGAGCCTAACCTACCTACTTTTGTAACCGGGTTCACTTACTTAATTGAAATCCTTCTTTACCCGGGGTTCACCTGATTAGTTCACCTCGGCATTTTAGCAGACCTTATCGAAGTCGACGGAGCTCCGCTTTCGTGGATCTCCTAACTAACATAACATACACCTACTTGTTAATTTTGGCCTGTCTACTCTCTGTAATCCACATAAGTGAACAACATAGGAGAACCAAATTGTTGCAATGCTGACTGCAGTAGATGCTGGTACTACTAAAAAAATATCCACCCAACAAATTCCCAGTAGTACCGTTAATGGTACTTACTAGTGGGTCAAAAATTCCCAGTGGTACCTACCATTAATGGTACTAATCAAGGGTATAGCTGGGAAATAGGGGTTAAAAAAGCAATATTGTTTCACCGTGTTGAATATAGAGGCCTAGATGTTAGGTACATTTTAATCATACTGCCAATTTCATTCCTTACACTGCCCTCATTTAAGCCGAACTATTTTTCGCTTACCAAGGCATAATAAAAGATGTATTTGATGATACAGTGCGATAATAAGAGCGAGTGAGAGAGACTACAAAACCGAAGCAGTTGTATTCCCACTTGAATATAATAGTTTCTACTACCAGCCTGGTAGTAGTACCAGGGGCCCATTTCACGAAGCTACAAGTTACAAATTACTAGCGGAAGTCCTTTTGCTAGAAAGAGTTCCGCATGTAATTCGTAACTTGTAGCTTCGTGAAACGGGCCACTGAAGTAACTATTCTATACTTCGTGGTATTAAAATAGTAGTAATATGAGAATTCACCGAGGCGACGTGATATATTTTATTTCGATTCGTAGGGCTAAAGATTTGGAACGAAGTATTGATACAGTGTGTGAGCAATTAGAAGGGGTGTTTCCCGTTCGCCCAATCGTTAAACCGACCAATCGACCCAGTGAGACTCTTTTTTCTCGTTCACCATACTAAGGGCCTGGTCACATCACTTCGGCACGGCATCGTTAACGGTGGTACGGCGCGGCGCCCTAGAAAGACACGTTACCGCGTCGTGCAGATACACGGTGCCATTTAACAATGGCTTCAAGTAATTTCAAACTCTACGCGCAGGACATTCAACTTAATACTGAACTTTATAGTAAAACACGACCGTTGACGACGCCGTGCCGTGGTGATATGGCCAGGGCCTTAAAAACCCGTCGGTTAAAAGCGAAAATAAATCCTATTACGCCGTTTGACTGATCGGTAAACGGGAAACACCCGGGAAACACCCCGTCGCCTCTCATGTGATTTTATCATGTAATAGATTAAAACATTGCAAACTTCTTAAAACCTTTTATTTAATAGTAAATACCAAACTCGATACATTTATTTAAAAAATCGCTTAGCTACAGTGGGTTGCTCCGCTCATTCCCAGGATACCAGAATTTCGACATACCAAATTACTCTTTTTACCAGACTCCCAAAACACCAGATTCAAATTATTGGGTGCTGTTTATGGCTGTACCTAAACAAAACAACAACATAACAACAAAAAAAAAGGGCATTGATTGCGGCTGCGAGTGGGGCACAAAAGGTGCGGTGCAGGCCTACTCAGTGCTGTTAATAGCAACTGGCAATCTGTCCGCTATGATGCGCAGGATTGAAGTTCCAGCACACAATCTGGGGTGAAAAGGCGAAGCGATGCGTTGCACGTTCTTACCCTAAACGCGTTGTTATGCTGCTGGACTCCTAGGGCACTCATAGACCCTTCGCGTGAAGTTAGCCCTCAGGCTGCAGGTATAAAGCGATGTACACCTTCTAAAGCGAGTTACCTTGACTTGCGCTGCGCTATACATCATCGGGACCTGTGCGCTAATTGATTTAATAACTTAACAACAGTATTTTGATTAAACTTATTACTCCAACTTATATTTATTTTTCAAACGATTGTTATTTGGGATACGAACAGTGAAAGCTCAGGAACCCTTGTTCAGGGTCCCAAAAGAAAAAAACGGGGGAAACAGGGGTATAACTACCAACGCTATAACGATGGGTGAACATGTTGGAGGTATGTTGCGAGGATGGGTGTATTTTTATGTTTATTTACATACAAGCAAACAGTCTCGTATAGTTGTATATAACACAAACAAAATTATGTATAAATAGGAGACTTACAGTCTCCTTGATGAAAACATAGCCAAACCTTTTTCTAATTACAAATAATTAAACTACAGTGCTAACCATATGCATATTTTTGTATTTAACCATCCCTAGACGGTAAATAACAAAAAGCGCAAACTATTTCATAATTATCGCTATGGGGTTTAAGTCGCTGAAAAGATAAAAGATAACATATAGAATAGGTTTCTATTAATTGTTAACATATTTGCAGTCTTATTATTGCAGTCTTGGAAATACAATTGTCTATGGGTCTCAGATCCCACTAACTACTAGGTACTATCAGCATTCTTTTTCACCATCCTGACGGTAATAAGTCTTTGAACTCTTTGTGACGTACTCACAGTCAGACCGACAGATGGACGAACGGAATTCACAGATTGACGAACAGGACGGACGGACGGACTGAAGGTACAGGCGACGGATTCCACGTATAACCTAAACCTTAACTAATCCAAAAAGCTACTTAGGTATAAATAAATCGCCCGAAGGTAAACAATACATACATACATAAACTCACGCCTTCATTCCCAGAGTGGGGTAGGCAGAGCCACAGACTCACCAACAACTCCAAAAACTTGTTGATAATTCTGTGACCACATTTTGCACAACCAGGCTAAGATGTTATCCAGTGTATTAGTGACAGGTTGCAAACCCATCGCCTAACAGCACTACACAGCCTTAAGTCCCTTAGTCGTCTCTTACGACATCCAATGGAAGCCATGGAGTGGCAACATTCTAAACCCGGCACCACACGGTAAACAATATTTCGTAAATATTGTAGGTAGGTATTTTGGATTTTGTGTTTTCTACAATAAATGTATGTATGTATGTATGTAAACACTTTATTGTACAAACAAAAGAGATAACAATTATAAAATAGACAAAAATATAACAGGGATGTACAAAGGCGAACTTATCCCTTTAAGGGATCTCTTCCAGTTAACCTTTGGTTGCGTTGTTAATAAAATGCGTTGACATATAGCTACAGATCAGTGTAATAAGTTTCTGTCAAAAAAAAACATTATTGGGACAAGCTTTTTCAAGCTTCAAGCGTTGCCAACTGTACTTTACATATATACATATAATACAAACACATACATACATACATACATACATACATACTAGATACAAACATACATACTTGCAAGTCAAATAAAAGCTTGTCAAAAAAAAGATGAGAAAGATAAGAATAGGTAAGAGTAAAAGAAGTAAACGTAGTAGGCTCCAACAAAAATATTTGTATTAAATAATAAGCAGGTACCTAATCACGAAGCAACTTTGGAAAACTCACCGGCTTGCTTTAAATATGCAATTTTTGACAATAGGTACCACACGTTTCTAAATCTATTGAAGTGTTTATATGTGAAACATCATAATAACAACCAATACTGTGACGCACTGACACCCCGATAGACCAACAAATGGACAGACAAACAGACGGGCAAAAGTATAGACAGACAGACGGACGGACGAACGACGCGAACAGGTTGATGAACGGACGGAGAAACGGTATAAGCTACTGATAAACGGACGGACAAACGGAATAAGCTACTGAACTCTGAGCTAAACTAACCCAAAAACTAGACAATTAGACATACATACATACATACATCATACCTACATACATACATACGCTCGAAAAACGTAACCCTCCTTCGGGCAGTCGGGTATTGATCTAGCTGACGGGTCGTGGGAAGCTCTGGTAGATTTTTGAAGTGTAATGCCCGTGCAGTCTATTTATTGAATTATTATTATTTTATTTTACCTTCATATTTTTTATCATTTCCTTCTTTTGGCTTTGCGCGGAAGGGTACCTAATGATGGTATTCTAAAAGCTGTCGTCGCGTAGACGGTATCGTCGTATCGTCAACGTTATGAAAGGTTTTAATTAAATTGATAGTAGTGGCGGCCGAGTCGAATACCATATAACTGCAATAGGTGATGATACTGATGATAAGTCAATGTAGAATAAGGGCTCTTGACTTGGATCAGAACGCTTACTATAATATTGGGTCGAGGACTACTTATTTAGTAGACAAAAATGCTTGCCTTGAACCAGATACCCAAATATAACTTAATGATAAGTTTTTGACGTGTAAAAGTGCCCGTGCTTACTGAATAAACATCTTTTATCTTTATATATTTTTAACGCGGCCAGGTTGGAACACCCATAAAAAGTTAGGTACGTATAATGCGTGGAAATGGTATAAGGTACTTAACTACTAACTATTAGTAGTTAAACCTTATACCATATCTCTATGCTAAGTTAAAGGTCCCTTCTTTCCATGATAGGCATGGGATTAGATCCTCTCGTTACCACAGAACTGAAGCATTTACCGGCTGTTTTCGTTACCTAGCAACCAAATGCTGGAACAGTATTACTCCGCCAATAAGACTTATTACATCAAAGTAGCTACTAGTTTAAAAAACATTATAGGATCGTATCGGATTTTGCTGTTTAAAGCTCTTCACTAGATATCAAATTCGCCAGACATAATTAGGTAGGCGTATAATCATATAGTTTTGCAAAGTAACACACACACACGCACGAAAACACACACATATCAAACCCAAATCCACGGACAAGCACCCAAACGCATCACAGTAAGTATTTGAAACAAAAATCTTTTTGTGTTTTTCTGTTCTATAAATTATTTGCTTGTTGTTGCTCTGTCGCTCCTCGGGGTTGTGGCAGAATACCCGTGTTTTGTTCAAGATGAACAAAGTTATACGCTGAGCCATTACCCTTTTGACCTGCTGCAACGAACACATTCTTTTGGCATGTTAAGCTATGTGTCATTTGGTAGTACGCTAATAAATCTATCTATCTATCTATCTAATTGTGGCACCTTACCTGCATCGCATTTTTTTTACCCAAGGTAACCCGAAAAGCCTTGCACCATCTGTAAACACTACGATTAGCACTTATTGTCTCTAAAAATTATAAAATAAATGATGGTTAACTATCGAAGTTTCGAAAAACTTTTGTCCGCTATTGCGTTTGTCCGAAAATCCTTTTTCTCTGAAACCGTTTAACTTTCCTGGATTGCTATAAAACTAATCTAACCTAACCTACAGGATCTGTTGGTTCTCTTTAAACATTTTGAAAAAATTCATTGGTTCAGAGTAAAATGATTTTCGGACAAACGAAACAGCGGACAAAAGTTTTTCGAAATATCGATAGGTTACCATAAATGATTTAAAAAACATTAATCCGCCTTCAAAAACGAGCATGCCTCAATAATTTTAACCAAAAGCTGACTTCAGTTGGACCGACCTAACCTATAATTTTAAAAGAAGTAACTATTTGCGTTTTTGATAGCGGTTTTTTGTTATTTTTTAATTTATTTTTTATACTTTATAAATAAATTAGTGATTATAATAAGCATGTAGTCCCATTTCTTAATGAATATGAAACTTAGATATATTTCAAGCTCGCCGCAAGCAATACGCCGCGGGAAAGTCATATTTATATTAAAATAATTAAATGTTCTTCGTTATAGTCGCTCAACTATCTTAATTGAGATATCTTATTCCCACCCTTGACATAGGTAACGTTGAGGAGTTCCGACGGCCATCTGTGGTCTTAATCATCAGTTCCACTTCACCAAATGATACTTTCTGAATGCTAATACAAGATTTGTTCCTTAAAATACAAAGTCGCTATATTGCTATCGCTGTAATATTTGAGGAGTTCCCTCAGTTCCTTACGGATCTCCTTATCAGATTCAGATTTGGTGACAATTAGACGAATCGGACGAATACCCTATCAAACAAAAAAAATATTTTCAATCAAATCAGTGAACGCTCGAAAATAAAAATAGAATACATACGGTGGAACATAGAACCTCCTCCATTTTTGAAGTCAGTTGAAAATAAAGTAACTCCCTTATTACCATCTCACGCAACCAACGGGCCCACCTAGTATTTACGTAACTTTATGCAGGTTACTGACGAATCTTCGTTCAGGTCTTTGAGTTTTGTGAAATGAAATAAAATAAAATACCTATAAGATTAAGATCACGTCCATCTACTTACTTGATATGTCAGAATTCACTGTAAATACTGGTGATGAAGCGGAAAAAATTACATTGAAGTTGTGCTGGCTAGAGATCGATGGAGCTACGAATCTGCTGAGCTCCGATTTCCAGGTAAATACTTTGCCCGTTCAAGCCCGCTGAAACACTAAACGTATAACATAACTTATACACTACCAAAACTTCCATCACTGGATCAAATCTGCTTATCCGAAAGGTTTGACAAGCCAGTCTGCGGACTGCTAAGAACGTTTTTGTCCAATCAGTTGTATGTACAATTTCCACCGCTTGGCGACACTGTCGTCGTCGCGCACTTACATTAATAGCAATATTAAAATTTCCATATACCTACCCTGATTCTTTGTTTTCGTTCGGCTAACGAAACGTTTCAGTCGTGGTGTCGCTTTTTAAAGTTAATTTTTTGGTAAAACTAATATTTTTTTCGCTTTTAGTGCTTGTTACTATTATTAATTAACGTCACAGACGCAGGGACATTATCGTTGAGAAGTTCTCCTGGTACTTCACCATCAGTTCACTTCACCACACGCAATAATGAGTAAAAGTAAATTGATTGTCTAAATAAAAAAATCTCATTACTACAAGAGAAATACATACTTATTTTCCATTGGATTTAAATTCTGATGGTCATCTCCGGTTTAGATTCATCAATTCCGCTTTACCAAATGGTGCTTTTGCAATGCTCACTAAAAAACCAAAAACACTGTAAATACGGTACTTTATAATATTTGAGGAGTTCCGTCAATTCCTTATGGATCCCATTCCCATCACGCCGATAGAACTAAAAATGTGCGAGTTGAACTCACGTGGAAAGGGTTCCGTACCGTACTACATACGTTATTTATTTTTTTGGTCAATTTCTTGTAGGTTTTTCTGTAATATACAAGCAATGAACTATATTTCGTATTTTTTTCAATATTTTAGGCTCAGTAGTTTCGGAGATCAGGGGGGGTGAGTGGTCAATTTTCGTCTCCTTTCACGAATAAAATCAAAACTATTTATTTCACAACAATAACAAAAATATATTTTAGATCCTCATAACGAGCCCTGTGCCCCGAATAACATAATTCATAATGATTCATGATTCATAATTAGTGGTGGTCCGGATCGCTACCGCCAAGGAGTAGTGTTCACATTGCTGTGTTCCGGTGTGGGGATAAGACAAACGGTGAAATTACTAGCATAGAGGCATTCCATCTTAGTGCTCAGGGTTGGCAACGCATTTGAAGTTTTTGGATTGCAGTTTTGAGATTGTAGTCTTGAGGTTTCAAATGTCTATGGGTTGATCCCATGTACCATCAGGTGGCCTGAGTGCTCGCGTGCCTTCTCCTTGCCGTAACTGTAGTTGCTAGAAGACGTAGCTAACCGCAGGTCATTTAGAACAATTTCTGATGGAGAGTCAATTAACGAAAGAACAAAGTCGATAAATTAATCAATTGACAATTGATTTATAGGTAACTTCGTACGCGTACAATTAGTTTCCCGCTACTTCTTCCCGTTGGAGGTCGATTTTCGGGAAATCCTTTCTTAGTGCAGCACCCCTAGACGTCATAAGGAACCTACGTGCCAAATGTGGAATCTCTAGACCCAGCGGTTTGGGCTGTGCGTTGATAGATCAGTCAGTTTCTTCTATATAGATTTACTGGAGGACGCCCGCGACTTCGTACGCGTAGAATTAGTTTCCCGCTACTCCCCCCATTTCTTCCCATTGGGGGTCCAATTTCGGAAAATCCTTTCTTAGTGCTCACTTACATCATGAAAGGAACCCCTGAACCAAATTTCAAGTTTCTAGGTACAGTAGTTTCGGCTGTGCGTTGATGTATAAGTCAGTCAGGTTTGCCTTTTATATATATAGATATCGGGAATGCCTGATTATAAAAAATCAATTCCGTTGAACACCAATAGACTAGGTTGTCGTGTTAATTAACACCGTCCCATTTACTCCCCAAACTACCCTATTGTGACGTCATTGCGGCTAAAGTCCGGGGTCTACACATCGCTAATGTTAGTTTGCCACCAAACTGCCCGCTTGATAACGGGGTCTAATCATCACATTCATCACCATCATCATCATCATCATCACCATCATCATCATCATCATCATCACCACCATCATCATCATCATCATCATCATCATCATCATCATCATCATCATCATCTAAAACATCATCATCATCATCATCTAAAACATCTCCACAGCCGGACATAGAGTTGTTTCCCAAAGATATAGATTTTTACTTATCTATCGCAAAGCAACAGTGTTTGTATTGTTGTGTTTCGGTGTGAGGATAGAACAACCGGTGATATTACTAGCTTAGAGGCATTTATTGTTAGGGTTTCCAATGCATTTTCGGACTTAGGATTGCAGTCTTCAGATTGTAGCCCAAGTAACACAACAAGCCGTAATAAGAGCTGTTTATTAGAATTGTCTAGGCTTAAAGCTGAATAACTTAGCTGAATAAGAGCTGAAAAAGCGTTATACATCTTAATTGGGCACAAATTAAGCAGCCTGAAGTTCACATGGCTGTTTAATAGCTTAATAGTGGCTGATGAATAATGGCTGTATTAAGGTTCACAGAGTTATAAGGGCTGAATATCGGCTGTTTTGTAAGAGTTTAAATCAGCATAGGACTGTATATGAGACCACGAGTGAGTAGTTATATTGCTTACTGCGTTACTTGGTAGTAGTATGGGTCACAGGTAACAGATCCCACTTACGATCATTTGGGCTGAGTGCTCGTTTGCCTTATCGATTGTTTTAAAAAATTGCACATACCTACATACATACGTAAGGTTAATGGTTTTTATAACAAAACACATATTTTTTATACAACTTGTCGGTTATAATTTACTAGAGGACGCCCGCGACTTCGTACGCGTAGAATTAGTTTCCCGCTACTCCCCCCATTTATTCCCGTTGGGGGTCGATTTTCGGAAAATCCTTTCTTAGTGCTCACGTACATCATAAAAGGAACCCCTGTACCAAATTACAAGTTTCTAGGTACAGTAGTTTCGGCTGTGCGTTGATATATAAGTCAGTCAGGTTTGCCTTTTATATATATAGATAATATGTGAGTGGAAACTCATTTCAAAGGATACCTAACACCGCAACGTTATTCAGTGGACTCTAGGATATTTCGAGCTCGCCTCAAGCAGAACTGCATTAAACACGGAACTTCCCTTTTGCCCACAGCTTCTAGGACGGATCATCACCTTATCTCTAAAGAAAAATCAATTATTCAACCAGGCAGAAATACTCACTAGGTAGATAAGATTCCGGTTAGCTCGTATGAAGCTTGCACGACAATATTTTTAAAACCACTAAACATAATTTTTACCATTAACGGATTTTTCAAAATTATTTCTGCTGACATTTGACACTTTGACAGTTTGACTTAAGTTTGATACTTGTCAAAGACGTTATAGCACTACCACCGAGTCATCGTTCGAAAAAGGTTATAAATAAAACCCTTTTACATAATAAATCGCAGCTTAGAGTGAAAGTGGCAGTATGATCCAAGTTTTTCAAATCGAACAAAAAATAATAATTTGAATCTTACCTCTGTAAGGTATGTTCTGTATCATTAAACAGGTTTTTCAGATCACAACGAACACCTCTAAAGCCGAATGATAAACGGTTTTTGGTATCAGTCAAGCTTTTAGCTGACATTAATAATAATAAAGTAAAACACGAAAACGAATTATAACATGATTCGAGCTAGTTAGCCCACAGCTCTGTACATAAATACCAAAATGCGTTATATAGGTAATATTATTATGGATAACTCAATTAAGTACATCAGTGATTTTACTACGACGTTGGTGTCTTCTTCACAGTGTGGTCTCCTCTCGAAGCGCTGGTAGAAATTGACGAGTAAAAGTGCCCGTGGTGGCTACTTACAGAACATACATTTTTATCCTTATTTTTATGTTTAAGGATATCATAGTTTTATTTTTCCAAATAAGTTTGCGAGCTTTTGATAAAACCTCAGTATGAGATTTGTAACTAAGTAAGCAACATTTAAAGCCTATGTACGGTTTGTTACTTCTCGACACGACATTGTTTCCATATATTTCCCGTTTTCATACATAATTATTATAAATACTTGTAGTATACGTTAAAAGTTAATGGGTTCAGAATAAAATTATTTTCAGAAAAACGAAACAGCGGGCAAACTTTTTTCGTGATTGCGATAGGTTCCCGTATGCACAGTCGAGTTCATAAATATGAGTACAATTTAGTACCTTGTCACTTTAATCGACGTGATAATTAGTATAGTATAGCAGTTTGAACACGACATTAAATAGACAAGGTACTAAAGTATTGATTTGCAATACATATAAAACTTCCGTGAGACTCAGACATATTAAGGAGATCACACCGGGTTACTCACTCACTCACTCACTCCACTCACGTGTTCGTCGTGGTACGGCCGTATCTACTCATGACTAGGGACTCCGAACGAGCCCGAAACATGTCGAGCGTTTTTCGACAATATTTACCCGGTGTGATCTCCTTAAGGTACTAAAGTGTATACATATTTATGAATTCGACTGTACAATGTCGTTTAATTATTCTCTACATATATCTGTACAGTCACCAGCAATAATATATTATACAACATTGGGCGCAAGAATATCTGACATGCTCTTATACCTCTAGTAAGTAATAAAGACCTGTCAGATATTTTTGCGCCCAATGTTGGATAATATATTATTGCTGGTGACTGTACCTGCTTACTCCAGATATAATTAAACCTAAGTTATATTATAAATGCATAAGCGTGTTTATTGATACTTTGAAACGAGGCAACACGAGGAGTAGAAGGAGAAGTTAGCGAAAGCGGTCTTTTATGCTGACCGAGTCTGTAGTAAAATCTAGTTACGGGGAGTAGAAGTAGAAGTAAGCGAAAACAGTTTTTCATGCTGACGGAGTCCGTAGTAAAATCTAGTAGGTACTTACTACATAGGTAGGTACTTAAAGTCCGTGCAGAGCGCTTAGAATAAAATAGCATTCGGTTTGTACTTCTCTCTCACTCGCGGTCAGTAATTGCGTATAGAGCCATTGAGAGAGAGAGATATTTCAATGGAATAAGGTGAAAAAATGTAAACATATCTTTGACGTCGACTGTACAAACCGAATGCCGGCCGTTCTAAGTGCTCACGGACTGTACGTCTTATCTTATCATCTTACGAATGCAACTGTCAGAACTGTTTCAGACGCCTGACTAAAATATTAGCAAATATTTCGTTACGTGAATTTTAAACTCATGTTTACGGCTAGGATGGGTAGATAGTTTTTTTATTTCATTTTTTTATTTAACTGCAGCTTTAAACGAAAAAAAAGAAATACATTCTAAATCTAGGACCCACGAACTATGTAACTAACTATACGATGCCTTTGGACATGATTGTTTTTGTTCAGGGCACGCCTCCATACTAAAATGGGCATGGTCCTTTTAAAGTGTATTTCTGATTCAAATATGACACCCGCGTGAGTTAAAAACACATAAAATATAGACCTGTGGTCCGTTTCACGAAGCTACAAGTCACAAATTACAAGCGGAACTCTCTTTTCTTTCGAATATTTGGTATTTGGATCGAAGCATCAAACCCGTAGAACTTTGGATAGCCTGGCGTCCAGGGATATTGCTATCATGGGCGAACCCATAGAAAGGGTGGTGGAAGCAAGTAACCTTGGCCTGCTCATGGACAGCGAGCTACGCTTTGAGAGCCACGTAGCTAAAGTCGTGAGTAATTGCTTTTACCGTCTCAAGGTTCTTTATAATATTCGTGATTACCTCAGTGTTGATATGCGTGTCCACCTGTGTGAATCACTTATATTATCTAGAGCAAACTATTGTGATGTCGTTTATGATGGTCGTATACTTGGTCGGTCCAAGAGGCTAATACAACGAGTCCAGAACGCATGTGCTCGTTTTTGTTTTAGAGTCCCTCCCCGCTCCCACATCACTCCGTATTTGAACGCCGCTAACTTGCTAAACATGGCTGCGCGGAGGCGCATGCACCTGGCGACCCTTATGTTTGGTGTGGTGCAACACATGACCCCGTCGTACCTCTTTAAACGGATCCAGTGGTCCAGCAATGTACGCAGGTTTAAACCTAGGGCGATTGTGCCGCTGCACCGAACCGCGGCGTTTCGGGGTAGTTTCAAGTTCGCGGCGTCCAAGTGCTGGAATGATCTCCCCCCTCCCATCCAAGGAGCGCCTAGCAAGTACACCTTTAAGCGTAAGCTTAAAGGCTATTTGTTGACGCTCCAAAAGTCATAATTTCCCAACCAGCACTTTGTCCTTAAATTATAGTTTAGTTTTTATTGTTTTTCTTTTGTTTTTGTTTGTTACTTAAATTGTGACAAATTGTCGATGCTGTATACTGGCTAAGTAGGTATTTATATTTTACATATTAGGTTTCTTTAAAGTATTTGCATGTAGTTTTTGTATTTATTCTGTCACTAACTATAAGTATTTGTTTAATAGTATATATATTTTTGTATTACCTACACTATTTATTCGTTTAACGTACCGTCCGTCTGTCACAAACGGAGCTGGCTGAAAATCACGCTGCAGGTGTTTGACACCTCAGCATTATGCTGAGCCAGTGTCCAATTCACTGCCGCGAAGACACACTCACTACTCTTTTTATTGCTGTTTTCTGTTTTTAATTTTTTATTATTTCTGAGTGTTTTATGTGTGTAGTGAATAAATGTATTTTTCTTTTCTTTTTTTTTTCTTTCTAGCAAAAGGAGTTAGAAAGAGACTTCCGCTTGTAATTTGTAACTTGTAGCTTCGTGAAACCGGCCTCTGGGATTATGTATTTTTTTTAGTCAGTTTACGCAAAAAAAATCTTGTGTTTTATAACAAAGCGGCAACGTGACTTTACTTACACAATAAAATTATTCAAAAAATAAATGCTACAATAACGTCACACGGTTTCAGTTCGTCTAAAGTTGATTGATACGCAAACAAAACTTTTTCAGCCAACAATTAAGCATTTTGTTCGGCTTCTTAAAAAATTATGTTGACGTTTTATGTAAACATTACAATTTTTTTGTTTAATTTATCAATCAGCAAATTATTTAGGTTACCTCTAATTTTGGAGTTTCGCAATTACTTGTTGGTGTCAGAAGTTTCTTATCAGAAAATAACTAGGAACCATGTTATGTTTGCAAAGGTTAGGTTAGACTAGTGACTACCAAAAAAAAAACTAATGCCGCGAGAAATGCCTTTTGATGAAATGAAAATGCTGCGTAGGTTGAAAGTTGTTTCGATAAAATAAAAGGTACCTACCGACCCCTAAAATTAAGTAGTATTTTTGATGGAGTCCTTGTGATTAATTTATACTTTTTAGAATGTTAGTAGCAGTAGGTACTAAGTACCGTCGTGGAGGCCTTCTTTTAAATTCTGCTTCTGTATTCTCGTGGCACTTGAGATAAAGTTTAATGCTAGAAGAAAATTTCAACTGCGTATAAAATTCAATTATTTTGTTTGAAATATCTCTCGTGATATTGGTTCTCGAGTGGTTTGAGATTTGGGACCAAATGTGGTGGATGACACTAAAAAAACCGGGCAAAGCTACGACACAATAACAACCAAACAAACTGTAATCACACAACTTATAAAATAAAAATATAAAAATGCCAAAAAAACACAGTTCATGAATTAATTCCTCTGACATTTACATTTCAGTTCAGACTTAACTGCGTGTAGGTACCTCGCAGAAAAAAACACCGGTACAAGTTTATAATCATCAGAAACACCGTAAGCCGACCGACGCGGCCCGTCCTGGGACCCCTAATGCGGCTCCTGATAGACACTGCTCTACGAGACTCCAAAATTACGTTTCCGTTGTCTCTATTGCATTACGAAATTTACAAAGTAAAAAAATATGCAAAGAAGCGAAACGGAGAGAGATTTCGTGAAGAAAAAGTACGAGTTCAACAGACTATGCGGGAGTTTGGTTGCCATTGTATTTTTTTTCGTGAATTTGGCGGCTTGGCGGAATTTTGTTAGACATTATTAGATCTAAATCCGCCATTACATACCTCCGTACCTCCGTTGTCAAAACAGGGTCATCCGTTCACGGCCGCTTTCACGTGGGAATTAAAATCCATACATACATTATACCGACATATACATGTCAAATCATTACCTTTATTTGATTTGGGCAGTCGGGTTTATAAGACCAATGCAAAAATATGTAAATCGTTACATACACTGCCCAATTTTTTCAGGTCCGTGCATGGACATGTATCGATATGTACCTACCTTACCATGGTAAGGTAGGTACATATTACCCATCTTCTTCGGCAGTCAGGTAAAAAATAATCTAGATTCTAGACCGACGAAGCCGCAGGTACCTATTTATTAGTGCATGTGTGATAAACGTGGCCTACATACATATATCCCTGACTAACATTTGACTAGAAGAAATCAACAAAAGTTTTCCACATCATTGCTTATCATTGTGTTCAAACATTACAAGCCACTCCTCGATAAATTCTGCTCAGTTCGAATCGGACCAACTTAGCCGGCGGTCGTTATCGCATTTCAAATTTAGAACGGTTCCTTTTTTCAATCATGGACAATATGAGTTTCGTCGTGGATGAAAAGTTGCCAGTTGTGGGAGATGTCAGGATGGAACACGCGTGGCCCTGCGCGGTGTACAGAAGCGGCGGGAAACATGGGGAATGCTATTCGAGTCAATGTAACTCCGGCGCTGTTATACCTGTCTATGGATAGTAAGTGAAGTACATCTTTAATTTTATTTAATTATTAAATCAATCAATCTATTAAATAAACGTAAATACTAAATACACCATGATTTATGAAAAAAGTCGTGTTTAACAGCATCGGCGACAGCATTAACAACAAATATTTAAACATAAGTTTTGCAACAAGTTACAGAAATTCACGGTAAAAACGGTAATAAAAATGTATAACTAGGAACTCCGGGGTAATAAGATTTGAAGGTCTTGTTGCTTAATTTTCCACCGTTCCAAGAAAAGTATTATGTGGTAGCTTGCAGCTTACACCTACGGCTTTAGATAGGGATCTAAAGTTTTTTATCTACATCCATATCATAATTTCAATATAATATGTTCAGAAGCGATAAGCAAATGCCCTACATTATGTTACCTGTACCTATCTGTGGTTGTACTGTAATGTTAACATTATAGTATTACATGTCAATAAAGTATAGGTTATCGCTGTAATTGAATCTTAATGTTCACTTTACAGTATAAGTGACCTACACTTTAATGTGAACATTAAGATGCAGGTACATTAAGATGCAGGGTAACGATGGATACAGGTTTCTCACATATTGTAGAAAACTTATGATATGTATGTAGATAAAGTTATGTATGCGACTGTACGCATAATTAGGCATTAAAACAAACACTCGTGTGATCTTATTATGAAACTCGCCTTACGGCTCGTTTCATAAAACCACACTCGTGTATAATGCCTCTCATTATGCACCAGTCACATAAATTACTATTATTTCTTTGGGAATTTAAAGAGAAGAGCGCTAGAGGTCCGAATTGTTGTTACAATCGAGTAACGCGTAACTACAGCGCGTGGCTCATGTAAGGTTAGGTATCTGATCTATATTACTGCGAGAGAGCCTTTGAAAAGTAATAGAAAACCGACTACCACCGCTGCACTTGGGCTTATGGCGGGGGCATTGCGCGGGGCGGCCAGCGAAAAATACAAATGTGTAGAGATCGCTTGTTCGTCTGTATGAAGTACTTACTGTTTTTTGCCGCCCCCTGGTTTGCGGTAAACCACCCGCTGTGAAGTCGTGGTCAGGCAGACACACATACGTTCCCAAGTACCAAATGGAGCCAGAGGCTAAATCTTATATGCATTAAATGTCTATAGTTGGATTCCATGAGGCATATACATTTAAGTCGGTTTTCATAAAATGCAGTAAGCATTTAATTCAAAGTAGACTTAAAATAAGGCGAGTTTAGTCTACTTGTTACTTTCGAATCCAATTAGTTATTACGTCAGCCTTTATGTACGCATAGAAAAATCTTTCTTAAGGATGGTTATTCTTTTCTTATGCTTACTTTAGGTTGAATTGATGTTTACTTGATTAAATTAATATAGTTAATTAATTTGGAAGACTTAAAGATTGCTTAAAATCAAACAAAAACTTAAGTGTCTCTACTAGTATTTTTTCTAGCTCAGTGAAGAAAATAGTACATTATGATACAAGTGTGCTAAGTTGACCATTATATACTAGGCGTTATTGTGTGCGCACGAGCGAAAGCGAGTGCGCCATAAGAAAGCCGCGTATATAATGGTCACAGGCACACGTGTTTCATACGACGTTTTTCAACACACTTGCGAGGAAACAACAAGACTCTTCATTTAGTCAAATTTTAATTATTAAAACAGATAGTAAAAGTACAATTTCCAAAACAAGTTTTAGGTAATATTTTTAATTTTTACAAGGAGCATTTCACCGTGGGTTTCTATAATATCTTGAGTCGCTAGATCACTAAGTTCTTTACGTCTACACGCACCTGTAACGCGAAATCATAACGAAACCTGTAAAGAAACCAAACGTAGTTGTACTTAATATAAGAACATTGTAAAAGTTCAACTGACCTTTGTTGTATAAGTTTAACTTTGTTGCAAGGTACTGATTATTAGGAGCTTCTTTCAAAAACCTCTCTACGTCGGATGGAGTCAATACTTTTGATTTTCGGCAAGTGAATCCGACCGAGCGTCTCTTCAAAAATGCTATCAGGTTACTGTACATACGTTCGAATATCTATGTTATTCTTTATCTTAACTGTTCTTTTTAACATAGAGTAAGTGCACCAAAGCGTGCTGGGCATATACTTTTTTGCCAGTTCATTGAAGTAGGCTAAAAATACGCTCTCTCTCTCACTCTCTTCTTGCCAGTTTTCCATTTTAAAAATGTTTCATAGGCCGCTAAATACTTTTCATTAGATTTTGATGGCAAAAGGCTATTTATTGCACGCGTTTTTCGCCTTGTTACGTATGTCCGGCGGAGTTAATAATAGGTTTTCTTCATTTTCTTTACTTGAAGTAGACATTTTCGTTAATATTAAACTTCACAATAAAATTAATCCAAACTTCGTCACAGCCATCAATTATTTACAAAAAATGGCGCGTTGTTTTTTTTTCTTCCCGCGATACCGATGCGCGCGCAGGGCTAAGGCGCGAACGAGATCGGCCGACACTCCAGATTAATATAATAATTCGTATGAAAAATTTAATAATTCGTGTTTAGAACACAAATTACAGAAAAAATTAAATGATTTTAATGAATTTGAGTTATTTTTTAGTAATAAAGCTGGTTTAAGCAATTTATTGAAATAAATATGTAGATACTGTTATTTGCCGCATAAAAACTATTTGTTGCAAAAAAAAAAAAGGTATAACCCGACTAAATTATATCGCTTCTTCTTTGTACTTTCAACTTGGTACTAGGGTACAAATGTAAATTGGACGGGGTAATAAACTAAAGGCACTCGTGCAATAATATACTGAAAAAGCACGCGTGTTTAATATCTAGGATTATGAGCCAAAAATCGGTGGAATAAAAACGTCGGTTTGAGCAAGTGTGTTGAAAAAGTAGTTATGAAGTAAGTTTACAATCCTAAGGGCCTGTTTCACAAACGTCAAGTAAAGCATATCTGACACATGAATTTAGCCCTTTCCTTTTCTTACACTTGAACATAGACAAAGAGAGAGATAAACTTTAACTGCCACATAAATTTACTTGTCGATTGTGAAACAGGCCCTAAAAGAATAAGGTATCTACCCACTACACCGTATCACACCATGACCGTATTGACCGTACTATGAACGTATTAAGGCCCGGAAGGTAATTAATTAGTATTATAATGTTGGTCGGTGACAGAACGGTCTAGTGGGCATAGTCTTATACTTTTCAATACAAATATTTTTTTTGCCTGACACTTTTCTATTACGGTTATGGTGTGGTATGGTATGGTGGGTAGACCTATAAGAGGACCGGACGGGATTATGCGAAAAGGGTATAAAGCTGTAACGTTAAGAAATTAAACTTAAAAAATCGTTTAAAAAATTATATTGAATTCTAAGTGTCATTTTCTTTTGACTATATTCAGTTGAAAATGTCACTTTGGTATAATTTGTTATATCTAGGGCGTCATGCTAGAACATGTTTTGAAATGTTAATTTTGATCACTTACTTTTGACGTTGACTGTACATGTAGGTACCTACTGATAAACTTGAATCATTTTCGGCTGTAACTGTAACTTTATTTTAAGCGTGCAAGTTGTCTTAATTTTTAAGAATTTAGTCAATAAAACTAAAGTAACCTCTTAGAAGGGTCAACGTTCACTAAATTGGTAGCCAGCGCTATCTATTGAATAATTTCCAAACTAAAAAAATGTTGTTCAACCAAGTCAAGAACCACGTTAACAGAGCCATCTATGATTTGATTCGGCACTCAAAATGTATCCTCAAAGAAACTTATAAGGCAGCCGTAAGAGGACGCCGCATGCGTTGCCTTAAGCTCTTATTATTATTGCCAGAAAAAAAAAGGTTTTGTGTTATGTAAAAATGAAAATCTTAAAAACAACTTACAGCAAATAAAGCAAGGAAAACTTATAAATTATTACTCAGCCCTAGTGTGTATTGGCTATATAATTTTTTATTTGGCCATATAATTGATTGTCTATCTCTAATATCTCTTATATTCACTTGTCTGTGGTTTTTAAAGTTTGAATAACGCTGTTCTTTTATTGGATCTGTATTTGTTTTGTTTAGGTAAATAATACTTATAGGAAATGCGTGAACGATATTACTTCCTCCTGGTTTAAATGTTATTCGTTGTTTTACAAATTCCGCAATTTATCACATTCAGTAGCATGTAAGTATTATTAAAATCATTCAAATAGTATTCAGATACATATATAAATTTAAAATCTGACTCAAAAAACCACATGCACTGTATGTACTCACCGTAACGGTTCTTTCAAAGTATAATTCTTATGTTCCACCGTAAATTATACTTGTATTAGCTGCTATTACGTTTTAAGTAACAACTTCCCGGGTTGTAAATTGAAAAATTGACGTAATAAAGTACGCATGCGCTTTCAGTCCGCCGCGAAGTGAGCGTTCAGCCGCAGTCTTATGAGGAGAACTACACACAGGCAGGTACTATTTAGACGTTAGCACTGGCCAGTATCGGTGCATCGTGACTCAAAAGGTGTACGGCAGTCGACTACGGCGGTAAACAACTTTCCAGCCAATTCAAACAACACTACCAAGCGTCTCAAGGTATGTTTTAAAATTGAATTTAGAATTCTATTTTTCGCATGTCAGCTGTTCACGTGTTTTATTAACCCTACTGGTTTTATTTTGGCAAACTTTGAATACTAGCAAAAGTATGTCTGGAATATTAACTGTTGTTTATTACAGTTTAACTTCACACAAATCCTGCAGCTTAAAGGTATCTGTCTGTTAACTAATTGGTTGCATTAATAGCAGTAAACATTTTCTGTTATGATTATTACTTTTAAACTAGTGCTTAACTTTTTAAACTTAACTACATTTCAGAAACTTAAATTATGGCAGTCTTATACAATTTATCTGCTACACTTATTAACTAATGAATTATAAGTTTTTTGAATAGACAGAATACCTTTTCCTGTGTTATTGGTAATAATTAAATTTCATCAGACATTTTTTAAAGGATGGCCGTTTTGGCTTGATTAGTCATATATGAAGTGACAAAAGCATATTTTACTGATTGATTATTATTTGTTTTTGGCTCTTAATTAAAATTTCATGACATCAATGTGTTGGGTTTCAAATATGATTCTGATGAAATCAAATTCTTACATAATGCACCATAGTCACCTACTCACTGTGCATGGGCTTAGCATGGTGTTTTTCTTTGCGACACTGTTTTAAGGCTTCTATGTTTTCTTTTGGGTTTGTGAAGCATGCCTCGCGGCCTACTGAGCGAGGGTTACTCCTCACTGGACATGGTGTACCGGGGCACCACCGTGCCTAATATAAAGGAGGGTAGGATAAAGAAAGTCCTACGAATCTCTAAGAGCAAGCGGAGATTAGATTTTAAAGAGATTTTGTTTAATCAATTTGCTAATGCAAATGAAGAAGCAGAGTGAGTACGTAGCATGCATGAGGCATGGCTGGCTTTCATCTCATGTGCGCGCACGGCTTTAATGTAAAACTCATAGGACTTGGTTGTACCATGTTGTCCTGTGACTTAGGTGGTTTAGGAACTAGCAAGTCCAGGAAATAAACGTTCAAGAGTCTGTTAAATTAAGAGTGCGATCTTTTGTTTTATTTTCAATGGACTTTTTTAAATTGCAAGCTGGTAGTAATTATGGACCTCTAATCAGAAGTCATAAAAGTTGAGCCAGATAGGTGTGTTCAAGATTTCTATAGCTATGAGAAACAAAAGTGGCTGTAGAATTAACTAATTTATGATTAAATCAGTTGTTTTTTTGACTAGGATCAGAATCAAATTATTAATTTATAAATATAAACTATGGTAAAGTGAAAAAAAATTGTTGGTCTTAGGTAGGATTCGAACCTACATCTCCTTTGGCTCTACGGGCCAAATGGGCCAATGCAGGCGCAGACGTTTCTGTCAAATTAAAAAAATCTTTAAATAGGTATAAATTAATAACCAAAAAAAAACATTACCCACACTTTTTTTTCTCCTTTTAGGTCATATTGAATTGTTTATTTATTTATATTCAAATGATATATTAGGTATATTAGGTCATGGTCCAACAGGGTACTACCAAGATTGAACAGACGACTTTCCATTAGCCAGTAAAAAAAGATTGTGTTAATAAAAAAGTTGCATAATGTGAATGCATAAACAGTTTCATACCTATTTACATACGTTTTTTAGGTACTAACAAAGTTTTGTTACTGGCATCAGTGGACTAAGTTCTTGTGTTCATAACATTATTATTATTTATTATCGACGTCATTTAGGTATATTAAATACAAACTATTGAAGTAACTAATGTTGAATATTGAATCATTTCACATTTCGTGACAGTAGATAAGTAGGTCCAAATAGGTTTGTTGATTGATTATCATTTGATTTGATTCTCGAATTATACAACTTTATTTTATAAAGATTATATATTACATTATTATTGATATAATATTTATACCTATTCTTTTGTTAACATGTAAAGTATTTTTTCCAATAGGAACATTTTGATGTAGGGTGTAAGCTTATTATTCTAGGTTTTTAAGCAGTTTTTTAATGCGTGTAGTCGAATTAATATCTCCGGGATCGCCTAATTTGTTGGTTTCCATTTAAGAACACCGCATTACTGTGGAAGCCTCACTAAAATAGCAACTTCTACTTCTACTACTTCAATACAGTTTGCTGAATTTTAGCGGGGAATACTGTACCAAGTAATAATCAATAAAAAATTACTCGCGTTACTTTGATAAAAAAATGCGACGGTATAAAAAGGACGAATTTAAATTTTTTGTCGTAATTTTTTTCAATTATTGTAGCTTCTCAAAAGCTTTTTATATATATCCTAATATTGATGCATTACAGTTTTTCTAATTTTCAGTTTTTAATGCCTCTTGACATGCCTCTTAGAAGATATCTCTCAAAGCACCTATATACTTAAATAAAGTATAGGTATAGTTAAACCGATAGCTTCACAAGAGTGTCTATATTAAACAATAATTTGTTAAATTGTATGAACAAGTATGATGTTTTACCTATTATATGGCCGTTAAAAAATCAGTAGGTACGTAAAACAGGATCATTTTGAATCCGCCCATTTAAGAATACAAAATACGGTTTTTATACGAAGTCGTCAATGAGTTTTGATTCAAAATAAAATAAAGTTGTATCTGTAGTTAACATATTAGAAATTGTAAATATGACGTCGTAATAATCATAGTTTGGGGTCATGGCTTACGTAACCGAACTTGGTGAAAGATATATAAGATATAATAATATAAACAATAAAACTAGTTGATTTATATCATCAACCAAATAAAAAACCTTAGGAAAATAATTTGTCTTTAAGACTACACGTGTTTGATCCCCGGTAGGAATAATAGGATTTCTCGATAAAATCCCTATTTCCCTAACAAGATTGCTAGAAGCAAATTTCCTGACCTGCGCCTCCATTCCCGACGGTAAAAACGATATCGTAGTTGACCTGTTATGGTATAGTTATGACGTGAGACGCCATTACTGTCAAGTAAATAAGAGCTATCAAAACGGTGACAATACGATAACGGATCAAAAACGATACTGTTTTTACCGTGTTGAATAGAGGCCCTGGTTATTATAATCTTTGAAAACTATTTCCGTCAAAACTAGAGCATAGGTACACATTTCTCTAAGGCCAACCACGCATTTTTGATTTCTCTCCTGGTGTTGCCATGTGGTATGTGGTCCATATTCATCAGGTGACTCTTTGGCTGATTTCCACTCTAGCTTAAAAAAACTAAGCAGAATTCGTCTGACACGTTGTGAAGATTTGCGTTCACGTTTGGGATTTCTTTTTCTCTTTCAAACATTTTTATCAGTTAGTTATTTCCTAATATGAAATCTAGAAGTACGTAACAAGTCTCTCTAGTACATTCGATGCCACAGTCCTTTATTTTCATACAAAGCAGTCGTTGTTAGCACACAAAGGGAAGGTTACGCAAGCTTTGAACAAATTAGTAAACTAGTGTCACATCGCCCACATCCAGTATGCTATAGTACAATGCACTATTTCAGAGTGAGTATTCTGAACAAGGAAGAAATCAAGGAGGAGAAAATGCCGACCAACAATGCTGAAGAAGCCGCTCTGCTTGGGTAAGTCCACCATTCAGCAAAGCAGTAGTTTATAGTTTAACGAGTATGTGCACGTTTTTCCAGCGGGAGAGAGTGGTAGGAGACAATTATTTCATTTTTCCTTAAACCGTTTTTAAATACAGTTTTTTTTCCAATTTACGAAGGAGTCAAAACAAAGATTCATTAGAAAAAAAAATGTAAAGTTTTTTTAATATTTATTTGTAACCTACGAGTAAAGACCACATACTGTTTTCATGCCGTTACAAAGAGTTTTTTATAACACTTGTAACGAGCATGGTGTAAAATTATAGGACCGGATTGTACATAAGAAGTTTTTTTGAGTCTTTTTTTTCTTGTCCCGCTCTAATAAAAGTGGTTAGAGTAAGAAGCACTAAGTTTTTCCAGTATCCTGTATAAAGCTAGAATAACTTAGTTGAACTTTATTAGTTAGTGTGTAAGGTGTAGCTCGGTCCTGCGTAAGACCAAGTTAAGTTTGTAAGTGGATGTTATTTTACTGAGAACTTTAGTAAGAAATCGAAGGCAATGCTACATGCATTTATTAGCTTATACATAATAGAAGATGTGGCACCTAAGGTAAGACTTGGGGAAAAGGACGGCAGGGATCGAGCTCATACGCTACAACGGCTAAAGTACCTATGCTGCTTCTTTACGCTTGCCAAATATTGTGTAAAGTGCTTGTAAAACCGATCCAGTGCTCCAAATTAGATACTAGGTACATACATAATAGATAGAAGGTCGGGAGTCTGGTACTAAAACTGTTAACTTAAGTGTTTTCTGTACGCCTGACTTCTGACCACCTTTTATTTACGTTTTCTAGGCATTCTTTAACAAAATAGCAAGTCACGATTGTCTTGGACTTTCTTTTATGTCAACAACATTTGTTCATAAGCTGTTTTTTTTAACCTTCTTGCCTCCAGATTTATCTATTGTACGGAAACCTTTACTTACCGACGATTTCAATCGTTTTGATCTGCCTTTTTTAGCAATACATAGTAAATACATAGTACTCGTATGAAGACCAAACTCAAACGATATCAATGTCAAAGGTCACAATTTTTATAGCTAGCTATTGTTCGGGGATTAAGATAGCTCCATACCTACCTAACACATTTTATTGAAATCGGTCCAATGGTAATAGCACAGCGTACAGAAAGACAAACTCACGCATTAATTTGTATTATTAGCATCGATCCTTGCATTGGTCATTGGGCCAAATATCGGTTTTAAACAATGTAAGAGAATGCGGAACAAACCGATAATTTCATAATTGAGTCTATAAATAATCACGGGGGATACGGTTACTTGCAGCTTTGTTGTTAAAAAACTAGCGGCCCGCCAGCGGCTTCACCCCGCTGCAAATTTCCGACTTTCCCGGTGTTTTTTTTGTACTCCCGGCGCGACAAAAGTGGTGTTTAAAGTTTAAAGTGAGTATCCGTGTGTCTGTGGCATCTTGGCTCCCAAAAGTATGAACCGATTCAGACTTTTTTTTAAAGTTAGCTAGTTTAATAGGGATGGTTCTTTCTTAGCTAAGCTTCAAGAAAATGGGTATAGGCCGTCTAAGTTATTTCAGTTCTGATAGTATCGTATCGTATCCAGTATACGCAAAATAACATATCCTGAGGACTGACTTTATATCCTAATATATTAAGGCGGGACAAAGGGACTTACAAGACAGTTCCACTAAATCCAGGTATTGTATCAAATTAACGGTTTAAAATCGAGGTCGCGAACGTTTTCAAGGTAAATAAAACGAACAATAGTATCTTAGTATCTTTGACGTTGTTTACATAGGGAGCCTCGATCCGAATAGAGCCAAGCGGAGTGATTCCAACAAAAGAATGACATATCGTGGTTTCCCTGTACAAACATGGGCTATTCATTCGTTCGCTTGTCGAATCGGATCGAATAGGTAGGTTACTACTTACTTCACACCCACTTTTAGCACATATAGCTACATATACATTTTCAATTCACGAAGTCCTTCACTACTTTATTTTAAGAAACATGACGCAACCGTTTAAGGGGTCACGTACCTATGTTTAAGACGGTAGTGTTCGGCGGCTGGGCGACTTAAATCTCAATAACCATAACTCCGCCGCAGCACCCCGGGCGACCTCCCGTTTCTCCCCAGTTAACTAAAGCCGGCATTGTACCATGCATTAATTTCTTTCTTTACGTCGAGGAAGTTGTGGTAGCAGTAAGAGTAGGTACCTATTTCAGTGCCCGTAAACGGTCACATGAGTTTCATGCACCGCGCCGCTTCGTATAACACTAGTGACTTTTTCGTATTAAATGCCCGCTCGGTCTGCTGAATAATAGTAGTTTATGTAATTGATTCATAATGAGAGGTGTTGAGTGTTTCGAGGCCTAATTATGTCCAGTTGCAGTTGTTTATCTCCACACAAACACACATAGCACTATTAAGATGGATCCGAAGCCAAATGACCTGCGTTTCTACCAGTGCTACCTGTAACATATCCATAGGTTAAGCAACTTAAAAACCAAACTGACGAATCGTATAGACTATTTTATAATTTGAAATAATATTAGAATTAGGGCCAATTTAAATTGTGTTGGTTTTGGAAGATGTTCCATAGAAACTCATAACATGTTCATCATATTTGATATAGGTTCTGAGGTACTTTTATTTACAGCCGCCAGCACACCGCACATCGTAAAATTGATTGTTGTAATGCGGTCATTGCCGACGGGTTCTAAACGCATTATAGAGGACTTTTGATACGTGTGTGGATAAACTTGTTTATTTTTATCTTCCGCACGGCGATGTCTCATGTACAGTCGCGAACTTTAATTTGGTACCCACCTTAGGTCCAAAGTCAATCTGACATTCTACAACAATAAGGTTGAGTTTCCTACAAGTTACAAATAACTTGACATCTCTAATGACATTGACGACTTCAAGCATATTTTTTCTTGAAATGGGTCACAAATTAACGTTCGTGATAGTATAATGTAGATATAATGAAAATTCACGTCTACTTCCCGCAAAGTTCTACAGTACATCAACTTGTTTCCAAAGTAAACTGGCAACCCACGTACCAATTATTTAATTAACAAGTTAAATACAGTTCAGGTCTAAAATTCTAAATATAGCGGTGAATAATTATACCTTAATTATAGAACATTTAGTTGGTTTCTAGCTACGGTTTCAGTTGAGTATGTATTGACAAGTGACTCAACATTATCAACTAAGTTTTAGGTAGGTTTTAAAAGTAATAGTTATTTAGCATTCAGCCAAATTGTACACAAAAATCACTGTAGCTTTGAAACGTCAGAATAATGATAAAAATGAATGCTAATTGTGGCAATTATTAGAAAACACCAATTTACGTACTGTGTCTGTTTAAAAATTCGGTCATTTGCGTTCTTGGCCGGTTTTTATTATTTGTTGTTTTTCTAGAGTTTGCACTATAATCAGATCAATAATATCACACAGACGCTTGTATGTATTACCGTTGTTACAATAGAATAAAAGAAAAGCTGTCATGTATGGGAACTCCCTTAATACTTTGGTTTTTGGTAGGAAATCCGTGTTATACTTAACACATGTGAAAACAAACGACCATCTGCTTAATACGATTCAAAAGATACAGCACTTTAAAGGTAGAAAATTCGGACAGTCGGACGGCTTAGAAATAAGGTTCTGTTTTTATTATAACTATGCAACCGAATAAGCAAACCGCGCGCGGCTGAACCGCTAACTAACGAAAGCGGCGCCATGCATTTTAATAGTGCTTTATAATGCCGCATCGACCGCGGATTATTAGAATAGCCAACAGTTTCCGAGCAGTATAAAAATAATCAATAATAATTAATAAACGATTTTATGGCGACTGGTAGTTACGAGATCAATGCCCGACTCAGAGGGGCTTCAATTCCCAATATTCAATACTACTGACCTGCCCGTGCTTTGCAGCGGTTGAACGTTATTAAATAAAGCCTGCATTAATCAGGGGTAATGTAGCATCCTTTTTTTTTGTAGTTTAGTAGTTTTTTATTAACCCCAGCACACGAACTAACAAACTCATTTGATCTTTTAATAACATTCAGTAAAATATTACAATACAGCATAGATTGTAGATTGTTGATTGTATTACTATTCATAATCCCCCTTACTAATAAACGTTGAGTAACGGTGGTATAGCTATACAATATTTTGTCCTTATCTGTCAAATCCAAATGTCACAATGACAGATAAGGACAAAACATTGTATAGCTATCATCGTTACTCAACGTTTATTAGTAAGGGGGAATGCGTATACATAATGTCTTCACCGCAATGTAAGATTGCAGAGAGGTTTGTCATGACATCGTGAAACTATCAAGGGCTCGTATCGTCGTACTGTCAACGTTATGATATCTCTTAATACTTGACAGTAATGGCAGCCGAGTTTACGAATACGTTTAGAGACAACAGCATGCCCAGTCCCAGCTTGTTCAAATCGCTAGTTAGTGGCAGTGGCCCGCCATACACGGACTGCTTCAAGCAGTCAGGAACCGACTGCACTTCGTTGCTATTGGTCGATTTGCAGTTTCAATGCTCTAGAAAGTGCATACCTGCCAATAGCAACGAAGTGCAGTCGGTTCCCGATTGAAGCAGTCCGTGTATGGCGGGTCTAAATGTCGGCGACGTGTTTTTCGTTGACTGTTGATTGTCATTGTTAAACAGAAAAACTGACTAGGACTAACCAAGAATACGTAATGGTCACACTTTTGGTCTGCTCTTCATTCAAAATGAATGCCAATAAAAGAGATTGTTCCTTAGACTAAATAAATTGAATAATGATAATACAAAAAGCTGATACTAATAAATAACATACAGTTCATTGCGAACACAGCATCATCATGCGATTTCAGTAACAACTCATGTGATGTATTCAACGTCTTATGTTCGTATGGAAAACGAGACCTTTATTCATAACAATTTATTGTTTAGAGTGTTTGTGTTAAAAATATAAAATTAGATTGATGCTTTAGTAGCACTTTCAACGCCTTTTGCTAAGTGGTAAATGTTATACTTTGTCATTCATGTATATCAATTGATTTCCGACCTTGAAACTCAAAATCAATTTAAAGTGCTTTTAATCTGTCAGTTCTCTGAGCCAATATTTGCCTTTGAAATTGCGGCGTTATCCAGATCAATTCGGCATTTTTAACATGATTTATATATGACGTTGAGAAATTGCCTGCTTTTATTTAAGTTGGCGAAAACTTAACAAATCGATGAAAAGGTAGCATGTTTTCATTGAATCTTAACCTGAGTTGATACTCAGGGTCACGGTTTCGTCTTCAGGGTTAGTTTTTGCATGTATGAACCTCGAGATACAACTATTAGGAAATGAACAGGTATTTTAAAAATTACCATTATATTATACCTCTATATCCTAATACTTCTCGTTCTGTAAAGCTCGATACTCCACAGAAAATCCCACGATAATGTTAGAATATTAGTAGACTACGAAATATTGTTTTTAATACTGTTGCTCAAAAGGCGGTACTTTTTGTACCTGTATATCGTGCGGTAAGTTCGATTTTTCGAACCACTGTTTTTTACTTTTCCTTTTTTTACCCTTAATTGTTCAAATTGCACTATATTTTTTTATCAGACTTAGAATTAAGTAAAATTGTCTCTTAATTACTGTTTATTTAGTGTTTTATTGACATTTGAATAAAAATCGTCGTTTGATACACGTGTGGAACTGTCATTTTCACTCGTCCACTCGTGTAAAATGATATACTTTCTGCACTTGCATCAAAATGTACTATTATAAATTAACTTAGTATAAATAATTCCAAGTGTACGAAATAAGAATAAGAATATTCATCAGGAATAAAGGATAAGAAGGTTTTAGGCACCTTGTATTAATTACGCACATATTGAATGGTTCAATATAAATTGTAACCCAACGTCAGCTCAACCATGCAATGTAGGAGTTGGTGGTCCTACCCTCAAAGGCTTCATAGGTACAAAAATCTGATATTATTTTACGCAATAGTGTAGTCTAATAAACTTGACAATGAAATACTTATATTACAAAATTGTACTGCACTTTTTCAGTCATTTCATAGCATTTTTCAAAATCAGGATTTCTGTTCACAAGTCCAGTCAACTGTACAAAATGAAAACAGGTTTCATCACATTAATCGTTCGATTTACAATAATCTCGAGGGAAATCGACCTAACATCCCTTAGGGAAAAAATATGCAATTCTCTTTGATTCTGACGGTCTATTACAAGCATCCTTTGATACAATTTGAAGCCCGCTAGGATTAAAGATCTTTGACGTTCTTTGCTAACGTTTGATGCAAACAGTTACGCTTTGTATCAAAGAACACGTATACTCCATAACAAAGGATACCGTTAACGTTGCTTAAACATTGATTCAGTGATACGTTTAATTTGGATCTAACATCATCAATATTAATTGAGTTGACATTGGCGTTTGGTCGTGCTATTAGTATAGTCAAATTAGATGAAAGTTCACTTAAAGTCTGTAAATAACTCTAAGAACTGATACAAACATTTCTGATTTCTTTGTATAGGTTAAAAATCGAGCTTTACGCACTTTTTTCCCCTAATAAATTCTCCCCCCGGAAAGGGGTGCAATTGGTTGATGAGAAAAAAGATGTACTCGGTGCAATTTGAAGATTTTAATGTAATTCATTCAGTAAGAGTGTCAGCTAAGCTGCGGACGGACGGACACGGCGGAACTATAAGTTCCTAGTTTGGCTATGGACGGAACCGTAAAAACTACGATTGATTTAGGGCCGTTACCCTCTCTTTTCATTCCCCCTCAGGCGAACAGGGTGACAAGCCTTGACTTAAACTTTTTATGTGATAATACTACTGCTTTTTTAAAGTCACAGACGTGGGTCTGGGTGCGTCATAGGGGTCAGTCTATTAATAATTGAGTAACGAACAAAAGCTCATATTATTTTCTCTGTAAGTATCATTTTGCTGTGTATTGCGCTCCCTTAGTTTGTCCCCCAGCAAAAGGTTGACCTTGCCTTTGATTTGACAGATAAGGGTGAAACACGCCATTCCCTTGTGTAGTTGCGTTGTTTAAAGAAAATTAGGAGTCATGTAAGTTACTTAGTTTTATTAACAAAATAAATACATTATGATGATCCTGAAATAATATACGTATATTAAATGAGTATATGTAAATTTACATATTTATATGATATATTGAATTGACAAGTACACAGTTAATAAGGTTTAGAAGTAAAATACGAAAAAATTCAACGTCCAATAAAATAACCCCTCTTTATCGATATCTATAGAAGTTTCGAGTGGCTTTCTTCCTCCTCTGCTTTAATAGAATTATGAGCAACAATCCCTGTTGTTTGTACTTCATTGTTCTTATACTCGGCTAATACTTTAAACAAAGCACAACGTCGAGTAAGTAACCCTATCTCTTAATATTGTTCCTATCGTCCATTATCAGTATTAAATTAAGAGTAGACAACTATTTCTCCCTATACCTTTTCGTTGCGGTGTTATTTTTACAAGGCATTCATTCATTACGAGTGTACCGGCTTTAGCTGTACTTGAAACGCTAGCTATCGATTTTACGAAGGTTAATGTATTGGTTATAAATGTTAAAATGAACTTTGCAAGTTTTATTAGAGTTTTTCATTAACTGACGAAACATAAACCTGAGATAATTTAGGTAATATATGTAATCAATTTTACCAGATTTTTTACGATCGAGGCAAAACAAGGATTTGTATTATTTATCGATCACATGTTTAATATTTTTCTGCGTAAATATGTTTGTAGGTATTGTTCACGTTTTATGGCTATTCCTAAAATACCAAATCAGTAATTTTTAGTAATTTTTAATATTAGCCTTTTTTTTGGGACACATGGTAATTATTTCACTATTGCATTAAAAAGAAACCTAGGTACAATTTATTTTCATTTGGTAGTTGAGTTAAATTATCGCATCTGAAATTCGATGTTACACATAAAATATCAGTGGATTTAACGCTTTCAAGGTACCTACTGAAAAGGGTATTAAAGTCGTATATGCATGCAATAGTTGTACAACAGATTCGTTTGTAGGTACTGTACTGTAATCGGTTTATTAGAACGCGCTGCGTCGTAACGCTAACAAGCTAATCGAGTTAACGTTCGTTATACCGACTTAAAACGTTCGCTGCCGCCAACTAGCGCCTGTTGCAATTTTGAAACGCTATCTGTGTCACCGGCACCAAATATGTTAATTTGAAGCTGATAGTATTTGAAGAGAAACAAAAATCAGTGGAAAGCGAAAAAGGTAGCAAAAAAGCTGATCAGGCATTGGCAGAGCAAAGACAATTCAGTGAAAAGCAAAAAAGGAGGTGGGAAAAGTGGGACTTTCAGATTCGTATAAATGACTGGGTATGATGAAGGTTTGTCGAAGTCTGTTTGATTCGGGCGGCAGATTATAGCAGTCCTTTAATATGTTGACGATGATGATTTCCGTCCTTGTACGCACTTTGTTATCAACGATAATTTCAAATTGTAACGAAGTATCAAAACAATACAGTTATTCAATTGTTTTGTTATAGTTGACATGGAATCTGAAAGCGGCCTTAATGCCATAATGGCATTATTAAAGCTGCTCACAGAGTTTGCACCGTAAATTAGCACCCTGTCAGCGAGGAAATAGCTGAATAATGCACTTTGCAACGTGGCGAGATAACTGTGTTATGCTTGAGTTAATTTTAAAGGGCTCTAGCGTATTTTGACGGAGAAGTGGAGCGAAATAAAACATTTAGTTATCATTCCGAAGCCATTCTTCCTCGACGTGATGAAGAATTAATACTGAAGTGGGTTGGGCTTATTAATCGTAGTATTTCAGTGGTGGCAGGCTCCTGTGCAGGGTCTGTCCAGATAACTACCACCACTTACCCTTTAACTTGCCGCCAACTTACAGTCAATTGTAAAATGGCAATCTTGAGATTGAAAATGTTTATGTATTTCGGATTCCACCCGTGTGCTCGTTTACATACTCCAAGGTATAAAAAAATAGTACCATTCAGTTAATGCAAAAGCGTATTGGAAGACGAAGCCTATCTTTACAAGGTGATAATGGTCTTGGAAATTCGCTGGAAGAGGGCTGTTTATGGTGGTGGTGAGGAAGACCGAGGAAGTTTTACTGTGGATAAGTCTCGATTGAAACAATACTGATGATCATCTATCATGATGATATGTCATGGGTTTTAAATATGCCATTTTTAGTTGATATGGACTACATTGAAATCAACAAACCTTGTGGAAACCTTTCCTAAAGACTCTCGAAGATAATGTAGCTATAGGCTTCAAAATACGTATCTCTCTTTAAAATTCCTGAAATCAGACTGTTCGTAATAATAAGAACCTCGAATTCAATTACAGACTCATTGGATTGAGAGCTCATTTGACGTTATTTGCAAGTTGTACGCCCTTCGGCAGAAAATCACTCTGAATAAAATGCTTATTCGTATAAGCCGACACTTGTATGTATAGCCTATAGGCATGATTGGGTACGTCTCAATGTAAGCACGTAGACGTAACAAGAGCCTTGGAACGCTTCAAAAGGAATAAAGAATTACAAAACATATTTTTCTCATGAATCGTTCTTTTGTTTGCATGCATACACCATGTTTCTTGTGTCGTCGCTCCGCGTCACTCATTTTGACAGATCATTAGGGGCTAAACCACCAAAGCGGAAAAGTCTTCACATATTTTTTCAATACAAAAGGGTTGCGGCAATCGTCTTAGCGTTTTATAGAAGAAACCTACACTGATATCTAAGCAAGAACCACCGGTTGCTTTCCTGAAAAAAACAGAAATGTTCCTATGTTTTTGCTTGTAAACGTATGGATCAAATACACATCGCTAGTAGCACGTAATGTTGTTTATGTCTCAGTGTGACCCTCTTTCAGTCTATAAAGAGACGCACTGACCGATTAGTAGTTAATGCAAGTTGTGCTAGTTGGTCAGTGACGGTCGATGTATCATCATAGAGTTCAGCGTTTGCTAATATTATTGTCGTTTTAGCTGGACAACTGTATTGTTTGGTATTTACGGGGCCTTATTAGTCGTACGGAGGTCCTAGACGAGATGCTTAACGATAGCGTAACGATTTCGAAAACTGTCATAATATATGGAATTGGCATAATCGCTCGACGCTCGATAACGATAAAGTTCACGCCATGTATCTCGTGTAGGGTCACAAATTATTCAGCTGAATCTTTAAGGCCTTAAGTTTAGTAAAAAATGCTACTTGCATGCAACTTCACATGGAAATACATTCGTATGCAGTTGAATAGTACATTAGTTTTTATGCAAATCATTACATACCCTATCACCGTAACATGCGTTCGTCGTATTTGTTCTTAACACTCAGGCTCAAACAAAGAAGACGCCATCCCGTATGAGATTTACCCATAAGTTTTTTTACATTTACGCGGAAAAAGTCACAAACGAAGTCTCGGTTTATTTAAGTGTCCACAGCAGCCAGCGCCCTGAGCTCTAAATGTATTTACTCCCGGTTTTACTGAGTCAGAACTCTTGTCTAGACGAAATTATTGCCATTCGGCCCGGCGAAAATAACTGTTACCTAATACCAGTTTCAACGACCTTTCGTGCTGATCGATACGCAATACGCAATAAGGCTAAGGATATAAATAAGTGTGTATTTAGGTTTTAAACCATTTCCTGCCCAATTTAGTTTTAGAAGTAACTTGGACTAGTTCTTTTCTGCAAACGATCAACTCCAAAATACAGTTTTAAGATTAAGCAGCCATGTATTCCCTTATATCAATTATATAGATTTTGGCAGGCGTTAGCTTTCGGAGAATGCCACAGGGCTTAATACTGTGTTAGTGATATTAAATTTTTCGTACTGAATACATCGGCTTCTGCTCCTCCTTAATTTAACACCTGCTGATGGTAGGCACCGTTCGCCGTGTTCTGGTTCAATTGCCAGAAAAACAGCATAAGGAACTTTACCAAATTCTTCTTGGTAGTAACTATGACCTCTAACGAATCCATAATTAATCTCAAGAGATACAGTCACTGGTTCGATTCAGTAATTTTATTTCTCTGGTTCGATTTATTGCCTAGTTGACAGAATATTGATTTTATTAACGCAAGTTTGTGTCACACCTTTACTGAAATTGTACTTTGAAAACTTATCTCGTGTTTTTATTCTGTTGCCCTACTCGTGTTCTAGTTTGGTGTTGCCCAGAAGTTCAGCCCAGAACGTTTCATACGTGACTTTCGCGTTGTGCAATGTTTTTCGTATAAATGTGTTCACTCTTGAGCTTTTATGGTACCTACCTAAATATTACAGATCTGTGGCTACACTTTAAAAATTTAGAGAATTGTGTCAAATTTGGAAGCACTATCCATCCAATCGGTTTTTATGAAATCTAAGATATTACTCATAAACATAGTAAATCTTAGGGACGCTAACTTGACGTCGTGCTTGGTACATTCATTTCCAAATTGAAAGTGGCGAAGTTGCCAGCCTCTGGCCTGGTGCCAAGACGGCGGGTCGATCACGACCCGCACGTACCCTGTACTCCAGCCGTTTCCGACTCGACCTTATTTCCAAACGATTGTTAGTGCTATTTAAGTCCAACTTTCTCTTGTGTTTTAGCACCCACATGCTAAACAAATATCCCTATTACTCTAAATTGTAATTTGTTTGAGTTTATTACGCTACACGCCATGCGGACTCAAAGGGTTACCCTATGTCGGTGATGTTCGTGTCGCTGTAGATCAAATTGCCGATGGAAAATCCATTTAGGTGATATGGTTCTTGATTAGTGCTTACTGCTTATTGATCGAAGTTTTTCAACCCCTGCGGTGTTCTGCCATCGATTCGAGGTACGTTTTCCGATCCCTGTACACTTTGGTTGGAGCAACATGTCTCGGGAAATATTATTAGAACCGACCAAACTGCGCGAGTAAGCATGACATCTCAAACCTGTCAAAAGCAAATCAACCTAGGTTTTTTGCAATGAAACCATTCTTCATCTCCGAACTCATCAGGATTTATAGTCAGGTGTGATTGTGGTTTAGCGTTGGCAGTTATTTATGCAGCTGCCACAGAATTACGGTTCTTGTAATACTCGTGGCGTATTTACACGAGGAGTAACAACTGTCTTACTAATAAGGAAACATATAAATAACATTATTGTCTGGTGACGAGAAGAAAGAGCAAAGTTACATTCGTATGCTTTCTTTGGCTTTTCTGGAAAAAAAATAGTCACCAATAAAGCCATTTCCATTATCTTGAACAGTTCGTTAAATTCACACGATATTTTGGAAGACAGAAAGAAGAACGTCTAGTAAGAGATGTAAAAAAGAACATAAAAAAACTTAACAAAACGAAACAAAACTTTGGCTGACGTGAAATGATCCCAGCTCGGCATGCTGATGGTTGTGAAGTCAGTGCTGGTCTTCCGCCGCTTTTGCGTATTGACATTTACGTTACACGAGTAGCATTCTGTTGCGGGACTTAGTAGATACGGTAGTAGAAAAATGCTTTTTTGTCCAATTATATGCTCGGGAAGGATGACTTTCCTTTTGAAAAACGAAGACGCAAAGAGCCTCATTTTCTTCCAACCTAGGAGTATAATAAACGTATGAAAACCCATTTCTGCCCGCTGCGAAAGGGGTTTGGGTAGTAATGTTGTCATTTGTAAAAGTCATTTATTTTAAGTAATCGGCCATTCGTATAAATTGTATATTATGATAGATTTATTCAAAATAAACATATTTTTTTAAGTGCATCAGAGCCGAGAGAAAACCTTATTAACACTCAAATCTGTAATATCTCGGCCCCGTTATGAATGCATTAAATTATATACATATATTTGTGTGTATTTTGAGGTCCTTTAAACCATTCTAAGAAAATAATTCATGGCATGGCTGAAATAAACATTACTATTATGTTCGAACAAACTAACACAATGCCCTTTTCTTAAAAAAAAAACCAACACAACCAACGCGACGAGCGGCGACGGGCGGCGGTTTATTTTGCGTGAAATTACAGTTTAGTTTGCAAAAATGTGATTCTAACCATAAATCACAATTATTTCTGAGCCAGCAGCCACTAAGGCATTTCTCTTTTTTCATTCAACAACAACTTTGATTCTACGTACTGAAAAAAAATGCTCAGACTCTAGAATATGAATTTGTGCATCAAGTACTACTTTATCCGAGCAAAAAATAACGTTGCTTACAGGCGTTACAGCTGCTTTTCTACCAAGCGACATAATTTCGTTTAAATTTCGTACCCATCCCAAGATGCTTAAATAAATAAGACAGTAGAGGTAATTTGTTACAATTTGACCAATAGATACTGGCAAAACTGCAATAAACGCAAAAAAAAAACATTTTCTTTTGCGATGATCGTCCCGTGCTGTTTTTCCAACATTAAGGTGAACATTTCCGAGTATGACGGAGAAAATTTATAATTCAGCTTTTTTACTCTCAATGAACGAATATTAACTAACATCTTGTAACAACTGTTTTTCTAACCATATATTTTTTAAAGGTAATTAAAAAAATAAACAAACACGTACATCGTTTTTGAAGCGAAAAAAAACAGACCGCACTCTAAAAAAGGACCGCGCAATGAACAAATCGTTTTCAATTTTGATTTCTAAACATAGACATTTTAAAACAAGGAACTGAATCGAACACCTGCATTGAATAAATAAACGTTGCCTTGGCTCTACGAGATTTTTTCCTGGCTCCTTACAAATTTATATGCAACTAGCTTCTACCTTCCCTCGGGAACTTTCAAATTCTCCGGGATGAAAAGTAGCCCATGTGTTAATCCAGGGTATAAACTATCTCCAGTCTAAATTTCATCCACATGTGTCAAGCCGTTGCAGCGTGAAGGAGTAACAAACTAACACACATACACACACACAAACTTTCGCATTTATAATATTGAGTCGGAAAACAGTTCGTTTTAAAAATGTTAGAAATCGTTTTTCATTTGTTTATTTTTCTTCAAGGAGGCTTATCGCAAATTCAATTTTTCACAAGAATAGCCTTTATTTCCGAGCATGTTTGAGATAACATAAAACCGTTCGCGTACCTTTGACGTTCCCTGTGTAACTAAGGTCAGTGTGGCGCCGTATCGGCGGTTTACCGGACATTAAACGTTTGATGTGTGACTGGAGTGGGTGCGGTTACTTTATAGTACAGGGGCTCTATTCTAGGCGGTAAAAACCATATCAAATTGACAACGTTTCGATAGCTCTTATTTACTTGACAGTAGGAATGGAGGCCGAGTTAAAACCAATACCATAACAGGTCTAAGTCGGTATGAATTTTACCGCCTAGAATATATACCATGGGTCCTTTCGCTTTTGTTAAAAGGTAAAGCAATGGGATGTGAACAGGAACTGGAGAACCTGTTTATTTGATTAAGTTGCACAAACTTTAAGCAAACGTTAAAAAAAACACTATTTTGCCTCAGCTAGTCTCTTGTGTCGCTGCTCGTTGCTCGCTACTCGTTTCTGATGTTGGTTCATGTCATGTCATGCAGTTATTTTTAATCCATTTATCTACCTATACAGAAACATACATTTTTACTTGAAAGAAAATGTTGTTTCTGTCAACGGTTATCGAAAAACCGCCTAACACTTCCCACTACTTTTACCTTTACCCCTGTCGATGCCTTGTCCTATTAATTCCAACCTTTGTTCCACAAAGGGTAGGGTTTTAAGTATGGCATCTTTTGTTCACCGCATTTTCTTGTACTGGAAGCCTGTTATTAACTTTCGCGACCTGCATTTTGATTCGCTAAAGTTGTCCTACTGCCCAACACTTTTTTGGTAGTTACAAGGTCTACAGAGTTCACCAAAAATTAGACAGACGTTTTATTATAATTCATTGCGTATTGGTACATTTGACAACCGTAATAATATATGACACTTATCTTACCTTCTACAGTTAGGTCCTCTCGGATACATATTGGCCCTGTTGGGTCTGTTTTGTAAATAAACAACTAACGGCCGTACTCAGAGACGGCGGCACCACTTTTGGCTGCTATTTCCCGTTCCATCTCTTTCAATCTGTATGTGCTATGTCATAAGTACGAGATATAAGGCCCGTATTTGGCAAATACTACCAAGTGAAGTGCCACTGTGGTTCGAACTCGGTCACGAGTCTACACCCTAAGCTATAATAGGGCCACCAACGCTCTTATGGTTTTTCGCTTTTTAATGTCTCCTTAACTATTGATGAGCTCAGCGTTGTGTATCGCTTGCGAAAGGTGTATTATATTTTAAGGTGCCAACCAACACACAGTTACGCACCATACATCTTTACTTAATACCTATAGACTACTAGGACAACAGAACACTTTAGAAGGTACACAGTGCGGTACCGGTTTTAGAGGTATGGCTGAAGGTATTGCTCGATGTTTAGGTGTCACCCCCGCTGAAAGTAATAAGCGTTTGCGATTGGATCATAATTGGATTATGTTGTCAATACACTCCGAAAAGCGTCCTAACTTTGCGAAACTCTTTTGCCAAGCTCTATCTTTGAACCTTCAGAACCAGTCTTTCAGAATCCCGTATAAAACAGACGCGATATTGAGTTATCGGTATTGAATGTGTTAATAGTACAATAGTGCTATCGGGGACGTCGCTGCCCTCGCCTAATTATGTCTAATCGAATTTATCGCTTTAAAATTAGGTCATGAGTAAAGAATTGCCGATGTCATGACTCGAATAACGATATTTTATAATTTCCAAAAGAGTAACGTTAAACTTGGACGAAACCGAGTTTGGGACTCAAATTTGTTGTCCTGAGGGGCTATTGTCTAACGCACTCGCAATCACAACAGGCTTCAAAGTGGAGCAATTGTTTTCATTTTGTATGCAGACAAGCCTTCGATTTTCAAAATGAGAACGCTCGTGATTGCGAGTGCGTTAGACAATAAGCCCTCTGTACTGTGCTAGCCACAGACTAGTTGGTCTGTGGTGCTAGCGTACGACGGTGGTACGCGAATACATTTCCGTACATGTAAAAATAGAATATACCTAGATTATAAAAAGTAAAAGGGTTATGTATAGCAGACTAAACACGTGTAACCCGTAAAATGGCGTAAACTTACGACTGTCGAATTTAGGGTTCCGTACCCAATAACATACACGGGGCGATATTACTAAGTCTACACGGTCTGTCTGTTCCGCTGTTGAAGCGCTTTATTTATGTTGATTTGAAATATTGAAAATTTGACAAAATGTATTTTTATGGCAGATATCATGACAAGAAAAAAAGACTTCATTTTTAATACTACTTATGTAGAGGGGTTCGTTACAAAACCTCATTAAAAAGTATGCTTGGTGTTTTAATGTGATTTTGCTGATAGGGCATTTTTCACTTAATGCTACTAAGGTTTCTCTCGTATTCTTTATTATTTAATATGCTTCAAATCATGGATGGTACGGAAACCTTCGTGTGCTAGTCTGACTCGCACTTGACCGGGTTTTATTATGTCGTCATTCTACTTTTATAGCCCCGATAACTGTGAACTACGTCAATAAGGAAATCTTATAGAAACGTAATAATAAATATCGTATCGGGATGCGTGACGAAAGCTGTATGCATTTCTAGTGTTACCGAAAATACACGAATCAAAAAAGACTTGGGATACTCAGTATCCCTAGACAAATTTGATGTTTTGACTCAAAGTAATATGCCTATATTGAAATGTTCAAAACTGCCTAGGGATAAAAAAAAATCCTAGGCACTTTTGACTTGTGTACTATCAGCCCAATGGAACCCTGACCCACCATAGAACGGTGTCACAGTGACATTATAAAACAATTTGTTTGACACTTCTTAGAACTTGAATCATAACGTCTCTGTGACACAGTTCTATGGTGGGTCAAGGTTCCAATGGTCTGATAGTACATGCAGGGCAGTATCATTCAACCCATTATTGATACACGTACTCGTAGGTACTCGTGTAAAAGGAAGAACAATGATTGGTTAATACTTTTAAAAGCAATGAAATCTCACCACCTTACGTATAAATTTTCACGCACAGCTCATTTTATTGCTATTGAAGTCTTTTAGTATAGTCGCGTTGATAAAGATAGATTTATACAGGAATAGGATACGTCCCAATTAACATACCTAAAAGCATTCAATTGATAGCCACGAGTATATAAGGTCAGTTTACCTCCGACTTTTGTTCTTTTAATGATCTATCTTCATACCTCGATAGGAATTTTACTTTAGGGTTACGGTCTTTGTCTTTCTAAGGCGACGAGGTTCGGATGCTCTGATCGGTTTAGTATTAGTGGCTGGTCGGTACGGGTTAAGGTTCTCGTGCTCTGCCGGCTCTTCGCTACTCTTACCGGATCGCATACATACATACATACATACCTTCACGCCTATAATCCCAGGATGGAGTAGGTAGAGCTACAGGCTAACTGTTTACCAGCGTATTAGTGACAGGTTGCAGGCCCATCGCCTAACAGTGCTTCAAGCCTTTATTCCCTTAGTCGCCTCTTACGACACGGGAAGACATGGATGCACTATTCTAACCCGGCAACCGCACGGGAATCTAGTTGAAACAAATATTTAAACTTATATACGTTAAATTATTTCAATTCGGTTTTGTTAGTGATCCATCTTCAACCAACATCAATAGAAATCATCTCTAATTGAGTGTTCCCTTAACAAACTCAAACGACGCACACATTTTGCTGGGTTGGTACTTTTAGTTTAAAAATGCCTTTATCGCTTTTCAATTCAATCCGGCGCCTATTTGTCAAAAATCTATATGTATGTTTTAACTAACGGCTGTGATCGATTGGTTTGACACACTAGCTAAAGTGTTATTAACTATTGCAATCAAGAGTGTTTCGGCAACCTTTTCATCACACAAGCCTGCCTTTACTCTACGCGGTCGAGGTGTATATAATACAGAAAGGCAACATGGTAAAAACAAAATAAATACATATGCGAAAGCATGGCTACCTATTTCTTAGTTACAAAGATCAGAAAAGGCACACGAAAGAATTAGAAGTAGTTTTGGATTTTTGGGACTGATTTTGACTGAACAAATATAATGAGCAGCAAAATTAGTAAACGATCCACCAAAGTTAGGTTAGTTTTTGGGTATCATTTACTGTTTTCGGCAGTAAAAGGTGTTTTTTTGGCGTTATATTTTACTCTATCTGGTGATCCGTTAAACATAAGCCAATAAAATATATTAAACTTTTATAGCAAGTAACTCTAAAAGAATAATGTGTTAATTTAATAGCCATTATTGTATGAGACTAGAACGGGGTATTGAATTAAAGCGATTCAACATTGAATAAAGAGGTACCTAAGAAAAGAGAAGTGCTATAAAAAAGAAGCGGGGCGACAGATTTAGTGCCGGCGAGGGACTTATTTTAGTATCTTATGAATCCTAATGAACACGACCCGTCTGCCTGATGGACGCATCTTTCACTGGTTTAGAAATTATACCTAAATCATGAACTTGTTTTGTACAATCAGTACACATACTTACATTGAATCAATCTCCGTGACATGTGAAAATCAATTTGGCTTTACCGTTGCCACAGATTATACCTATGCAGGTAACTTCGTCCGTTGCTAAGCCACTATTTCAAAGGACGCATCCCTCTAATTAAAAACTTGCTAGATTTTGTATCAATTCCCTTTTCCAGAAAAAAGTATGTATAATCAGTTAATAACTTAGCAACGCTCTACATCTGAAAAGTCGACCCAATGGCCTGGAAAAGACTGCGCGATTACGCCGGTGAGTGGTGGGTGGCGTAAACAAATGAATAGAAATCGCGTCATCGCTGTCCGTCGGATTACTGCCACTATCTCACCCTTACACTATCTTCATTTTATTTACTTTAACGCTATATTATTATTATTGTAATATGATAAAACGTATAAAAAAAATACTGTCAGTTTATAATTCTATACATAAATATTCTTTCATTTCTGCAGTAGTCAACGTTCGCAGGTTGTAACTCGTTTAAGGTCGCTGTAAAGCACAAAGGTCTAACTTTTACAATGCTGTTTTCATTTAGTTTCTCGCAATTATTACTCTTTCTGCATAGCTCACGTTACAAAGTGAAAGGTTTCCGCAAGTTACCGCAGTACCGCACAAAGGCTTCTTCGCTTCGAACTGTGTGCAAACTCAACAATTAATGTATTTTGAATGAATTGTTTCTATATAAGATTAGTGTAGTAAATTGCAGTAAAGTGATTCGGCAATTGGGATACACCCATTTTTAACAATGTATGAAAATTTCAAAACCATTTCGAGGAATAGGCTTTCTGAATTGATCCCAGTAGTTAGATTTAAAAAATATGTTACAATGAATTAATTATATTAAAATTAAGAAATGACCTTTATTTGACCCCTAAATGCCCGTCCCAATTGCGCTGTATCAAGCACTTTTGTGGTTTTACATAAAACATATAAAACCTCTCCAATATTTTATTTTATAAGTTCAATTTAGATATCTAGCTGACACCTACGTTTGAAGACAGCTGTTGTCATGTCAAATTTATTTGTTTACAAATTGAGTGTAATTCTTATGATGAAATTAATATATTAATGAGACCATTTCTCTTTTGAGTTATGTGTGATAAATGTTAATAATTTGTGTGGTAAGGTTTTACAAGAGTATCAAAAAGACAGCATCAACATTTATCGTAGAAACTCATGATTGAAAGTATGGAATCCGCCTTTTCAACAAATTTAATGTGATTGTGTTAAGTAAATCTAGTCTAGAAACAAGGACATGTAGGAAGTGTTGTATTAACTGAGGTCTAGGTAATAAGCAATGGTTGAATGCTTATATACTCCTAAATAATAAATTATACCATATTGCGATTGTTTGTTTACATTATGTTTGAATGACGTTCGTCTATTATTACTTTGAAAACAGATCACAGATAATAAAACATCGTCTTTCTAAATCTTAGACGAAGTATACCCGTTTTTTATAAACATCTACGTCATCTTGTCGTTACAAGTAGGTAAGGTTAATTTAATTTAATAAATTATTTTAAATATCAATAATACATTTAAAAATGAAATGCTTCAAATTAGTTTCTTATAAAAGGCTATTCTTTCGAATAAAAATGTAAAATCAAGCAGTTATTTTTTTTGGTGTATCCCAATTGTGTGATTGGGTATTGTGTGTATTATTATGCATAATATGCAATCTACTTGTATTAAAATGCCAATTAGATACTAGTATCTAATTTGTATAATAGTATTATGATCGTGCTCCCTGCTTGTTAATATGAAGAAGACGTGACGTGAGAGTTGCTCTTTACTTAACTTTTATGATTATATTCTATTGGTTTCCAAGTTTCAATAGAATTTCAATATTCAAACCATCGTTGTGTAAACGGTCATAATGGCGCATTATGTCACTGCCACGAGGAAGAAAATTCGAAAATACTCATTATCATTTCATAGCAAGGTTTCATTGAGTTAGTGAGTTTTCGAACATTTAAGAATTTTTTCCCATCACTTATCGTGGCTTGACAAATAAAAACCGTTACGAAAAGTATTAATACTAGTAGATATATGAATATGCATTTCAATTCTTTAACTGACGTAGGAAAAGTTTCTCCTGTGTCATGGAGAATTACGCGACAACAGCGAAGTAACTTCTTTAGTTTCCGCCCCAGACGGTAGAACAATATTTTTTGCAACTTCTGATACTTACCCAAGTTGTCACCTTGGATATGCTGTTCATTTATTTAGTAAGCACTTACTCGAATTTCCGCTACTGTCGTACAAAGAGACTAGCTGAATTCGATATTAAACTTGTCGCATAGCAGGTAAAAGTTCCCGTATACCTGGCGCCTACATAATACATACGTCATTCTGTTTTTAGTTTGTAACAAGGGCTAGAGTTACGTTTGGTAGTAGTAATTAATAAATTAACAACAAACATTTTTGTACTTGTTTGCGACGTTTTTTCCTTCCTTTCGTTGGAACGAAAAAGTAAGTAGAAATTTCGATATTTATCTTCTTCAGTATATCATATTCTTAAGTTTAATTGTTTGGATGATAGGTATAACTTGCGGTACTCGGTTTCTTGCATACCGGTATTTGGCACAAAATTTTGATTAGAATGTCGAGAGCCAAATGGTGCCAAACGGCGCCAAATTGAGTGGCACTCAACTTAATGCGCCACGGCACGGCGTTGGTTTTGATCGTCTTGTGAAATATTAATGGCAATAATAGTTACGATATTATTCAGTATAATCGGGTGACAGTCGCTATAGGTAGGTATACTTTTTATTACTTCCTATTTCTTTTGTTTACTTAATGATCTCAATGCTACTAATATTCATGTGATATTAATATCGTAATTGGTTCCTCGCAATACAGGCCAAGCCATGAAGCATGGAAACCCTGCCAATTGTGTAAAAACTACTAAGGAAAATATTATATCTATTTACTGTTGTAATCTTATTGGTTTTTAGGTCTCCAACCCAAATTACCTAGTTACTAAGCCTAAGTTATCCACCTTTTCGCCTTGACATAAAAGGCTATTATCTTTTAAACCGTAATAGGTAACAGGTTGAAATTCACACAACATGTATATGTTATTATAACGGAATTCTTATCATAGAAACAAAAACTTTAAAAAAGATTCCGATGAAATTAAATCTCCTCCTTTTTGAACTCGGTAAAAATGAACTAAAATTTAAAACACGCTAATTTATGTGCCACAATTATGCTTAAAAAAAAGTTCAAGTCTCATAGTTACTAACAAACGACAATCATCTGTAAAGGTGGTATAATAACGAAAAAATCCCGCTGTCACGTTGCTTTGCTTGTTGAACTCTTTTTACCGAGTTATGTGCATAATTGCTTTTGTATCTATTATTATATAAACTAACCACACTTTCATACTATGTACGGGACCCTCAGTCGCTCTTACTGGTACTTTAAATCTACTTATGATAATTCCTTTTTGAACGGGCATTGGAATCCAATCTGCCTCCAAATGCAAAGAGAGCAACCGAACCTTAATGCGATTACCGAACGACCGGCTGCCTCCTTCAGTTAGACATGGTAAAATACTAGTCTCGTTTTGAACAGAGAAATGATTCCCAAGTAGCTGAGAATACATTCTGTGCCGATGACACCTCTGCCGTGTCCAATTTATTACAATTGATTCATGGTGGCAGTAAGCGTATCTAATGTGATTAACTTTCAATTCTACTCGAATCTAGTCGTTAAAGTCACCGAGTTACTAGTGCTGGTTTAATACTACTTAGGTACTGCTGGGATAATTGATATACATACGGAATTATACGCTGACGCTATAGTTTTTTCTCTGTGGTCGACTGGTCGCTGTCAATTTATAAACCAAACTTTGTAGTTTCCCTTTTAAGCTTGTAGAAGAAGTTATGTATGCAGCGGTACATAAATACCTTTAAAGATACTCGTGCCTGTCATTAGAGCGCTCCCAAGCTCGCTCTCTAACCTCGGCACTCAAACCTTAAGAAGCTTCATTATGCACCAGTTACACAAATAACTATTACAAAACATTTACTTAGTTTAGTTTCTTATTGTTTTATATCACCTCAAAGTTTACCTATTTTTTAGAGTGACCAAAAAGTGAAGATCCGCCCGGTCATTACTTACTTCAGTATCTGATTGTAAGGACGGAAATCCGATCCTTTGAGAGGACTTGCTTTTGCTTTTAACTCGCAATGTACTGGGTCACATAGGTTTATCGGAAATGTAGAAAGCGGGCTTCAGACCAGAGTTCATTACATTACCGCTAAAATTCACTTTTGATTCGTTCCAATCTAGGGAGTTTTATTTAGGAGCGTTTTGGCTGCGTGTACTCGATAATTGAGTCAAGGAAATGTATTCGGTTTTTACTGTGGAACCCTGTCACGAAGACAGGCCACTCCACTCAAATCTGAGTGATGTGGCGGGTAATACGTCATCTAATTGTGATTTATTTGGCTGTACTTGCCAAGTAGGTAGTTTCAATATCGACAATGTGTCCTCTTAACCTACTGAAGACGACTCGTGCCATTGATATTGTCTATCGTAAGACGACAGTTAAGAATTTTTACAGCACTTTTACCTACAGGTGACTTTAATTAAGTTGAAAGCTTTACCACGCTTGATTTAAAAGTAATCAAAAGTGTTTATCCGTCTCGACTCTCGATCCATGCCGATTCTTTGGTCTTAAAGTATAATAATATGCAGTACTTGTAAAGACAAGTAACTTATGGGTGCGCTTCTTGACTTAGGTGGTGGTGGTTGAGTATAATATATAACTTATTTTGCTATTGTCATATAATATGAGTACTTTCTTACACTTCTGCCGAACTGATGTACTTTTTAAATTAGTAAATACTCCTAAAAAGTAGTATATTTTTTAAATACAAGTACGGAAATTAGTTGTGTAATTTTGAACGAGTGATGTAGTTTAATAACTAGCAACGCGAGTGTACCTACTGTATTACGGAAAGTTGCCCTCTTTTGAAATGCATGAGCCCATCAATTTTAAAAGTATTAGGTACGTTACAAAGAAATGCATTGAAAAATAAAATAATAGTGCAGGGATGTAAGCACCAACGCAGAAGGACAGTGAATATCGAAACATTGCTTATTTGGTTATTTTTAAAATCCAGTAGTCTTCGTTCCGAATATAAAAAAGCAATTCTAGTGCGAGGTGGACTCCGCAACTACTCTCCGTCTTATTTGTATAAAATATTAAGTACCCAATAAAGTCCCGCTGTTGCTTGGCGTCTTCGTTTTTTAGAAGCCCCAAAAATACAGGACGTTCCTACCGCTCGGCTCCTATAAGTAAACAGAGCCGTAACTTCCATTTCTGTTCTTTTTGGCGACGGACTATTTTTTATCATACAAAGTTGGTTATATGACAATTTTCATCTTTTTTAATTCGTAATGTAATTTAAATTAATTTCTTATGTGACTATTCAACCATAAAAGGTTCTCTTGCAAAATGACAAAGTATGACCTGGAGACGTTTTAAGGGTCCAGATTTTATTCCGACTATTTATTGATTAAACTTCTGAATGCTACAGTCGGCAACTAATGTCATAAGCTTTTCGTACTGACTGTTAATTTTCGCTAAATGATTTTTTCTTCGGCATTTTCGGCATGTAAAATTGCTGTCGAATGTAGCGTTTTAGTTTAATAACATACTTAGATTAACTACGCGCTCGTAAATGCACTCTTTTTATAATATCAACGTAACCAACAGAGAATTAGTACATCGACCGGTTGAAACACCCTGTGATGTACTTAATTCAAGCCAATTTGTCATCCAAACGGAGCAAGTTGTACTAGACTAATTAATACCAACTAATCGTGTTGTTCATCAACGGATTTGACAGCGAAATTCATTAGTGTTGCTACATTGCATAATTATTTGAATACCAAACAAATTGATAGGCATTGATATGTTTTAGTTTTACGAGAAAACTCTTGGTCTTTTACACTTTGATTAAACTATTTTATTATTGTGGAACTGATGGATGATTGATTGTCCACTGACGACGTCACATGATGATGATACGTAACAGAATGACGCTTCCGTGTCGTTACTGCTCCCTATATAATGAATAAGCGCGACAACTAGGACTGAATGTTTAGCCTTGCTGCGATTCTTCTCAACAGTAATCTTCTCATGGGAAGTGCTGGTAGGGTAGCACGTAAGACGTGAAAAATTGCCCGTGCGGCTTATTCGGTGAATAAACGTATTCAATTGTGTTATAGAAGTACACGTTGATATCTCTTCCCCGGTAGACAACTAGACAGCTCGCTCCTGCTAAGGCCTAGATGCAGTGTCCCTGCCGTATTCTATCACCCCTCGAGACAATTATTGCACAATAATTTGTTTAAGTCATAAATCTCTCAAAATCCCGAGTCACATTAATTTTATCATTTTCCCGAAATCGCACAACCCGGGAAAACTTGAGATTACACGTCCGTCCCACTCGTAGTGACTAAAACTCCTTGGTTCTTTCACTTTTCGCTTTTTGATGTAGTTTCGGGAAATTCCAACCTTTTGTTGAACCACTCATAACTAGGTGTTAGTTATGTCAGTCCATAGTTTAATGTACTTAATCTCCACAGCATGGCTCCAATGGACAGCATGGATGACATAGAGCTTAAGAACATCCAACTCCAGTTCCCGACTGCCCGCTCCTTCACCGGCGAGGTTGCTTGCGTTGAGGTTCGTGTTCGCACGGACCGCGGGGACATTCTGGTGGCTGTCCAAGGCGACCGTCATAAGCCGGCCATTTTCACCTACCACGACCTGGGACTGAATTGTGAGTAATATTTTGTTTTTTTTCCAGACCACGGCCCGTATTATGGTCGGCTTTATCTCTGTCGATAAAGCCAGCGCTTCACTGTCGTACTTACACACTGGTCCGAAAGGGACAGATGTTTTACCCACGTTTATCCATATCGATAAACGGCCCATAGAATTGATGCTTAACGCTTACGTAAGCGATGCTTAACGCTTAATGAATGGAATTAACAAAAGCATTCGACGCGACCGTCCGGTAGCTTACGTCAATACGATAACTTTCGCCGGATGCATCTTGTCTAGGCCCACAGAGCTGTTAACACAGGTAGCGAAACGAATTTTGTCAGTCATTTACCTACCCTTGGCTGCGGTACATAAAACTCGTAGGTTTTTAGGGGCTCGGTTTCTGGCTAAGTACGTAAGACGTGAAGAGGATACTAGCAGTGTTGACCACTCGTTGGAAACAATCATTGTTATTATCTACCAAAACACGACTGTGGAAGATATTGTTTTTTCTACGTAAACTCCTTGTGTGCTTAAATAATCCTGAGTAAATATCGCAATTACTTAGTCGTAATTTGAGTTGTATTTTGACAAATTCACGTTTGAAAATTATGTTTTTATTACGTCCATATGCCGATGATATCGACGTGAACGCGTAAGTTTTTAAACAGTGACTAGAACAGTACAAATTCCTAGGTTTAAACTCTCCTCAGCTGCTTTACCTGTTTGCTAGCTTGGATATACAGCTTATGTAATCTGTTCAGGTTATACCTGAATTTTAAAGATTTTCATATTGAACCAATTTGAAAACACCAGTCATCGTCATCTAACCTTAGGTAATTGAAGCTTGTGATTACTGTCAGTTTTGGTAGACGATCCTCAGAGAAATCACTGCCCGCTTTATTTGTTTAGGTAGTGAGTGATGGCACACGTTTCTGAGAAAACCCTCGTGCCTGACCGGAACCCTTCACGTAGAAACATCGTTAGTATACAGGAATAACACTCAATTACCTCTGCTGTAGCTTGAGCGAACGTCATAACTTATACTGTTTTTGCATACGTTTGTGTGCAGTGCGGAAGCCATGTTCAAAAACCGGCAGACATCCACGCCCTTTACACGATAGCTATTGTGTTAACTGGCTTGAAATAGTTTGACTCTGTAAATTATACATGTAATTTAAAAAAAACCAAGGGCCCAAGGGCGCAAGAAACTATGCAATTGTTAATTAAAGTCAATACCAACGGACTTGTCTTATTTATAACCTCAAACACTTTTATAACCTCAAAATGCTAATGCATGACCAAAAAGGCCGTTTTCTGGTGAATAAAGCAACTATAGAGACCACATTTTGCACACTATTTTCCTGATTTTACATGATGGATGGTTTTTTATGACAATATTGTAATTTTAGGCGAAAGGGGAGCATTTTGAGGTTTTAAAAGTTTACTAAATAAGACAAGTCAGATGGTATGGAGTATAATACATACCCCAAAACTTCGTAAAAAAATGTCTAGTTCGTTACGGAGTTAGTTTATTAATCTAGGTAGCAAACTCTACAATGAGGCTCCGCCGACACGCGTGGCAACGATATATTTTATGCTTTCAGTTCCTTTCCTATACATATAACCTAAACATCCCTGCCCTAGTGTAGATATCCTTAATCCGAAACTTTCATTACATACTACGATCATCAAATAGCGCTGTTTCATTAACCCCCTTTCCAGTTTTTCATCTATTTACAGGTATGCATTACGAGTAGGTACTGTCCACGCCACTGCAAAAAAATCCCATTTGCGTCTAATTTGTCCGTACACTGCATCCCGTGTATTCCGCTAGAGTCCGAGTTTCCGATTGCCAATCAGTGTGACCTGTGGGGTTATTATGACGTATCTGTGCAATTCATTTTACGCTGAGAGAAAAGGACAGAGTTATGTAACAGCTATAGCTCCGTCCTTTACGCTCACCTTAAAATGAACTGCATAGCCATGTCATAATAACCCCACTGACATGTTCATTATGTACATGTGATCCTACAAGTTTTTAACCGCGATGGGAGCAATTACCGTTCTCGTAAATTGCAGATCAAATAAACGTAATAAATAAACAAGTTTTCAATCATCGATATAGTTTTCTTATAACGCGTTCTGGGATCGCCTTCGGTTTGCCTCAGTACGTAGGTACGCCCGGGGAAATCTAACCCAAGTTTGATAACTTGCGATTAGATCGAGTTTTGATTCAAAAGGTAATTCGTATTGATTATTTTGCCATGCCAATGCGACGCCTAAGTTAGCATTGAAGATTATTGACTAGGTGACTAGGTGTGATATCCTGCGATAGAAACATAGTGAAAATGCCAGTGGCAAATAGCCCAACGTGGGCAGAAGTCGGGCTACTACCGCTAGTTTTTCCGTGTATTCGATGATTTCCAAGGGGATGAATAGGGAATCTGTTTGGATGGCATGTCAAAATTGATATGGATGCCTGCGAATTTGAAATCGACGATTTTGGCGATCGGTGTTCGGTATCTTCGCTAACCTGAATCGTCCTGGCGTTATTCTAATGAGCTTCTTTCTTTCTTAAAGGATAAAGGCGTTGTTTTTCCGCTCTTGAAAGTGGTTTTGGTTGACCGCAAACGGAATTAGTCCTTTTAATTTCGACTATTTTTGATTTTTTTACTTTCCCTCTCAGTATTTTGGCGTGACAGTTATGTTATACTTATAACTCTAGCAATTCATGTATTTTTCACTTTTAAATACAGTTACACTTTAATCTGTGAAGTACAGTTTATTTCGTTCAAAACTAATAAATATGTAAGTTTTGTTGCTATGTCGAGTTGTACTGAGCGCCGTCACTATAGACAGATACACCTCATTTTTAGCGCTCTCCCCCGCGGTCTATGACTTCATCGCGGTGTAGCGACAGACAAACAGATATTTTTGTTTTGTCGTCAGATGGATCTTAGAAGATCAAAACTCTCAAAAGTACACGCATTTTTTCTGAAATGCACGCACAAGGAAGACTTCATCGAATTCACGTCAATACGATTATGTGAAGTGATTCTCTTTAGATAAATTCATATTAAGGACACGAGCCCAGCAAACCTAAATTACTAATCAATAATAGCAGTGTTAGCTAAGATAGTTAAACCTATTTCAAGCACGACCTATTAACTGACTTAAACTGTATCTATACATAATGGTCATTCAGTTACCTATATACCTTGCCTTGAAGGTTGTGGGAACGTAAAGGTGGTGGGGTAGGCTGGAGGGTTTAAACGTAGGTAAATAAACTAGGCGGAAAACTGGTCCATTTTTACGCGATACTCAAGGCAATATTCAAGTTTTGTTTCTTATTATTGAACAAGAGCCCTATGCCTAAGTGTAATATGTGCCTATGTTTTTAAAATGTGACTTCCATACAAAATTTCTCATCCTGTTTAACCAAACAGATGATCATGATGCAAAAAGTGCAGTCGGCGACATAAGTCAAAAATTATATGTTTGACATAATCTTATTTACAGTTGAACAAGTTAATTTTGAAAACAAGTTAATTTTGAAAACGTAGGACGGTCGTCCACGAACATGTTCAACTGTAAATTAGATTATGTCAAACATATAATTTTTGATTTATGTTGCCGACTGCACTTTTTGCATAATCATCTTCTGTTTACCATGACTAAACTACCGAGTTACAACTCAATGGGTTTGCGTTAAGTGTAGCGGAGATCCTGCTGATCAGCTTTTAGATACCGTAATATTAAATTGTCATCAAGATTACATGTTCCCAAAAGTTCAGCCCATCCCATTAACGGCATCAAGCTCAAAATTCACTTGCAAATTTGATCTAAACCACACGTAAAGTTAAATAGAAATCTCTAAAAAGCTAAAAGCTTTGCTTCATGTCGTCTTTGCCTAGGCTGGTGATATCGACTGAAGGTGAAGGTAGTGGAACATTGAATGTCAGACGTCACACAATTCGTGAATAAAAAATACAGCCACGGATCTATTCTAGTCACCTTATTGATTACGTTTTTAAAGGCAAATCATTCTAAACCTTTCTTGTCTTTGGAAAATATACCTAACTACCTAACTCAGTCATATTTGTTGCGACTTTGTTCGACATCTTAAGTTGTTCCCAAGCTGCATTTTGCTGACGGACAGATAATAAATAATTCGTAAAGCCTAAACCCAATAAACAAACTAGTATCTTTTCTCCCTACATATTTTATTCGTAACAAATTTGGAACCACTTGCTGGTTTATTTTTCTATTTAAACATAAATGCCCTTACTTATAAACGTGTAACCATGGAGTAGCTAAGCCATGCTTTGTCCTTATCCGTCGAATTCAAATGTCACAACGACACGTGAAGACAAAACATTGCATAACTACTCCATGGTTACTCCACTATAAAATCGAAACTTTCATGCTCCAAACCTTTCACTTATAATTCGTATACAGGGTGTCCCAAAATCAACGTCAACCCGCCTAGGGCAGATAGAGGAGCTAAAAAGCTATCGATTTAACCCCTACGTATGGTCAGCGATTTTTACTAGATTCGGAGATATTGATAAAATCACTAATATTACGTTTTATTTCATAAGTTTTTCAGTGGTGCCTTACACTATTAGAATCATTACGAATCTTGTACGAATTTTTAAACCTATATTGGCCCGTCTTTTTTATCTACTCGAAAATCGCCATTTGGGTACTTTACGTAGATACGATACGTTTGAGCATCAGACGACGGAAGAAACCGCGAAACGTTGTATGAAGAATTATTTGTTGTCGCATGCTTTTTGTTGAAAAAATATAATGGTGTTTTTTAAAATATAATGGTCCTTTAGATTATTTAAACGAACTTTTTGGCCTTCTGAACTAATTTACTACTACTAAATACGTATATAATACGTATGACAATCAAACCAGCACCATTTTCATTAATCATATTTATAAAAAATAAATCGATTCAAACCATTTAAGTAATACAATTTTTGATCTCCTAAGTAATTTATGTACTTACTCAACAATATCAGCCGAATTTTATTTTCTATTAATTTACTTAATTATTTACGTAAAGCTTACGTAGTACGAAGTCAAGCATCTCGATTCTCCAAGTACAAGTTTAGCGACATGGCAAATGCCTAGTTAATAATAAAATACCTTTACGAAACTAACTAGACTGGATAGCAGTTTGCAAGGCACCAATGCAGCTATATCAAGTTTCTCGCTGGAGGCAACACAAGAGCCTCAGTCAAGGCTCCTTTGACATCGTAAATGGATACATTTGCTGTGTTCAGTACTTATACAAATGTTTGCGTTGATTATCCGTATCCTGCTTAGTATAATTGCAAATTCAGGTTGTCATCAAGGTCCAGAAAACCTTTTCATTCGCTTAGCGCTTTCTATTCAAAAGCCCTATCAATTGTTTTGCCTACCTTTTAGAATAAGGTTACCGCTTCCATTGCGGTTGTCCGATAGGGTGTTGGCAGCTAGAATAAACAGCATATCAATAGGGTTGGGTTAATCCATCCCGCGCATTCGGCCGATTTTGCATGAATGGCATAAGGTTTACTATTGTTTGACGTGGCGATCACGTGCGCCTAGTCTCGCCGCGTCCGTCTACCTACCACTAGGCTTCTATTGTTAGGTTGTGCGCAGATATTGATATAGTTTGATATCTTTCAAAACCTCTTTAAAAGTGGCGTTTAAGGGTGTTTTAAACCGGTACGTCTGCTAGCTAAAGCTAAAATCAATCCTATCGATTGATTGGCCTTTTATTGCGGCTAGCTGACGATAGGCATGCCGCATGATGGGGTTTTTAAAAACAAGCCTTTCGAATCCCCGATCAAAGCGTATTTTAACGGAAATCGGTTCCGTCCCTGTTCTTCAGAGATATTCTGCATACTGCCTCGTATTTATAGCGCGTATATTATTGTCTCGCTCTTGATTATTACCATTGAATTAATCAAATTAATCAAAAATTAACTGTTGATTTAACACCAAGTGATAGCTACCAGACTTTGACGTTGACTTTTTGTATCGTCATCGAAAAGTAAAGGAGCATTAGGAGCAGTGAAGTATGCGTCAAATATGTCTGAAATCTTGAGTCACGTCGGAACACGTTTTTTAATAGTACGTAAAGGCGATTCGTAAACATGACTTATGATTGAAATGTTCCTACTCGAGATACTTGACGCAAAGTTCATTGGTGCTTTATGATTTAGCTGACTCGCTTGCTGTCCACACCGCCGTCACATGTCGCACTATACTTTGGATGTTAATAGTTGTTTGTTTTACCTTAATTGTTTTTTGTTTAACAATATATTGAAATTCAATAATTTATTCAGTACTTTCACCATTAACGGGCTCTTTTAAAAGTCAAGTCTAAAAGCGCTACACACACTCAGAATAATCGCCGCAAGAGGTACCTAAAGAAGGTTTGTATTAGTCATTGAATATAAAGTATCAAGGTACTTAAATAACCAACATTTCCTAAATGATTAGCCGCAGACAACTCCAATTAAGAGTTCAAGTTTAACTTGGAATATTTTTAATTAAAGCTTAGCGTCATATGGCTGCCAAGTAATTTGACAGAGTGTTATTACGAAAGTTGGCCGAGGACTTTATTTGCACTTATTACTTTAAAAGAAACCTTTCAGCAGAGTAGATTGACACATTCCCTTCCGCCGTACAACATTTGTATGTAATTGGGACTAGCAGGGCGTGTCACTGACAAGTAGGGTTACCATTTAGGAATTTGAAAAGTCCTGACGAAAAGCCTGACATTTCTATATAAGTCCGGACTTTTTAGTCACAAAATGGAAACATTTCTCATGTGAAGTTTTATTACTAATATTCCAACTAATTAAAAAAATCCGGACAAATTAAAAAGCCGGACGAAATCCGGACTAGACTCTAATAGTCAGGATATATCCGGAATAATCCGGACGGATGGTAACAAGGATAAGAGAAATCTTCCAATGAAACACATTAGTGTCTTTTGTATAAATAGTAAGTAAAGTAAATACCAAACCTTTTTTAAGATTCACTGTTCTTTATAGTACTTTTTAACGGGCGTTAAATGGTTGACTAAAAATTTAATATTTTTATTTGTTGTTAAACTAACCAATTAATAAAACTATTACAAGATAAGGATGATTAGTGAGTGGGTAAACTGTTCTATACATATGTAGGTGTAACCTATCTTGCCAAATGGCTGTCGGTTGACTTAATAGGAACACGTACGAAAACTCTAAGCCGACGAGGAAAGTCAAACAAAGGTTAAACTTACCTTCCACATTTGACAAAGCACTATAGTCGTACATTGATCTCGTTTAAATAGGTATATTTTACTTTAAGTGAATTCTATGTTCAAGATACGTTGTACAAATATGTTTGATTAAGGTTATCAATCAATCCAATTATTTGTTATCTTATGTCATATTTGTTAACCTAATAAAGCACTTTTACAAATTTTATTAATACTCTTTATTTTAATTTAAAAAAACTAATGCTCCAGGCTCATTTAAGGAGCTATGCAACTACCTGTACTTGTTACTATGTCTCTTTCTCTGCTGGGAATTTCAATGGTTTAAAAGTTACAATACTAAAATACCCCAGAAGGCGGAAAACGTTTCGTTGTATTTATGCAATTAAAATAATTTCCAGAATAGCGCACGGAATTCATATCCGACCGGTTTGTGGAAATAGTTTCCAGAATTTAGCAGATATACCGGTATTTCGATAACATTGTTCTAAAATTAGGAGAAATATGTAGGTCGGGTATGAATTTACGACGTTTACAGTACTCGAGCATTTTATGAAATACAAGTCTTATGAAAAATTCTTAGTCTCTACTCGTAATTTATGTTTTATAAGCGTGAGTATTGTGATAATAAAAAAGTTTTTAACGTGTGGTTACTAGAGGACTCCCGCGACTTCGTACGCCTGGAATTAGTTTCCTGCTACCTGCTCCTCCTAATCCTGTTAATGCACTCTTAGGGTACCTTTCTCCACGTTTCAAATCCCTAGGTTTAGCGGTTTAGGTTGTGCGTTGTGTCAGTTAGTCATTCAATAAGTCAAGGAAGAGTTTTATACGTGTAAATTGGTTTATTTAAAAATATGAGCATTGATTAATCTAAAATATAAAGTTTGTTTTTAAATACGAAGCTAAGTTGCAGCCATTTTGGTTGTTATTTATGGATTCCTAGACCATTAATTACATTGATTCAGAAAAACTGCGGAACGGATTTTAATGCGGTTTTCATCAATAGGTAGAGTGATTCTAGAGAAAGGCTTTTATGTATATTAAATTCTGGGTTATGTACGGGTATTACAGAAAACTCAAATAAACCGAAGCGAAGCGAGGGCGGGTCGCTAGTTTAAGTATAAATATAAGTAATTATATCGTAGTCTAGTACTCATAGTATAAACCTAGAGCTTAGTTTGGGACTAGACCAATTGGTGTGACATGGCCCCCTGATATGTATTTATTTTAACTTTAAGTTCGGGAACCGACATAGGTTAATGTCTCGTTATTTGTTAACATTTTATACATGCGCGCGTTCAGGGGCTCTATTCTACTCGGTAAAACCATAATGCTTGTGACATGGTAACTTATTGTTTTTAACACGGCCGTAATAACTGTCAAATAAGAGCTATCGCAACGTTGACAGTACGATAACATGTCAAAAGCAATATGGTTTTACCAAGTAGAATAGAGCCCCATAATTTTCTCCAATGACGTCATACCTCACCCCAAACTTGGTTACATAAATAGTTGTTTCCGCCCTACGCTCCGTGACATTACCGGTCGCGGACATTTTTCAAAGGTTGAGTTACCGCATGAAATGCACGAGGTGACGATTTATATTCTAAACGACCCGCCTCTGCCCTCTACAGAACTCTACAATCGCTGCTAATTACCGCCAAGCTTTATACATGACACGAGTACGCAAGAGGCAAGCACAATTTTGTCAAAATCTAACAGCGCGCAGCGCATCTTAAGTTTGTTAATAAGCGGTTTATTATTGTAAATGCAAGGAAAAAAAAATTTTTCACCAATGTCAATGGCTAAATGAAGTAAAATGAAAATGAAATGTAAGTTTCTGTCTATAAAGATAATGTTATCAAAATGTACGTCGCTTCACGAAGAGCTGCTCGTACGGGTCAAATGGCTGAATGGGAGTATAGAGTGTGTGAAATAAATATAGGTTTTCGGTATAAAATTCGAACCACACTACGAGTTCGTTTAAAGGACAGCACCATCACAGGTGACTTTAGTTTCGTTCCATTCATCGCAGCTTTTGTCAAACGACCTATACAGTTTTGTTTATGGACTCTGAACTGCAACAAATAAAATAAAAATAAACGGAACAAATGGTTCCATTTTCCGCTAAAACGATAGGAGAGTATCGATGTTTACTGGCTTTAAAAAAGATATATTGAACTACGGGGTAACAATAATGCACATTGGCTCCATTAATTTCAATTCGTACTAGGAAAGTGTGTTCGTTCTTATTGAACATTAGATTTTTTAAACTTCTTTTATACGAGGCAATGGAGTAATAAAAAGGTGATCACATTAAAATTTGCCTCATTTATAATCTAAAACGTAATACTCAATGACTGCATCAAGGGTAAATATTGGTTAAAGAGCTCGGAGTTATAAAATTGTAGTTTAATATATGCGATAGTTATAATACAGATCTTGATACCCTTGCAATTTTTTAAATAATTTTTATCATTTAATATTTTAATATCCTCATTTAAAGTCAACAAAACAGGTGTATTATGATTTAATGTTAATCCCTGTTACCTGCACTAGTTAAATTAGTATTGACATTTAATCGGATTAATAGGATAACCGCTTAGGTATATCCACAGCTACCCTTTGTAAACTACGGGTCACAGTTTACGTAATTTCTACGTATAATGACCCAAGTTAATTAATCTCGAGTTTACAAAGCCAATTTTGACGCCATTGCCCGTTACGCAACAGTTCCCACCAGAACTTGCCCACAATTTTAGGTCTTTTTCACACACATCACACAACAAGAACACCAACTGAACATACCAATCCCCCGAGCGTAAATAAATCCACGTAAAAGGAAAAAGTCTCTTAAGTGAAGCTACAATGTTTTCAAGTATTAGCCACCAAATTAAAATTCAGTGACTGGGTACTTTTTTTATTGCATATAAATTCAAAACTGCAGTGCCCTCAGTTTTTTCTTGGCCGTCGAGCGTCTCCGACACCATGAGCAACATGTAGCTGGCTGTTTGTGGCTTTCCAAGGAAATTAAAAAGATAAGGTTTTTAATTGAGGGACATATACAAATATAATCACTTTAGTGCCGCTTATACATACATGGCTAGTTACGGGTCATTTTAAGGCATGAGAAGTGAAATACTTTTTTTTCGCATTACGATAGTATTCTGATACTGTTCTTAACTATTTGTCTAAACATAACTTTCATAAATTCCTCGTTATTCAGACATTTTGATATGAAGTCATTTATTTTCATACTCACCTTGTTTTGTAACAAATGCTTGTAGAAAGGCTGCTACAGCTATAATTTGACATTAATTAATACCTTAAAATGTCTATCTATATATACAAAGGCAAAACCGACTGACTTATATATCAACGCACAGTCGAAACTACTGTACCTAGAAACTTGAAATTTGGTACAGGGGTTCCTTTTATGATGTAAGTGAGCACTAAGAAAGGATTTTTCGAAAATCGGCCCCCATCGGGAAGAAATGGGGGGTGTAGCGGGAAACTAATTCTACGCGTACGAAGTCGCGGGCGTCTAGTTGGTAAATAATAGTTTCCTAAGTATGTCACAGTAACCGTTCCTAATTAAATGGCCACCATTGTATAAACGACAATATCAGAACATGCAGTTGTTTTTTTTAAGCTTGCTCTTGGTTAGACTTGCTTAGAAACTTGTTTTATGCTACACTCGTTATATTTGGAGTGACAGCCGGAGGAAATAAAACAGGCGAAGATACTCGTGTCGCGAGTTTAATACATGTCCCGAGGAATAAGCGTGTCTTTAAGGGATTTAATATATCCACGGCGTATTTTTATCTCCGGGTGTCTTTTGTGTCTCGGTGTAAAACAGGGTTGTAATCGTATATCTGGAAAATTGTATGTACAGGTTACGGCCTTATCCAGGATTGATTTGTCGCAAAAATATATGGGGAACGGTTTAGGGTTCCCAGACGTCTGAAATTGTGGCCATTTGTGACGAATGCGACATAAATTTAAAAATAAAAATATCAGGAATTTTCAAGCCGTTTCCAAGAAAAGGTATTTAGGTGAATCAACTTTCAAGGTAGGTACTCCTTTTCTTTTGCGGTATTAAAACTTTCCTGGTGACTTATGATCAATAATAATGTATGAATATTAAAATCAGACCACCAAATTTACAGACCTTACATGTTAAAAACCTCAATTTTTTTTATCCTTGTAAAAACCTGGTAACTTAAGGAGAAAATGCACATTTTCCATACAAAACCTAGGGACAACATTGTCGCCTGCATTACCAACTATATTAATATTTAAAACTGTACTATTATAAATCAAATTATTTCAAATGTTAGCCTATTTGTTTGATTTAATAAGCGTGTAAGTCCCCCACCATTAAGTAATAATATATAGTTTTTCTAAAAAACATAATAATTTTTGAAACATGTAGAAAAATGGGTACCTAGTACCTTAAAAGTTGATTCACCCATTTATGTTCACTCTAATATTCCTGTCGTACTTTTTAAAATCCTTAGATGAAAGTACACGATGTCAATAAATGAATGACTACTAAATAAAATGTTTTACTGCATACTATTAAAAGTTAAAACGAAACTTATTTAAATTAAAATAAAACTCAGCAACTCAAATATTAAAGACGTAAATAATAATCACCACTATTAAAATAACACCCCACTGCATACTTGATTTTCTAAACAATACAGTTGGAATGTAACCCTGAAAACGTTGGCAAATTGAAGCTAAGACTTAGTTTTAATAGTGAGTCTCTATTAGTGACGTTACTTAGTATATTATTATATTCTAAAAGGAAATATCGAACACCAATACTAATGGTAGATTACAAGACATCATGAAATGTGTCGCCTTATTATTTAACTCCTGTGATCTTTCATTCAATACTATTGAAAATTAAACAGTAAAACGGAATTTTAAACTATAATCTAAAAGCCCCTGAAAACAGTCATGAATAAGTATGTATTATTTAAGGTGTTTAATACTATCGCAGTAGAGATATTAAAGATAAAAGTTTTAATTCTTGGTACAGTCGACTATAAAGAGATGCATTCACTTTTGCGATTGCCCGCTCACCTAAAAACATGATTTTTACAAATGGCAACTCCTTTTTCCCAAACTGCTTTGTACAGCAATAGTCCAGTAATAAGTATCCAAAATAATTTTGACTACTAACAAGTTTCTCTTTAACAGGGAAAGAAAAATTACTTGCTGGTGACTATAGATATGTATTTAGTATAAGCTTTAACAACACGTTAATGCTGGATTTATTTGTAAAACAAATAAGTTTTAATGGTCCGGGTATCCGATAAATGCAAGCGTCAGACACATAGTGGCTTCTTTATTTACTACAAATACGAGTCTGATAAGTGACATGATCAATATGATTAACTTAAAATGAAATTATCCGCAAGGCTGCATTGACGTCAGCATTGTGAGTTCATATACTACCCACGGTCGATAACTTTGTAGAGCGGCCATGACAATTTATACCTAGCCAACAACAAGAGAAAGCGAGAAATACGACTTGTGCTAGCCATACTCACTCAATGCATCTAGCCTTATTGTAATTCATTATCTCTATAACAGAGCAGTGCGTTGTTATGTCAAAGGTACGTTATTCCTCGTCTCGGAATCTGTGTCGCACCAATGCATCTGAATACGTCTTTCATCTTCAGACGTGTATAGCTCGTGAATAGGCGACCTGGTTTCCAATGCATGGTGCAACCGTGTCTCATAGTGCATCGTCTAATATATCTAGTATATATGATACTATTTTCCACGTATGGAATCAAAAGATGCCATTATTCTATAATTGGCATTGTTCATATTTTTACTATTACTCTGATTCGAAAACCATTTCGAGGAATAGGTTTTTAAAGCCGTTCTGCATAATTATCTATTTCGGATATTTCGACAAAAGTATATTTAACCTTTGTTTGACATTCGTTTTCGGCTTGAAGCCCTCCTAGATGTATCTTACGGGTCAGGCGAAAACCGCTTGAAATAGTATGTTTTAATACACTATTATAATCACTTTTTATCATTAGATATCATTTAATTGTTGTAATTTATTAGAAAATGCCAACTTAAATTTGAAATAATCAAGTCCATAAAATCTCTGCTAAATAAATAAAGAAATTAAAACAAAACTATTGGGCAAAATACTTACTTAAAATTACCCATTCTTTCGAATTGGAATGTAAAAACCGTGACTTATTTTTTTTGGTCTATCCCTATTCTGACCTCACACTACCTGGGACAGATATTGGTAGGTACACTTAATGTGAGAAAGGGGTGTAATATGTTGAGTGAGAATTTATCAAAAAACTACTTGACAAGGATTTTATAAGCGTTGCACCTATTGTGCATGTACATTTTCCAAAATGAACTGTATCAGTTACCGGTTTTTTGGAAAATCTCGCAATTGTGATGTACCTCGAACGTTGTTCCGCGGTTCTTCTGCAATTTCTTTGAAATTCTTGAATTTTCCTTGAGCGAGCACAGAAGATTAAATTTATTTTATTAAAACTCTCGTGGAATGCTTCGATGAACGTCTTGGATCCGGACGAAAGGCGTTTAAAATATAAAACAAATTACTTCCAACCCTTTTAAATGTTGAACAATTTTATTATTTGAGTCGGTTACTCCCTGGGAGCTTAAATTCGAGAAGTCGTTTGTGTGCTGCGAATTACGAATCAGAGTTTATTAAATAATGTCGGAAGACGGGTAAATATTTATTCTACAATAATTACGAGATGGAATTGACGGAAATATTAGTAAATATTCTTTTTCTTTTCCATCAGTACCCCTGAGACAACGGTATTTTAATAAGTACAAAAAGAGCGACTATTTAAAAAAAAATTGCAATTGCATCTTTAACAATATATAGCCAACGCGAGCGTTTCTAATGTCCTCTATCAACCTTCAGGCTTTATTTATTATTGTAAACACGAGTGCAAGAAAGTGATGGAATGATAAAATTATGTCTAGCAACAAAACAACAGTAACCCCTACTATACTACGAACAAATAACGTATTATAGTCTAAGTGAAGCAGATTATTAATTGTGTATCTCGGCGCTTTAGGGTTAAACGGTATTGCAAAACTTTCAAACAAAAGTAATTAGGCTTACGGTGTTAAAATATAAGTTGTACTGTATTCCACTACATTTTTAACCAATCCTTCGGTACAGTCGAGTTTAACTATGTATACACTTTAGTACCTTGTCTATTTAATGTCATATTTAAACTGCTATGTATGAATTGTCACAGCGATTAAAGTGACAAGGTACTAAAGTGTATACATATTTATGAACTCGACTGTACCTACTCATGTAGTCGCGTTACGCGTTAGTAATGTAAATGGGATATGTACATGTGTCATAACTTAATGTTGGAAATCTATAGGTTTTATAGATTGTTATATATCCAAACAAGACTATACAGACAGATCATATTTATAACACTAAAGCGACAACGAAAATTCTTTAGGATTGGATTGAAATGCAGTTAAGCGACGTATATTTTACCTTATCAGTGTAGGTCAGATTACTCGTGTATATGAGTCAGCATTACATTTGGTTTAACTGCCATACAAAATTGACAAACTAGTTAAAGTGACATGGTGCAGTGCAATCGCTTTTAAGACAGTTTTTCTGGTTCGCCCACTCGTTCTCATACGCTCTAATACCTATTAATGGGTGTTCCGGAAGAAGAGACAATGCTAATAGTAAAAATTGGTCAAATATAAAACATCCAAACATGTAGCTTGAAAAAACTGGTAGCAAAGTTGTAACTAGTTTTTCGTATTCTTTATTTTAAACCTGTCTAACATAATTTTCTTTCTTTACTTCTGAGTGACCCCAGTAGTCTAACTGATTTAACCAGAAGCCGACACTTGCTAACTGCCGCACTCAGAGACGTCAATTAAATTTAATGCTTGTTTAGTAACGTGTTGTCCTATTCTATTGCTGTAACAAAGAAAGTGACAGCAGCAACTTTAATCAAGCATTAAATTAAATTGACGTCTCTGAGTGCGGCAGTAAGACCACTTGCACTGTAAAAATAATGAACTAATGATGTCGCCTCTGCGGGAAATTGTTTGTTAAATACAATTTATAGGGTGATTTTAAGTCAAGTATGCAGCTTCGCTTCTACGGCGTAGACACGGCGTAGCACTTCAAGCGCTAAGTGGAAATATCGTAGCACTTTAAACTGCAATTAGAGCGAGTACTTCTCTAATTGTTGAAATTTTGTTTTATAGGAAAAGTACAATGAAAGATCTAGTAATAAATCCTTATTTTCTTTTCTTATTCATCAAAGTACTTATTGAACTTATTGTGATTATTTAGGAAAGCGCATTTACCTAAACTCAACCGCCCATCCCTTAATAGGCGATTTACTGTAATGTTTATTAAAGAGCAAACAAATAATAATTTTTATCTACACTCATATCATAAGTTCTCTATAATGCGTTCAGAATCCGTAGACAATGACCAGCATTACTTGATACAATTTTACTATGATATGTTTTCTTATCTGTAGCTGTAATGAAAAGTTAAAATTACGATACAAATTTTGATACAGTAATGTTGTTCAAATTTGGAACATCTTCCAAAACCAACAAAATTCAAACAGGGGGCCAATTCTAGTATCAATTGAACGTCGACTCGGTATATTTGAAGTAAAGTGTCGTACGCCATTTTGATTTCGAATGACATTAGAATAGGGACATTGTTAGTTTGTCTATGATTTAAAAAAAACATTCATATTCGTGACACAGGTTAGCTTTGCCGCCATGTTTGTTCTGCCGCCTACTGAACGCATCTTAGAGTACTTATAATATGTGTGTAGATAAAGTAATGTATGTAACTGTACATAATTAGGCCTTAAAACACTCGTGTGATCTTATTATGAAACTCGCCTTCAGCTCGTTTCATAAAACCACACTCGTATTTTAAGGACCCTCTTTATGTATCAGTTACATAAAATACTATAATACCTGTCACAAAGCGGATGAATTAGTTTTCACGCCGTTAGAAATCAGTGGCTTTTAGTCCTAACTCCTGAAAGAAGGTTGTGTTGGAGTCATGTCAAATAAATACATTTCTTACGAGCTAGTAAAACTTGTCACGAATTAAGTTTTTTTTAAATATTTTTCATTACTAACACTATTTCAATGTTTTGCTGTACAGGGCCTCTATTCAACACGGTAAAAACAGTATAATTTTTGACCTGTAAACGTCTGTCAACGTTTTGATTGCACTTATTTTACATGACAGTAATGGCGGCCGAGTTCAAAACAATACCATATAACAAAGCGGCTATTGTCTAACGCCCTCGCAATCGCAACCGGCTTCAAAGTGGAGCAATTGTTTTCATTTTGTATGCAGACGAGCCTTCGATTTTCAAAATGATAACGATCGTGATTGCGAGTGCGTTAGACAATAAGCCCTCTGGTCAAATACGAATTGGATTTATCGCCTAGAATAGAGGCGCTGTATTGCAACGCACTTAAGTATACGGGGTGTCACAAAAGTTGACGTAAATATTACGGCACAGGAAAGCCCTTTATGTACCGGTCCAGAATATAGTGTTAACATTTCCATATTATCATTAATTTAGGAGTGATTAAAGAATGATACTGGCAAAAAGCGCTGTACCTCAAGGTAACGTCCTTTGCCAGTATCGTTACATCTTTTACTCCTCAACTAATTAATAGATTTACTGCCGCACTCAGAGACGTCAATTATATTTAATGCTTGATTAAAGTTGCTGCTGTCACTTTCTTTGCTACAGCAATAGAATAAGACAACACGTCACTTAACAAGCATTAAATTTAATTGACGTCTCTTAGTGCGGCAGTAAAAAGTTAAAACCCCTGGACCAGTAAGGAAAGGGTTTTCTTATCCCTTAATATTTACGCCAAGTTCTGGGTCACCCTGTATAATGCAGTTCGGATAAGCTGCGCCTGCAGCGGATGCGCCACCGATTTATTTGCCCATTTCTGGATTCACTGAACACGTCGGCAAGCTTGCCGGCAACAGATTAACTTTGACTGTTTATTAATTAAAAATTAATATGCATGAGCATTATAATTTCGTCACCGTGTAGCTTGGTGAAGTGTTTAATAGTAGGGTTAGACATACAACACATTATTAGTGTTGTTATTAATTACTCATAATAAATACAATTGTACTCGATTTCTCATCTTGATATTAAGTTGTCATAGCACCTTGTATTCGAAAGTGCAAGCCGCACCTGCGACCTCGCCAACAATGGCGTAGAGGGAGAAACACTGGCGTTTTAGTAGGTATTCCGGCAACTCTCGGTCTGTGAGTCCCACATAACCACCTTAGGTCCCCGATCCCAAGTGGTATGCGTAAAAGCATTTTCTCACCGTGAAAAGAAAAGGCCTTCGTCCATCGATGGGATCGCTTCCACCAACTAATCCTTTTTCCTAAGATGGAGTAATGGATCTTTAGGGCTCGCAGGACTTCAATAAACTGATTTTGAGTGTGATGCCCGTCTCAGCGTCTCAGAGTGTGAAACAAATGACAGATTTCTATGTCATGGTGTTTACTGACGTAACCTGACCCTACCCTCCCACTTAAGATAACGATTTTCAATATTACAGTCTTGGGATTGTTGTTTGGGATTGAAATGTTTATGGGTTACAGGTCCCACTGTATATATTTTTTTAAATCGAAGATTTACCGAAATGTGTGACAGGACGGCAGAAAATTAATAAATTAATGTACCTTTGTGCTCGTTTGCCTTCCCTATGCCATTCAAGAAGAAAACGTGTGTAAAATAACGGTCACAGGTAGGAAAGTGTTTCCAACTTTGCAAAAAAGGATACAAAGTAAAGTTCGAATTACATTTGCGTACCACAAACTGGTTGGAGGGTCCCCAAAGTACCACAAACCGACTTTAAATGCGTTTATACCGATGGAGTTGTTGCACGGCACAAGGGACGTTCACGAATGCATAGGAATGCAACATTGTATCCGAATTGTACGAAACGGAAGGAAAAGGAAGGGAAATGTAACTTACCGTTTCCAACCTAGGAGGGGCCAATTCGAGTAATCTGTAAATTTAAATCTGTAAACCTAAATTTATAAACGACGAACTCGATTTTAGTCTAACAATATCAATCGAATTTTATGACAGAAACTTCGGACGGAACCAGCTACTAGATGGTATGGAACAGTAAAAACTTTCATCTTTCAAATAAAGTAGGTAGAAAGGGTTATTTCCATGATACAATATACAAAGTACCTATGGAATTTGTGATACTCGTAAAATCACTAATTAACTAGTGAACTTCTGTTCTTGTCTCTACCCTTGTTGCTATCGTATTGTTAAGGTTTTAATAGCTCTTAGAGTAAAAGTGGCTTATTCGTCTACTTTACGATTGCGATAGGCTAAAAAAAACCTTTGTTTTGTCCATTATCAATGAAAGTTGATCCATGGTTTTGACCCCTGCCGAATGTTTAATGTCTATTGACCAGGGTATTGCGTCAAAGCGAACAAAACACATTTCAGCGCGTGTATTCAATTTGGCAGCATGGCTTCTCGAACGTATAAGGCTGCTTAATTGAGAATGCACGCGCTAATATGTGTTTTGCTCGCTCTGACGGGACTACTTAAACTCGCCGCTTGGACATTCCCTCCTGCATTCGCTCACCTTTGCTTTTGAGAGAATCACTACCCTGGATCCATATTATGAAGTGTTCGAACCTCTCAAATACCTGGCAGTGGCAGTAGCAGTTACACGATCCTGTATAAAAATATCGGTTAGGACATGAACTTAATGTACAATATAACGAGGCACCCTGTAGCTGGCGGGCGAGAATCGGTTATATATCGCGCGCCCGGCTCGACGCTCGCGCTGTCCGAATTGCATCGAAGCAAACCATGTTGCGGTTTAGCGATGCGATAGTGGAAAGTATAAATGTATCTACTTATTAGTGAAATAAATCAATGTGGGAAAACCTGTGAATTTTAGTAAAAAATATATATATGTTGCAAGTTTTAAGGTTCCGTACGACAAAAGGAAAAAGATACCTTTTTGGATCAGTTCGTTGGTCATCTGTCAGTCAAAATCCTATTTCTAAGAACGCGTGGAGGTACCTATCAAGTTGAAATGAATATCAAATACTAATCTGCAATTCCTTGGTGAGGAAATTGGATTCATTGGTGATAAATAGTATTAGAATTTTAAATCTTTTATAGCTTCTTATAGTTAACATAAATCTATCAGATTAAAGATATTCTAATGATTTTGAGAGTTGTTAGGTTTTTCATGGCTTTTCTATGAAACCTAGTACTTGCAGGGTTGGGCAGATTCAAGTGTGCTAATTTTGTGTTTACTTCAATAAAATTGAACTTTAGTATTTTTTTCATTGACAATTTATTCCGTCTTTATGATTTCTAGACGTCGCAGCTTGATATCTTCTGTTTTTATGTTGTTTTCAACAATGGACGCGAAACGCCAGCTCGTTGTACCTATACAAGCAAAAATTCCGACCGTGCGAGATATTTAAGAAGCTAAAACATTTAGATATCACTGTAAGGTTCATATCGCGGACCATTTAGCGATTCAAAGAAACGGGGTCTTCACGAATCAGGCCTAAACCTGAGGGCTTATTGTCTAATGCACTCGCAATCACGATCGTTTTTATTTTGAAAATCGAAGGCTTGTCTGCATACAAAATGAAAACAATTGCTCCGCTTTGAAGCCGGTTGCGATTGCGAGTGCGTTAGACAATAAGCCCTCAGGTCAAGAACAATCTGTTTCCGTCAAAAATAAAGATAAAAACGTTCATTAGCGAAAACATATTAGAAATCCAGGCCAAAGTGCAAGTAAACTCGCTAAAGATTTGAAAATATCCCGACGATCAATGATTTGTATATTACCTCTTGACCTTGGATTGAAGGCCAACAAAAAAATACACGGATTAACAGATGCCCACAAAAAGCTAGATTAAAATAATTAGGGACTTGCTAGCTTGGCATGAGAGCGATGGAATTATTTTTTCCGATGAAAAGAAGTTCCAATTGCAAGACAGTCACAATCACAATCAACAAAACGATCGTGTTTATGCTGCTTGATTAAGGGACATTCCAGTGGACAAATTAGCCGTACTACGGTTTCAAAGTGCGTCAGCTGTCATGGCATAGGATGCAGGCAAGCTACCGCTGCTGTTCATTGATCGGGGAGTCAAAAAAATAATCAAGACTATTATATATTCAGAACGTGTTGCAGGGTCATATGCTAGAATAAGGCATATTCTTTATTTCAACTTATTGAAAAGTTTCCCGTAGTATATTTTCCCTGCGGTGTTGGTTGGGTTTATTTTTCATATTTTTTAAGACTTAAGCTAAATACGAGTAGATCAAAAGTTTGTGTTGAAATCACTTTTACAACCCCGTTTTTTTACACGTAATTTATAAGCTACTAGCTTTTTCCCGCGACTCCGTCTGCGTAGAAGTCGTTTATCGCTGCTCCCTCGGGATCTGTCTAATTTTCCGGGATAAAAAGTAGCCTATGTCCTTCCCCGGGACTCAAGCTATCTCCATACCAAATTTCATCTAAATCGGTTCAGCGGTTTAAGCGTGAAGAGGTAACAGACAGACAGACAGACAGACAGACACACTTTCACATTTATAATATTAGTATGGATAGTATGGATTATTGCTTATTTGACGTTTTTAGTCGCCCATCATCTTGGAGTATACTTCTTTTCTTTCCGGTAAAATACACCAGCTTAATTACGCTATTTGAATTTATTTAAATGTTTATTTTAATAGAGTTGGCCTCGTTTCAATGACGCTCATCATATTGACTTTCTTAATTGTATATAATTAGTGTTAAAAATTGCGATACCGCGAATAGCACTTAAGGCGGATGATGATTAAGCTAATATGCATTCAAGCTAATATGCATATGACCCGCCCTCGCTTTGCTTCTACTTAAACTAATTAAAAAAAAAATTACCGTTTTAGTTAGGTATAATGTAGCTTTATATAAGTTGCTATTAGCTATTCTAAATCGGGTCATAAGTTCTAGACACTAACCACATAAACTCACGCCTTCATTCCCAGAGTGGGGTAGGCAGAGCCACAGACTCACCAACAACTCCAAAAACTTGTTGATAATTCTGTGACCACATTTTGCACAACCAGGCTAATATGTTATCCAGTGTATTAGTGACAGGTTGCAAACCCATCGCCTAACAGCACTACACAGCCTTTAGTCCCTTAGTCGTCTCTTACGACATCCACGGGATGACATGGAGTGGCAATATTCTAAACCCGGCACCACACGGGCACACACTAACCTTAACATAAAAATAAATAAACAAAAGCTCACAGTGTTTCCTCTTTATATTATCGATAGTCATTTAACATTAAAGACGGATAAACAATATTCAAAACCCTCAGTGATCTTTATAACTTGACATATACTCGGACGCGGCAAAATAGACTTTGAACTGTATTTGCCATGATTCTTGCCAAAATGTTGTTTGTGGCAGTTAATACTGCTAGTTATTACAAAAAATTGTTTATTTTAAGATTTTGTCGACGTGTTGGCCTAGTTGTTAGTGACGCTGTCTACGAAGCTAGCGGTCCTGGGTTTAAATCCCAGTAAGGGCAGATATTTGTGTGATGAGCGCGAATATTTGTTTTTGAGTCATGGGTGTTTTCTATGTATTTAAGTATATACTTCTCTATATATGTACGTATTTTTATCGTTGTCTAGTACCCATACAAGCCTAGAGCTTAGTTTGGAACTAGGTCAATTGGAGTGAGTGTAGGATAGTAGGATAAACAATGAAGGCCCTTAATTCTACTGGGTGAAACCATATTGCCTTTGATGTTTTATCGAATTGTTTTTAACTAACTTAAGTTGACAATACGATAATATGATAAAGGGAGTGTGGTTTTAGCAAGTAGAATAGAGACCTCATTCATCGAGAAATACTCGTGCTCATCACATAAATATCTGCCCATACCAACTATGCTTACTTGTCATCTACAACTCTTGAATATGAATTAAGGTAAAACGCATAGATGAAACCTGCACATTCGAACACCTAAGTATGTAAGTGGGTAATTGCACAAAAGATCCTAAAGGGTCGAAGTGTATCCGAAAAAAGAATCCATCTATAAGACCTCTAGAGCGGGTACACATTGGGCGCTTTCAAACGCCCGCTTTGCCAACGCGCGTTTTGAGAACCAGGAGTTCTGTTGATGTGTACACACCACAAGCGCGCTCTTGCATGTGTACACATCAACAGAACTCCTGGTTCTCAAAACGCGCGTTGGCAAAGCGCGCGTTCGAAAGCGCCCAATGTGTACCCGCTCATAAGATCTTCTATAAGACCTTGTTGTTCCAATGTTGATTGTATCCATACGGGCAAAGCGAGCAAACAGTCTGCTTAAAAATCAAATATGAATTTCTCTTGACTGAAGATGTTTACTTATCGACAAGTCGTTAGAAGCCTTTGGCATTCCTTTGCAATATTTATCTTCGTATGAGTTGTAGGCAAACCTCCTTTGTTCTGAGTTGTAGACGATGGTGTTTTTGTTCGAGATTAGAAGCCATTCAAGCCGTATCGTAAACTGTAAAACCATCCAAGTTCCAGCGAAAGAGACAGAGCTATCTATAACTTTCTCTCTTTCTCTGTCTAGAACTTGGTTGAACCTTGAACACAATTGATAAATAAGATCGAATCGTATCATCCGAAAGACGTCGTCAACTGTGAATGATACAGTAAAATTAGGCATAAACACGCTTTCAAGACAATGATGTTAAAAGCCAAGCCGTTTAATGGTGCGTGTAAACAAGTTTAGAAGTCATTGCGCGGCTTAGAAGATTAACACAGATAAAGTAAAATGAACTATTACTTTAGGGCTATTGTCTAAAACAACTCGCGTTTCAATTCGTGAAGTTATTATTATTTACGTGTAAGTTTTCCGTCAGAAGATTTTAGTGCCCCTTATTTTGACTTACGTCGTATGTTCTAATTTTATATTCACAGTAGCTACTAAGAAATTCTAATATGCCTTCGGCTTCAGTATCAAAACGTTTTGTTGTTTTGTGTTTCCTCTTTGTCAAATATTTTGATAGATTGAAAACATTAAACAGCACAGCACAGCGCAGCTTGTATTATGCCGTACATCCGTCAATTTGCGTGACTTCTCCGTGATTGATGACTAGCTTTTAAAGCGTAGGTAGGTTTTTTCTGACAACATACACTCTTTAAAAATACCTCCGGAAAAAGGGGGCTTTGACAAATACGTATGGCAGTTTAAACTTAATACGTTATCCTTTTGAATGCCACAGTCGGCTCTGGTCGACAAATGAAAGTAATGGCACTGACGCCACCCTCAGCCACAGCCGACAAGAGTTGAAGGTTGAAATTATAAAAAGAGTTGGTTTCGTGTGAATTAAGTTGTAATTTGCATAGCATAGCAAACATGTTTGGCGTGTGAGTGGCACATTTTGTATTTGGCCAAAGTCGTTCAAAAGTGTTAAATGTTTTAAAAAACAAAAAACCGCCTTCAAAGACGCAAAAAATAACTTCTTTTTAAATGGTAAGTAAAGTGACAGTTTATTTTGCTCTTTGATCAGAACTGAATTAATAATGATTCAGTTCGAACGGAATCGAATTGAAAATGCTCTATTTGAAATGTCTGGCGTTTCTGACGAGCTGGTTAAAAAAATAACTAGGTTTCCGAACCCTGCTTGACCGCTTATTTTCTTTATGCAGTCTGTACTTACGTTTTTATTTGCAATTCCGGCATATTAAAATTTCCAGTGATAAACGCGATTCTGACGAATCTAACCGCACCTTACCAACCCATTTACCCAAATCCATTCATTCGTTTAAATTACACCCTCCTTATATTATCATACACACATAATCACAGTAAGGTAAAAAAATATCCATAATGGGCAGGCGGGTAAAAGACCTAAATATTTTCCAACTCGACCACGGCATTTACCTACCGCACGCGAATCCTAAAGCCAGTAATGAATGCAGAGCCGACACTGCAATGCGAAGTTTAGTGCTTATAATGCGCTAAGGTAGACCGTTAGCCGACTTGTGAGGGACGGTTATAGGAATTTTATGAGTGTAATGACTCTATAATGTGGCGATGGCTGATTGAAGCGAAATAATACATTATTAGGAGGATGTGGCCTGAACGTGTACAGACCGAAGTTGCCGCACGCAACGTCACAGTTCTTGTGTTACTGTTAACAGTCATACGTTCAATAAATTTATATAAGTAATATATAAGCCATCGGAGCCCAGATAATAAAATATTGATACCTAGGCGTTCCTATTTTATGTACCGGAATCGTCAAACTTAAATATTTAATATCTCTGCTCCGATGTCCTCTGAATCAGTGTAAGAAAATCATCATCAATCATGCCAGCTGAAAAATGAGAAGTTTAAACGAACTTACCCAATGCCCATTAATTTTTACTTGTATGTCTCGTTTATATGATTAATTTTGTGCATGACTGATTTACGGTTTGACGACGCTGAGCGTGAAAAAAATGCGAGCACGTACGTACAAGCAGTCGTATTCGCATCGCGTTACCTCTCATCTCTTACCCCGTGTGACGGCCGTACACGGACTAGGTAGTAGGATAAAAGGAAAATTTAAAATCTCCAATATCTGAATTTGAAAATGTTACGAATCTAGTTCAAAAGGCAGGCAGTAGTTCTGTTAATACTTGTCTCCTTAAGCTGTTGTTTCCTTGTTGCAGACATCTGCTTCCAGCCGTTCTTCAACTTCGTGGACATGAGAGCCCTGCTGGAGAACTTTTGTGTGTTCCACATCAATGCTCCGGGCCAGGAGGAGGGCGCTCCCAGCCTTCCTGAGGAGTGAGTACAATAGATATTAATGACTTATATTGAATGAGGTACCAGCCTTTTTTGATCGGTTCTTTGAGGAGTCTTGCCATGATCGCAACGCTTGGCAGGCGGGTAGATCGCACTCTGTTGCGCCGTGTTTTCACAGTACTCCGGTGATTCCAGACGCTGTTTTAGGACATACGGGTTCAAGAATCACAGCATGTAGTTAGCTGTATGGTGGGGATCTTTGGGGAAGTCCTATAACCAGCAATAGATGTGTTGTGGGTTTCTTGCCCCGAGGTCATTAGACTTGTGAATTCTTTATAACTATGCGACATATTATAATGTAATTTCCAATATGAAATAAATGACTACTACTACTACTACTACTTGTCGGAAGGCTTACCAATATAGAGATCATGACTCTAACAAGGTCTTGTGTGTGATTGACTGATATTTTTTTATTATTTTGGTACAACACGTCCCAAGCATCGCTATGTATTTTAAAGTATTATCATTTATTTCAAAGTTGATGGGAAGAGAATAGTGAAATTTGAGCAAAAAACATGATTTACAAAATTTTCTGATAAGGTGTTAAACTGTTCGATCTATAAAAGCGATTTTTCGGTTTAGAGTGACTCCTATAATGTTGAATATTATCTTGATTGTATTTTATAGGTACGACAGCAGTAGGTAGACAATTTTATTTTACTAATGAAATTCCCGAGACAGGGTGTTTTAACGTCCATTTCGTGTTTAATACGGGTAGTAAAGCATCTCCAAAGCATGTACGCATTTTGACGACCATGACCTGATTAGTCTGATTACGAGGTAATTAAATAAAATGAAAATGTTCCCTACGTGTAATGTTTCGTTCCTTTACTTTCTCAACCTCGTATCTGATCGAATAGTTAGATAGGAAAGTAGTCTTTATTCTATAGAAAACATGAGTGCTTTTCTTGTCTAACTATTCGATCAGATACGAGGTTGAGAAAGTAAAGGGACGGTTTGCAATTTGATGGCCCCGAAAACATTTAAGCGTTGCAAATTTTCTGTTTTGAAATTAGTTAAGTTTAGATAACATGTGAATATAAGTTACGGTGTACTTGCCATCAGCTTCTAGTTGCATAAACGTTTATCAGCATTAATAACCGATAGAGCACCTTCTGTCTCTTTCCAATTCTCCAAGATAGAAAGTGAGAGCATGCGACGTAACATATTAAATACCAACGACCAGATAGTCGGCTCCACTGTTTGTAGCACATTTTCGCTACGTAGCGCAAAAATGCTGCTTTAGACTACACTCGTAGCATTGCTGGCATTTAATGTGTAGGTGACATTATATATACGGTGCCTCTGACCTTGGGGCTTTAAATGCAACGATCGATTCCACTCGCTAAACTAAACTACTATAATATTGTACTGCATTGCACATTAAAAAATAACTTAAGTTTAGATAACTACAGTGTTTTTCAGCTACGAACGGTCCTGTGACGTTTCGAGTTTGACTGTTTTAGAGATATCTGACAAGTAGCTTGATAGAGAGAGACTACCGCCGGATGCCGATCGCTCGCTCTTGGTAATCTCACTCTAACGAGTAATGTTTCCGAGTATCAGAAAGAGACAAGGCTTATTCAAAAGGTAATTTGGCGTCGATAGGTACGACGAGTACGCATATCGACGAGCAGAGACGATGTATAGTCGACGTCATAATACTCATAATTTGATTAAAAACTTTCTAACTTGTCGCTTTTATTCCTTTGGAAATTCCGTATTCCGTAGCGATATTGCGAAATTTCAGCTCGAAACCTTAAAACATTTCAGACAAAAAAAAGACCGATAGACAGACGGATAGGGGAACAGCAAAGTCATCCTATTAGGGTTCGGTTTGTACTATAATATACGGAACCATTAAATTAACCTTGCTAGCTTAACTTGACCCCAAACAATCGATGGGAAGGTGACTTATATAGAATATTGTAGAATATCCATTTTCTTATTAGAAATTCGATACGCGTGCTAAATGGGCTGGATTGTCCCGAATTCGCTTTGAGCCCAAATTACGGTCGAATAGGCCGCCTCCGGTCTTAGATTAGCCAAGAAATGAGGTCTCTTGAACAGGCTGACCTTTATGTCTAACTAGAGGACGCCCGCGACTTCGTACGCGTAGAATTAGTTTCCCACTACTCCCCCATTTCTTCCCGTTGGGGGTCGATTTTCGGAAAATCCTTTCTTAGTGCTCACTTACATCATGAAAGGAACCCCTGTACCAAATTTCAAGTTTCTAGGTACAGTAGTTTCGGCTGTGCGTTGATACATCAGTCAGTCAGTTTAGCCTTTTATATATATAGAAAGATACCAAGAATAGTCAACTTCATAAGTCAGTTTTGTTGCTTGTTTAGAACTAGCCAAATCATTTAGGTATAAAACTAAACATCTACTTGTTACATTTGCTACACAATTAATTGTGCACAGAACTAATCCGTGGTAATTTTGTTAAATTTTTAGTAAACGATGTTGATCACACATTTGCTAACCTATTACGAGTATTGTTAAAAACTTTAGTATTCTTCTTTGACGCGATTTTTTGTTTTCATAAATGAAATAAAAAACTAATAAACAGAGCCCGGGATTTTCGTGGCACTTTTCAATATCGACTTCCGATATACAGGGTGTCCCAAAATCGGTAACCCACATTGACCCCGGAGGTAGGTCAGCTTAAGAGGTACCGAACCAGCCTAACATGACCTCAGTAAAATGACTTTATTTTTTTCAAATTGCTAGACCAATGAAGCCTATAGGCTGGTTCGGTACCTCTTAAGCTGACCTACCTCCGGTGTCAATGTGGGTTACCGATTTTGGGACACCCTGTATACATTGAAAGTCGATCAATAAGAAGTCATTACGACTGCCCAAAAGTGCTGCTAATAACGCAAAATATGACCAGTTGCACGTTCATTATACTGAATGTCGCCGTATATTGCGAGCTGTCACTATCGACCTTGGCGAATTAAGTCGGATTTACATGTCTGACGTTTCGTGTCGTGACGCGACAGAACTGTAGGTTTCAACTAGGTAAAACCAGCCTTTGACGTGTGGGACGATGATATTATAAACATAAAAATCTCACCACATTGTATGGTATGGTGCACCTCATACCGTTCCGTCGCGTCAGTTGCCGATTGCCGACCGTTAGTCGTCTGTTTTCATTTTCATGCGCTGAAATTGGATTGAAACAGGCTTTATTTACCATTAAATACAGACCTTAAGACTTAAGTAATAAGACAGCTTACGCTGTTACCAAAGCGAGTGCTCTGATTTGAACAAATGATCTAATAACCTTGGTTTAATTAGAATTTGGAGCGTTTGCTTGTAGGGTGCGTTTTCACTCGAGCGGGGCGGAGAAGAGCGAAACTAATGAAACTAATCACAACACAATGCACAACACACACTTTTAGTTTGTCCAATCGGTTGCGGAGCGCGCATCGTTGAAAGTGGAGAAAACAATAAATTAGACTGCGTATCTATTTCGAACAATGATCGTTTTCTCCGGTCCGTCCAGCAGCTCCGCTTGTATGAAACGCATCCTTAGGTCGGACCCTAACTTGCGGTGACTTTGCCGACTCATGCTATTGATTGTTCTTGAAACGCTGTCCAACAGCTGTGAGCACTTCTGCGTTATGTTTACTTAGCCAAACCATGACATGAAGAAAATGAAAAAAATGTTCATGTTGTTACATTAAAACATATTTGACGATAGACAAAAAATGGTCTTTATAAGGCAAAGTCTGTGTTCTGATTTATCCATCGCAGTAGCAGACAGAAAAAATACCTTTATCCTTTTTTTTAAATGACAAAGAAAAGATGAGTGATAACCCTAAAGAACAGATATTTTTGTCTTGGTATTGTGTTAGTCAGGTCTTAGTATTTTTATTTAATGAGGCCTGATGTATTCAATCAAAGTGGATAAGGCAGAAGATCATACTGGCTATCTGGTATTAAATAGGTTCTGAGGCCGATAGACATTAGCCATCTCACGATTGTAACGCGTTGCCAACTCCGAAGGCAAAAATGGAATACCTTTGTGGCACTAATTTCTTATGTCTTCTAGCTTATCCCCACACCCATAGGTACATTAAGGGCGACGAACATTTGAGTATAAATTTTTAGCAACCTTAACGAATCTCTATTAAATAAAATACGTTCCAGTATAACTTTTTTTTTTTACTAAAAAAGAGACGCGTCTACTTCTCTTCTTCTAAAGCATTTTATTTTAATGCCCAAGTATGAGTAGGTCTGGTCCATAGTTGGCCAGCATTTTATTTAATATCGTCGGAACATCGCACCGGTAGTTTGCCATCACTTCTCATCCCTACCCTGGGCTACCAGAGTGCAACTTAAACAAACGCATGATAAAGAGTAATTGTAAAATTGTACCTAACCTAAAGTCTAGTTGCTCACGGCGGTCCGCGTCCGAGAAATTGTTGTCGACTACGAATATTACTTCTTGAACCCTTCCTTATTGTTTCGGATCCGACCATCTGAAAACGCTCTAGGATTCGGTTTTCCGAATTATGAGCTCTTATTTCACATTAGCTACAGAAAACACCTTTATTGGTGACACAAGACAACGAAAATAAAAGAAAAAAGATCACAAAATGGGCCTCCCAGCTTATAAATAAAGTAGAATAAAGTAAAATTAATTATATTTGGAAGAAACGTAGGTAACTTGAGCAATAAGGGTAATAATTATGTGGTCGAAATGAGAACGATTACACGTAAAATACATTTTTTATGAAATAAATTTAAATTTTTGGCGTATTCATTTTCATTAGTACGTTGTTTGTCAACCAGTAAAAGAAACATTTTATTTTCATTTATCACCGAATGTTGTTCTATAATTTCGCGATATATTTTTTACATTACTTTTTATATTTTCCTTATTTTTTTAAAACTAGTCTACGTTGTGGGCGTTGGTAAATATCTGTTTTCTTTTAAATTACCGGGGATAAAGGGGACCGCAATACTCTCTGGGAACGAATCTAATCCCTCTCGTTGAGACTTGATGAAAAACAGCTTATGAATTCTTATTATAAACACGTTCAGTGGCCAGAACGAAGGCATTAGCTTTAATTTGTACAGGACATAAGTTATGCCTAGAATTTATGTTTGCGGAAGCCGAATTATGAAGTATGTTAAGATCCTGGCAGTTAACCTTTTCAACGCCACGTCAAATACAAAAGTCGTCACTCACACGCCGAGCCCCGTAGTTAGCAATAAAACAAATAACAGGCTAGGGATGCTAATCGTATTTATCTATATTTTTATTATTTAGAAACAGGACAAGTTGCAATCGGTTTCGTTTCCGTTTTATAAATAATTATTTAAATAAAATACAAAAAACAATGTTGGTCGTACCGATTTAATGACTTTAAAAGAAACGGAACCTATTTTCTTTTAACTTGACCTGCTTCGTGTTTGGCAATTGGGCACAGAGGAAGTAAAGATTTTTCGAGAAATGGGCTACATGACAGACAGCTGTCAGACGTTACCAAGCTAAAATCTGCAACATTTTTAGAAGTGTCAACAAGATAGCCTTATATAATAATATGGAGTTGCATGAAATAATTAACCTAGGTACTTATGACGTCACACGTTCCTTACTGTTCATTTAAGAAGTTTCCGAGATTTCCTTTCTATTTCAAAGAACTTTTTAATGGTCATTGTGAAATGATTTGTCTTTAGTTTAAAAAATTGTAAAATATTGCAACAAAAGTATGAATTTACGGTCTTGCCACAAAAAACTTAAACACTTCTTAGACACGCCTTAGACATGTCCAAATGACAGTTTACTATGAATTGACTTACGGCCGAACCCTAAAGTCAAACCGCGGATAGATAAAGCTTACTTCGGGTTGAAATTTGACATTTGCCCATACAAAATGTGTCAAATTTTAATCCGAAGTAAGGCTACCTGAGGCCCGTTTCATGAAGCTACAAGTTGCAAATTACAAGCGGAAGTCTCTTTCTAACTCCTTTTGCTAGAAAGAGACTTCCGCTTGTAATTTGTAACTTGTGGCTTCGTGAAACAGGCCACTGTCCGCGGTTTGAGTATAGGGTTCGGCCGTTAGTTTAGTAAAACAAGAGTTCGACGAATGTTTAAGTTTTTGTATTCACTCAGTTAGTTTTTTTCAATTTAATTTTGGATTGCCTCTGACATATACAATAATTAATACTACTTAAATTAAGAAAGTATAAAAACACTAAATAGATAATTATAAACACGCAACTTAAAATTATTGTAACAGCACATCATCTGATAACGTCTATAAGGATAAAATATCGGTAGCTTTAGTAAAAACAGAATAGAAGTAACACTAACATTTTCTATGTTTATGTCAGGATCTTCTTCGACTTCAAAATCATCAGGAACAGGACTTTCTAAAATTCGTATGAACTCTTCACAGTTCATGTTGTACCTACCTACGTTAAACACTAAACATTGCTATTACGTCATAAGCGGACGTATTTATCAGTCAATGGCGTAGGGATCTTGCGTTTTCCTTATTTAAAGTCAGAAGATAGGGACGCGTCTTGTTACTAAAATCAATATTTTATATATCGAGAGTTCCATTTTCAAATTTTGTTTTTAAATGAATGTCTTGAAAATGGCGGCTGTATTATGGTGTAGTTTGAATGCATTTGAGTATTGATTATTAAAAAGCTTACAAATTCTGTAAAATGACTTGTATTATTTTAGTTTTCAAAGTAAATATAAATGTTATATCATAGCTAGAATAAATGACGAATTCGATTCACCACCTCACTATCGACGGAATAAAGCGTCAATGGCGTAGGAAATCGACCTGAATTATACTGAATTAATGCTTTTTTGTGATACATATATTTTTTAATAAAAACGCATTGATATAATAATTGGTTATTATAAGCAGGAAGTCTATTTCTCTGAGTATAGTTTACGAAAAGAAATACATTTAAACACTCTTTAAATTATCCAAAATTCGTTATTTTTCTCACACCACCCATATGACGGATTTATACGTCGATGGCGTTGAACCAGTGGTGCGGATATATCCATCAATGGCGTTGAAAAGGTTAACGAAACGAAGATATGATATTGCTATAGCTCTATACCTTTCCCTGCTTGGAAAATGGCAGCTATAGACTATCACTACATATCATAAAACAAAGTCGCTTTTCGCTGTCTGTCTGTCCCTATGTATGCTTAGATCTTTAAAACTACGCAACGGATTTTGATGCGTTTTTTTTAATAGATAGTAATTCAAGAGGAACATTTTTATGTGTAATAAATAAATGCTGGTTTATTGTAAGAGTGTTACAGAAAACTCAAATAAACCGAAGAGAAGCGAGGGCGGGTCGCTGGTTCATAATAAAGCCAAAGTTCGTCAACTCTTTGTTATATGTGATTAGTAATAAAATTTTAATTATATCTAGGTGTACTCGTAGTTAAACACGATTTCGATCGCTTTTATTATGTTTGGTTTTGAAATTCCATTTGAACTAGTGTTGCTAAGTAACTAATCTTTTCGATTGGGAAAGTATTTAACCTGAACAAGATTATTATCATGCGACTACAAGAAGAAATAAAGAAGGGAAGAAATACATTATACAACTTTGTGACAAATGTCTGCCTCTGAATAACCACTTAGCTTTTTTACTTAAAATTTCTTGTTTAATTTTTCCTTTCACAATGGGACGCCGGCGGGCTGGTAAACAGTGCTCATTTCCGGTTTGAATCCAGGTCTCGTGACTTATAGGAAACCTGGAAGGAGGGAATAAAAACAGATTAAACGGAGAACAAAAAGAGTTTTGAGTGAATATTTTAAACTGGTTTAAGAGGCTTAGTACCAATTTCACTAAACGATGTTAACTACTTAATAGAAGATTAGAGCGTTGACAGCATTCAAAATGTATGAACTAACAGTCGATTAACATTGACTAAATTTAACATCGTTTGGTGAAATTAGTACCTACTTATACGATGTTAAGCTCTTATGCAACATCTTATAAGTGGGATTATGGTTTGGTTTCTTCAAGGATATTGCTATGTGGCTTTTTGCAGAAATATGGTAACTCTATATGGCCGTGAGTAATATGTATCTGTATGTATGCACAATCATACATGATATATATAATTTGCCCAAAAGTAACTACGTCCTTAAAAAATGGTCCTAGGTTCCAAGCGGAAATTAGTTTTTAATGAAAAACCAATATTAAAAAAAAACGTAAATAATTATGATTACTATTAAAACTAAATGTTAAATTGACATATATTTATTACAAAGAATATTATCTACACATCGGCTATTCTAGCAGTATTAACCCAGCTGACAATGTTTTCCCATGCAACTGATAAATTCAAGAAGTAGCCGACTGTCGACAACTTTTGACACTCGGAAGCAGATTGAATATCTTGTTTGCGAACTTGTAGTCGTGTGCTGTGTTTACGTCCCAGAAAGGAAAATATAATAGAAGGAAAGGACGGATTTTTATTAGGGTTCCGTAGCCAAATGGCAAAAAACGGAACCCTTATAGATTCGTCATGTCTGTCCGTCCGTCCGTCCGTCTGTCCGTCCGTATGTCACAGCCACTTTTTTCCGTAACTACAAGAGCTATACTATGGAAACTTTGTAAGTAGATGTATTCGGTGAACCGCATTAAGATTTTCATACAAAAATAGAAAAAAAACAATAAATTTTTGGGGTTCCCCATACTTAGAACTGAAACTCGTTTTTTTTTTTCATCAAACCCAACCGTGTGGTGTTCAAAAATGATATTGAGGTTTCTAAGATATTTTTTTTCTAAACTGAATAGTTTGCGCGAGAGACGCTTCCAAAGTGGAAAAATGTGTGTCCCCCCCCCGTAACTTCTAAAATAAGGGAATGATAAATGTAAAAATAATATATGATGTACACTACCATGCAAACTTCCACCGAAAATTGGTTTGAACGAGATCTAATAATTAGTTTTTTTTAAATACATTTATTTAGATGTATAGTGGTACGGAACCCTACGTGCGCGAGTCCGACTCGCACTTGGCCGGTTTTTTGTAGCCGGCCAGCCATACCGCGCGCATCTCCCGAGGTTTGGTCCGTTGTGCTTCGAGGCAGGTAGGAACATATGCCGATAATTTTACTATGGATCACTTCCGATCAAATTAGCACAGTGTAATGCTTGGTGTAGCGCAGATTATTAACCAGTACTTACCTGTTTTAGCAGTGAATCCACGTAATACGTAAATTAAAACAGCGTACAACTTAAATCGTTTGTTTATCTGTAGTGAAATTTGCGAAAGCAATTAATCTTATTAACTTCTAAGGTTACTTGAACGCATTAAGCGTGCTCTTGTTTAAAATAACTCGTTGAGTTTGCGTTCTCAATTTATGTGTTTTCCTTATTATCAAGTTGAATACATGGGAATCATAAAATTTGAATGATTACTATCCGAAGATTCATTTGTGCGAATTTTATCTTTTTCGATATGTTAATGCTAAGTATATTTTTTATTGATTCTTAATTTAATTGTTATGCGTATGTTAGGTTACGTTTAAACTATGCGCAAGTATCAAAAAACAAGTTCTTCAAAGAAAAAAATAAATTCGGAAAAATTAAAATTCTCGATTTTAATCAATTCGGTTTCCATGACTGTTCGGAATAACATATGTAGTGTCCCTAAATAGATCAATATTACATAGCAACATAAATTCTCTCAACTCCCTCTACCGCCGTATTTGTTTAAATTATAATAATGGATTTGTTTTTATCTTAATTGTGTTCTGTATAAAAATATTTGTTACTAAGCATCAAAATACCTAACATTAAAAAATTCGCTTTCGCAAAGCAGCGCGATTTTTACAGCTTCAAAAAAAGCGACGTCGGTTTTTTTTCGCAAAGCATAGGTACCCTTATTATAACTGATTACAGTCCCGATTCCAGTGATGGCCGAGTCACTACCCCGTAGCTGGAATCTCCCTCATTTCACAGATGACTTCATAGTTTAATTGGCGTGTCTCATGTTGACGATAGTCCTCCAGTTCAATTATACCCAACAAAAGTTTGTTGTTCCTTTTAGGGTGCGGTTGTAAGGAAACCAATTTTTGCTTTTGTGTAATTGTTAAAGGTAAGGTGCTTGATATTATAGTCCATTTGCAATTTGAATGTTGTTTTTGTGCATTTATGATGAAAGACAAAACAAATAGCTATAGTCAATAAGCTAGCCAGCTATAGTCTATTGATATAGCCAAGTAACGTTTGAATGGTATTCGTGACGTCGAACTAAGATTTTTATTACTTAAGGAGTAACAATATTTTTAGCATGCATTTATTTAAATGAATAACAAATTTAATTCGTATTCTTATTCGGCCACATTGAGTTCTATTCTGTGTAGATATTTATTAATGTTCATTGTAAATAATATAGGTACCCTCTTAAATATTAATTTTCATAATAGTCCTTCAGATATAAAAAGAGTGTTTACCATCGCAACTATAAATTTAACTAAACAGCCAAACATTAGAAATTCAACTTTACCAAAATATCCTGATCGAATTTGTAGCAACAGCTAAAATACTGTTAAGTGAACAGTTTATTTATAAATATTTTATTAATTATTTATAGTTTACGTTTCATAACAATTATTAGCTTTGATGTGTAATAAAATAAAATAAAAACAGGCAAGAGCATGTCTGAGCATTCTCAGTGTAGGGTTGTTTTTAAAAATAACTGACTACCGTCTTCAAAGAATATTCCGTTCGAGTAATATGCTAGTAACCTCATGCCAACTACATTTTTCCAGGAACGTAGCATTCCATCATATTTTATGTACAATGTCATGTCGTTCAAGCCGCGCCTCGCCAATGTGATTTCATCAAAAAGCGACTGAGGAAAAAACGTGGAGTATTTTTTTCCGGACTGAGTATAATTCTTAAAATGTAATAAATGTTCTGTAAGTTGTGGTTGTGTTGACATTTAGCGAAGAGAATTGGAACAAAGTTAAAAATATTTAAGTAGTTCAACTTTTCCCATTGTGTAACGAATATTACTCGTTCTAGCTATTTGTTTTGTTTTAAACGCAATCTGCTTAAGAAAAAGTAAAACAATTTGAAATACTTTTAAAATACGCAGCAAACTCCGTTCATAAAGGTTTACCTTTTTTAGCTTACTCTGGTCTCTGGGTAATTTAAAAATATAAATTAAATATTGGAGATTTTTGATTATCCGTGTGGTTGGAATGGTTGGCTATAAGAGTTAGTTTATCATAGTTCAAACATGCTTTACGTAACACCTGGCCGTAATGTGAGTTTTATCGCAAGGTAAAACTCGCATTGTGGCCAAGTGAAGACGTAAAATTGTGTACTCATCACGGGCATCTATCGCATATTTACAACCCTCGCCTACGGCTCGGGTCTCAAATACCTGCGATTTCGGGCTTTCTTTCTTTTAATAATAATAATAATAATAAATTTTATTTCGGGCAACGAGGCCCATATTTACAAATACCTTATAGACTAACATACATAACAATATAAAACTTAAAACTAACACCGATGTAACAGAACAGTGTAGTCCTGTTCTGCCAAAAATTAATACACTTTCGCGGTGTCCGCTAGCCGGCGGCCACGAAAACGCCGAAAGATGACACCCCTCGGCCAGAATTCCTCCTTTAAAAACGTCGACAGATCTTTGGTCGGTACTCTCACCACAAATGACTTAAAATTCACCTTGTGGCGGGGCTCCAACCACTCGACCCTAAGGGTAACTCCGGTCTTAACTCGTACATACTCTACGAGATCCTTCGCCTCCGTAGAGTAATGTAACCGGGACACGTACAACTGCGTCGTAGGCGTAGCAGGACACAGCAAGTGGTTCGGTCCGGTCGGTGCGGTGCCGCACAGGTTCCTCGGGGCAGGCTTCTTCTTTCTCTCTACCCGGGTAAAACCATCTTTGTCCTGCTTGGGACACGTCGGGGGCAGCACCCCGCAAACGGGATTACTGCGGTTCTGCTTCACCTCCGTAGGAAGCTGTGCTGGTTGCCGAGCGATTGATCGCTTGGCAGCAGCAGCATACGCGCGATTTGAGGTCGTCGACCGCACGCAAGGTGTCACCTCAGCCGGGACAGAAGAGCGGGCGGCGGGGCGCGGAGCGGCGCTGTGTACAGCGCCGGCCGGTAACGCATCCAATTTCACCGACTCAATCTTGTCTACGGATGCATTTTGCGGCCCGTGACATGCACTCACAATAGAGGCATCAGGTGACCTACTTTCCGAAACAGCATTCCGTAATAACACTACTTCGGCACGTAATTCACTCACGATATTATTTGATGCCTCTAATTTAGACTGCATCTCAGCCAAACTGCCCTTCAGGAACGTAATGTCCTTTAGCAGCCTAGTGACGTCGACGTGGTCAAACGAGACGGGTGGCAGCCTGTTCAGCTGCTTAGCCACGAAGGCAGGTACAGCCTCGTCTTCCAAATCAATCTTTCGGAACATATCGATGATGTCCTGCAGACTCTTGGCTCCTCCATCCCTCCGGCGGGATGGCATCAGGTCAGTCTTGCCCAGCGACTGGAACAGTAGCGCCTTGCCGCTGCAAATCTCCTCCTCCTTGAAGTTGGTTTTGCAGACCTGCAGGATGCTGACCTCGTCCATGCAGCCATCGTTGATCGCGTTCTGTATGAACGCCAACAGCTCGTTGGCTACGAGTTGCTGAGAACCCATAGCGAAAGTGACAGGCAGCGGCTAAAAGCCGCACGGTACGCGAATACGCATAGGAATTCTTACTGTGCAATGAAACACGACCGCTTACAAGCGCGCATCGCACTGCGCACTTTTACAGCCCTTGTTAAGTAATGTACTATTTCTACACTAATCTACACTAATATAATATTATAAATAGAAAAGATTAGATTCTTTGTTTGCATTGAGTAGGCTCCGAAACTACGATATGAAAAATCATTTCACCATTAGAATCCGACATTATCCCTGATGAACATGGGCTATGTTATATTTTTCTGCGCGGACAGGGCCGCGAGCAACAGCTAGTATATAGTAAAATAACTGTGATTTAATAAAAAGATATACATTTTCCCGGACACTGCTCTTGGAAAATAATGACATTAAAATTTTACACATTTTTCGCGGCCGCCGCTATTGGAAAGTACTGTAGGTAATTGTGCGTTGACCGAACGAAGAATTTCACGACCTGTTTGTGCAACAGCAATGTGAAAATTTCCGTTTAATATGCATTTTCGTTCTATTTTTAACCGACTTCAAAAAAAAGGAGGAGGTTCTCAATTCGTCGGAATATTTTTTTTTTTTTTTTTATGTATGTTCCCCGATTACTCGAAGACTACTGGACCGATTTGAAATTTTTTTTCGGTGTTCGAATGGGTATACTTTCTAGTTGGTCCCATTGTCAGCACGTCACGATCTGATGATGGGATCTTGGAGAAATCAAGGGAACTCCTCAAATATTGTATGCAAACATATAGCGATTTTAGTATTTTTAGTAACAAGTGTAGCATTTGCATTCAGAAAGTGTCACTTGGTGAAGCGGAACTGATGATGAAGACCACAGATGGCCACCGGAACTCCTCAACGGTACCGATTTCAAGGGTGGCGATAAGATATCTCGATTAAGATAGTTGAGCGACTACAACGAAACACATTTAATTGTTTTAAAATGACTATGATTTTCCCGCGGCGTTGCTTGCGGCGAGCTTGAAATGTCTTAAAGTTTCATATATCAACTAAGAAGTGGGACTACGTAAGCTTATTATGATCACTAAAAAGTGTAAAATAAAATAAATGTTTTAAAAAACAAAAAACCGCCTTCAAAAATGCAAAAAATAACTTCTACTACTAGGTACTTAGTAGTAGGTACCTATCCTATTAGGTTAGTCTAACTGAAGTCGGCGACCACAATATTTTCAACAAAAAGCCGACTTCAGTTGGACTAACCTAATAGGATAGGTACCTACTACTAAGTACCTAGTAGTAGAAGTTATTTTTTGCATTTTTGAAGGCGGTTTTTTGTTTTTTTATTTAGAGTGTAGTCATGTCTGCTGAGAAGGAAAATTCGTTTGAATTAAGTAATCCGATCCGATTTTCAATTAATTTAACCATCATTTAAAATCTGAAAATGTAACCATTTTGATATTGAAAAAGTAACAGTTGCTGAAAAAAATACGTTAGGAGTTGCGATGATTATGACTATATGATATGATAAATACGTTATGAGTAAAAATAATTAGATTAGCCAATATGGACCCTGGTTTGATTATATGAATTCGAAATCTTCACATGATTAACAAATCGTGCATTAAAAAAATAAAGCTAATTGCATCCAGTCTCAATAAGGTGTGAAAGGATTAATGACGTAAAACACCGTTTTACGCGGATTCACGCATATCTTACAATAACTATAGATAATCCGTGTGTGGTGATTCACTAGTGTCGATAATATAATTGGTTTTTTAAGTGGACAACCACAACCAATTAATATAAGTATTACATCTATATATATTGGTGTCAGGATAACTGATCGTGTCCGGAGCACGTGCTCAGAAATCCGCATTACTAAAGTTAGGCTTCGCTGATCACGTCTAAGGCTTGACGAGCGAGCTATGTCCTAAATTTAAGATTTGAAACGGTGAAGACCTCGCGTCTAAGTCACGATAAGTGTAACGACTAGAGGCTAAATGAAGGAAGTGAAACCTAAAAAAGGTTACAGATGATGTGATGAAAAAACAGGTCGTAAATAACAATAAAATATTTAAAATAATGACAAGGGTGCGGAATATTTGTTAGCTATTGGCGACGTTGCCAACTTCACGGCTGCACGCTCTTGAATGTTGTTTAATTATCAGTAAATTGCGAAAACGCGCCGCCGCCTTGTGTTGTTCATTGTTTTGTTGCTGTTTGGCCAAAGAAACTAAAACCATAGTATAAATAGAATTATATCATACTATGCTAAAACGAAACAAATGAACATTATTATCATAAATCCAGCGCACAATTGTCTAGTCTCTCTCTTGATTCGAGTAAATGCTAAGCTTGAAAACCCTTACTAGTAGGTCTAATTATCAGAAATAGTTAATCTCATTACGAGTAGGTACTTATATTATGTTGTGAATATTATGAACTAGCTTCTGCCCGCGACTTCGTCCGCGTAGAATTAGTAATTTTGCCATCCCACCGGAACACTGATTTATTTCGGGATTCAAGGTAGCCTATATGCAGTGTATAGGGAGACGGCACCAATGATGGACACTTTTAGCTGACCGTCACCAGTAATGGACACATCACTCTTAATTCAAATTCCATACGGTCCTAAATCGATTGTTGCAAAACACATGAATAACCCTTATCTTCTGTACAATAAGAATCAAGTGTCCATCATTGGTCCTTTCCATTAAAGGTTCCGTCACCCTAAGCAAACTCTATTCTAAATTATCCGTTTTAGCGAAGAAGTAACAAACTCACGCACGCATAACCTTTCGCATTGATATTATATGTAGGTAAGGATGTAAATAGGTACGGCCGAAATCATAATCGATAAAAATACCCTCGGTGCGTGAGTCCGACTCGCACTTGACCGGTTTTCAGTATTTGACGCTTGCGTATTTTACCGTTATAACGATACAACAAAAAAAATGTTTCGCAGTTTTTTTTAATCTTAATTTTGTATAGAATAATAAACTGACAATATCCCAAACAAAGCAAGTAGGACGAAGTTCTTCGATCAATGAGCGCGAGCGGGCTTTGCCGCTCCTATTTACACCCCCGGCGTCCGCGACACGCTGCGAAGAACTTTGTCGCTGTATATTATACTTTCATGTATAAACTAAAGTCGCACAATTTCACACTGAACAAATTTAACGATTTAGATGTTAATGCGCAATGTATATATAGTAGATGTAAGTGCCCAATTAGTTTTTAATTCTAAAGTTGAATAGGTAATAACAAAAAGTTAGAGTATTTAATTTTTTACATGTTTAATTTTCGGTACTGGGTGGTCAAGAAATAACTTAACCATACTAAGCCTATTCGGATTCTGGATGATCAAAAAAAAAACTTTACCCTAACCTAACCAACTGTACTTACTCGCAGTACATTATAGCTATTATCATAGCTCATAGCTATTAGTTTATTTAACTTCGATACATACCTCTATCCCCCATTTCAACTACTTAGGAATATTTTTTCAAAATCGCCAAAAGTTATTTTTTTTAATAACACCTATTTTAACGTTTCTAACTACAAAAATGACGAACTCTCATATAAAATTCTACATTATACATTATCCCTTAGGGGTAGTTTTTCCAAAATCGCTGTAAGCTATAAATTTTATTTTTGTGAGTATATACCAATTTTCACGTATCTAACTTCACAAAATAAACGCGTTTTTGAAGGCGGTTTTTTGTTTTTTAAAACATTTATTTTATTTTTGACTTTTTAGAGATCATATTAAGCTTATGTTCCTAGTCCCACTTCTTAGTTGATATGAAACTTTAAGACATTTCACGATCGCCGCCAGCAACGCCGCGGGGAAGTCATAGTCATATTTTAAACAATTAAATGTCCTTCGTTGAGCGACTGCTCAACTATCTTAATCGAGATATCTTATCGGCACCCTTGAAAAAAGTATCGTTGAGGAGTTCCGGTGGCCATCTGTGGTCTTCATCATCAGTGCCATTTCACCAAATGATACTTTCTGAATGCAAATGCTAGATTTGTTACTAAAAATACTAAAATCGCTATATGTTTGCCTACAATATTTGAAGAGTTCCCTCAATTCCTCACTGATCCCCTTAAAAAATTACCCTTTAGGGTTAATAATATGAGCAGGATTAGTAGGATACTCGTATTAGTAGGATTAGTGGAAAATAGCTTCTAATCTTCGTCCGTTTAGATTTCGATTATAGTTATTCCCTCGGGAACTTTTAAATTTTCCGGGATGAAAAGTAGCCTATGTGTTATTCCAGGGTATAAGCTATCTCCATTCCAAATTTCATCCAAATCCGTCCAGCCGTTGCAGCGTGAAGAGGTAACAAACACACACACACACACACACACACACACACAAACTTTCGCATTTATAATATTAGTAGGATATTAGACGGAATATTTTATTGATATCTGACTTTTTTTTCTTGATACCTGTCTATAAAATATTATTTAGAGGTTTACTTAAGAGTACAGATAGATTAGTAGCTATCAATTCTAAGTGATATTTTTAAATATCTTTTTGAACGTAATGGTTTTCTCAATACGATAAACAATAATATTTTAGAACAAAATTGACATAAAACAAAACATGAAATTCCGGAGAAGCGCAAATTTGTCTCATAATCTTTAAATAATCACCTTAACAAAGGCTTTCGAGTTATTTCAGTGTAGTGATAGTGTAATTAGTGCAGGGAGTACTATAAACTAAGAACACCTTAACAAAATGTCTTCCCCTTAACAGAGGCAATAGGAAAAGTGTTAATGGACACTTTCTTAGCTTAGTCTGTATTAGAAGTTTAGGTCAAATTTAAAATGCTTATTAGTCATAAGACTAGATTGTGTTTCAATGGAATGTATAATAAGATATTATATTTTAAAAAAAACTTAACAATTCAAAAGAGGCCATGTTACTACGTTTTAAAGATTTTGACGCAGATCGATTATATAACGTTAGAGTTCTTTAGGCACCGACAAGGAAGACCCCTTATACAAATTTCGAATTGCATACAAAATGAACCCTCTCAGAGGGTGTGAATGCAGTGAATGTATTGTGCACATATTATCTATACGTGCAGGTGGCATGGTGGAGCTTTATAATAAACGCCTCGGAACGCAATAACTTAAAACAGGTCGGAATTCGAAGGCCATTGCACATGCCAGGACCATTGTGACGGCGCGTCGCGGGGAATGACGGGCTCGCAGACGTTGAAAATTCTTTTAAACGACTCTACGTTGGGGCGAAGTCTACTTAAACGTTAGCAATAAGACAGTTAATAAGGACTGGGTAAAGGGTCGACAGCGAAAGCGCTGCGTTTTCTTTAGGAGATGCGTATAAAAGATAAAAGATGTTTATTCAGTAAGTAGGCCGCACCGGCACTTATACACGTCTGAAATCTACCAGCGCTTCGCAAGAGACCACTGCTGAGAAGAAACACCGCAAGAAGCTCAACAGTCAGTCTTTTTTTGAAATTCGTCAAGTCTGCGTAGTGGGCTTGTAGTCCTATTTTGATTTCATAATAATTCAAAGAACAACAGACAAATAAAGTGTTGTTTACTAATGGTAGCCATACACGAAGCGATTTACTTGCGCCAGTTTAGACTTGCACAAGTATACTGTAACGTGTATTGGAAGATACTTGCGCAAATTTCTGACTCTAACAATAACTTGTATTTGTGCAAGTCTAAACTGGCGCAAGTAAATCGCTTCGTGTATGGCTACCATAATAAAATAATAATTCCCACAAGTAGGGATAAACTTGTTACCCTCGAAAAGATAAGACGGAGTAGAACCAAGGACCCTCAAGGCGACTTAAACTCTCTGGATTACGCCGGTAACACGCTGCTTAGGAAACTCGTATTATACTTTATCCCTTAAACGCGAGTCAATATCCCTAAGTCGGAACTTTTTAAATTTGTTATCATTCTCGACACAAATTAATGATACAAATACGGTTAAAATTAAATAATACTTCCAGAGGGTTTATTGTCTAACGCACTCGCAATCACGATCGTTATCATTTTGAAAATCGAAGGCTTGTCAGCATACAAAATGAAAACAATTACTCCACTTTGAAGCCGGTTGTGATTACGAGTGCGTTAGACAATAAGCCCTCAGGTTTTGCAAGCTGAAAAAATGTATGAAATTGACATAAATGCGCTCGACGCGACAGCGGTTTAGGTCAATCCAATAACTATAACGATAACGTTTTCGCAATGCATCTTGTTAAGGGCCACAGGTCTTCTTTGTTTGCATGTTTTAGAGTAGATAACTTTTATTTGTTAATGCCTTGCATGTACGAAGTTATGGTTGTTCCATATATATGTACATAAACGCAGTACAACTATACTTGCAAGTTTCCCTTGATTATGTATATATATCCTTTTTCACTAGGACTCTAGGTCCTAGTTACCACGGACTAGTTCCCACGAAACAAGACGATTAGGTAATGCTGCCGCAGTTCAGGGTATGTAATACTGTACTTATTTTTATCTACACACATGTCATAAGTCCTCTATTATGCGTTCAAAATCCGTAGGGAATGACTAGCATTACCTGTGGTATTAGGTGACAGCGATGACAGCTGTTAATTTTAGAAGATGTTCCGAATTTGGATCTCATTACCTTACAATATTCGATAACATAATTAAATTACGTTACAGCTCTCATCGATGTCACCTACTACCACAGGTAATGCTGGTCATTTGCCTTTCGGCTTCTGAACCCATCTTAGAGTACTTATAATTACGTGTGTAAATGAAGTATTTTACGCGACTCTGCGTAATTGGCATTACGCAACCGTCACGTAAACTAACTACTATTTCATAGAATGTATCTCAAATCTACAGATTACAACAGTGTTCAACTAGCGCGCCGCCTCATTATTATGTAGTCGGCTCGTTAGTCGCTTCCTGCACAATTGTTGTTCAAACGTATTCCCGCCTACCTTATACACGCGATATAGATTTGTAGCCACGCCTGTGCCCTGTGCGTTGGTTGGATTCATTCAAAAAATATTGTAGCCATTATCATAAATGAGGACACCTTAAATTCCGAATCATTCTACGCATTTATTTAACCAATGTTTCACTTACATTGGTTGTATTTTACTGCAACTGTCGTATCCACAAAACCGAAAAATAATAATTGTTTTATTAAATGTTAGTTAGCATCTCTTATTTAATATATAAATTTGATTTGTGTGTATTCATTTAATGTTTCATAGTCCATAGAATTTTTACCACAGTTCTTCAAAGTATCTTCAAATGTTTTGTTAACATTAAGATTGCTAGTCTAGCTTAACGAGATTACTACCATTGTTTTACTAATTTTAAAAGCGCAATATCAGCAATATCATCGTAAATAAATTAAGTTAAATCTTCAAATAATGAAAAAGGTATAAAAAAAACTGAAACAAGATAAGAGAAACCGTAATTTTGGGAAGTCTTGATTATGTAGTCTACTAGACCCATGTTAGGTTGTTTATATAAAGCAAGTGCTTGTCTTTATACCCGTTGATTGTACCTCAAAGTACAGTACACCATGTATACGGTCAGTTTATTAAATACGTGTTAGGTACTAGTAAATACAACCTCAGTGCGCAAGTCCAATATAGGTAAACTTGACCGGTTATTTCCTTCTGCCCTCGGACATCTTTGGTGAAAACGCACAAAGACTAACGTCAATTATTCCGCAAGTGTTTTTTTATGAATGAATGCGATCATCCAATCATATTTATAATTAGTGTACCATAGTAAAGGAAGACATCACACAAGGTTCACATTTCGATATAAAAGGGTTCATCAAAAATAAAATGTTTAATGCTTTTTAAGACACATTGCAGGAGCCTCTCTAAATACCCCATTCTATTAACATAACAATTAGGTATTCATGTCCTATTTTACCTACCTACTTATTTTTTATGAGCAACGTTTGTTTACTTAATCCGTGAACCTCAAGGTAATTATAACTAACCCTACCATTCGCTCCAACGGCACGTAGCCGGTTACTCAACTATGTTTTACCCAGCGAACCCGAGCTTTTACTTGTAAAGTACTTAATTTTTTCGGTCGGCAACACCTTATAATAACTAGGGGGCTTTGCATGTAAATATGCGCTTCGAGGGGTACCACGGCTTAATTGGTAACCCTACGCTTTAACATTTTATAATCTGTGACGCGCCAGATGGTTTTCATCGCGTCTGAGGAAATTTTTGTGTTTTAACAACTTTTCTATATTACTTGACCTAAGGGCTGGCCAACCAGTGTCAGACGGTTATAAAAAACTGCGAAATATATTTAGAGTTTTCAGTTTTCCACTTAGTCATAGTTATTTTACAATAAAGCAGCATTTTGTGGTAATAGCAAGCCACTTCGCACAGTTATAGTGGGGACCAAAGTATGTGATTTTATCTGCAGCAGCTGGAGCAAAACAAAAACGAGTCTCAAAAATACACTTTATCACTAACTTGACGTAAATATCACAGCATACGAAGGCCTACATAAGTATGATTAGATATCAAGTTTTGGATTTACAAATTATAGTCAATCGAACCAAAGGTGTACTGCAAGGTAGTGTTATTTACTAGTGTCATTAAAACCTTATAATAAACGTGCTTTATGGAGGCTGATAGGTCGTTAATTAAAATAAGAAAGAGCAAGGGGCCTTAAATTACTTCTTGCTCATATTGAACATATTGTTTTCTGTACGATGAATAGCCGACAAAAAACTTACGAAAGTCTTCTGAAAATCAAAATGTGCCACATCGACCTGCCTCTTTAGATCCATATTATTAACTACATGCAAAAGGTTAGATGTGGTCGAAGTTCGAACGCTTTGTGTCACATAGTCTCCTGATACCTATTTATTAATTAACAATTTATTAATTACGACTAACGACTAACAACCTCAAAGGTACTTATATTGTACAGTAGAATGTCAAACCGTAGCACTGAAAAATAATTTACCGCGTACAAATGAAGAATGACCATCAATCACACGCGAAATTAATTAACATTCGAAATACAAATTGTAACGACGTATATTTTTAATTACGGCCAGCGACATTATTCTCTTGTTTTGTCAGAATAGACATATAAATCCGGGCTTATCCGACTAAGTACGATGTCGTTTGATTATTTTCTGTACATAAGTAATACGTCGCGGGACGTCACAATTCCCCGAAAATATTACAACTGTCACATATATTTTTCGCATTTTATAGATTCTGTCCCTAGAGAGATTTCACGTGCGTGCAAAACATTTTTTTTGTAGCTGTCGTTAATGTTATAGCAAAACAAACAACGACTATGCGACTTTCATTCATTACGAACAATACGAAACAGAGAGCTTATTGTCTAACGCAATCGCAATCATGATCGTTTTCATTTTAAAAATCGAATGCTTGTCTGCATACAAAATGAAAACAGTTGCTCTACTTTGAAGCCGGTTGCGATTGCGAGTGCGTTAGACAATAGCCCCTCCGGTTATATAGTACGTTAATATCGATTTAGAGCCGTTTTAGATTCAGCCACGACTTGTCGAAGGACCTTTACCATTTATTATTATTATTACTGAACATGTTTGAGATGAAAATTTTTCATACTAGTGAAGACAGTCTTGTAAAGCACTCAAGATCGAACCTCGCTCGAAATTTCACCTTATGTGCCGTCAAAGGTCAAGTTAACGCTTGTCATTAACTGTTGCCGACAAGTTTTTTTTACAAGATGTTAGTTAAGCCGCGATAAGTAAGTTGTGTAAAATAGCGTCAGCAAAAGTGGATCTCAAAAATACACAACCAAACTTATTTACATATGTCCCATAGATCAAACTATTACGGTATTATTCCGCGTCATATCCCGGTAACAATACGATTCGCTTTAGTTTAGGTCGTTCCTATTCAGCATCTAGCCTTGTTTTGGTCTACATTTTTGACAATGTCGTGATTTTGTAACATTTGGCGTCGTCCTTGCGTCGGCTTGTATTGATTTTTAACGGTCGCGCCATCGTGCCATCGGCGACAGGCTGGTTACGCCGGTCCAATTAAATCACCTTTACTATGCGTAAATAAGCTACGAAAGCCTGAACTTTCATGAAGTTAATCATTCAGTGCATCAGTTTAAACAAGTTTTCATTACGCAAGCGACACATTTTAAGTACGGTACCAAATACCAATGGTACCTATCTACATAATCTTGATTTTAATACACGACCTATTTCGTTTTTGATACATTGTCGCAACTGTGCAACGTCAATTCGACGGGCGCGGCGGGACGTGCCGTCCGTGGGTTTAAAACATTACACTTTCTAGTAAATGTCGCCTTAAAGTCGCGTAATTTCACTTTCTACATTGGCGTATTAGAAAGATAAAAGGTTTTCTAATGAGGCATTAATGCGACGTTTGTGCAACTGCGTGAATATCGCCTATGTTCTCAATATTTTAGACAGATTTTAGATAGCATAGTTTGTATGTCACTTACTTACAACCAGAAATAATTAGTAAAATATAGAATTTTAGATTAACGGTAATAACTTTGTAAACCTAGAATTCGTTTATTATTTTTACTCTCAGCTATATAATACAATAAAATTATTCATTTTACCTTGCAAAACATCCAGTATCTGCTATTTTTACATAATTTTGTTCGAACGATTATTATTTGCACTATAAGGAGGTTGTCCTAATACTAAAAGCCTTGATGAGCTACGTTATCAACTATTTGCAAAGGCATGTTCAAGCCTTATCCAATTTTAATACCGAGGGTGGGTAGGTCATTAATTTAATGGAATTTATGGTGTCCTGTTATCTCTCTACTTGTAGAAAGCAATCGTTGACAAATTTAACAAAGTGCAAGCTTCAAATACCGACTGCATTTGATACTGACGTCTATCTTTTGGTTCAATTATGTTATGAGGCATAAACTATTGTTAAATTTAATTTGGTATTAAAGAATATATTTCTTAAAATTCTGTGACACATAATATTAGTAAATATGGAACCCAACCCCGGATCAAAAACGCGATCCCGCAGGCCTGCGGGATTGAGGTCATCAATCCCGCGGATCCCGCGAGATTTGCAGGATTCATACGTAAATAAAAAAAAAATCTTAGCGTTTACTTTAGACTAACTTTTCATCTTTCAGATTTGATCTGATCTTGTTGCATAAATAGCCAGCGGCAGAAAAAGCACGCGTGGCTTCCACACTTGTAGGTGGAATTGACTTTATATAAGTATAACCAGCTTCCAAGTTCTTTCCTCTATTCCATCCATTTTCTCTTCCTTTTTTTTTATTCCCGCAAACGTGCTGGATCCCGCAAAAAAGGTGTGCGATCTCGCGTTTGCGGGATTGGATTCCCAATTATTAAACCATTCACAATGATACCTAAAGGCAAACGCATTTATGTCTCGGTACGTTTAAATCAGTTACATCAGCGTAAAGATATCTCCGTTGCCAACGCGTCTTTTAGCATACACGTTCCTATTAAGATTACGATGCACTTAGCACTGCCATTCACGGCGGTTTATTAGTTTTCAAGAACATGAAGCTATTCCTAGAGGTAGTTCATTAGGACTAGGCAAGGTTTTCCGGCTCCGATTACATGTTTGTGAAGCGAACAAGATATTTTTCCCCCTTATGGGAAAATTAGGATGAAAGAAAGAGTTTAAAAATATTCTTTACTTTTACATAGTTAAAGATAAGTTAGGGAAGCATTATATTTTATTTTTATTTTTATAAATCTACTTTTTTACATTACGCACTTTTTTTAAATTTAATAATGCTACGTTTAGAATCAAGTAACTATTAAAATAAAGCCATATTACATTCTCAATATTAGAGAGAACAGCTTAAATAAATTTACCTGGACCCAAACGGTCTACGTTTGTATTCTTGGAACTGGATGAACATAATCGTATTAACCTACTTAAACAGGAATAATCGATAATTTTTCTGGGGGATGAAAATTACAAAAAACGGTGGTTAAATTAGTTATTAAACCGTCTACACAACGCTTAACCAACTACACACGAGTGCATTAATGTTTTAACTAGCTACCTTTTTTATATGAATGCTCCGCGCCGCGTGCATTTGACTTAAAACGACTGGATATAATTCAATTTCTAGAGCTGTAATTAATTATTACCCATTTTCTCGTCATAACCTTGGGGCCTGTTTCACTATCTCCTGATAAATCAGCTTATTAAAGTTATTGCTTTCCTCTTCTGTTAGTAAAGAGTTATCTGGAGATTGTAAAACAGGCTCTTAATGTATAAAAATGCTCTATAGAAAGCGGTGACCTAAACTTCTATTTTACTTTGGTGGATTTTTGGATATCATATATTACGTATATTACCGACAATAATCCTTCTATTATTATCGAATTCAAACCTTTTCCTCACTTTCATGTGTTCATAGAAAGAGTGGTCATCTTTTACAAATAGTTTTGCATAATCGACCATATGTTTAAACTGAAGGGTTTAATGTACTTCCGCTATTCGATTGTAGATATGCCCTTTTTACTTGGAAGGACAGTGTGCGTTCACTGGAAAATTATCGACAGGGATAAAAGAGTTGGGAAAATTCCTTGGCATTTTTCTGGTAAAGCTTACCCATGTTTCACTTCGGTAAATAACGTAGCTTATGGTATATTACTCGAGTATCTAGTAAAAACCGGGCAAAGAGCACGTCGGTCTGTCAGACCATGCTCAGTGTAGGGTTCCGACGCCGTTACTACAAAAACAAAAAACTGTCTCGAAAAATAACAAGTGTAAACGACTTTTCTATTTATAGTTATTTGTGCAACAAGACAGCAAAGTCGCGTTTTGCTGCAAGTGTTGGTTTTGAATCCCGAGTAAGCGAAGGATTATCTGTATTTTTCATAGTGAATGTAATAAAGTCACTTGCTATTACTATTTCTAATCGTCATCTCATTTTTTATAGCAGTGGAAAAAAAATGGTTTGTTATGGCGTGTCTATAAGTGTTTTATTTCGTTTATTGAACCGTTTGTGTTCAAACATGAAATAAAATAAAACAAAATTTACTATTTTGTCAATTTTAGTAGAGTAGACCTCAGTCCTGCAGTCGTCTTATGCATTATTTAAAACCACCACTTATTCATATAGGCAGGAACTGCTCCCACATATATTTTTTGTTCATATATCAATGTCGTTAAAATTACCATCAAAACCCATTACTTTTTCATCATTCTGTAAAAATCTCTACGTAAACCGGTCGTAGCCGAATTAATCTAGTTAGTATTCAGCAACGTGACCAGATATTAACATCGCAAACAAAAGGCTTCACTCGTTCACTCTTTTTACGTAAGTTTTTCATTTTTAACCGACTTCTAAAAAATAAATGTTTTAAAAAACAAAAAACCGCCTTCAAAAACGCAAAAAATAACTTCTACTACTAGGTACTTAGTAGTAGGTACCTATCCTATTAGGTTAGTCCAACTGAAGTCGGCTTTTTGTTGAAAATATTGTGGTCGCCGACTTCAGTTAGACTAACCTAATAGGATAGGTACCTACTACTAAGTACCTAGTAGTAGAAGTTATTTTTTGCGTTTTTGAAGGCGGTTTTTTGTTTTTTAAAACATTTATTTTATTTTACACTTTTTAGTGATCATAATAAGCTTATGTAGTCCCACTTCTTAGTTGATATATGAAACTTTAAGACATTTCAATCTCGCCGCAAGCAACGCCGCGGGAAAATCATAGTCATTTTAAAACAATTAAATGTGCTTCGTTGTAGTCGCTCAACTATCTTAATCGAGATATCTTATCGCCACCCTTGAAATCGGTACCGTTGAGGAGTTCCGGTGGCCATCTGTGGTCTTCATCATCAGTTCCGCTTCACCAAGTGACACTTTCTGAATGCAAATGCTACACTTGTTACTAAAAATACTAAAATCGCTATATGTTTGCATACAATATTTGAGGAGTTCCCTCAATTCCTCACTGATCCCTTCATCAGATTCAGATTTGCTGACAATGGGACCACCTCGGAAGTATACTCTATCAAACCAAAAAAGAATTTTTAAAATCGGTCCACAATTGACGGAGTACCTAATCGGTGAACATACATAAAAAAAAAAAAAAAAAAAAGATACATACAGTGGAACGTATAACCTCCTCCTTTTTTGAAGTCGGTTAAAAAGGAGGAGTTTCTCAATTCATCGTGTTTTTATTTTTTTATTTTATTAATTTTTCCCGATTACTCAAAGACCACTGAACCAATTAAAAATATATACCTATATTTGTTTAAAAGGGTACCTTTAATTTCTAGTTGGGAAATATATTTTAGGCACTCTACAGCGATTTCGGTATTTTTCATTTTAACTCGGGCATTTGCTCTTGGAAAGCACTATTTGTTGAAGTGGAACTGATGATGAAGACCACAAAATATGGCCACCGAAACTCTTAAACGGTACCTATTTATTTGAAGGGTGGCTATAAGATATACTCGATTAAGATAGTTGAGCAACTATGACAAAGGACATTAATGGCCGAACCCTATATTCAAACCGCGGATAGATAGGCTTACTTCGGATTAAAATTTGACACATTTTGTATGGGCAAGTGTCAAATTTTAACACGAAGTAAGCCTTATCTGTCCGCGGATTGATTATAGGGTTTGGCCGTTAAAGGTTTAAATATTATGACAACGACTTTCTCGCGGCGTTGCTTGCGGCGAGCTTGAAATGTTCCATAGTTTCTTATTAATTGAGACGTGGGACTTCATAATAGCATAATTTAGATCACCAAAAAGTAAATAATAAAATAAATGTATATAAAACAACAGTCTTAAAAACGTAAAAAAATAAATTCTTTTAAAAATAGGTCAGCCCAACTAAAGTTGGCTTTTGGTTAAAAATATTGTGGGACGCATCAAGTTATTTTTTGCGTTTTTGAAGGCGGGTTTTTGTTTTTTTAAACATTTATAAACTGCAATTTTGTGAGCTATGTTCGTCGCCAGTAACACACCTAGTACTAATTAAAGCAGTGTTATCATGGCTTTTTAGTCTTATACTCTTAATATTTATCTGATTTTATACGAATCAGTGTTAATTTCGATGATTGTTAATCTATTAGAACCATTTTTTAGAACTTATATTGTCAGTAACTTAAAATATACTTAAAATAGTTAATTACCACATGTGTCTTTAATTGACATTAAATTTTCACGTTACTGAATTTATAAAAAAAAATGCGATTTCTAGAAAAAGTTAAGATGTTGTGGGTAGTAATAGGAACTAGACAAAAGGTGTGCGAACCATTCTTGCATTAAATGATGACTTTTAGATTAGAGGGACACGCAGTCACGTCAACGCGCAGTCGCTAAATCCTTCCAACTGTCAACATTCCGAATATTCCCCGGGTCAAAGTTAAAGCCGGTACAAACATGACGCAAAACGGTAACTATTCGTATCTAACTCCCACATGCCAGAAAACTTGGCAGATTACGCGTATACCCGCAAGCCTTGGTTTAAACAAGTTTGTTCTTGGAATTTGAACAATTACCATGAAGGGCGTGTAAATTCGCTCCAGGTAAAGTTGGCTTTCACTATGACACGTAAGAAATGGAAACAGGATTTTAGTGCGTCGTGTTATTTTTTTGTCCCTCTAGGAATTACTGTAAAATTGGATGCGCGGCTTAAAATGATTTTAGTCGGTTAGTTGTAGTCAACTTGTATTCATTTTGTAGAAAGTTATCTTGATTGAGCTTTGTCTTTGTAATTATTATTGGTCCAATGGAATTGAGATAAACCATTTTTTTACAGTCAACATCTATTTCGCGTAGTTAATTCATGAAACCAAAATAAACATACACGGTCGTAGGTAATCCATAAAGTTAAATTGCCGAAAATCAAAACATAAATTCATAATTTCCAAGCTGCTAAAATATAAATTTATAATATAAAAATCAAAAGGTATTAAATTTAGATACATAGTACACAGACTGCAATTTAATAGCAAGTTTGATATGATCCAACATACATCAACGGGCACAACGTTTGTTAATTGTATTTTCAGATAATTTAAATCCATAGGAGTGTGAGAATTGTTACATGCCTACCAAAAGTATGTACTATTTTAGTGTACCTACTTGGGCATGCTCATATAGGTCAGGTCTGAGTTCTGAGTATTCAATCGTACCTCTTTCCAACTTCACCTGCATGCAACGTCAAAGATCACCTTAGATTGCATGCAACTTGATCTTCTCACATGAAGCTTTTCATGTAAGTTCAGAAACTTGGCGGCTCACTGCCAATTCTCCTACGACTTAAACTTAGTGTTTGAATTGCAAGTCGCCTCTATCGTAAAGTTAGTAGCTCACATGCAAGAAATAGCCAGTCATTGTCCATGCGAGATGCTTAACAGATAAAATGATAGTACGCGATATTTGAATCGTATATTAGCAAACACCAGCAACGTTGTTTTAGTAAAAGGATTGATCAGAAAACGCACGCGGTAGAGCAGCATTGAAATAGCATACCCTTAAAATAAATTTATAAAAAATACGGCTGTTGCACCGCAAGTGCCGCCGCCGCTCCAGGATCTGCGTTTGCGGCTTCAAGGTGTCGGTGTAGTGATCTCTCTGCCCAATATTTAAAGCTGTATAAATAATCCATACATACCTTCACGCCCGTTATCCCAGAGTGGGGTAGGCAGAGCTACAGAATTACATACAACTTTAAAAACTTGTTAATAATTCTGTAACCGTATCTTGCACAAATAGGCTAAGATGTTTACCAGCGTAATAGTGACAGGTTGCAAGCCTTTCGCCTAACAGTACTACAAGCCTATATTCCCTTAGTCGCTTCTTACGACATCCACGGGAAGACATAGAGTGGCACTATTGTAACCCGGCAACCGCACGGGAATAATCCATTACTTTAATAACAGGTAGGTCATTATGTAATATAATTTTAACATGATTTAAATAAAATAAATTTATTCCTACTGCAGTGTAATAAGACACACATTTCTACATGGTCTACATTTGGTTAAAATTTTGCAGATGCCGGCTACAGTCATGCATGACACTGGAATAAGGCTTAGAAAATATATTATTATTTGTACATCTTGGACTCAGTTTACTGTTTAAAATAATATTTTATATTTTTGAATTCATGTGTTCTGAGTAGATTTATTAGCTATCTTATATAAATATAAGACCTAAAAGCTCTAAGCTATAGACTATTGAAAATCGGGACGCTCTGCAGAAATAGACACGTCTGGTAATACTGATTAGCACTAAGAGTCCGAACGGGTGATCCAATTATAGCACGTCCACTGCCACCAACTAGGAATTGCGTACTATTACTATCAATATTTAATGCGAATTTAAAACGAGCAATGCTATCTGATGAGAGCTAAAACTGGTGTTCGCATTGTTGTGTTCCCGTGTCTCAATCGGTGAAATGACTATCACAGAGGCATCTTAGTCCTCAGGGTTTGCATCGTGTTTGTGGTCGCGAGAATTTAAATATCTATGGGCCTCAGAACTCACCATCGGGTGACCAGAGGGGCTATTTGTCTAACGCACTCGCAATCGCAACTGGCTTCAAAGTGGAGCAATTGTTTTCATTTTGTATGCAGACAAGCCTTCGATTTTCAAAATAAAAACGATCGTGATTCTCGGCGGTAAAAACCATATCGTCTTTGACCTGTTATCGTATTGTTAGCTCTTATTTACTTGACAGTAATGGCGGCTGACGTCAAAACAATACTTACCATAACAGAGGGCTTATTGTCTAACGCACTCGCAATAGCAACCGGCTTCAAAGTGGAGCAATGTTTTCATTTTGTATGCCGACAAGCCTTCGATTTTCAAAATGAAAGCGTTAGACAATAAGCCCTCGGGTCAAAGTCGAAATGGTTTTTGCCGCCGGGAATAGAGGTCCTGTGTTCTCGTTTGCCGTTTCCAAGCTATAACATAGTAATACTCATGACTTCGTAAACTGACGGGCTAATCGATAAACACCAAGAAAGTATATAAATGGCTGGTAAATGACATCAGTCCTGTAGTATTTAGAGCACCCCTACCCTACTGCCCTGCTCTACTTTTACATAAGTACTAGCTGAATTTTTAACTGTTCCTTTTTTACTTTTTGTGGTTTTATTAATAGCTGAACTACATGTACAATCACCAGGTGTATCTGAAAACTCAATATTACTAGACCGTATCAGATATTATTGAGCCTACTCGTAATTTTAGATGTTATTATTGCCGGTGACTGAACACATCACGGTGCTCGTAATAAGACAAGACCAGACAAGTATTAAAGTGAAATTTGTCGTGTAATCTAACGCAAATAGTGTGAAAGGTACAGGTTACACATCGTCGCTCGTTCTTAAAATACCAGAATTTGAAATATTGGGTAAAGATGATAAACAATAGCATAATTCGAAAGTTTTGGGATACCAGCATTTAAAGAAAATTCGGTAATTTTTAATTCTGGTATTTCTTCACTGAAATTCCACAACTCACTGTCCAAACCGCCAATGCGAGCGCATTTGTGTTCGCGCGTAAAATCGTTAGCCGACGGATCAGCGCAAGCGCCGATTAGAGTTGTCACTTTAATGTTGCCACGGCGCATCGATACTTCTTCACCCTGTAGTAGGTGGTGGTGAAGAGATTTAGATTCAGTATGAAAGAACCACATACTTATAAATAACGAACAATATACATACATAAATGTATACTTAAATCTACCCGATTACCACTTTAAAAAATGCTCCAGACTAGAAACCTTATCTCAGTCTATCTAATCATCGTATTACGCCGGAAAGATTTCCCTGGGCATTGGAAAGGTCGCACCTTCCCCCGGGGGAAAATGGACTTATTGAATTATTGAAATTTACTCAGCCTTTACCCTAAACAAACGTCATGGTTTAAGGCTTTCAGGTTAGAGACACTTGGTAAGAAACGGTATTTTAATGAGATTACGATTTAAACATTATTGGTTTCCTATTATTGGCAACACGAGTGGGGGGGGGGATCAAAAAAATAGCACATCTTTGACTTTTTCTTGATTTGGGAAAAAAAATGCACGTTGGGTGGGATCATCATTCTGAACAAGAAAAAATAGTACTCCCGATATGTCCCCAAAACTATGTATGGAATTGTCCGTTTTGTTACCAAGAAACGTATTGGATTTTGATAACAAAACTGAACAATTCCATACATATTTTTGGGGACATATCGGGAGTACTATTTTTTCTTGTTCAGAATGATGATCCCAACCAACGTGCATTTTTTTCTCCCAAATCTTAAGAAAAAGTCAAAGGGGTGTTATTTTTTTGAAACTTCCCGGTTGCCGGGTTAGAATAGTGCCACTCTATGTCTTCCCGTGGCTGTCGTAAGACGCGACTAAGGGAGTCAAGGCTCATAGTAGTATTATTAGGCGATGGGCTTGCAACCTGTCACTTCAACATCTTTGCCTTATTGTGCAAAATGTGGTTACAGAATTGTCAACAAGTTTTTAGAATTGTAGGTAATTCTGTAGCTCTGCCTACCTCACTCTGGGATCGAAGGCGTGAGTTTGTGTGTGTGTGGTTTCCCGTTGACACTTTTCTTTGTTAGAGGTTGAACAACGAAGTCAGTTATTTTATTCGGTAATGGAACTGAGGCAGCATTATGAGCTGTTTAAATCTGCCAAATTCCAGTTTAAAAAAGATAGAGCTATAGGAGTTCAATATCTTCGTCTGTTTTAGCCGCCTGGAACTTGTCAGGTTTTGACAGCTCATAAAACCTAACCTCAGTTAAGCAAGAGCAGTGAATAAAAATGTTGAGTATTGCTAAGAACGACCTGATTTAAAATTTCATGTTTGTTATTTTGAATTTAGGTTGAAGTTTATTGTGACAAGGAACTATATTGCTTAACATTTTCTTTAATGTAATATAGATACCTAAAGTTACATTTTTTATTAAGTTTTATTTAGGTTGTAATTTGTTACTAATAATGCTCTAGAGAGTGCAGTGGCCATCACCTACCGACGTGTAAAAGAGCCCTCATGTGGCCAATTTACTGAATACATATTTTGAATTTTGACCTAGGGTGTTAAGAGTAAATATTCTTGTATCGGTCACAATTTGAACCGTCTGAGTATAAGCATTACGCAGCAGTAATGTGGTAATGATGTAGCCAGTCGACAGTCACTGCCGCCTCGATGTTTCATTTCTCATTACAAAACCAATTGGTGGTATACCGTATACTCGTATGTTCTATGCATTCGTTTTTTAGAAAATTCATTTGGTATTTTAATTGTGTGGCTCTGTCTGTACGATATGATAACATTCATAAAACGGCCGTCTTTAAAAAAATAAGTTTCGGACCTTCAAGCTCGCGTGAACTCTCCGTATAAAGTTCTCCTAAGAAGCCCTTTGCCGAAAGTTGAAGACATAGCAATTTATACGGATCATTTCAGGGTTTGCCCATTTATTGAGTATTGTTTTTTGTGCTCTGAATAGGATTTCTATACCTACGGTTACATTTTGTTTTAGAATGCCCATCAAAATCCATTGCATGCAGCGCGCCTTGCCTTTTTGTTGTACATTTATTTCATTGTGTTAAAGTACTAAGCGCGCTGTTTTGAATATTTTTAATTCCAGTGCGTCAAAAGCACCGCTCTGCGTCTAATAGTGTATGGCTCTTATGGTCCCTGCGACAGATCGTTTTAAGCAAAGTGCAGTGAAAACACGTTAACCAGACACTCTGAAAACTGTTAGCTTACGTGACATTTACGATGGAGCTTATAGTTCGAAAGCTGTTGCGGCATCAGAAAAAGTGCCGTCATTTTTCATGAAACGAACGAGTTGGTAACTTCCAGGAAATATGATTTGGCGGACAGTTAGATTGCAAAGTAAATAAATAATATTTCCTGGACAAGTATCTCGTTTTAACATTTTATTATAGCGAAGCACATCTAAGAAATTGTTACATACCTAAGCATAAAGCAGTGGTCTACTTTAGATGATGGAATTTGACCCTCCGTACTTAATCAGTGGCCCACATCCCAGTCTTATTTACCTACGGGGCGAGATAATCCAATTTTAAATAAATTGATTTACGAGTATGTTAGTGACTACTAACTGTGTCTGTCTAAATTTTATTTTTATCATACAACCTTTTACACTGCATTTGTTCTGCTCTGCGTGTCTGTGATTACTGATTTGTTTACCCCGCGTTGCTAGGATGTTAATTGACACTTTTAGCGCCAAGAACTCAATATTCAAGTAAAATTTACATGGAATACAATAAGCTTGGCTCTAACATACTTTTTAGGGTTCTGTAGTCAAGAAGGAACCCTTATAGTTTCGCCATGCCCGTTTACTTAAATACTTCGTAATGATGAAGGTGTAATTTGGCAAAGACTTGATTGGTTTCAAAGATACTGGCTACCAAAGTGTTTATACCTACTAAGGGCTGATTTTTCAATCCCCAGATAAAGCTATCCGGAAGGTAAATTTTAGCTCTGTCCTTTTCTTTCACATGACTTCAGAAAAGGATAGTAATACATTTAACTGATGGATAGTTTTATCTGGGGATTGAAAAATCAGCCCTAAAAATCTCAAATAGAATTAAATGACTAAATAAGTAGAAAATTAGTTCATACTCGTTTTTACTGGAGATGTGTTTGTAAATAGTAACGGTTTCGGAACCCTACCATGCACATGCCCACATGGTATTATCCGACATGCTCTCTTGCCCGGTTTTTTTGCATATAAGGATAGCGGCCGTGTTAATGCACTGATCTTGACTAAGATGTCCGCCTGAAGACACATCAAAGTGAAGGTCACATCAAACCAACAAAGGAATTAAAAAAACTGTCATTTGTATCATTTAATTTATACGGATATTAGATAGTTATGAAGGTTTAGATCAGATTTCAAATGTAGATGGCTAGATCAATATTATGCATTGAACGTTGCCAAAACATGATATGCAAACAACCATGAGTTCCATGCATAATGATTAGATTGCATCGTTGAATAGAGTTCTGTTACATTTTACCAAGGGCGGTATTCTATTGAGTTACATCGTCATTGGAGTCGTTTTCGGGGTTTTTAAACACAAAAGAACCGAATCTAGCGTGAGATTTTGGATAATAGCGGATGTCATTTTTATGTCAAAAGTCGTCATCGGAGGCGTTTTCGGGGTTTTCGTAAGCTATAAAACCGAATTTTGGATCCAAGATGTCGAATATCACTTTTAAATAGGGAATGCAATTTAACCGGTTATTAACCGTTTTTGTATGAAAATAACCGGTTAAAAGCGGTTATAACTGGTTATTTGCATTCCCTACTTTTAAACTTTACACCCAAAAAAATAAGCACATTTTCTTTCTAAAACCCTTACATGATTGACTGACAGACAACGCACAATCTAAACCGCTGAACCTAAAATTTATGGAGAAAATTCTTTAGCTACCCTTTGGCTACTCTTTGGCGCACCAAAAAAGAAATCGAACCCCAAGAGGGAAAATGTAGAGAGAAGCGTGGAAAATTAATTTTACGCGTACGTAGTCGCGGACGTCCTCTAGAACTCGTACTAGTCGACACCGGGCGTATTGTGAGGAGTTTCCTCTCACTGCAGCCCTTACCACCGTTAGCTTTAAATGACGTATTTAAAAACCGTTTGATTCTACATTTCAAAAAGTATGCACATAACATTGCTTTAGTAAAACGCTTTACAAAAACATAATTAATTTGACACGGAACCAGGATATAAAACCTGCTATTGACCACAATCTCGCTTTACGGGAAGCGATGATGTCTTTCAAGATGGAACACCTTTCCTGCAAAATGCCTGTTATAATAACGGCTGAAGTTAAAAATGTGTAAATTAAATACCAAAAATGAATTCAGCATGTTTTTTAAACGAAAATCATCCCAAACATGACCATATAGTTATACCTGATAACATTAGGGTAATTTGTATGACCCCCCTTGTGCTTTTCTGATGGCTCCCCTTCTTAAATCAACCTTTGCGGTCGTCAGGATGAGCCCACCAAAATGTAATCTTATTCATCAAACCAAACGCCGCAAAATTGACCCTACAAAAAACAATTGTTTCCGTGAGATGGTCAACGCGGGTTGAAGTTTCTTATAATACAGGTAGTTCCTCGTACATGTTGTACATATTATGCAATTTTGCAACGCTTGCACGCCATCAAGGCTTGGCACGCTAAGTTATTAATTTTCCTGACAAATTATACGGTTAATGTAATACCTGGGCAAAATTTAACAGCATGTAACGAAAATATATTATGCTCACCCTAGTTTTAATTTGCTTTGCAACCGGTAAAATGGCTCTCTCTACGACATTTAAAATGCAGCAGGCAACCGATAAATGTGCATTCAGACAGTAAACTAAAACATTTACTTTTAAATAAGTAGTTGTATTACTTAATCGACGAATGCGACACATTCCACTGTTCTGTGTTATGTATAAGCTCAAAATGTAAGTTAAAAGTAGCAAAAAGATGAAAAACAGGAATAGTAATAATATTACATAATTAAACTTCCCGTACAAATAAGACAAGTACTAACGATACAGGTAAAAAAACTCACGTAAAGCCCCTCTTGCATGAACACATGTGTTGACCGTTAGACATTCTATATTAGGAATTTGACTTAAATTCCATATTAGTTTTGGAGACAACTACATGCAAGAAAGGCTTTCCTTGAGTTTTTACCTAGAGTCTGTTCCAGTTAAGAGGCTTTATGCAGTTTGTACCACATTGTTTTGAATGGGACGCAGAATCATTGTTACTAGATATTTAGCTACAAAAATATAATACTAACACCAATTATCCGTACCTAAGTTTTTGTAGTTAGTAATTTAATTATAACGTATTCATCGCCAACATCAACAATACAACTGAACAGCCCTAAAAAAAAACAATGTCTCTCCGGTAGCCTCGGCTATATCTGTGCAAAAAATTACGTTGAGTCACTGAATCTTCGATTTAATTAATTAGTCTCCTTCGCATCTCTACTGTTGACAATTGGGATAGACCATGCATTCTTTCTGAGCCCTAAATACATACAATTTATCTGTCCTCAAAATTTCCCCAGAATAGAAAAATACCGATTCTGAGAGTTGATGTAACGTAAGCATGGGACGCGGTGAGCACTGATGGTCGATTGCCTACTTTGCATAAGTTGTATTTAAGGCATAATAATATGCATATTTATTAAGTTATGTGCATATGTTTTCATTTGTTTGATTTTTCCATGTCAGTTAATTGTCTACAATTAGTCGGAAGAATTTGGTTGTATCCGTGTCGTTGTTATTTGTTCGATGTATTACACCGTCAAATTAGTGGCGGTTATGAACCAATAAAAACTACTTAAATATGAACTAAAGTTTTATTTAAAGCTATGTCAAAGAGACGTGAAACAATCCATCAAAAGTATTTCTTTCATTAACATATCCTTCGAAATTGTTGAACTTACCATGTCCCGGTTTAACGAGTAATTATTTGTTCTCTATGTGTAGATAAAAGTACGTACGAGTAAGTTATTCATTGTCTAGTACACATGGAATAAGGCTTAGTTTGGGACTTGACCAATTTGTGCAATATTGTTTTACATAAGTCCTACAAGCGTACGTCGAAAATCTTTCCTTCTTTACTACTTCCTTGCTATGGAATAAACTGACCATGCCTTGTTTGCATGTACAATATTTATCAGTCCGTGTTGTCGCCGTGCCGACGCACTGACGCGCACTGGCTAGGTATAAGAAATAGAACAAACATGGGAGCGGCGTGGAACCTGGCCATATCACGAATTCATCACGATCGATTCATGTCTTCAATCTAGACCAGTGGTTCTCAAACTTTCCTAGCGACGTAACCCTTATATCTAACCCTTTAAATATTGTACGGACACAGAAAATAAGCATTAACATTTGTTTCTTTAACAAAAAACATCGGGCCCTTGACTCACTGCTCCGCGGGTGCGCACTTCTCAATAGCTTTAAATTACCAAAACAATATATTCATTAAGTATTCATTGGATTTGCTACAGTCCTCGAAGTAAACATTGTTTTATTGAAGAGGTCGCCAAGACAGCGGGTGGGCGGTAGTGACAAGTGTCGGGTTATGTAGGTGAATAAACTGCATTAATAGGACATTGTCGCGACGGGCCGGCGCCGACGGTATACACCCTCCAATTACAGCTTTAACAATGTTCGTGTTATACACCTGAGGGACCAAGGTTCCCATTTACTTATAGTATAGGGTTTCGATAACATCAGGCCTCTTTTTAACAAAGCTAAATGTGACAGGTGGCAATTTGGCCATTTTCATTATAAGTATAAGCGAGATTGTAAAATAGAATCAGGGCCTCTATTTTGGCGGTAAAAACGATATCGTATTTGACCTGTTATGGAATTGTTTTCAACTCTACCGGCATTACTGTCAAGTAAATAGGAGCTATCAAAATGTTGACAATACGATGACAGGTCAAACACGATATAGTTTTTACCGCCTAGAATTCCGACCTAGGTATATGTATATTGGTATCGGTGTCTAAGATAACGTATCGTGTGGCGTATGTGTAAGGTAGGTTTTGACTAGTGAAGCGTGTCGAAAAGATACGTTAGTTCTCGCGAAACACCGGCCACTCAAGAAACGGAGTGAAATTCAAATCATGGCGCCCTTACGTGATAGGTACCTCGAAAAACCTTTCCAAAAACATTCTGCTCATATTAACCTCGAATATTTGAATAGCATTCATTTGGAAGGCGGAATAGAACCGGCCGAATCGAGTTCGGTACCGCAGTGTTATGTAAGAGTACCGCTCGATATGGGCTACCTACATAGGTACGGCCAACTTACGACGTCTGGTCATGCCTCTTTATGCCCTCGGTGGAGGAAAAACTTTCATTGGAAAATGGTTTCACCGCGAAATTTTGGTGGTATTTTTCCGCGTTTTAAATACGAATATATATACAGGTTTATAATATCAGGCCACTTTTGGCGTTAATTTCGAGTGCAATTAACAACTTTTTGAATTCTCATTGATGTAGACGTGTACAAATGCGCTGTAAGGTAATTTCATTTTGTGCCGCAGTATTATGTAACTGTCGGTGAAGCAGCGGGTCGGATGTCATGTTCTTTGTGTTTAAACTAAAGAACTATCAACTTAGGTAAACAACTGTGTAATAGAGTTACATTGCTACAAATTATCAAGTTAGTACTCGTAAACATATTAGGTCCTTACCTATGAAATTGGCGTTTTATATGGAGAATTTTATGAAAACTGTGGTTTTCATACATTTAATTTTGCGGATTATTTAGTAACGTCATATGCAAACCAAACAAAATTCTGTCAGGAATATTGGACACTTCTAAGCTATATTATAATATTATACATATCTTAATTACTTAAAAATAGTTAGCTTCATAAAACTCTGCGTAATTGAAACACTTGAACTCACAGCACATGAAAAGAGTTGAGTTCACACTTTAATTTTAAACACTTAGTAAGAAATTGAACCATATTATTTGTATCTAAAACCTTTGTAACATACTGTATTAATGAAATTTAAAAATAATTTAGAAGTTAAAATTGAAATGAATAAATTCCGTACGAAATAAAACACGTAAAAGTAACGCCAATTTCATAGGTAAGGACCCTATATTTAAAATAAGAAAGCAAATTTTACTTACATTTAGGCCGTTACAAATGTTACCACTGTTTGTAAGTAGAGTCTGAGAAGATTGAGAAGTTGTAAAATTATTGGTAAATTCATTCTGAACTACGAGTCGGTATGACTATCATTTACCTAGATTTTGTAATTCTACCTAAAAACTTAACTAACTAAATTGGAATATTAGGAAAATTGCCTATTCGAAAGTTTTGACGAGAAACCTGGAAGTTACTTGAACCATGGCCTTTCCTCTCGATTGTGTAATAACTGAAAGGGGAGCGCTTAGTTTACGAACTTTCGAATTTACCCTCGGAGCAGCACACCTGTTTATAATCTAACCATAAAGTGTTTTATTTTAGTGTAATATTTTCGTAATTTTCAGCAGTGTTAAAAGTAAATATTTTGTCAACGGTTTAAATTAAATTGATGCTGTTACATAAAAGTTTTTTTTTAAATTAGAATAAACGAACGTTTTTTTTCACACGTTTTCGCTTTTAATAAAGTCATAATTAGGAATACAAATCAATTGTCTATTCTAAAAGTAATTATTAACAAACATACAATATTTGCACATTTTTTTTTAGTATTATCTACGTTATTAAAGGAAACATGTACGAATTAAACCGTTATTATTGTAATGCAAAAAAACGAATTGTAGGTAATAAACACCGCCCTATAAATATTGGCGACACTTGGCTGCGATAGGTAGTGTGTTTTGTGGTTTTCGTAGTTAATAAACTTGCAAAGGCGGAGTTTCTGGTGAATCTGATCACGAGGAATATAATTGCCCTTACATGGTTGCAATATGGTGTTTTTTAAAGTTAAAATCGAATTTGCTCGTAGTTACAACATACATCGAAGTATTTCGAACCCGCGTGAGGCATTTAGTTTTTCTTAACATCACTATTTTAACCAACCAGTGGGTGCAATCGCGAAAGACCAAATTCCGACAGCTTCCTTTGAAATGTTTAGCAATGTACAGTTGCAGAACATACTCAGAAGTTAAAAATCTTCTCAAGAAATTACTGAGAATATTATAGGAAACATTTGAGAGCATTGAGAATGTTCTCTTTCCATACAAAATTGAACAATATTCTTAGAAATTTCCGAAAAAAAATCATTAGAATCTTTCACAATTTGAGAAGTTACTTTGCGGTACAATGCTATCTATATGCCATAATGTTATGACTTATGAACAACCGACAACATTGATTGCGCGCTAAAACGCATTTGCTAACTTTTGGCCAAACCAACTCCAAATGATCTTTGATCTTTTCAAGGAATTTTACGGGCTTCTAATGTCAGGACGTCATATACAAATGAATCGAGCGTTTAGGATTCTTCACACGGAATCTGCTGACCCGCCGACAGAAATGGGCTGTTTTATTTTTCACACGATTTTCTTAGGCCATTATTTTAGACAATTCATCGACAGTTGGGTCGACAGTTGACGGTGGAGTTCAAATTTTAACATGTCTTGATCGCTTGTTCCAGCTACATTTACCCGACCATGGATGAATTAGCCAACCAGTTGAACTACGTGTTGGGCCACTTCGGGATTAAGTCGTTTATTGGCTTCGGCGTCGGCGCGGGCGCAAACATCTTCGCGCGCTTTGCTCTCTCCTACCCGCAAAAGGTAACATTTATATAATCTATATTTAAATATTAAATAAATGAGGATTGTAAAGCTAAAAGATTCCATACAGAATGCGATAGCGTTTACCCTGTAAACTCGTCCGATTTTTCAGATTTTTTAATAAACACAAAAAAACCGGTCAAGTGCGAGTCGGACTCGCGCACCGACGGATCTATATTTAAGAAAATATGGTTGGAAAATGAATTTTATGATCTATGCTATAAGGTCCATTTTGACTATTTAACCTAAATTTTAATACAGATTTTAATTTTTTTTGATATGTTTTCTAAAACTGTTGACAACTTCATTTTATTATTCGCGTAAAATGTAAGTAACTTTAAATCAGGAATTTTTCACATTTTTTGGTCCATAAACTTCGGAGATAAGGGGGGGCTTTCCTTTTTCAATCCCCCATTCTAGACCTCTTTTAAAATATTTAGAAAAATAATTTCATATTTTTTTACTCAAAACAGATGTACGCAAGCAAGTTATACAATTATGCCTAATATCAATATTGACAGCTTCTATAGTTTCCGAGAAAAACTGCTGTGACATACAGACAGACAGACACCGAAATCTCACCACTTCTTTTTTACTATTTTGGTAAGGAACAATAAAAAACGGAAACGGACAGACCTAGGTTTTCATAATAAATACAACATTATCAAAAATCGAAAAAATCGGACTTGATTTAGGTAGGGGGTGAGAAACGTTATGGCCGGAGCTAAATTATTGTATAATAAGTATGGAAAAAAAAATACAGTTCCCCTATCTCTTTCGTGACTGACTGACGGACAACGAGCAGCCTTAACCGCTGAAAACTGTTTTTTTTAAGGATTAATCCTTGGGTGCAATAAAAAAGGATTTTTAGAAAATCCCTTCGTCGGGAAGAAATAGGAGAAGCGGAAAACGAATTGTTCCGAGCGTCCTCTAGTTTATTGATACAATAACGATTTAAAAGTACTCTATATCCGAGGTTAAAAAAATCGAAGTTTTCGTAGCTATGTATATTCAAATTGGCCTCTGTATACATGCTATACAGAATGCAGCTAAATCATACAAAAATCGAAACGTGATGCGAAAATTTCCCTCGTCTTCATACTCACTATATTTGTCCCGACGCTTGTGTCAATTATACATAATGCTCATAGCCCAATAGACTATTAACACGGCTTAGCAATATACATTTGATTATCCCTTTTTGTAAGAATACTACATTTTCTTATTTTATTCATACGACACCAATTTTCATATCATAGTCGGTATCAAAACAATATTGTATTTCCATGTTAAACCGTTTTTTATACTAACTAAACCTTAATAAAATTTTATGTTTATGCTCAAGATATATTTTAATATTGTCCAAGTCCAAGTCTTGATGTCGCTACAGTTCTTGTTCTCAAAACTCTTGCTCACAAAACTTGAGTTAGACAGGGACTTGTGGCCCAAATTGAAACGAAAACTTTCGTACCAGTTGCTGCGTGTACATGCTCGCTTCATACAAACATGGAATTGAATAAATCGAATTGTATTTAGACTTCGAAAAGAAGGAAGTTCTGGGTTTGACCCGTAAGTTTGTATGTAAGTACTAGGTCGGTTCATAAGTTCTGTCACTGAGATTTACTTCAATTTAAAAAATAAATAAAAGAGTTTCATAAACCTGTAGCACATCAATAAAAACCTCATTTTATCTAGAATAAAAAAAAACGTAATTTGTATTCTTTACTAATGCAATAATTTGATGAACGAGCTTTGAGCATTCCATTCGGGGCAGGAAAGCATGGTTCAAATCACGCACGACCACGATACTGATAACGGCTACAACTTTTGTAAGAGTCCTCTTATTGAATCGAAATTTGCGTGACATATTGATCAGACTTTTATCTTTAAATTCTGATACAAATGTATTCCAAGCAACTAAAGATCCGCTTATACACCGGTAAATCTTCATGTCTCATTGAATCGACCTTACGATTTTACATCAATTTGCAGCAATACGAAAACAGACCAAACTTCGAGCTTCATAAGCTGGTTTTTGAGTGTCGTTAAGAAAATAATGCTGGTCTCTCAACATACCCTGATATGAGAGACTTCATAATATTAAACAAAAAAGTTTCTTAGTTAACAAAAACTAACCGTTAAAGCGTTTTCAAAAAGTGAAATTTTCAGAAAAATCGTGCGTGTTTTAATCGTCGCCGGCCGTGACTGTTAGAAGATAGTATGGGAAATTGCGGCGACTATGTGGAATGATTATTACTCCCATAAAAATTTACATTAATTAAGCTTTTATTTTTTATACATTTTGAAATTAAAAAATAAACAGAAGTTGAAACCTTTGTGACAGAACTTAAGGACCGACTAAGTAGATATGTACGTTGATGATATCCTAAATGTTACTTGATTTTCGCGATATTTTTTTAACACTATGTATTATTATTACATAAATCTATAATTATATATATATATATATATATATATGTATATACATAAAAGGAGAATTTAACTGACTGTTCGATCACCGCACAGCCGAAACCGCTGGACCTAGAAACTTTAAATTTGGTGTGAGTATTCCTACCGAATGGGTATTCTAGAGGTACACTAAGAAAGGATTTTTCGTAAAACGATCCCAACGGGACAAAATAGGAGACTAGCGGGAAACTAATTCTACGCGTACGCGTACGCGGGCGGCCTTCCAAAAATATGTGGATAGGTCTTCCAAAAATATTGCTGGTTTGTGAAAACAATTTTTAAATTCGGATCCGTTTGTGAAATATTAAGATTTAAAGTGCTAATTTTTGTTAAGGTCAAATGTACCCCTGCAGCCAAAACTACAAATACTAAAAATCTGAAAAGTATTTTTAAAGAAAGCACCTGTAACGAATTTTAAAGGAAAACTATCACGACTAAGTAGACTTCGACCACACTGTTTAAATATAATTCAATTCCTAGAATAAACTACTGCACTGGCTGTCGTCGTTAGGTTACAAAAAACGGGCCAAGCGCGAATCACACACGAAGGGTTCCGTATCATTCTTGTACGGGCCACCTTTAATTAAAACTAACTTTAAAATAAGCAGAAGTCTCTCAATAAGTCTGTATTTTTTATGTTTTGTTATAGCGGCAATGCTGTATTATTCACTTGTTGAAATTTTCATGTGCCCACCTATTATAGTTCAAGATATACAACGACTGTTAAGTTCGAGCAAAAAGCGGCAAAAAAACAAGTTTTTTTAGCCTCCTTTAGCTTTTAATTTAATTTATATTGGGTACGGAACCCTAAACATGGTGCTATCATCCTCCCACCTACTTAGCATGTCACCTGTCACGTAAGGCAATAATTTTAAATATTTTAAGCAAAAATTATCAAAACTACTCCAGGCGTGCAAGTCAAATTTAAACTGTGTCGTTATTGGAATGGACTGAAATTTTAATCCAGTCTGAAACTGGTAAATTTTTGCTCTGTTTTTATTGTACAGTCAACCAATTTGATTCCTAGGCCACTATTGACTTTGTCAACGTGACGTTGTAAACCAAATAATAGGAAGTCTCTAACGTTTTGGTTGTCAACGTCACTTTAACATAGTCCAAAGTGGCCTACAAATCAAATTGGTTGACTGTACCTATTGTGAACGTTACGATTGCTCTTATTTACGTGACAATAATGTGACCGAGGTAAAAAGCAATATGATAACATGTCAAAGGTAATAAAGTTTCACCCAGTAGAATAAAGACCCTGCTCTACTTTTTATTACACTGTCATCATCAGCTGCTTATTGAGATCAAATTAACTTAATTAACGAAATGAGAGCAACAACAACAACCTTGTTCCCGGCGTTTATGGGCGGTGATGATTTTTATTAGGTAACCCGCATGCTCGATCGTTGTGTATCATTAAATGTCTTGCTTATTAAATGTTTTGCTTTCGTCTTTTTTTAGGGTTCCGTACCCAAAGGGTAAAAACGGGACCCTATTACTAAGACTCCGCTGTCCGTCTGTCTGTCACCAGGCTGTATCTCATGAACTGTGATAGCTAGACTAGACACTTGAAATTTTCACAGATGTATTTCTGTTGCCGCTATAACAACAAATACTAAAAACAGAATAAAATAAATATTTAAGGGGGGCATCCCCATACAAAACGTGATTTTTTGCCGTTCTTTGCTAACGTTATAGGTATAAATAATGGTACGGAACCCTTCGTGCGCGAGTCCGACTCGCACTTGGCCGGTTTTTTAAAGGCCCAATTCGTCTGTTTCAGGTTGACGCACTAGCTCTGATCAACTGCACTTCCAACCAATCCGGCTGGATCGAGTGGGCGTACCAGAAGATGAACACTCGCTCGCTGCGCGCACGCGGCATGACCCAGGGCGTGCTTGACTATCTTATGTGGCACCACTTTGGAAAGGTATAACGATCTTTAATCTGACCCATTTTTAACCGACTTCAAAAAAGGAGGAGGTTCTGAATTCAACTGTATGTTCTTTTTTTTTTATGTTTGTTACCTCAGAACTTTCGACTGGGTGAACCGATTTTGAAGATTATTTTTTTGTTTGAAAGCTGGTGCTTCCCATTTGGTCCCATTCTTATCATAATGAAGATTTGATGATGGAGTCTATGAGGAATCGACGGAACTCTTCAAAATTTATAGGCACATCTATAGCGATTTTGGTATTTTTCATTGTAACTCGTGTATTTGCTCTTGGAAAACACTATTTGGTAAAGTGGAACTGATGATGAAAACCACAGATGGCCACCGGAACTCCTAAACGGTATATATTTCAAGGGTGGCGACAAGATATTTCGATTAAGATAGTTGAGCGACTATCACGAAGCATATGTATGTTTAAGTATTTGACTATGACTTTCCCACGGCGTTGCTTGCGGCGAGATTGAATTTCAATGTTCTATAGTTTCTTATTGATTCTTATTAATTAAAGTGGGACTACATAACATAACAGTATAATTATGATCACTAAAAAGTATAAAATAAAATAAAAGTTTAAAAAAACAAAAAAACCGCCTTCAAAAAGCAAAAAATAACTTCATTTAAAATGGTAGGTAATAGGTTAGTCCAACTGAAGTCGGCGTCCAACAATATTTTAACCAAAAGCAGACTTCAGTTGGACTAACCTATTACCTACCATTTTATTTTCGCATAGCGTTGTTAAGATAACCGAGCATACAGAGGGCTTATTGTCTAACGCACTCGCATTCATTTTGAAAATCGAAGGCTTGTCTGCATACAAAATGAAAACAATTGCTCCACTTTGGAGCCGGTTGCGATTGCGCGTGCGTTAGACTAGCCCCTCAGGTCCCTTGATTGTAACCGGGCTCTGATGTCTGAACAAATTATAAACTATAATGGAATGCCTCTATACTAGTAATTTTACCAGTTGTCATGCACTAATGGCTGATTTACATTGGTCCAGCAAAAGCATGCCAGTAGAAGTACATTGACGAGTTGGTTTTCACGTTGGAGGCGAGAGCTATTGTAACGACGCAATGTACTTCTACTGGCATGCTTTTACTGGACCAATGTAAATCAGCCATAAAACACAACTATAACAAAAGGTGGGAGCGATCTGGACATACCCTGCACAAATTGACAAGCGAGATTTAATTATAATAATCAGAGGGCTTATTGTCTAACGCACTCGCAATCACGATCGTTTTCATTTTGAAAATCGAAGGCATGTCTGCATACAAAATTAAAACAATTGCTCCACTTTGACGCCGGTTGCGATTGCGAGTGCGTTAGACAATAAGCCCTCTGGTTTTCATACGGTGCAACGCTAACACGAGTTTTACACTATACAAAGCGATTATAGTTGTGGTTGGTGCCTCATTTTACCAAATAGCAGCTTCACTCACAACACATCTGAAGTATGTCGATCATTACTAACAGGAGAGAATCGATACTGCTTTAAATATTGCGCTCTAAGCCCTCGAATATCAGCGCACGCGGCAGCCGCGTTCAAACCGACGACGGATGGATCCCCGCGCTCCATGTTGCTGTCCTGCTGTCCTGTTCTGTCCTGTGATGTTCGAGGGCTTAGAGATCGCAGTCGATACGCGGCTTTAGTCAAGCATTGCCCCCCGATGCCTGTGAAACTTTGCTTTAAAAAAGTATTTTCAATCCACGACGGCGCCAGTAATTACAGTTGCACGGTTGCGGCAATGTATTGGACACAAAATACTTGGGCGTCCCGAGAATTGAAAACACTATACAGGGTTACAGCATTGCTGTCGCGTGCAGATTCTGGTTATTGCAATTTTTTGTCAAAATTTTGTAAAGGTGAAAAACATACGACTACTTTATTATTATAAATGCGAAAGTTTGTGTGTATGTTTGTAACTCCTTCAAGTTTAAACGGCTGGATGGATTTAGATTAAATTTGGAACCTTTTATCTAGTTGTCTATAATATCTTACTAAGCGAATTATCAATATTAAAAATAAACGCGAATTGCCTTTGCGACTACTTGTAATTTCCGCGCGCCTAGAGGAATTACTGACATTATTTTGTTGCAAGAAAACTTGTGGAAAATGTTTAAAATCGTTATTTAATGAACATTGGGCATACATACCTTTCATTGGAAATAATGTATCTGTAAATTATGTTTTTCTTAAATTAGATTATATTAATATCTGGGCCTCTATTCCCGGCGGTAAAAACTATATCGTATTTGTCCTGTTATGGTATTGTTTTGACGTCAGCCGCCATTACTGTCAAGTAAATAAGAGCTATCAAAACGGTGACAATACGATAACAGATCAAACACGATATGGTTTTTAGCGCCTAGAATACCGGCCCTGCTTTGATGATGTTTAGTATCTACGGCTAAATAGTTGCATGGAGGAATAACGTACCGTTTTTAGCGATACTGCGATGTAAATTAGGTGTTTAGCTGCCATGCGATTTGATATTCGATTTACTATACTGTACAACAAGAGTAAATTGGTGTAGTAGCTTTCGCTTTTGCTTGAGGGCCCCGCTTCTGGTTAAGCCCTCAAAGTTGCTCATATGTGTGTTATCCGGTTTCTATTTGTCTGCAACACTAGCTTTTTATACTTATAATTACCAGCAATTAAGTACTCATATGACCAGAAATCCTGGACTTGAACTCCAATAAACAGTCTGTGTACCAAATTTTATTATAAGATGACTAGGAAAACGACCAAAAAAATTCAAATTGTTTTAAATAAAGATGCATCAATCTTTGTCAAACTATTAACGAGGTCCGTTTTTGTGCATGGAAATTTTGTGTAAAAGACCAGCCAATACACAGGGTGTCCTAGAAGAGTCAAAGTTTAGTAATGAAAAACGAGAAATACTTTAGTGGTTTAGAAAGTATGGATTTATTATGAATGCGTTACTATTTTGGAATTATGGTGTAATTCAATTCATTCCTACGTTATTGAGGGTTGGATATCAAGTCTTAGAATCAAGAAATATTGTTATTTTTAGCCAAGGGAGGCAAAGGTGTACCCCAAAATAGCGTGCTTTGCCAGAATCATTAATAGTTCTTGAAAAGTTAAAAGTACATTCTGAACCGGTAAAGAAGGTGCTTTCTTATGCCATAATATTTACGCCAAGTTTTTGGACACCCTCTATTATCTTTCTTATCTACTACACAGTCCTTGGATACCTTAAAATTAAAAAGTACAGGTGTTAAAATAACAATAGTGTTTTATTGGTTCTCCTGACTTTTTACCAAAAGTTAATTTGACAAACGTATCATTTTACAAACTTTCATTTCGCATAAAAGTAATTGTGTTTAAACCAATACATATTACATAGGCTACGTTAAATAAGTTAGGTTAGGTTAGACTGTTGACCACAAAAAATATAAAATTATGTGGTAGGAAATACATCTTCGCGAAATTAAAGTTTGTAAAATGACATTGTTTGCCAAATGATGATTTGGTAAAACAGTGAACCGTATTATTGTCTGGTCAAAGTTCAACATTTTCTATCTACATTCCTGAACTCCTTTAATACCTATCTAGCCTGTTAAATGGTAAATAACCCTCCTAAAGCTTCACCTTTAATCTTCCACAGTTCCCTGAAGAGCGCAACCACGACCTGACTCAAATGTACCGCATGCACTTCAACCGCAACGTGAACCCAACCAACTTGTCCATGTTCATCGACTCGTATCTGCAGCGCACGGACCTGGGCATCTCTCGCGAGACCGACACGATTAAGGCCCCGGTGCTGAACATCACTGGAGCCCTGTCCCCGCACGTGGAGGACACGGTCACTTTCAATGGGCGGCTGCATCCTAATAATTCCACTTGGATGAAGGTACATGACAGGCGTTCACAGAATAGAAAAAACAGTAGAAGTGTCAAATGAGCGTGTAACGTGTGGCATGGTTATGCGGAGTTCCGCATAACCTACCATACTTTTGCCGCGATCGCTTATTTCGATATTTCGATATTTCTAAAATAGGAAATAAATCCAGAAACATGCCTTATTGTGATATTTTGGAATGTAATAACGATAGCCGCACCAAAAACATTTTCCATGGTGGCGTGTTGTTTTTATGATAGTTTGAGTATTGGCGACAACAGGTCTGATACTAAGCGAAGCTCGTGCCATTTCCACTGTTTTTTCTATTCCGTGATGTCACATGACGGTCATTTAATGTAATAGTTCGCGCAGCAGCGATGTTTTCAGGCGCGACTGCTATTCTTGGTCGACCTTCAGAAGGATCACACGACTTGTTGCTTCAACATCATAAATCGAAACAAGTTCGCTAAGACGTGAGTGAGATACGCCGCGACGAGAATTGTTATAAACTAGCAGGGCACGGAAATTTTCACGCTTGAGCTTCATTTCTGTTAACGACGTGTCAACTTGAAACCAAAATAGTCCTTTTTTTTAAATTGTTTTATGAATTGTATGAATGTCATTAATATTATTATATTCTAATTCCAAAAAAGGTTTTATTGTAACTCAATCCGAAATATTCTATTCCCGATCATTTCAGTGTGTCCCGCTTAATTCCGCCCTTTTTGTTCAATAATAATACTACTGTTGTAACCCTCACGAATCTTACATAGCAATACACGCCCTAAAACACATTAAATCAGACAACCTCAACCTACCTAATCAACCTTCTGTAATTTCCAGATTTCCGACTGTGGCATGGTGCTTGAGGAGCAACCGGGCAAGATATCGGAGGCGTTCCGTCTCTTCTTGCAGGGAGAGGGCTATGGTAAGTAGGGCGCACGCTTTACACGGCCGAACGGCATACCCTATCGTTTACTTCTGTCTGGCTCCGGATCCAAGGCATCTGTGCTAACCTAAAATGACATTACTCTTGACATTGGGCTGGGTAAATTATCCTGGCCCCTCCAAGATCTCTATTGTACTTGGGTAAAACTATATTGCCTTTGACGCGTTATTATCAACTTTACGATAGCTCTTATTTACTAAGTTATAAATTTAAAAACAATACCATTACATGTCAAAAGCAATATGGTGTAACCGTATTGAATAGAGCCCCAGATCTCCCCCTGTCTTGTTATCCTTTAGCTGTGAGCAAAAACTATTTGCGATTGTCAAGTTAGTTAAGCACAGCAATGCAACGAGATGTTTTTTGTTTACTAATAATATTAACCTAATCTTTTTAATTTTTGATGTCTTTCATTCTTTAATGACTATGAGGTGATAGTTGTTAGTCTGTACAACACCATAATGTTCTTTACAACATTAAAATAAATAAAAAACTTAAGTAAATAATTGTCATAAAAAGTTCGTCACTGCGTTATGTAAATGTTCCTCAGCCGACAGAAACGTAATGTGCGAGACTTCGATGATCTCAAATTTATATAACAATAAGAGACCAAAGAAAATATAATTTCCTTATTGCCAAATTATTATGTGCCATTTGGTAAATTTAGATTTAGTGCTTGGTCTTTTAAAGATCAAAGCGCGGACGCGTGCATAAGAATTTCGAATTCTAAAAATGTACATTATAATAAATGTTTTTAATAAATCCCGTGAGCGTCTTCACCTCCGTCCCCTTCGATCCCAATTCTAAACTTAATCAAAATTGGCATGACCCTTGTGCTATATTTTATAAAATTTATGCACATGACTGTATACTTTCTATGTATTTCTTATAAAAATATTGAAGCGTATAACCTTTAAAATGTGTATCATGTATACGTAACGTATTCTAGAATCTAATTGTTAAATAAATAACGAATAAAATAGTTTTAATTATACCTATATTTAATAGTAACTATGAAACAAACGACTGCTTTTAGTGCTTTTAATGTATAACGCATTAATAACATATTGACAATAACATTGACATTGTCATGCTCTAGCGCGAATGAACACTGGCCGGCTTTGCATTTCAACAATTACAAATAATTTTGAATCACACACGGCTTGCTCAATAGATGCAATAATGCATACACCATGGCATTATGTTAATTCACCATTCAAGCAGGAATATTATTTACTAAAACAGTTGAAATTGAATAACCGAACAAACTCTAGGTCTGTAATTTTAACTTTTTTGTTGTTGTAATAATGGACGTTGCATCTATTCTGCCGCGACATTCAGTTTGACATTAAATTGTTACAATTACTAATTTCACGTATTACTTAACTTGGTATGTAAACTTTTTAATGTTTTTTAGATATAGATAATACATAAACAATTATAGTATTCGACTATTATTAAACTATTATAATATAATCTAGTGTTTTTAATGTTAATTTTACCCGGTTTTTTTTCATAAACTTTTTTACCAAACTGACCGTAAAAGCTATTTTCAGTTTGTTTTAATAAAAATAATTATAAACATAAATGAAGTAGAAATACTAAATATGCTGAACCTTTCTGTTTTCTTGGTTGTTGAGCCTGGATTTTGCATTTTGCCGCAACCCTAAACCTGGTACGTATTGGCGGGAAAGCTGACCTGCGCCATTTTGGAATGCTTGGCTTTCCCTCTGAAAGTAATGTATAGTTCACGTAGGTACGCTGGAATATGGCTAGAAGTCTAGAGGGTAGAATAGTGTTTTTTTGGAAATGCAATCTTTAGCCCATTGAAAAAATATATTCGTAGATGTTTATATCGTAGAAAGAATGAAGTCGTAATCTTTGTAAACGTTGTTGTCAAAGTATAATCAAATTAAACTGTCTAAAAACTTTAATTCTTAGTTTACCAATGTTTTTAAAAACATTAATATTAGGTACCAACTTTGTGTGCACGTTGTGTTTTGTAGACTAGTACCTACATAAAAAATGATGTATAAGCCAAAATGTACTCTGCTGAACATTATTAATTTTAGTTCTGTTTCACCTTCGTCCTTGTTTAATTACCTTATTTTATTTAAAGGATGACTACGATTTATACTTGCAAAACAAAAGCTATTGCAAAATTTTATTGCTATAAATATATATTTGCCCTATCTTGAATCTTGGCATTTAATATCCAGTTACTGATGTGTGGAGATATGAAGTAAATAAAATTAAATGAAAACAATAAAAAAGACGGGCATTCGTGATGAAAAATATATGTTTATGCAAGATTTCTATTAAAATCCAATTCACACATATGTTTTAGCTCTTCCCTAGTCATCCTTACGTTAATCAGTGACAAATATAAGCAGATACATTCTCAGGAATTTTGAGTTTTTTTTCTTGATGATTCATGAACTTAATCCGCTTAGAAACTGTTTAAAAACAATGTTCGTAGAAGTGATTTTAATGATTAATAAAGTAGATTACTTAGTAGTGGTCACTGTCGTTCTAATGCCAGTTTCGTGCGCTCGATTTTCAAATGCAGAATGGATTGCCTCGCTAAGACAAATGGCGGTATCTCGGACCTTACTGCTATAACAAGTGCAACCTCATTACTAACGGAGGAGGATTGAATCTGCCGTGGCTATTGAATTTGAGATACCGCCAATTGGCTTATGATGGTGTTCACTAAACAATATTTGTCACTGACTTTCTCAGTACCAAAGCTATGAACGCATTTTGTACGGTTTTTTTTCATATACCTCATAGAATGCAGCTTTTATAGATTTGGCACTGACTAGCACGTGTTATTTATAATTTTAAATCATATTATTTGTTTTTTTTTTCACCGTGGTAGCTGTGTTGCCACTGCAAAAACAAAGCACGGCCTGCAGTAGAAAAATACAGCCAGGATCTTTGACCGTCTAGTTCTTTGGTAGAAAAAGTAAGTCACCTTTTTTCATCTTGTTTGTTTTTTGCGAAAACAGTCTAATATAGATATTATTAACCCAAAATTAATTATAAAACCCTTTGCAAGAATACTTTCGATTTTTTCAAGTAGTTTAAGCATATTTTAACTAAATGAAATTGTATGCTACCGCATTAAACTAATATTATTTGAATAAAATTATTGTTTTTCTTCGTTATTAATACTTTCTTATTTAGTAGCATAAAATCTTATTTAGTTATGGATTTTTAAAGTACTTGAAAAAATCGAAAGTGCCTGTTTATTTGGAAGGGAGTGTAAATATTACCACTGGAAATAAGCAAATTAGATTGTTTTCTTATTAAGCAAACGTTTTCCCACTATGCTTTTTTAAATCATACCTAATTTTAATATTCAAAACGCTAAGAATTGTATTATTAATAATATTCATTTTATTTATTGTTCATTTTTCTAACCATTTTTATGTATAAATACGTGCGACTTAGTCGCAGATATGGGTTGTTGTAAGGTTACTTTCGAATTAAACTTTTGGTTAGGTCAATTTTTAAATTAGTCTATCGTTAGAAGATTTTTCCACAACACTGCTCGGAAACATTGCCAAATATCGTCTGCAATTGTTAATGTTCCCGAAATGCCACTATACTAGGCCGTTAGGTATACCAATGGGCTTGTCAATCAAAAGAGGTAAAAACCTTGTTCTAATTATACAATCTCAAGTAAAGTTTTATTTATTTATTGCGTACTGCGACGACATATATACAGCAGTTCACTGTACACCAGTTAAAACCTTAGTTGATGATCTAAAGTAAATTGTAAATAGTAATAACATTGGTCAAGAACTTATTGATTGATTGTCAAAATTGAAAAGTCATATTTGTAGGCAATTGTATGGGAAAAACGCAGGCATCCCTAATTATGTGACCACCACTGTATTTACCATGATCGTACGTACAAAACCTGCAGTGCCAGTTAAGCTAACGTGACAGAAACAAATATTTCCCATGCCATGCCATCAGGGTGCGTTGGCCTTAATGAGGTTGAATTGAGAAAAATATCGGTGTGGTGTTTTCTTGGATTGCAGAACTTCTATTTCTTTTTCATACTCATATTTAATTAGTCTCATTGTATTTAGCCTCTTTTGAAAAATGTTTAGTAAATATTACAAAAAAATTACCTTAACGAATAGAGGTTAGGAGATGGGCTTGCGTCCGTAGAAAAAGTAAGTTATGCTATTCGCAACAAAATGTCGTTCATGCGTTGTAAGTCATATGAGCGGGACAAAAGCAAAACCATTTATTGTACGACCGTAGGCTAGAATTACAAACTCCTTGCAGCTACCAGCAAGATACCACTAAACTGGACATAAGCATCATGTAGTGCATCACAGACATAAATATAATTTGTATTAACCTAAAAGTTTACAGGGTGTTAGGGAATTTAGAGGTCCAATATCAAACTGTATATAACGAGCCTTTGATCTATCTCAACAATATAACAAAGGTCTTACTACTTTTTTTTATAAGAGTTAGGGGAAAGCGAGCTCATAAACACCAGCAACTCAATCAGTTTATCCCTCTTCCATAACTTGAGGGTTTAGTTCAATTTATTTATAAATACCTGTAGCTGATGAGTGGCACCATAAGGGTGTACAATTTTTTTTTAGCAAATCTCACCAGTTTTTCCGTAAATGAATATTACAGTTGCAATGTTGGACTTGACAAAATTCATGCTCGAACTATGAAGCACCGTGGTGTTGTTTTTTTGTATGATAGTTTCGTGATCCACTAGTTTAAAAACTTCTACATTTACAGCAGAGTTAAATACTAAAAAAGAATTAAATTCATTGAGAAATAAAAAAGTTGTGGCTTATTTAACGGCGTACGGTGGGCTGAAAATCGGCTTTCATAGAAATAGAAACCGAAGTCGTAATTTTTTTTTCTCTTTTGAAATAGCATCTTTTTGCCATCCTCATATTGAAAAATGAGCCTGAGGTAATTTGGATCGGTAAATAATTAATTCTTTAAAATCGGTAAAAATATATTAAAAAAAATTGTGTGGACAGTATAAGAAAAACAGGTATTTCTCTGAAAATACTCGTCAAACCGTAATATCATTGCAGAAGGTTTTAGTTACTATTTTTTCTGTTTTTTTTTTGACATATACCTACGACAATTGTCCACGAGGTGCATTTAAAAAAAAAAACACTGAAATCTTACTTATTAGGAAACAATAAATAATAATGGCAGTAGCAGTAAACCCAGCTTAAGCTCACGTAGCCAGGTACCTACCGTTTCTTTGTGACTGCGTATCAGAAAGGAGGGAACGTTGTCCACTAGCGACATGAAATGATTTTGAATAGAGCCCAGAAACGTAAGGTAAAAAATAAATTAAAAAATAATAATATTAGTATAAAGTTAAAAAGATGAGATTTTGGACCTCTAAACACAGGACACCCTGTATAATAATAAGGCATCTTAAGATAATAATATGTTTATTATCTCTATAAGTCAATTTAAGACCACAGCAGTTATAAGAATTATTTTCAAGTCATATGAATTGTGACATAAAGCGCGTTATATATTTATTATAGTTGCGTCTGTGACGAGCTTTGAGCAGAATTAAAACCTGTTTAGTATGATATTGTAAATGTTGTACATATAGGCGACCGCGTTGCCCTCGATATATTGACGAAATGGTAATGATTACTTTTTTCCTTCACTTTTACAAAACAATTTCTGAGAGAACCTTACCTGTTATGGTATTAAGCACGAAGACACATTCCACTCGTCATTTGATGTTGCGTTTGTAAATGTACGTAAATTGAAGCAGAAGGGCATCTTCATAAATTGGGCATTGTGTAACTAATCAGGTGATGGATTGATTGGACTGAATGGATAGACGTCGATAGCGAAAAACGTTAACGGAACGAATGTCATTTTATCAAATGTTGTTACTTTCGTCTGTTATAGGTAAGTAAGCCTACCTAAGGGCCTGTTTACACTTTGTTAAGTGCAAGTATGAAGTTCATACATTCACTGTCAAGTGGCAAGTAGCAAATGTATGAACTTCACACTTGCACTTAACAATGTGGGCGTTAAATGCAAACGCTGATAACGATTCTGTTTTCTATCGACTCGAAATAAATGGAGTTGTACATTAGCGGTCGATGCTATCGGTCATAACGTCAATCCTATACAATATGTAGATTTTAGAAAATCGCTAACTTAGCTTAAGTGTTCTCGTGATATCGTCAGTGTTCGTCAAATATTTGCGAGGACAATGCTGGTTGAAACGATTAGGTCGCGTGTACATTAGACTCACATGCAACGGGTTTACATTCTGCCAACGCAGCGCGCAATCAATTGAACGGCTGATTGTAGCTAAGGAAACTGACATTTCGCTTCAAATCAGCTACCGTTTCTTGTAACATACAGTGTGACCACGGCTTTGTGTGGCGGCCGCATCGGAGATATGATGCACGCCGCGAATCGCTGCCTCGGCGGTGGGCCGATTTCAACGCATTTGTTTGCACCGCTGCGCAAAGTCGTTGGCCAGGCCGTTACGCATTGAAAGCCATAAGGCTTGATATTTTAAAACGGTTCACATAAGTGAATCATTTTAAAATATTGACATTATGAGGACACATCGTTAACGTTTATATGTTTCTACTAACTTATCGACGTTGCAGTGGCGCCTTTATCCCCGACCAAAATCGTGGCTTTTCGCCGACTGTCGGGCGCCGATCGTCGTTGCCGCAGCTCCCCCGTCATCCGCATCACCGAGAATCCAATCTCCGAGGCGATCGCCTGCTAAAGCGTCAGAATCCTGCGCATACGTAGATCAACCCCTGGACTGGTTGTTATAGACCATCTTGGAATCAAAGTAGGTACCCATGTAACATTGAAATTCCCTTTTTATTTGTTTTAATATTCGCACGTAAGACAATTTTATCTCTGACGTAAATGTGAGGTTTTGGTAGCAAGCAACTTGAAACGATCCGGTAGTTCCCCATGGAATTGAAATAGGCTAGCGATTTTACGCACGGCCGCGGCCGTTTACGTTCAATTCTACATCGTTTCGAATTTTTCCTTTTGGCTACTTGTGTAAGGTTGTCGAAATATGTGTTGCTTAATAAAAACTACCGAAAAGCTAGGTTTCATGAATCCAAGTTCCTCGGAATAGATCTTGCTTGAGTACGAGCCGATTTGACATATTTTGGACGCTGCCATGCGCATGCGCGGTGTGAATGGATCACTTACCTTTAACAGCCAATCCAGGGATACTAGTAACTTAATGCATACACATAAATAAAGCTTAATCTTTATCTTTTAATGTTGCGTTATTCGCATCTTAATGAAAATACATGGCCTGATAGTATAAATTCAAAGTAGGTTCCATGTGGTCGCTTATGCGACAGTCGCTACATTAGTCGCATAGATGGTTCGACGACGACCAATCGCCTAACTATGGGTAGGTATACTATAAGTATAAGTAGCAAGGCGGTCTCAATCTTTATTTAAGTGTATGCACTACTAAAAGTTCCTGAGCGAACAGAGCACAATATAGTTTGGGGCGTTGTTTTTTTCACCATTTTATTTTTACATTTATCTAAACAAAGCTTTAAAAACAATTTGAGTTTTAACATTATGAATGTGATTGATAATGAACGTTAAATTATTTTAGGAATATTTTTTTAATTTTAATGTAAGTAAAAGTTTCGTTTACGTAAATCATTTTGTATCGAATAGTTTTAATATACCAGCGAGTAATGTTCAAGCAAACAGCAAAGCTGTAAAGCGCATTATAATGGCTCGAGGTCCGTTTGCTTGTAGCAATACATCGACATGTTTGTATGCACGTTATTAACGCAGTAGCCATCGCAGTGACGCGATGTACGAGTATTACTACCAGCACTCGGGTTTTCGGATCACAGAAATGCAGTAAGGATGTAATCACAAATTGATAACTTTAAGGGTTTACAACGGAACCAAAGAGTAAATGTAAGTGTACATATCTGGATGGCACGAGGGATGTAGATATACCAGTATATTGAATAAAGTCTGGGCTTAAAGGCGCACTTTTCTGTACCTAACGTATATATTATAAACAGACATGTCTCTTGTTAATTACGTTTAATAATACATTTTATCCACTCGATCTCGAGATTATCGCATTTGATGTGTCAGTATAACATTGTATTAAATTTTCATTACAAGTATGCATCAATTTTATTTAACATTTACTGGTCGGTTGACCTGACATTAAATTTCAGCGCCGCTCGGGACTTTTCGCTATTTAGGGCGTAGTTTAGAAGTAAGCCGTCTCCGTGTGCGTGGCGTTGAAACTACAATATTCTCAAGCTCAAACCACATTAAGCAAAACAGTGTTTAGGTAATAACTTTATCATGTTGCGGAGTTGCCAAGCTGTAGAAATAAATAGGTGGCAGCTGGCAACTTTACTTACCAGAGGGCCCTGCCAAAATGCATTGCGCTAACTAACGTTTCTATTCGTTACTTTTATCACGTGACTTTTCGTATCAAGTCATCTACCAGTGACGCGATTGGTTTAAAAATGAATCGAATAGAAACGCTATTTAGCGCAATGCATCTTGGCAGGGCCCTCAGTGCGCGTATTCTTGGCTGGCATTATCACACCCAAAAACCATATGACTTTAGCTGTGTGGCGTGTATTGGTAGACGACTTCACCCTTCCATGGAGACGGCTTTCTTCGCTCGTGCTATGGTTAGGCTAAGGAAAGAACGTCGGCTCGCAAGGCCTCGCTGGGTGCTAAGTTAAGACCAAAATAGTTTTTTTAAACAATAATTTTATGGTAATAACTTTTTGGAAGATTCTTTTGCTTAGCCAGGCAACCTATATATCAATAAAAAAAAATTGGACTACATTTATTAAAAGTTCGTGAATTGAAGTTGTGATCAATTGTATCTTATATTGTTTGTTTAATTTAATCAGTATTAATTGTGAGTAAGATAGTTAATTTTGATTATTTATTGTTCGAATCACTGCGGTCAATAAAAACAAATAATGGAGCAATTGCTTGTTCAATTTAAGTTGATATGATTGTTTAAATAAGTCGCAACTGAATAGTCATAATTTAGGGGAGTAGTTTCTTACTCTAGCGTAACACACATATTATAAAATATATAAACATGTTATATGGTATGTGTGTGAGTGGGTTCAATCAGGCGATATTAAATGTTTTAATTTATGTTTTATGCTAGCTGTACGTGGATCACACGAGCAAATTGACTTTTGAATCAGAGGGAGGCAATTTCTCTTCGTATGTAGGTAGAGTACATGATCTGTAGGTAGATCTGAATAGTGGAAACTGTTTTCAACTGGCCTCGTTGACAACTTGGCCACGTTGTATGTGCTTTGTAGACGTGGATTATATATAATTTTAAGATTTTTAAATATGCAAATCGATGATATCTGTGGATTAAACCGACATAGTAGATTATCTTGACTACAAAAAGTGAATTCGTCTCGAAGTACCCCACTGATAACTCAAAGTTATTTTATCGAAATCGTGAAATATTCATTTACTAGACCAATAACTTAATTGTTATCTAAACTACTGCTATTAACTGTTATCTATAACATTAAAACTCAGTGGGGAATTATTCTATACAAACCTTTTGATCTATTTAAACAAGACGAACTCGCAGTTTGGAGCTCATACACGGTTAAGGTTATTGATTATCAATGCTCGTAATGTCATCATGTTGAATTAAAATTGTGTGAATTTATTATGGTTCTAATAAAACGTGATTTTACAAGGATACGTGGTTTTATTGAAGTTAACCTTACCAAATAAAAAAATGGAAATAATTTATGTGTTCAATTTTGCTGCCGAAAATTTCGTAATAGACTGTCAAACATTTTCAAACCCCGGCAGCTGGGTTTTGGCGTCAAGGGAGGTTGTGAGTTGTGTGCTCTTTTCTGAGCCGTCCGGACAACGAGATATTTCTAAAAATTGACGTTAAAAATGCTTCTAATTCGGTCGATTCTAGCTGCTGTCCAAAAAAGAAGTTCCAGTATTATATATCTATTTGTGGCAATGCTATGGGGCACCATCAAAATTACTTTTCGGTGACAAAATCATATCTTCATGCATGGGTTGCCAACAGGGAGACCCGCTCGGGCCCATAATTTTTAGCTTAGTCATTCATCCAATTATTTCAGATCTAAATTCTAAATTCAATCTGTGGTGCCTTGATGACGGTTCCCTTGGCGGGGACGCGTCAACTGTACTACAAGACTTGAAAACGATCATCACAAAATTTTCTAATATAGGCCTCTCATTAAACTTTACTAAGTGCGAAATTTATATACCTACATTAGCACTAATATCATCGAGTCGCTCGATTGGGTCTGCATGAGCTTCAATCTCTTCAATCTGCGGCCGGAGAGGTCGCGGTGCGCAGCATGTGCCTCCCGATGGAAGCTCACTGCCCGACAACTAAGCCTAGGAATTAGACATATGGTACATGTTCAACATATATCCCTAAAACCTAAGCTCAGCCTAAGGAGTGGAACTGGCTGAAAGTAAAAACATCAAAAAAGAATAATATAACGAAAGACATGTGGAAAGTTATAGAAGAGCGCACAAATGAACCATTGATGAAACAAAACCCTTGAAATTCTTGCATTTTTTTAATTGTTGTAGTATCTGTAGTACAATCTGAATGTTGCATTATCTGTGGTCGGAGGCTATGCGCCGGCTTTGGACGCCTAACGGCCTGGCTATGCAAACGTGAACAGATTAAACATTCATACATAAATATCTGGAGATTATGGTACTAAAGGTTACTTTGTATAACCAACCAAGTATAAGTGATACTAAAGAAAAATAGTAAAAAAAATCTGCTGTAGAATCAACAAATCTGTCAATAACGACGGAAAAGATTTAGTTTTTGCTACTAGCTGTAAAGGGAAGGTTATAACTTGGACTTAGAGACGTACCTACCTACCTATCCTACCGAGCCCCTAAACTAGCATCGCCCGAAGCTTGACATGGATTAATCTATTTTGGCTCATCTCAAAAGGTTCCGTGTTTCAGTGTTCGGTTCGGAGTCCCAAAGTAGAAGCAATTATGATTAATTTTCTGAAAGAATAAACAAAACTAAATTCGCTATCATTTACTTTTTAAATCATTTATAAATACATACATACAAGACGTCAAATTATGGGCATTTATTGGATTTTCAATAAAGGCCTCCTGTAGCACATTTCCAAAATTGGCGGCTACCTCACCATTCGCAAGGTAGGTGCGAGCCCGTTGATGTCTTTCGTAGACATATCCTCAAGTTCAAGTAGTCACAATTTAAAATACGAATGACTTGCCAAGATAATCATAGGTACTCGTAATAACTTTGAATAACAACGTCAAGCTAAAAAGAATAATTACATCAGTATTTATCAGTGGCTTTCTGCGACTTAACTTATTTTGTGTACTTAAAAAATGACAATTAAATTAAAGTTACGGACTGTGTTCGTAGCACGAAAGTGTTATTTTCGGGCGAAAACATGGCACTTGCCCCGAGTGTCTGAAGACCTCTAGCAGGATGGGTCCCCTCCGAGCCGATCCGGGCAACGGTCGGAGTCTGCACTAGGCTAGTTTCCAGGCGCGTTGATGGCGGTGTTGTTGCTTCGTCTTTTTGTTTAGAGCTTGGTACCGCGCCACTCGCACGCGGAGGCGGCAGGTAGCCCGAGTCGCCTCTTATCGTAGTGAGGAGAATGGGGCTATTGCTTGGACACAGGCTCAAGGGTAGGAGAGGAAGAGGAGAAATGTCAGGGAAGGGGTAAACAATAAAAAAGGCGTGCGACAGAAAGATACGATCTTACCCAAACATTTCTATCAGATAGGGAATGAAAAGTGTGGGCTCAGTATGAACTTTGACAAGACAAAGGTAATGATGAACGGGAAAAAAGAAACCTTGTCCGTTGAAGGGCAAAAATACAGTACGTGGACGATCACATGTAACTAGGACGAAACGTATGCTTTAAAAACCGAACATGAAAGGAAATAGAGAAACGAATAATAGGGCGTTGGCAGTGAGGAGCAACATGCTGGCTCGCAGATTTGCGCGCTGTACGAAGGGTGTCAAATAACCCTCTTTAAGGCATTTTGACAAACTTTTACATGTGCAGTCTGTGGGTCAGCTGTACTCAGAGATCTGTCAACGCCATACGCGTCCAGTATGACAATGGGTTTAGAATGGTGTTTGGACTGCCTCTGTTTGCCGAGGCTCGTGTCGATGGCTTTCAGGCCATAATGCGCAAAAGAGTTGCCTCCCTGATGCGTCGAATATTTAGCAGTTCCAGCAGCCTCCTAAACAAGATTGAAGAAGAGTTGCACTGTCCCATAGTTCGCCACTGGAACTCAGTCCATGTAGAGTCCAGAGGGGTGATTTAACCTTAAACATGTGATTGTTAAACATAGTTTTAAGAGTATTGTTACTAATCATCTATGAACTGTATATTCTTGTTCGAAATAAATGCTTATTATTATTATCTCATTACCAATCACGGAACTATGGGAGTCGCGGACCTTTGGACGGCGTACATGGAGCTGAAGCCAACACGCAGAGGCCCTTTAGACAAGTAGAACATTAATAAGATGCTCTATGAATGAACTGATATGCATTGGTGAACTAGGCTTTCTTATTGCTATTGGAAGAGTGCACAAAACCTGGTAGACATGTGGGTCACATAAGAGAAAAAAAATCTGACTGTAGGCATCCTGAAATGAACATTAACGGTCTGTAACTGACGGTAAAATTAACACATTTAGTACCAATTTCACCAAACGATGTTAATCAATGTTAATCGACTGTTAGTTCATACATTTTGACAGCCGGTAACGCTCTAATTGTCTGTTAAGTTTGGTGAAATTTGTACTTAAAATACAACATAGCGCAAGTACTAATATACTAATATATGTCCGATCTACATTAGTTAGCACTATATCACCGAACAATTAAATTCAGTCTGCATGAGCTTCAATCTCTTCAACCTGCGGCCGGAGAAATCGTGATGCGCAGCGTGAGCCTCACTGGACGCTCACTGCCCGAGACTGCGTTAATGAATCAACTGAACATATTAAACATGTAAACTTGAAACATTGACGTAGTCTAAGGAGCTTATGAGTGGGAATGGCTGAAAGTTATAACACCTTCAATCTCTTCAATCTTCAGCCGGAGAGGTCGCGGTGCGCAGCATGTGCGTCTCGATGGACGCTCACTGCCCGAGACTGCGTTAATGAATCGAGTTTACATATTAAATATGTAAACTTGAAACATTGACGTAAGCCTAAGGAGCTTATGAGTGGGACTGGCTGAAAGTTATAACACCTGTATATTTATACAAATATTAAAAATATTTACATCACATACTGAAAGTTCCATTATTAAAAAACAGTGTAACCTACGAAAACTAACTAGAATATTTAGTTAAAACATGTTATTAGAATCTCTTTGTTTTAAATTTTAAAAACACCCACCAGTAGTATTATGTTATTGGTATTTTTTTGAGACAGGAAAAATAAATGTTTATAAAAATAAAAACAAAAAAAGCCTTCAATAACGCAAAAATATTTTCTTTTAAAATGGCAGGTAATATAGGTCATTCCCACTGAGGTCGGTTTTTATTGAAAATATTGTGAGTTGCCGAGCGAGCCCACTCCGCACGACCCCCAGGCATTATGTTTTTAAGATTTTTGTTTGTGCATATGCCTATCAAACATTTTTCTCGTAACTAAGATAATATTCTTAAATAGGTATAAAAAAAGTCTTTTCTGTAGTGAACATCTCCTTAAAATGTTAAATATTACAGTATGAAACTGCCTAGCCTTAAAACTTGAAAATCTCTCTGCATCTTTGAAACATTATGATGTATCATTAAAAATCTTAAAAATGTAACACCCTAACGAACAACTTAAATTTAAAAACATATATAATGTGTATCCGCTGCGAAGAGTCCCGTTGATATGAGCGTGTCGCAGTTTTAGTATTGAGTGACGCATAACTAACGAGACAGTTGCTGCTACACTCAATGCCTAAGCCGCGAACACCCCTCTGGCTGGCCGTCGCGTCGCCGGGTGCGGGCGTGGAGCATAGACTTAATATATTACTTTGTATGGACTGGCCTCTAGTACAAAAATTCAGGCGATGAAATTGGTGCTAAATCTAAGAATCTAGCACCAAATCGTGACAGTGACGTTTCAACCTCGCACCGAGTTGTACGTACTAGTAAAATCAAAAATGCCATATTGCGTCATAAGTAAGTGCAATAATTATACCTCAAAGGTATCGAAAACCAAGGATGGAGTTTCTTTTTTCCGGTAAGCATATTAAGTAATGTATTACTCGAGTTAAACCATTTTTTCAAGCATTCTTAATTATTATTGTAAATACAGCTGTTGTTTGGTTACCCGGCCACGTTACGGTAGTTCTATGTAGTTTGACGTAGTTTATAAGCAATCTGATAGATGTCGCTACTGTTTCTTGGCCAAACATATGTGACATTTTTGTTCGGAAGACCCTATCTAGTTGTTTAAATCAATGGCGTGGAGGGACCGCGCGGCTCCGGAGCTGGCGCCCGGCGGCCGATGGAGAAGTGGCATCAATTTGTTGAAGGTTGACGACAACTCAGTACAGTCCACCGTCCAGAGGCTCTACTTTGAAATCCGTAATTCGAACTTCGTCTATTGCTATCCCTTTTGCTCTCGACGCGTAACTAATTCGCAAGAAAGTGACGGAGCGATCCGAAGTTCGAATTACGGATTTCAAAGTAGAGCCCCTGAGCTCAGCCAGTTTGCTCCGTGATGCCTTGTTATACCTAAATCGGTGCACGACAGTTGGAGGTCTTGTCAACGACGACTACTATAAAAAAAAAGTACTTAAATTGTATAACAGAATCTGTGCTGGTGCCTCTTTCTAAGTAGGTATACTAGATTTATCCGTTTCTTCTGTAGAACTATTCGAAGTGTTGTACTTGTGCGTGCGTGCGTGCGTGCGTGCGTGCGTACGTGCGTGCGTGCGTGCGTGCGTGCGTGCGTGCGTGCGTGCGTGCGTGCGTGCGTGCGTGCGTGCGTGCGTGCGTGTGTGTGTGTATGAAGGGTAGGTACAGCAGTAGCAGAGAAGTGAAACTAGTGTTGAGGTACGGTTCAGACTGTAAACTTCTTCAAATTGGAGAATGACGGACAAATTCGATGTTTACTTTTTAGACTTAGAGTAAGCTACTTAGTTTAGATAGTTCACTACTTGAAGCTGGAGTAAGGATGACCATTTATACGGGAAGTACCTATGCGCTTTTATACTTTCAAGGACGATGATGGTAAATTTCATAATTTTTCAATTATACAAACATTTTCGCGATGATTTCTTGTGTGCTAAAACAATTTTTAGATCAAACTCTCGAATTAAAAAATTATGGCTTGACTCACAGAAAAGAAAAAATGACAGTGTCAGACTTGACAAATTGCGTCAAAATATGCAAAAACTGAAATTATTGTGCAACAAAAGAATAAGCAGCGTAGAGTTATATTATAATTAAAACGGAAAAGGTGTCGCGCACCATCTGAAACGGCGCATTAAGTGTATAAAGTGGCCGTGAGTGTAGGTTCTTCCTATAAATTGCGGATGAATACCGCTTGAGAAATTAGGTTCCCCAGGTACTTTAATCGCTGTGACAATTCATGTATGGCAGTTTAAACATGACAATAAATAGACAAGGAACTTAAGTGTACACATATTTATGAACTCGACTGTACATACCATGTACATACTAAGGCATTATGGTCTTAAGATATTTTTAATAGTCTAAAATTTTAATACATTAAAAATGTACGTATGTGTGTTCATATATCACTAAACATTTGCTCATAACTTAGAGAATCTCAATTTAAAAATATAGTCTAGTCGGTTATAAACATGACCTTAAAGTATTACATGCTACCGAATTAAACTGACTAGCTTAAAATATCAAGTATCCTGTCAGGAAAGAGAAAAACATTGTCACAAAAGTTTAGTAACTTTCACCCTCATAAGTCAATGACAGCAAATTAACTTCCTTATTCAATTCAAACTTCCTAGAGAATACTGTTGAAAATATCGAAATAAATAAACTTTCACAAGTTTAACTAATATTTAACAAACGGGCACGGTAACAACTAAGTAGTTAATTAGGAAAGAGAGCAAAAAAAACACACACAAAGTTTATATCATGAAGCATTTTTAAAAACCTTAAAATTTTTACACTTTATCGAACAACTTAATTTAAATCCATAGATATGTGTATCCGCTGCGAAGACTCCCGTTGACCGTTGATATGAACGTGACGCCGCCGTTTCGAATTGAGTGGCGCAAAACAGAACTAATCGGACAACATCGGTTAAGCAACACTCAAAATCGAAGCCGTGAACACGCCTCTGGCCGTCGCCTGTGGCGCGTCTCCGAAGCTGGCGCCCGGCGGCCGATGAAGAAGTGGCTTCAATGCATTCCTCGTTGAGTACATGTTTCGAGCACCAGAGGGCCCAGACAAGATGCATTACGCTTACAAGCGTTTCTATTCGTTTCGTTTTTAAACCAATCGCGTCACTGGTATCTACCAACACGGTCATCACGTCAGATGACGTGATATGAAAAGTCACGTGATCTACCAGTGAAGCGATTGGTTTAAAGAGGAAAATAATAGAAACGCTTGTAAGCGTAATGCATCTTGTCTGGACCCTCAGGCCCCGGCTGCCTCGCGCAGATCCACATGGAGACCCACATTTTTAAAATATATCTCCCCTATAAGTAAAGCCAAGGATCCATCAGCTAGCTGGACAACTAAAGATGTGGCAGTCACCCCGACAACTCAATACAGTCCACCGCACCGTCCATGGCTACTGAGCCCGGAACTAGGATGACTGCAGTTGGCTGCGTGTTGGCTTGTTAAACCTAAATCAGTGCACGACAGTTTAACGTCTTGTCAAGGATGACTAAAATTGAGATGAATGATCAATACAAGTCAGGGTAAAGATAAAAGTCAGTTTAGTTTTATCCTAGGTCCGGGCTCTTCCTTCCGCCCGAGGTCGTGCTAAGTTAATGGAACCAGTAATGGACAAGGACCAATGATGGACACTTGATTCTTATTTAACAAAAGATAAGGGTTATTTATTTGTTTCGAAACAATCTAGTTAGGTACCCCTCACAAGTAGAGGAAACAGACTGTGTTGATTATCGGGTTTTAGGATGTTGTGTCCCGGGGTTCCACTTCCGCTTTTGCTTCCCTCCCCTTACACCACAGTCCATCATCCCGAGTCCCCCGGCCCACTCTCACTTCGCACGACCCCCTGCTACCCACAGCCTTGTAGCCGTGTTACCCTCAACACGTACTTAGAGGTTAAGTCGCATTTTTATTCCATTATTTGAAGGATGACAATGACAATGCGGCCCTAGCCCTCACCCTTTGGCCCTGGCTTGGGACAGGCACCTTAGGCTCCCTTCCTGCGAAAAGAGACTATGGTGGCGGGCTTACGCTCCTACATACTAAAGCATTATTATAATGAGAATTTTTAAACAATATCATCTTTTATTAATTATTATAGGATAAGTTATTTGATTATTTCAATTTATTTTGAATATTAATGTATAAAACAATTAGTTGCATCGGAATAAAGCCTTTTCTTATTGCTATTGGAAGAGTGTACAAAAGCTGGTCGACATGACGGTCACATAATAGAAAAAAAAAAGTAACTGTAGGCATCCTGACATGAACATTAACGGCCCGTAACTGTCGGTAAAAATAAAATGTTTAGAATAGAACATAGCGCATAGTTTGTACTACTCGTAATATTTGTCCGATTTACATTAGCACTAATATCACCGAACCATTCGATTCGGTCTGCATGAGCTTCAATCTCTTCAATCTGCGGCCGGACAGGGGCTCTACTTTGAAATCAGCAATTCGAACTTCGGATCGCCCCGTCACTTTCTTGCGAATTAGTGACGCGTCGAGAACAAAAGGGATAGCAATAGACGAAGTTCGAATTACGGATTTTAAAGTAGAGCCTCAGGTCGCGGTGCGCAGCGTGTGCCTCCCGAGGGACGCTCACTGCCCGACAACTACGACACTGGATAAGGGTAAGGCACTGGTCCCACCGCCGGCGAGTAAGCTATGAACTATCGGCTATTTTCTTGTTCAAGAAACGAACAAAAGATAATCGCTCCCGTGTAAATAAAAGAGAGAGATATAAATTTATAGTTTATCGCTGAGCGAGTGAGCTATACTCGCTCAACTATGAACTATCTCTCTTTTATTTACACAGGAGCGATGATCTTTTGTTCGTTTCTTAGAAAAGAAAATAGCTGATAGTTCATAGCTTACTCGCCGGCGGTGGGACCAGTGCCTAACGGTACATGTTCAACATATAACCCTGAAACAGTGACATAGCCTAAGGAGTGGGACTGGCTGAAGGTAATAATAACACATATATACAAGTATTAAACATATTTACATTACATGGGACAACAATGCGACAATAATGCGACAACAATGAACGATAATGAAACGGTGTGGTTGCTCAGATTGATATGAAACATGTTCACCAGTTGTTTGATATGAAACATGTTCACCAGTTGTTTCTGATAGGTATCTACATTAGTACTTATATCACCGAACCATTCAATTCGGCCTGCAAAAGCTTCAATAAAAGATAAAAAAAAAAATGTTTATTATTATTTATTTCTTACACAGCTACAGACAAGGTTGAGGTCTCCTTTTAAGTATAACAAATACCTGTGTCAGGAGACCCCGCTCTCCCATGATTAGCAAAGTACATTTTAGAAACTAAAATAGAAAAATTAAAATTTAAAAGAACTTAAACTCTTATAAAACCAAGTAACAATCAAACCAAGTAACAATCAGTTCAATCTCTTCAATCTTCGCACGGAGAGGTCGCGATGCGCAGCATGTGCGTCCCCATGGACGCTTACTGCCCGGGACTGCGTTAATGAATCCACAGAACATGTTAAACATGTAAAGTGAAACATTGGCGTAGCCTAAGGAGCTTATGAGTGGGACTGGCTGAAAGTTATAACACCTTCAATCTCTTCAATCTTCGGCCGGTGAGGTCGCGGTGCGCAGCATGAGCCTCCCGATGGACGCTCACTGCCCGAGACTGCGTTAATGGATCGAGTCTACATATAAACACGTAGACTTGAAACATTGGCGTAGCCTAAGGAGCTTATGAGTGGGACTGGCTGAAAGTTATAACACCTTCAATCTCTTCAATCTTCGGCCGGAGAGGTCGCGGTGCGCAGCGTGAGCCTCCCGATGGACGCTCACTGCCTGAGACTGCGTTAATGGATCCAGTCTACATATTAAACATGTAAACTTGAAACATTGGCGTAGCCTAAGGAGGCTATGAGTGGGACTGGCTGAAAGTTATAACACCTTTATATACATTATACAACTTTTAAAAATATTTACATTACTTACAGGAAGTTATCTTTTAAATAAATTTTGTTAGAACATCGAACCCATACTAACCTACTCGTACTTCAAACTTTGGTAATAACATAAAAAATAATCTCTTTGTTTAAAAAACACACATAGGTGTTCATCCAGAGACAAGGGCCTCTATTCAACATGGTAAAAACAATATCGTTTTTGATCTGTTATCGTATTGTCACCGTTTTGATAGCTCTTATTTAGTAATGCGGCCCTAGCCCTCACCCTTTAGCCCTGGCTTGGGACAGGCACCTTAGGCTCCCTTCCTGCGAAGAGACTATGGTGGCGGGTTTATGCTCCTACATATGAAGGCATTATGTTTTTGAGTCTTTTTTTAATAAACCATTTTTTAATACATTAACAATGTGTGTGTTTGTGTGTGTGTGTGTGCATATGCCAATCTAACAAGAAATGCATAATGACTGGATAGATACGCATAATGTGACAGCTAGTTTCGTGGGCAAAATTGTTGCCATGTGAAAAATTAAAAAAAAAACTCTTGTGTCACAACTAGCACTAACCTAAGGCAAACATTAAACACAACCCTTGATGATATAGTAGACTGGCTAAAATACCATTATCTAATGTTGAACGTTTCAAAAACTAAACTAATTCAAGTGAAACCACGGTAGAAATGGCCTTTAATTATGGCAATATCAAGCTACCAATTGTAAAATCTTGTACACTATTAATAGGAGTAGAAAGCGACTGTTACTTAAACTAGAAAACCCAGGTCTCAGGAAAATTATCCCGATTTGTATACGCCCTGAGTCAGTTGAACAAAGTCTAATTCTCGCCTGCACGGCTAGCACAAGTTGCCCGCGACTTGGTTGTCGCTCGGATCTCCCTTTCTATCTAGTCAGTAACAACAGAGACGCACTGAGCGACAAGCGACCAAATACAACTTGTGCTACCCGCTTAAGTACCTACCTTAATCCTTACAACGTAAGACAAAGGAATCTGAGGGCCCTGCCAAGATGCACTACGCTAACAAGCGTTTCTATTCGTTTCGTGTTTAAATCAATCGCGTCACTACTGGTAGATGACGTGGTTCGAAAAGTCACGTGATCCAACAGTGACGCGATTGGTTAAAAACGAAACGAATAGAAACGCTAGTTAGCGTAGTGCATATTGGCAGGGAACTCAGATATTAAAGTAAATTTAGTAACTTGAAATTAGTTATTTCATGGACTCATCACATGGCGGTAAAAATATACAATAAATTACTCTGACCATAATTTATCTTTATACATCCCATAAAGATAAATTATTTAATACAAGTACTTACAAAGCTTAAGTTTTAATAAAGTGAGGTTTTAGGGGGTTGTATTAAATCCGAGGATATAATGCTGCTGTGAAGGCTCTCGTCGGTATGAGCGTGTCACAGATATAGCTCATGCAATTCACGATGGCGAGTGGGCTTTATTAGTGGTTGAACGTGTACATGCACATTGCGGTAGTGTGCGTGTCTGACGGAGCGATCAGTCGCGAGCGCGCCGTCGCTCGAGTTACTTGTGCATATTGTTTCCACGACGCTTACTGCCACGAACTACCGTCAGCATGTCCAATATCCGGAAAAAACGCAAAGTTATTCATAGCGAGGTATAACGGATTTTTATTTTGAAGTATCCTAAAATAAAAATAGTAAATTTATTTAGAACTGTGGGCCTATCCGTGTTTATCGCTTGACAAAACGGTAATAAAACATTTGACACTTTCTGACAAGTACATACATATAAGTGTGAGAGTGACGGATGTTTGATCCACGTTTAGTCACCCAAGAAACACGGCAATAATAAGCCCTCTAAAATAAAGATAAACCTACAGATAGGTTTTAATTTTAAGTAACATAAAATTGTACGTAATTTTAAGACAGAAAATACGGAGACATTTGAAATGTCATCTTCGCGACAAGATAGACTTAGGTACATCAATTTCGTAGAAGATGCAACCAAGAAGGTCGCTAGTGTCGCTACTACATGTAGTATGACTAAGACAGCACACACAACAAGATACAATTGGGACACTGCCAAAAAGGTAGTAGACGACAGCAAGATACGGTGGGCATTATCCACTTTCCAACCGTACAAAGCGCCGGGCCCGGACGAGGTATACCCAATACTACTACAAGAGTGCGCAAATGTAATTGTTCCGCATTTAAGCAGGCTGTACAGAGCGTGCTTAGCCTTCGGGCACGTTCCACAAGTATGGAGGCTTGTAAAAGTAATCTACCTGCCAAAACCAGGCAAGGCAGATTATAGTGATGCCAAATCATACAGGCCTATAACCCTATCATCATTCTTTCTAAAAACACTAGAGAAGCTGGTAGACAGGCACATAAGAGACGGACCTCTAAGGCGGTATCCACTGCATAAAATGCAATGCGCGTATCAACCGGGTAAATCCACAGATACCGCGATTCATTTTGTAGTGAACAAAGCTGAAAATGCACTCGAGAACAAAGAGATCTGTCTCGCGGCATTTCTCGATGTGGAGGGAGCATTTGATAGAACCACATTCGAAGCCATAAGCACAGCGGCTGCTAGGCACGGCATTGAACCAACCATATGTAAATGGATAGGCAACATGCTAAACAGTAGGCTAATAAAGTCAACTCTGATGGGCGATGTCCTTTTCGCCACAACGACAAAAGGATGTCCCCAGGGGGGAGTTCTCTCACCAACTCTGTGGAGCCTGGTGGTAAACTCTCTCCTAGAGGAACTCAACACAGGCCCACTACACACTGTTGGGTATGCAGATGATCTCGTGATACTTATCAACGGGAAGTTTCCGGAAACAGTATCGGAAATCATGGGAAAGGCTTTGGGAAAGGTGGAAAGCTGGTGCATTAACCATCAGCTATCCATCAATCCCAGCAAAACTGTAGTAATTCCATTTACTAGGAAACGGGACCTCAAACATATTAAACAGCTAAAGCTGTTCGGCGAGGTACTAAAATTGTCGGGTGAGGTAAAATATCTAGGTATCATACTAGATAAAGAGCTCACTTGGAAAAGACACGTAGACCACGCTATAACAAAAGCGCTGAGAGTGTTTGGAATGTGCAGATCAGCATATGGTAAAACATGGGGCCTTAACCCTAAGGTACTAAAATGGATCTATACCATGATGGTAAGGCCCATAATAATGTACGGCTGCTTGGCCTGGTGGCCAAGAACAACACTAAGGACATGCAAGGACTCTCTAACTAAGGTGCAGAGGGTGGCCTGCATGTCTATAACAGGGGCGTTCAGAACGACGCCGACGGTGGCAATGGAGGTCCTACTAAACCTTCCACCACTGCACATCGCCATACAATCTGAGGCGTGCAAGTCACTACAGAGGTTGAAAGAGACTGGCCTGTGGAACGACGTAGCGCCGAGAACAAGACACACTAAAATGGCACACAATGTTGTTCTAGACAGAATACTGGCGATGGGCTGCGATAAAATGCAGCCCAAGTATGTATTCCGGAGGAACTTCAATGTCCACATTCCTACAAGGGATGAATGGAAGGAAGGGTTGCACCTACCAGAGGATGACAACCTGATATGGTACACGGATGGTTCAAAAATGAGCTCAGGTACGGGGGCGGGCATTCACGCCAAAGACTATAACAGTAGCACAAGTATGGGCAACTACGCAACGGTCTTCCAGGCGGAGTTGTATGCGATAATTGCCTGTACGCAGGAGAATATTGGTAGGCCTCCACAGGAGAGAACTATCTACATTCTAAGCGACAGCCAAGCGGCACTTAAGGCGCTTACAGCGCCAAAAGTAGACTCGAAACTGGTCTACAATGGAATCCAAGCCTTGAACAAGCTTGGCAGGCACAACAAAGTGAAACTGATGTGGATTCCAGGACACGAAGGCTTTCCCGGAAATGAAGCCGCGGACGAGCTGGCAAGGGGAGGGTCCATGGGCGTATACGTCGGACCTGAACCATTTGTGGCACCCTCACAGGGCACCATAAGAGCTGCCCTGAACAATAACGCCCTAGAGTTTCACCAAAAAGAGTGGAAAACTACGGTAGGCTTAGGGCATGCAAAGCTCTTCATAGATAGGGTTGACCAGAGCTGGACCAAAAAGCTTTGGAAACTCAGCAGAAGACAACTCCGATATATCATCGGAGTGTTTACCGGGCACTTCGGGGTTAAACATCTCCTAGCAAAAATGGGCCTTTATGACAACACAGATTGTAGAATGTGCGGCGAAGAGGCTGAGACAATGAAACACTTACTGTGTGAATGTGATGCCCTCGCCGGAGTAAGAATGAAAATCCTCGGTTGTGGCTACCCAGAACCGAACGATTTCAAGGCACTGCCATTGCACTCCACTACCCGCTTTTTGGAAGGAGTGGAGGCTGCATTGGATTAAGCGCTAACAGAGGGGTAATTACACAAAAGATCCCATAGGGTCGAAGTGTATCCGTAAGGACCCCACCAACAAGATAAGATAAGATAAGATGACTAAGTAGTTTGCATATCACATCAAGAACATAAATAAGTAGTTTGTTGTTTTATAATATTTAAGGTCAAACAAAAAAAGAATTTTTGAAATCGGACCATAATTGATGGAGAAATCAAATCGGTCAAACTGAGAACCTCCTTTTTTGAAGTCGGTTTAAAATACTTAATTGCATTATTTTTTATCATTATTTGCTAGAGGGTTTGCGACAGTATAATAAGTATAATGTGTCCAATACTTCTCTTTATTTTTTATGCTTACCATACCCGCTCTCGCTGTCACGCACACTTTGACACGTATACAGATATGTGTTTACCACAAGTAAAGCCCACTCGCCATCATAAATTGCATGAGCTATACAAGCGTCAATGCGGCTAAACTAGGTAAATGACAGCTAGTTAGGTCACAGTGACACTCGTAACTGTGAGCGCGCCTCTGGCCGTCGCCGGGTGCAGGACACGAGGCCGCGCCGCCGCTGGAGCCCCGGCGCCCGACGGTATGAGCGTGTCCCAGATACAAGTGTCAATGTTGCCTGACTAGTTAGCCGACAGTTAGGTCACAATGACACTCGTAGCCGTGAGCACACCTCTGGCCGTCGCCGGGTGCAGGACACGAGGCCGCGCCGCCGCTGGAGCCCCGGTGCCCGACGGTATGAGCGTGTCGCAGATACAAGCGTCAATGTTGCCTGACTAGTTAGCCGACAGTTAGGTCACAATGACACTCTTAGCCGTGAGCACACCTCTGGCCGTCGCCGGGTGCAGGACACGAGGCCGCGCCGCCGCTGGAGCCCCGGCGCCCGACGGTATGAGCGTGTCGCAGATACAAGCGTCAATGTTGCCTGAATAGTTAGCCGACAGTTAGGTCACAATGACACTCTTAGCCGTGAGCACACCTCTGGCCGTCGCCGGGTGCAGGACACGAGGCCGCGCCGCCGCTGGAGCCCCGGCGCCCGACGGTATGAGCGTGTCGCAGATACAAGCGTCAATGTTGCCTGACTAGTTAGCCGACAGTTAGGTCACAATGACACTCTTAGCCGTGAGCACACCTCTGGCCGTCGCCGGGTGCAGGACACGAGGCCGCGCCGCCGCTGGAGCCCCGGCGCCCGACGGTATGAGCGTGTCGCAGATACAAGCGTCAATGTTGCCTGACTAGTTAGCCGACAGTTAGGTCACAATGACACTCTTAGCCGTGAGCACACCTCTGGCCGTCGCCGGGTGCAGGACACGAGGCCGCGCCGCCGCTGGAGCCCCGGCGCCCGACGGTATGAGCGTGTCGCAGATACAAGCGTCAATGTTGCCTGACTAGTTAGCCGACAGTTAGGTCACAATGACACTCTTAGCCGTGAGCACACCTCTGGCCGTCGCCGGGTGCAGGACACGAGGCCGCGCCGCCGCTGGAGCCCCGGCGCCCGACGGTATGAGCGTGTCGCAGATACAAGCGTCAATGTTGCCTGACTAGTTAGCCGACAGTTAGGTCACAATGACACTCTTAGCCGTGAGCACACCTCTGGCCATCGCCGGGTGCAGGACACGAGGCCGCGCCGCCGCTGGAGCCCCGGCGCCCGACGGTATGAGCGTGTCGCAGATACAAGCGTCAATGTTGCCTGACTAGTTAGCCGACAGTTAGGTCACAATGACACTCTTAGCCGTGAGCACACCTCTGGCCGTCGCCGGGTGCAGGACACGAGGCCGCGCCGCCGCTGGAGCCCCGGCGCCCGACGGTATGAGCGTGTCGCAGATACAAGCGTCAATGTTGCCTGACTAGTTAGCCGACAGTTAGGTCACAATGACACTCTTAGCCGTGAGCACACCTCTGGCCGTCGCCGGGTGCAGGACACGAGGCCGCGCCGCCGCTGGAGCCCCGGCGCCCGACGGTATGAGCGTGTCGCAGATACAAGCGTCAATGTTGCCTGACTAGTTAGCCGACAGTTAGGTCACAATGACACTCTTAGCCGTGAGCACACCTCTGGCCGTCGCCGGGTGCAGGACACGAGGCCGCGCCGCCGCTGGAGCCCCGGCGCCCGACGGTATGAGCGTGTCGCAGATACAAGCGTCAATGTTGCCTGACTAGTTAGCCGACAGTTAGGTCACAATGACACTCTTAGCCGTGAGCACACCTCTGGCCGTCGCCGGGTGCAGGACACGAGGCCGCGCCGCCGCTGGAGCCCCGGCGCCCGACGGTATGAGCGTGTCGCAGATACAAGCGTCAATGTTGCCTGACTAGTTAGCCGACAGTTAGGTCACAATGACACTCTTAGCCGTGAGCACACCTCTGGCCGTCGCCGGGTGCAGGACACGAGGCCGCGCCGCCGCTGGAGCCCCGGCGCCCGACGGTATGAGCGTGTCGCAGATACAAGCGTCAATGTTGCCTGACTAGTTAGCTAACAGTTAGGTCACAATGACACTCGTACCCGGGAACGCGCCTCCGGCCGTCGCCGGGTGCAGGAACGATGGAGCAGGTGGTAACGGTGAGGCGGAGATGCGCTGAGGGGTTCGCCAGGGTTGTATTTTCTCCCCAATCCTCTTTATTTTGCTCTCGAGTTTGCAACTGAGGGAATAGTATCTAAGTAATCAATGTGAAACCCCTGAACAACATACGTTATGTTGATGATACCATACTGATAGCGTCCAAGCTAGAAGATCTCTAAAACCTTGTGGATCACATCAGGAAAACTAATTTCATGATAGTCTTGTAATTTTTATTTACTTAAGATAGAAGGTAGAAAGTAAGAAGTGCAAAGCGTAGCTTAGGATTCGGCTAGCGTTATTAATTATTAATACCTATACAATAAGATCAACTATTTAAAAGCAAACTATACGTGCAATGTTTAATAACTTTTTATTATTATTTCATTTATTTACTCAAATTTATATTTGTAGGATTCATATGATACAAAGCGAAGTAAATGAATGACAATGCAAAATCAGCTTCAGAATTAATGATTTATATAGAAATCACTTACGACGGCTTTGCTTACATGGAGCGATGCTTGCCAATTCAGCAAGATTAAATTTTTTTGGCTTTGAAAAGTTCTTAATTTGGTTTTTTCTTACCTCACAGATATAACGGTTGCAGAATCTATAATTTCTTTAGCAATAAATTACAATTTTTAAACTTGAGTGCTAAATAAAATAACTTAAGAACCTCCAAGGAAGAAAAAAACATCTTAACAGCTCAGGATAAAATCAAATCATTCAATGCTAAAACTATATTAAAGCGAAAAACCAACGAACTTGAAACATGGGTGGGTGTCGTTTGACAATAAACAACGATAGATGGCGTCAGCATACCCTCCGAGTATGAAAAAGTAAGCGGTCACTAATTTCGTGGACCTTAATTAGGGTCTTGGTGGCATAATTGGTAATGCGGCTGCATTGGCCCGGATTGCCAGAGGAGACGTAGGTTCGAATCCTGCCTAAGGCCTGCGATTTTTTTTCGCTTTATATAGTTTGAATTTCGTACAGAGGTTTGTGTTAAAATTAAAAAAATATTCAATGCTAAACTTCATTTTGTGTTCAACTTCTCTGACACGCTTTTTTTTAAATGTTTAGTGCCATTTGCCACTTTTTATCTATATCAACTGACGGTCTCTTCAATGGTCGGTCGAATTCAAACTAAAAAGAGGAATAAAATGTAACTAGCAAATGACTTGATTATTGACGTCTCAAAAATGGACCACGTTTTTTTATAATGAACAAGCACATCCATCGCCATTTTTTTTTTATTGTTGTGTCGAACCTTTTTAAATTGAATTGTGTTACATACATATATCCTTTTTCTTATTCCCAGAACTCCCTGAGTAAAGCTACAATCCACAGTTTGAAAATCACTGAGATAGAGCAAAGGTTCGTTTATAGGTTGATCTTGGACTTGTAAATACAGGACAACCTGTTAAAATAACCATATTTTTCTTTTCCTTTCAGTACCTATAATTAAACTACTCGGAAAAATCAATACTGGCCATTTACTTTCCAAAGCGTTTTATTTTTAAATGTTACTACCTAAATTTTGACTGTGTAATAATTATACTCTTAAAAAGTGATGTGCTAAAAACAGTTAAAATTTTCCTAAAAAATAAAATAGGTACGGAAGCGTAATATTTAAAAAAATATCTATATGCCAAATCTTGCTTAACTTATTATTTAGGTACTTACCTGGTTTCATACTTACCACTTCCCCGGAGACTGCCGCTGAGGCCGCGCCCAGCTGCCCTGACAAAAACAAAGTAACTATTAAAATCTATTTTTACAATAACGCATAAAAACTAAAGAGTCGATTGATAACGTATACCTACCTACCTACTAATATAATAAACGGGTTTTTACGGCTGTGTGTTCATTATTGTTTGTTTATGAAATTATATAGTCTTCTTCAGACTTCAAAGAAAATACCAAATTTCATCAAAATCGTTCTGCAGCTTGGTTGTGAAAAGGAAAACGTTTCGATCAGGCAAACCAAACGCTTGTTTACTAGTGGAAAATGTCAGAGCGAAATAAAATTAATTTAAAAATGAACGCAATGGAAATAAGAATACTTTGGTAGTCACAAGTCTAACCTAACCTAAACTACGTAATGTTAAAAAAATCCTGAAAACATCATGGTTTCAGCAGAAAGCAGAGTTATGCGTTAAAAGATATGAAATTCAATGAAACGATATATTCTATGAAGTGTAATTCGATAAAATGATGGGTTACCTTTTTTTTCACATGTATCTTTTCGCATACTAACGATTTGTCTAGCGATAAATATGTACTTTTTTTGGTCTAAATATAAGAATAGAATTTTCATCGAATACCGTATGTCGAATATCCTATAATGTATAACTCTGTTATTCCGAATATTGTATACCCTAATAAATGGTGCCCTGGCGCTGTGGAAATTGTAGCCCCGCCCCCGTCCTTGCGCAAGAAAGCCCAAGCACCGGAGCTCGCCTCCGTAGCTTCGGCGTTGTGGTCGTATTCGGCGACGAGCCTAAATCGCCTCGGCTCAATGGTCCGCTTTCTTACAGCGGGCGGGGCTGCCCTCCCTCCGTGCCTACGGCTTTTTATACATTTCACAAGACCACGTGAAAAAGGGGTTGACGGATTCGTTTCTGTGCCTTTTTTTGAGTTTGTTATTTACGAAGGAAAAGCCAATTTTTGTTTTATAAGTACACAAGGATTAAAATCATTCCCACATTATTTGAATCCTTGGACATTTTTGATGTGTGTTTTTTAAATGATACAACCTCTGGGTAGTGATTCTTTCAAAAGCAAAGATGAGCAAACGCAGGAGTGAATGTCCAAGAGGCGAGTTTAAGTAGTCCCGTGCGATTTTCCCTTAGCGATAATTAGGTCTCACAGAAACTTTTGTCAAAACTTACCTTGCAAAAGCTTGCTTGGTCGGATATCCGCCGTTTTTGATTTGTTCTACAGTTAAAGCAATATGATTTTACCAAAAGACTCCAGAGGGCTTATTGTCTAACGCACTCGCAATAGTAACCGGCTTCAAAGTGGAGCAATTGTTTTCATTTTGTATGCAGACAAGCCTTCGATTTTCAAAATGAAAATGATCGTGATTGCGAGTGCGTTAGACAATAAGCCCTCTGGCCCTGTTACCTCATGATTTTCAGAAGGAGACCTCGTTTGACTGCGTATGTAATCCTATTCAGTAGGGTCTTTATAATTGTCCAGTCATTTATCACAAATAACAAATTATAGCGTAGTCACATACATAAACTCACGCCTTCATTCCCAGAGTGTAGTAGGCAGAGCTTCAGAATTACCTACAACTTTAAATACTTGTTGATAATACTGTAACCATATTTTGCACAATAAGACTAAAAAAATTACCAGCGTATTAGTGACAGGTTGCAAGCCCATCGCCTAACAATACTACAAGCCTATATTCCCGTAGTCGCTTCTTACAACATCCTAAGGAAGACATGGAGTGGCACTATTCTAACCCGGCAACCACTCGGAGTATGGCGTAGTTAGTCTTGTTAAATTCTTGAGGAGTCATATTTGCTTTACAAATCAAAGTTTAGGATATACTTAATCTATCTCTATCTATATATATAAAAGGCTAAACTGACTGACTGACATATCAACGCACAGCCGAAACTACTGTACCTAGAAACTTGAAATTTGGTACATGGGTTCCTTTCATGATGTAAGTGAGCACTAAGAAAGGATTTTCCGAAAATCGACCCCCAACGGGAAGAAATGGGGGGAGTAGCGGGAAACTAATTCTACGCGTACGAAGTCGCGGGCGTCCTCTAGTAACGTCTAAAACGTCAATATTTTAGTTGTTTCACGGATATGACAGAGGCTCCAAGGTCGTAAATTGGATTTTTATAAAGGCATGGAGTAAAACATTTACTAAAATGGCGGGTAGCCAACATTTTGCAAGGTATACTTAGGGCTGATTTTTCTTTGTCATATGAAAGATAAGCACAGAGCTACAATTTACCTGCGCCTCTATTCCCGACGGTAAAAACCATATCGTAGTTGACCTGTTATGGTATTGTTATGACGTCAGACGCCATTACTGTCAAGTAAATAAGAGCTATCAAAACGGTGACAATACGATAACAGATCAAAAACGATATTGTTTTTACCGTGTTGAATAGAGGCCCTGACAGATAGTGTTATCTGGAGATTGAAAAATCAGCCCTTAATGCATAATTTTACTGAATGATTGTCAACGTTTTGATAGGTCTTATTAACTCTACAGTAAGGATAGCCGAGTAAAATTCAAAACGCTGATAATAGTGGTAAAATCAATGTTGAATATGGCCTCTGAATCCGTTAATGTTGCATTTTAGCGTTTTTATTCTATTTTCTACGAAATGAACCTCTAGCGCGCGCGCGTTGAACTCTATTGTATTAGACATCTTCGACTTCAATTAGATTTCAAGATTGTAGATCAGCGCTTCTATTCTAGGCGGTATAAACGATATCGTTGTTATGGTATTGTTATGACGTCAGACGCCATTACTGTCAAGTGAGCTATCAAAACGGTGACAATACGATAACAGATCAAAAATGATATTGTTTTTACCGTGTTGAATAGAGGCCCAGGAGTTATGTTCTAATCGGTAAAACCTAACTGCTTTTGACATGTTATTTTATTTTCATCGTTATTATTATTCTTATGTAATTGACAGTAATGGCGGCCAAGTTAAAACAACACAATAACACAATTTAATCGATTTTTGAAATTGGACACTACAAAAGTCATTTTTTTAGATTTCGTCTGTTACATAATAAAGCAATCGAAACAAATGAGGATATATGCTATTATATACACCGTGCCCGAGACGTTCCCGAAGGATTTTAACCATCGATTCTAGACCCTATTTGGAGTATTTAATCTGGTATAACATGTAGTCCAATAACGCATAATTTCCGAGATTTTTATTATTTAAAAAACAATTCCATAGTTAATTTAATTCGAACCTAAACCTAAAGCATTATTTACTAAGAAAGATTCATGTTGTAAGTAGCAATATCATCAACGTACAACATAAATTAATTTAAACAATTTGTTAGTAAATAATGCTTTAAGTTAAGGTGACAGAGTTCAAATTAAATTAACTATGGAATTGTTTTTTTAAATAATAAAAATCTCGGAAATTATGCGTTATTGGACTACATGTTATACCACATTATATACTCCAAATAGGGTCTAGAATCAATGGTTAAAATCCTTCGGGTACGTCCCGGGCACGGTGTATAGAGAGAGAGGGGTAAGATATTTATTTATAAGTGAAATTACAAATATCACATTTTAACAGTAGCTTATATTAAAAGTTTGACTGTATCTTCATTATCATCACCATTTCAGCCGAAACGTCCACTGCTAGACATAGGCCTCCCCCAAGGTTTGTTCAAGGTTGCATCCATAGGTTTTCCGCAACCTTGGCCACGTCGTCGGTCCACCTTGTTAGAGGTATACTCACGCTGCGTCTTCTGGTACGCGGACGCCACTCAAGAACTCTTCGACCCATCGGCCAACTGTTCTGCGAGCTATGTGCCCCGCACATTTCCACTTAAAGGTGCGTCAAAAACAATGCCATGTTGTAACTATGACCCCGTCTTTTGTATACGCAACGACACTGTATTTTACGCAGCGGGGGGGTCGCACCTTAAGTCTAGCAATCCATAGCAAGTAAATTGGCCGCTATTCTTTTTTTTTTGAATATGACCCGAGGGTTTATTGTCTAACGCACTCGCACTCACGATCGTTTTCATTTTGAAAATCGAAGGCTTGTCTGCGTACAAAATGAAAACAATTGCTCCACTTTGAAGCCGATTGCGATTGCGAGTGCTTTAGACAATAGCCCCTCTGATTCCTTTACCGAACGCGGCATTTCGCGTTCGGTGACGCTTCCACTCACAAACGGACACTAACTATATGTGACACTGTACGAAAGGAAATGTTGAAAACTATTAAAGTATTTGCCGTGTGGTGCCGGGTTTAGAATGTTGCCACTCCATGTCTTCCCGTGGATGTCGTAAGAGACGACTAAGGGACTAAAGGCTGTGTAGTGCTGTTAGGCGATGGGTTTGCAACCTGTCACTAATACACTGGATAACATCTTAGCCTGGTTGTGCAAAATGTGGTCACAGAATTATCAACAAGTTTTTGGAGTTGTTGGTGAGTCTGTGGCTCTGCCTACCCCACTCTGGGAATGAAGGCGTGAGTTTATGTTGTTGTTGTATTAAAGTATTTCTATAAAAGTTTGTACATCATCAATGACAACATTTTCAACAGTATTAAATCTACCATGTTCATACAGTTTCACAACTTTAATGTTCACTCGCGCGCACCTAATGTAAACAACGCAAAGTCCGCGCTGAGATAGCACGAAGCGGTCCGGGACACACAGCTAGAGCGCGGCGGGAACGCGGCGGGAGCGCGACGGGAGCGCGGCGGGTGCGCGGCGGGAACTGTCGGCGGCGGCTGTTACGTGCCAAGGGCTGCATGGCAAGTGCCTGCACCTGGCTTGCGTAAAGCGCACGCTACCCCGGCCAGTCTGCGGGAGGGGCGGAGGCGGAGGCGGCTGAAGCGGCGGCAGCATTCACCGAAACTAGTAGTATAGGATAGGATATACGTAGGTAATATTTGTAGTTCGCCAGCGATGCGACTCACACCCGTATTCACAAACAATACTTAAGGGATCCTTCACTGAGTAAGCTGCGTTCAATACAGCTTTGTGATTGGTCCTTTTTGACCGATCTTTTGTTTATTAGACGATTTGAACCACCTGTGCGTTCGTGAGCACTGTGAGACCTCATAGTATAGTTTGTGAATTCAAAAATTCAAAAAATTCAAAATTCAAAATGTTTATTCAGTTAATAGGCCACATGAGGGCTCTTTTATACGTCGGTAACATGAGTGAATCTACCAGCGCTTCGGACAAGACCATCATTGCGGAGAAGAAGCGCCGCAAGAAACTCCAGCAGAAGGTCATTTTTTCAATAATAATAACAAAATAATACTTAAAAGTAAGTTACATTAAGTAATAATAAGGTAATAAAGTAATAAACAATAAATTCTTAAAACTAGCAAAGATAAAATTATTACAAATGTAAGGTCAATAAACCTTAAACTAATAATAAAGACTATGAGAACAACACGACGAGGTCTCTACGTCAAAAGCCATAACTAGGTAGAATGATTAATTTAACAAAAAGTCCTTGCATACGTGAACAGACCGGACCCCACAAACAGCACCCGTTCACGAGTATGACGCGTATCTCAGCCATCGCCTCTCTCAACCATGTGTTCGGGAAAGTGGCGACCCGATCAACGACGCCGCCGTAAGCAGAGACCTTTAAGCGAGCATGTCATGCTCATGCTGCCGGACAACCAACATAAAAGTAATATTGTGTGAAACAGCTGTCCGGTGAGAAACATCACAGTGTGTTCTCATTTATCATTCAGATGAGAGTGTTCATCACTCTATACTAGGAGTTCAGGACCTGAAGAGGACCTGCTCCAAACGCGGCGGACGCGGCGGATGCGGCGGATTTAAAAGCGTCTTGTACACACAAGAACTAGTAAAGTTAAAAAAATAATAATACAGACAGTGAAGATAAAATTTAGTGCTTGAATACGCAGTTTGCTTAAAGGCTATGTTAATCAAGGTACAAATATTGTAACTATCGTAGATACTACTTAAAGACATCTTGGTCACTAATGAAGTCATTTACAGTGTAATATGCCCTACCCAACAAGCAGCGCTTGATGTGAGACTTAAATTTATTGAACGGCATATTGACGATATCAGATGGTATCTTGTTGTAAAAACGTATACAGTTCCCCGCAAACGAAGTGCTTACCTTACGGAGACGGTGACCTGGAATAGCGAGCTTATCCCTGTTTCTAGTATTTAAATTATGAACGTCGCGGTTATGCCTAAACTCATGTATGTGTTTACGTACATACATGATATTCTCAAAGATATATTGAGACGCGACTGTAAGAATATTGACTTCTTTAAATATACCCCTAAGCGAAACACGAGACCCTGATTGATAAATTGCACGTACAGCCCGCTTCTGTAGTACAAAGATGATTTGGATGTCAGCCGCTTTTCCCCATAGCAAAATTCCGTAGCTCATAACACTATGGAAATAACTATAGTACACAAGTCTCGCCGTCTCGACGTCAGTCAGTTGTCGAATCCGCTTTACCGCATAAGCCGCCGAACTTAGTTTACCTGCAAGTGTGGATATATGCGCACTCCATTGCAGTTTCGAGTCCAGAGTGACACCTAAAAATACTGTTCTATGTTCAAAGTCCAGTGTCTCATCCTTCAGTCGTATTCTATCCGCATTCATACTTTTCACGTTGGACAGAGAAAATTTAATGCACTTGGTTTTTTTGGCATTTAAAAGTAAGTTGTTGGCTGTAAACCAGTCAACAATTGTAGACAACGCAACATTGATGTCATTAAAATTATTCTGTTTCCTATCCGCTTTGAATATAAGAGAGGTATCGTCAGCAAACAAGACTATTTGAAATGAAATGAAATGAAATAAAATTTATTTGGAACTTAAAACACTTAAAATAATACAATTTGCTCAATTAAATCAACTTATTCTAGATATCATATTTATCGCGTACTACATACGGGAGATCGTTAATATAGATTAAAAATAAGAACGGGCCTAGAATAGAGCCTTGAGGCACTCCCATAGCAACAGATGAACCAGAGCATTGTGTTCTGTTAATGTCTACCCGCTGAGTTCTGTGAGCAAGGTAAGATGTAATAAGATCAAGTGCACCGTTTTTGATGCCATAGTAGCTTAACTTCCGCACTAACATAATATATAATGTTTTAGAATCTAAATAATAAGCCCCTCTATTAATACAAACAAACATAAAAATTCATATGAAAACTTTGATTCTGAATATCATTAATGCCACCTAGCGTTCAATAGAAAAACTAGTTTTAAACTTAATTAGGACACGTTTCAGCTATCGTACGGTAGATAGCGCTAATGACCAACCAACCAACCTGTGATAGGAGTGTAACAAAGTCGATATCAAGGTATTGATTCTTTCGATGCAGCATACTATAATTGATTTAAAATTTGCGAAATATTTGCCATAATAGTAGTTTACAGTTCTTTCAGTGGTACATCTACTGGACAACAGATGGCGTACATAACCAATTTCAAATTATTTTAAAATACAAATAATAAGGTGATGGTGAAGGTGAAGGTGCCATTGGATAAGTTTATATACGAAAATAGAAAAACCAGTTTTAAAACTATATCTATTCTAAATTACACCTTGATTGCGTGAGCCATTCCTGAGAAAAAGGGTCTTGCTTGACAGACCGACGGACAGACGGACAGACGGACAGATGGATACACGGACAGACGGACAGATAGGAGTGTAACAAAGTCGATATCAAGGTATTGATACTACCAATGAAGGATACTTACTATAATTGATTTAAAATTGGCGACTTCGTCACCATAAGGGTCAAATCACACCGAGACGCGACGCGACGCGACACCACAAAATAGCTAGGAACAGAAATCAATGTACATACAAAGTGCGCTCGAGCAACGCACACATAGACACTGCTCACGGACACGACATCTCGGACCGGTTGGGACCAGTGCGGGTTTTAGTGTCATTCGACAGGTTTAGGTCTAAAACGGATAGGGCAATATAAATTGTGTAACTAAGGTAATCCGTTTAGAAGTAATTAGGGATTTTCGATAATCAAATTTGTAATAACATAACAATGACATTAAAATAAAAATATTTTAGTTATTATTAATTTATATTTACATTCTTCCCGTTTAATTCTCAACGATAAATCAAACAACTAGATACTTACGAGTGCCACTACCACGATAGTTTTTTGTGCATAAGAGCATAAGCCATAGTTGACAACCATAGAGCGACCGCCGAGCGTAGGTATGAAAAGTGAAGTAGAATTAAGAATACCTACGCGAAGTCACTGGCCTCTTCTAGTATCGTCGCGTCGCGTCGCGTCTCGGTGTGAACTGGGTAGTGATTCTCTCATAAGCAAAGGTGAGCGAACGCAGGAGTGATGTCCAAGCGGCGAGTTTAAGTAGTCCCGTCAAAACGATCAAAACACATTTTAGCGCGTGTATTCAATTTGGCAGCATGGCTTCTCGAACGTATAAGGCTGCCTAATTGAGAATGCACGCGCTAATATGTGTTTTGCTCGCTCTGACGGGACTACTTATACTCGCCGCTTGGACTTCACTCCTGCATTCGCTCACCTTTGCTTTTGAGAGAATCAATACCCTGACCACAATACTAGTTTACCGTTCTGTCAGTAACTCTTTGGTCAGTAGTACGTCTACTGGACAACAGATGGCGTATATAACACCTTTCTTAATGGTCTAGCTAGAATCATCTGTGTATACTGTTAAATAAATAAAAACAATTAATAAAGAAGTAGCCGTTTAACAATTTCATACGCCGCATTAGCCACGATGTTAAAGTAACGCGGTAGAACAGTCATTTCATTATATATTTTTATTTCGTGTTAAACGGACAAGTTCGCCTCTGTACATAGCTTTTGTGTTTCTGTTTCTTTTTTTAGTTTGATATTTTACGTTTGTGCAATAAAGAGTCTACATATTATTTATTTAGTTAGCTATATACCTATCTATGGTTACATTTACCAACTAATTGATTTTTCCGAAAACATAAGTAACTTATTTTCTAGCACATGTATTAATTTTAGGGTTTTGTTCCTTAAGTAGTTTTTGAAATAAAGCGGAGCTTAATAAAGCTTATGTCGGAGTTTTCCACTTTGAACTGTTTTATGCACAAAATTATTTCAATATCTATAATTCAGACCCAGCGGCGACTGGTGAAGCATGGAGGATGGGCAAATCAAATTTAATGATATTCATACTTTCATTGAAATTGCGTCCACTGTTAAACAGCTTGAATTCACCCTCTGCCGGTAGATGGCTCTACGTGTATTTTAAATCACGCAATCGTTTGTCCAACCCCGATAACATAAGTCTGTTCTAAGTTATAACATTCAACACTGAATTTATGAAATATTGTCTCCCTTGAAACTACCTAAGCAGGGATATTTATTTTTGAAAAGTCGACCCTATGAATGCCAGTAGGGTTGATTAATGTTTTGACAAGAGTTGAGGTGAATGAGTACACACACAGTACACACACAGCTACATGAAGTACTAAAAAGTGAATGAATGCAATGCAATTAATAACACATATATATGTATGTATTTTAATAGGAATAAAAAAACCGGTCAAGTGCGAGTCGGGCTCGCGCACCGAGGGTTCCGTATTGAAGATAATATGCTTGGTAATCGCAAAAGAAAATACTCATTTTGTTATAAGCTTTATTTTCCAGTCAATAAGGTCGATTTTGAGTAGCCTAAATTTTAATACAGGTTTTCTTAGTTTTTTTGTTATTTCTCAAAAACTGTAAATAATGAACACTTTATTTTATTTTTCCCAGAAAATATAAGTAATTATCTATACGCCAGGATTTTTTTCAGAATTTTTGATTAATAAACTTCGGAGATAAGGAGTGGGGAACGGTAATTTTTTGTACATTTTTGGCTATAAATCAAAAAGTACATCACAGAAAATTTAAAAAAAAATTGTTTTGAAATGTGCAGATTAAGACCTTTCATATGACACCCACCCATTTGCTATAATCGAACCACTTTAATTCCCCCCATTCTAGACCCCTTTTCAATTATTAATAAAATTAATTTCATATTTTTTTTACTACAAATAGATGCGGGCAAGCAAGTTGTACAACTATGCCTTTCAAGTTGATAGCATTTGTAGTTGCTGAGAAAACCTGCTGTGACATACAGACAGACAGACAGACAACGAAGTCTCACCATAAGGGTTCCTTTTGTACCAATTTGGTACGGAACCCTAAAAATAGCCTTTATTAGGCAGCAAAAATTTTTTTTTTTTACTTTCTTGCACTGGGCGGGGCGTTACGGAAAACAAGCATTCGGCCCACCCGGATGGTAAGCGGCTATCTGCTATACTAGAAGTAGGTCATAGCCTGCAATACTAGAAGTAGGTACCTCATGCACGCAGTCAAGCGTTCAAAAACCTAACTCCCTTTTTGAAGAACACACGGCAGTCCCCAGTGAAAACGTCGGCATTGAGCTCATTCCACATTAGGAGTGATCGCGTTAGGAAAATCCTTTGAAACCTTACTGTCACGACCACTTACCACCAAGTGCAATGTGTCTGTAGGCACCCTGACCGAAATAAAATATTTAATTAACCATAAGAAAATATTGGTTAATTCCGTGATAAAAAACTTAAATAAACATACTAATGTATTTTATCTTTTTAAGCAGCAGAGGTAATTAAATCATAAAATACCAATGTGTACACTATACTTTTAACACAAAAAGAAGCTTAATAATACAGCTAAAGAAGAATTTCATAAAGACGCTGTACTTGGTAATCGCCTGAAGCCTACCTAACTTCTCTAAAGGCGTGATAATTATATCTTTTCTTCGACAAAGATTGAAAGTCGTTATTTTTTTAGGATACTAAGGGCTGATTTTTCAATCCCCAGATAAAGCTATCCGGTAGATAAATTTTAGCTCTGTCCTTTTGTTTCATATGATTTAAGAAAAGGATAGTAATACATTTAACTGACGGATAGTTTTATCTGGAGATTGAAAAATCAGCCCTAAATACTAAATAAGCTTTGACCACAAACTAATAACAATGTGGTAAAAGTTTTACTTCTTATGGAAAACTATGGATATTAAAAATCTTTTGACAAGATTTAGCTTAATTAATGCGCGTTTTCTATTTTAAAACAATAGTTGAACTAGACCGCATTCACTTGTCATGCGCCCACTGACAAAATTACGAATTGATGGACAAATTTACAAATTCCTGTTCTGCTCGCCCAAGCGCTATGAGACTTTCAAACGAATAGAAGACTAATAACCCCAGCGTAAGGTTGCATTTAAATGATTAAAAGTATCTCGCGTAGCTCCACAATAATACCAATAAAATACATTCAGCATCAATACTTTATAGATCAAAACGGCCCGCTAGTCAAAGTGATGTTGCACGGTTGCAATGTTTGATCGAAAAACCAATTAGTGGCCCGGGACGGCGCGGACGCTACCACAATAGACTGCCAGCGTCATTTATATCATGTTATATATACTATACAGATAGAAACACTGTCTGCTGAACGGACATGGATATTACTTTGTTAAAACATGACAAGAACGTTTTTATTAACTTCTCACTCTGAAAACTCTCAAAATTAAAAGGTTTTTTAATTAGCTAAGTTAATTCATTAATAAATTATTTTGGTTCGTTCTTTGGTCAAATGTTTCATGACGTTAACGGAGTGCGTTCGAATTAATTTAAATGTACGATTATAGATGTACGGCGGCACTCGGAGTCAGATGCTCGCAATGATTATTACTTAAGCAGTTCCTTACTGACGAAATTCAAAACTCAAATTCAAAATTCAAAATATTTTAGTAAATTGGCCACATGAGGGCTCTTTTACACGTCGGTAATATAGAGTGAATCTACTAGACGACGACTTTTCATATGGTCTAAGATCCGAATAGGAGACGCCCTTCACCCAGCTGTTTATTCGATAAAAAGTATTTTATATCAAATTTAATATGGCAAGTAATATATTGCGAATAGGTTGACTGAAAATGTTCAGTCCAGAACAGACCATAATTTAAAAAAAACTTTTTTTTTAACTTGCTATTGCTTGTTTAATAGACCAATTACATACTTATAGAAAGTTGCGCGATTAACTGCGAAAACTACAGCTTCAGAAAGTCACATAATTAGATGGAAATGATTCTGACACAAGTAAATTTCATTTAAATTTAATTTAAATTTTCCGTTACTTATGTTACATGTCAAAATTATAGTACTTTTTAGAAATTAAACGATTTAACCTTAGTAACTTTCGCTTTTGAAACTTTCAGAATATTGCAGTTTAAGTGAAATTTTCACTTTTGAAACTTAAAGGCCGCCCATCACTAGGCAGGAGGGTACGATCTGTCGCAACGATTATTCGAGTTGCTTATTTGAATAGTGAAGGTCAATGATCTCTTAACCTTCACCCAGATATAAAGGGTCGGCACCCTTCGTACACAATAAGGCTGCGGCTCCACTGACGCGGAGATGAGCGGAGTGGAGATGAGCTGTGCCAATATTAACCAATAGAATCTAAACTAACATTTCAACATTTTATTTTACCCCTTTGTTGGCGTGACTAATATGTATGTTCATGCCAAATTACAGCTTTCTAGTACTAAGAGTCTCTGAGCTAGACTGCGGACAGACGGACGGACGGACGGACGGACGGACATGGCGAAACTATAAGGGTTCCTAGTTTGACTACGGAACCCTAAAAAGTCGGTAGGGTTTTTAGGAGTACATGAAATTCGATTAAAAAATTTACGATTAAATAATGCAGTTGAAATGCGCTCTTTGCGTAGTATTTGTGGTGTGAAACTGATTGATAGAGTAAGGAATGAAAAGGTCAGAGAGTAATATGGACTAAAATATGATAACCGCCATCAATAGGCGCATTTTTCAGATTGTGTTATATTACAGTGGATTTCTAAAACGTAACATCGAAATATTATAATACCTACTGGGCGGCACTACGGAACCCTCGGTGCGCGACAACGATACGCACTAGACGCGGTTTTTTTTAGTAAGACTACCTACCGTTTTATAATGCTACCAATTTCAATTAGGTTTCTTGTACGATATAAGTGCGTCTCTTAATAGACTAGAATTACCAAGCGGTAAACAAGTCTGAGACCAGCTGCGCCGCCATTAAACCACAACTCTATTACATTAATCAGGCATATTGATACTACAAATTGAAATTGGCTATCTGTTTGTGGCTGTTCTATTTCCGCCGGCGGAGTGGCGCCGCCTCCCTGCGGCTCACCTCTAAATTCTGGGGTCCTAGTGAAAATGGGTGTAAGTCTCCCGAAGATCAAGTGAAAAAGGGTGTAAGTCTAGTACACTCCGTTTATGTACATGCCCTTTTGTAGACCAAGTTAAGTCTACTTATACCCTCTTTCACTAGGTACCCAGAATTATCCATTACCTTTCTGTATATTTCAGCATTAAATCTTAAAGTTTGAAAACTACGAAGTAACCGTTTTTTTATTCAAGTGCTTAAAAATGTACCTAACCAAGTTTTTCGCCAAGTCTAAGATTGCAAGGTCCCGTTAATTGGCCAAGTCACAATTTAAGTTTCAGGCTTGTACAATTTTATCTAAATAGTTATTATTATTAAAACTGTGTTAAGAGCTTCCTCAAAAAATATATACTTCCTATCAACATCGAAAACATTCAAGACTCGGGAAAAATAGTAATTACGCTCTCAGTTCATCACACAATAGGTATCTGCCGTTACCGGAAATTTAACGGGAGCGCGGCGCTAAGCTGTCTGCAACGTCAAAGTAAGTAGTTGGTGTCTTTGACTTTGATGTACGAGAAAATAATAGTTCAACTGATCAACAAGTTAGTTATGAAAATGGCACAAAAACCTAAAACAAGATGAGACTTTCGCAAACTGAAATGAGAACGATGCTAGGATGTTGACAAAGAAAAAAGGTTCTTCTCAAAACAGCCTGTACTTATACTTATCCTTGGAAATTTCGGATTTATTATTTAAATGGAGTGATTTATTTGCCGTTGACAAATAATCAAAAATAATCGTTTATTATATTATAAAAGAGCGTATGGGGAGTTTCAAAAAAATAGCACACCTTTGACTTTTTCTTCAGATTTGGGAAAAAAAATGCACGTTGGTCGGGATCATCAATCTGAACAAGAAAAAATAGTACTCCTGATATGTCCCCAAAAATATGTATGGTATTGTCCGTTTTGTTACCAAGAAACATATCAGGAGTACTATTTTTTCTTGTTCAGAATGATGATCCCGACCAACGTGCATTTTTTTTCCCAAATCTGAAGAAAAAGTCAAAGGTGTGCTATTTTTTTGAAACTCCCCGTATATTTTTTTTCATAAAAGCGCGAATTAAATTTATACATGACATGACACATATTTATTGAAAAATGTATCCAAATAGGTACGTCGGTTAATAAAAAATATCCGAAAAGGTACATTAAAAAAATGTATACGAGTATATCGACTGTAATCGCTTTGACATTGCTATCGGTACGAAAACAACACTATTTTTAAATCTCGCCGTCAATAGGTAAATGTGATGACGCTGTGTGCTATCATGTATCTTTCCGCTACGTATAGTTATATACAACATTAGCAAAAAACGGCAAAAAAAAACACGTTTGTTGTATGGGAGCCCCCTTTAAATATTTATTTTATTCTGTTTTTAGTATTTGTTGTTATAGCGACAACAGAAATACATCTTCTGTGAAAATTTCAACTATCTAGCTATCACGGTTCGTCAGATACAGCCTGGTGACAGACAGACAGACGGACAGCGGAGTCTTAGTAATAGCGTCCCGTTTTTACCCTTTGGGTACGGAACCCTAAAAAGAGAAAGTGAAATAATAAAGGGGTCAACAAGAAACGTTGTTTTTCAACATGGTTTTTCTTTTGTTGTATCGTAAAAAAACGGTAAAATATACAAGCGTCAAATTTGGTCAAGTGTCGGTAGGGCTCGCGCAGATTCGATTCGAAATCGAATTCAAATTACTGTGCGGCGGTACGGAAAGGAGGGCGGTGCGCGAGTCATATTCGCACTTGACCGGTTTTTGATAACCTTTGCTAGTGTCATCTGCAGGAATAAGGTTTCCCCTCTATTTCGCTACTCGCCCAATTGATTGCCTTCTCCCGCCATCGCCAGTCGCTTTGAAATCAAGTCACAAGGCGAAACCCCGCATGACGGAGCTCCTATTCCTGAGCGGTTTGCCTTTCGAGCATACGAAGTTACCTGACAAATAAACGAAATAGGAATGCGCCGCACGCCGCCGCCTCCGATAATCCGATCTCAGTGCGTTTGCCGTTTAAGTCGTCGCCATACTGAAACAGTAATGCCACAGCCAATAAGCTAGACGTGCAGGGCTAATCTATTCACTCTATATCAAAATATGTCTGTATTTTTTAATTTTGTGTGAGTGATTTATATGTATAACCATGTCAACTTACAAACTTTACATAGTGTCTTACTTAAACCGCGGACATATCGATACCTTTAGACTCAATTGGCGTAAACGCCATTTTGGCCAAAATGAGTTTTTAATGCAGTTATACTCAATTTTTCATTCTCTATCGATCTGTGTAGTTAAAGTTGAGAAATTCCCAAAAAAAGTCGAATACGACCCACAATATTTGACCCAAAAAACATGCTTTTTGTAATTTTTTGGACGTATTTGCTGATTTTTTTTATTTTCTACATTTTAAGGTCGTGAATGATATTATTTTTATAGTTAAAGGATGTATAAGGATGTGTGTAAGGATGGGTAAGTCTTACGTGGCTTATACGACGCTATTGCTTCTGCAAAAAAAAATAGGTGGCTTTTACGACCCAACATAAAAGAGCCTAACATAATTAAATTGAAGGTCGTATTTTATATTAGTCGTATAAAATCGATACATTTTGGCCTTTTATAACCTGACAAAATCGAAAGCAGACTCAATATTTAAAGTAGACCCAGTATTTAAGAAAATGGAAGGCTTATACGCCCTAGAAAAAAATAATGTTTCTGTGATAGGTTTGGGGTGTAAAAGCCAAGTGGACTATTTTTTAACTGTAATAGGGTGTACCTATAGGAGAAATGTAATGTATTTCCGCGTACGCTCAGGTTGTGCAATGAGCTCCCAGCGGTTGTTATTCCAAGAGTTTACAATATGGGGCTCTACAAAAAGGAACTAAGGGTTTTTGCAGGGTTGGCGACCTAGAAATGATGGTTCAGTGATGTTAATTTTCATAGGCTACGGTGGCCATCCTTCTTTCTAGCGGGCCGTATGCATGTTTGCTATGCTTGTGTTAGAGAATAATACCAATATTTTGTACAAAGTAACACATACCTAAACATTTAACTTAAGTGTTTATAAATACATATATTACAATCTTTTTTGAATGTCATTATTCATTTAAATGAATAGGATTGTGAAACAAACACACGAAATATGAGTTAGTTAACAAAAATATTTATTTCAGTTATATTTATAGTCAGTTAATCTTTATTTATTTAATAATTCGTTTAGCACTTGTATTTATAATCACATGTGATTAAGGTAAAGGTTCCAGTGTTTGATAGTGCCACAACAGTTGTTGGCACCTTCAGTTGACACTCATCTATTACCTCCGTCGATATAAGGTTGAAGGTGCCAACAACTGCTGTAGCACTATCAGTTGACACTCATCTGTTACCTCTGTCGATATAAGGTTGTAGGTGCCAACAACTGTTGTAGTACTAAGTATCAGTTGACACTCATTTGTTACCTCTGTCGATATATGGTTGAAGGTGCCCACAAATGTTGTAGCACTATCAAACACTGGGACCCTTACCGTAATCGCATGTAAATACAAGTGCTCATAAATAGGTACAAGTGCTTAACTAATTATTAAATAAATGAAGATTAGCTGACTTTAATATTATTGAAATAAAGATTTTTGTTACCTAACTCAAATTTCATGTGTTTATTTCACCATCCTATTCATTTAAATGAATAATAATATTCTTAAAATATTATAATATATGTATTTATAAACACTAAAGATAAATGTATGGTATGTGTTACTTTGAACAAAATATTGGTACTATTCTCTACCACAAGGATAGTAAACATGCATACGGCCCGCTAGAAAGAAGGTTAACATCACTAAACCATCATTTCTGGGTCGCCAACTCTGTAAAAACCTTTAATTCCATTTTGAAGAGCCCAATATTGTAAACTCTTAGAAAAACAACCGCTGGAAGCTCATTATACAACCTAAGTGTACGCGGAAATACATAACATTTTTCTTATACACCCTATTACAGTTAAAAAATAGTCCACCTGGCTTTTACACCCCAAACCTATCACCGAAACAGTATTTTTTTGGGGCGTAAGTAACATTTTTAGTATTTTTCTAGGGCGTATAAGCCTTCCATTTTCTTAAATAATGCGTTTACTTTAAATATAACTTAATCATATTCTTTATCTCGATAAACTATATTTATTATGTACAAATCTGACTTTGTAACTCAAAAAACAAAAAAGTTATGACAAAAACAATTTTGAAAAAAATGTTTTTTGGCTCTCCTGAAAAGTAGAGTTTTGGCGTTTACGCCAATTGAGTCTAAAGGTATCGATATTAGGGTTCCTTGTTTACTCCGGAATCATAAAAAAGTACTTTTCAACTATCCATGAAATCAGCGATTCCTAAGGTCTAGGTAAGTATTTAAAAAAAACAACAATAACCCAATAAATTTGTTTATTACATTAAAGGTAAATATTCGACATTTCAGTGATATGGGTTTCTCTTACTACAACAACATCAATCGTAACATATCGTAGAAATATTTTTCTATTAAACTAAATAAGTCTATAATATGCGTAAAAGTTGCTAAAAGTATAGTTTTTGGATACAGTGTTAAATGCAATGTATTAATGCATGTTACATGGAAGTATTCGTATGTAAAGGAGATTTATAAATCCTAGGTAATTAAAAGACGATACATTAACTTTATACAGTATTGAACGCCGATCGACAAAATACTAATCAGTCATCACATTACAATGTTTTATGGTATAGGTAGGTTACTATCAGTTCATCCCACGTTAGCAAGCTTGAATAGTCTTAGAGTTAACGAAAATATAGTATTCTCAATCTACGCAAACGTGCTCTTTCACTCATTAGTAGTACCAACAGCAAACAAACTTAATTGACTTTGTAGTCGGATTGAAAACAGATTTAATGACGTCAGTAAAGGACAGTAAAAAGTATAACAGTTCACAACATAGACGTGCCACCTTTTGTACAAATATTAAAATTTGGCATTCAGATAAAAATAAATAGGCGAGTATCATGCCGTTCCCATCCGTGCAAAATTCCGGGAAACAGCCTTTACTTATGCCTGTTTCACACAAGGGCAGAACAGTGAGGCAGAGCGGTTAGCGTTGTAGAACCATCGTTAATTTTAATATCGATAGTTTACCTGGAAAACTAGTCAAAATAACTATAGCGTCGCCATATTATGTCAATAATATCCATAGTTTAAACGTTTAATACTATCGATAATATCGACATTATTGCGTTACTATCGATATTTTGAATAGTTTTCGAGGTCAACTATCGATATTAAAACTATCGATGGTTCTACAACGCTAACTGCACTGCCTCACTGTTCTGCCCTCGTGTGAAACAGGTTTTACGTTTATATTCAACCACTTTGAAGCACAAATACAATATTGCGTATCCTATCAATAAAACCCTTTGACTGCACCGCACGTAATGAATGGTGTGAACCAAGTCCAATCTGGTACCTATTAGTTTGTGCGGTGTACATGTCCTCACGCCTCGCCTGACGTAATCAATCTGGTTTCGCAATAGCTATAACTCCTCTTTTTTCAGCCGAAAATTTGATATGCTACAGTATTAAAGCCTTTGAGGAATATAAAATAAATGTTGAACGCTTTTTTGCTATAGGAAATTATATTTCCAGGCTACAGACTTTATATTATCAAAGTAGCGAAATATGCCCTGCCATCATTCAGTTCCAGGGGTCTAATTCCATTTATTAATGGAAATTATATTTCCAATAAACAGACCTCATTTTACAAACGCAGCGTAATGTCCGGTCATGATTCAGTTCTAGGAATTTACATTGATTTATTTAATTACGAATAATTTATTGAATAAACAAATATTTAAACACAGTCACCATTAAAAATCCTTAATTCTCTAGTAACACAAATAAAACAATTAATTAATAACTTTGTACAGTTAAAAATTGTTAGAATGGTACGTTCGAAAATAAATTTGAATTTAACCCTTTGAACGCCAAGAACCACTGAAGTGGTTGTGTACTGTCGTGCCTACCTCGCCATCGACCTATATAGTGGTCACAGATACAGTGCAAAATTGACCCGAGTATTTGTGACGTAAGGTTGACATTCGCTGAGGTTTTCAGCTGTCATTGGCGTGTGAGGACGACGTTTGTATCAATTCAATGGCGTTCAAAAGGTTAAGGGTAACCCGCTTCGGGGTCGAACTAGGTACCTCGCAATCACGTATAGGTACGGTCACGAGCGTTAATTTGGGACCCATTTCAAGAAAAATATGCTTGAATTCGTCAATATCATTAGAGATGTCAAGTCATTTGTTACTTTTAGGAAACTCAACCTTATTGTTGTAGAATGTCAGATTAACTTTGGACCTAAGGTGGGTACCAAATTTAATCTCGTGACTGTACACCTTTTATTCCACTCACCGACGCTCCTTACAGACGAAGGTTATATAATCTTTGAAACAGTAACTGAGGGCGTATTATGAAGTGCTATACTTGCCAAGTTTCTGACAAAGAAAGGGATAACGCTATTCACTGACTAGAACTTGACAGGTTCTAACACCTCATATTACAGTCTCTGCTATCCCTTTTCAAACTCCAACTAGCAACTTTTAACTGTAAAAACATTACCCTAAGGCACACCACACATTACAAAGAACGATTAACATATTATATTTCTAACACTAAAGTCTGTAATAGTTCCAGTCGGCTACCTTTATGTTATAAAAACATAAATACTAGGTACAATTTGCGATCACGATAATTAGCTAATTACTAATACCTATTTATTTGTGCATGTTTTTTGCGTTAGGCAAATAAAGTTCACGAAATATTATAAACATAATGTATTGTAAATATTAAAGATCTACCTACACTGCCGTCAAAAAGTTTAGGACCTTTGTACTTACATCTCATACGATTGCCTACAAATATGACTTACCAAAATGACAACCAATCAAGAACTAGTTGACCAATTGTTTTGCTTTTATTTTAAAAAACCTTTGCCAACGCGTTCATACTAAATTTACGAGATTTGTATGAACGCGTCGGCAAAGGTTTAAATGCTTCCTTCGTGAATATTACGATATGTACAAACATTTATCATATACCATTTTGAACCTTATTTAATCAGCTAACGAATTGAAAAATAGCAATACATTGGGTCAACTAGTTCTTAATTGGTTGTCAATTTTGGTAAGTCATATTTGTAGGTATGAGATGTAAGTACAAATGTCCTAAACTTTTTGACGATAGTGTACATTAAAATAAAGATCGGACGCACAAAGATGCGCGTACTGTAGATTTATAAGTTATAAGTATTATAACGCCATTAAGAAGTTAATTTTGCTTCGTAGATAATTCAGACAATAAACAGACACCAACAAATACCTACATCGGAACACAAGATGCTAAAACATCTGATCTCGACTCTATCGCTAAAGGCATTAGTGTGTGTGTTCAGACTTTTTGAGCACGTAAATACGCTTTCATATTTTACGCTTTAATTGACCGACTCGAGTAAAGATAGTAAAGAGAGCTAAAAATGGAGTCCATTGTGATAAAAGAAGCTACATAACATTATAATTAAACCCCTATAATAATAGTCACACAATAAAATACTTTAATCAATAACTTATTCAATATTTTTAATTAATTTGGGCACTACTTTCGTCAAACTATTATTTCGAAGCAAATAAATTGAGCGCTTAAAGATGTTCCATCCAATTTACATTAACCTGGTTTCTAATAACATGTAGTGTACAGAACAACACAGGTGTTCAATATAAAAAGTTAGTAGAAGAGTACAAAGTTGAGAGTTCTGCTCAATGCGTAAAACATCGACAAGAACGAAGGCTATCTCCATAGTGCGATGTTGTGACAACCGCGCGGTGTCAGAAGGCAGTACCGCACTGGAGGAGATATTTTATCGGAATACAGTCCGCGTGTCGCCACGTTACGAAACAATTTACAATGTATTCGCGTACCTTTATTCTCCACAGATAATGATTAGTTCTACACTTTCTTAGTAAGTGTATAAAAATTACTACCCTTATAAAATGCGTGAAATCCGTTCATTATACTTTCTCATATGGGTATTTATATTAAATTAAATTAGTAATAACGTATGAAAATCTATTATTACTTCGTTTTACGTTTTGTTTAAGTTTAGATAACGTCAATCGATCCGCTTTAACGCTCATGCATGTTGGACCTTCTGTAACTTATTTTGGTGTGCGAACTGTACGGCGCTCTAATAATATTTGCCTGGATTGTTCTTTCAATGTTAGTGTACTGTGGTGGTGGTGTCTCTTCCATAGTTATAAAACGATTGAGAAAATCTTCAGCGTCAGGTTGAAACATGTCCAAACAATCTTGCAAAACAGTAACACGTACCTAAGTACTTACTCGTTTGTTCTCGACTGAAAGCAGTCCAAGCACCCACCCACCACCTCCCGCCATTGGGAGTTGTCTATATTTTACACTTTCCCGTCGAGGTTACTGAAATACTGCGTTATTATTACGTTTCGCCAACTAACTGACCGATTACCCCCAGCCTTTCATCACGGATATGAACGCCACGTAATTAAAAGGCTAAAGCGTGTCACCAAAGCAAACTTTAGTAAAGCCTCGGGTCACTCGCCGCGCACCATAACAACAAACAAAAATATAACATTTATTTTATTTACATTACAATGTTATAAATCGACTGTATTTGTTTGTGTTGCGCGATATTATCGCCAATATTTAAACGCATTTTTTATTATTAAAGTGTTTACATACAGGATGGTCCCATATCAATATAAAGTCGTCAATTATTTAAGTGCAACCGGCATCGCTAATTCTTAAAAGGCAATGAAATTAAACTGTTGCCGGGGGCTGTAAAACCGTTATTTAATAGTCGTATTTAAACTGTCTAAGCATTACCGGTATACAATTGTCCAATTACCGCCGTTGACCACCACACGATAAAAGTGGTTTATCAGTGAAAAAAGGTATCCTATGTGTAAATTCAGGGTATAAGCCATATCTATTCCTAATGTCACCTTAACCGTTTTAGCGTGAAGGAGTGACAATCATACTATCTCACATACACTCACGAACTTTCACATTAATAATATTAGTTGTGATTGTTAATTTCATATCTAAACCGTTTTGACTTTTATAAATATCAAAAGCCATAAACAACTGTAGTATAAAACACTACGTTGTAAAAAAGGTTTACAAGAAAGTACAATAGTTTATTAATTGTATACAAACATTTAAAGGTACAATATGAAATGTAAAAACCGACGCTTCCGCTTCCGACACGTCATATCCAATACAATAGCTTCACACACATTGATAGGAATAAACAATTATTAACAGGCATCGTAAATTCGGTATCGTTTCCATTGAACTGAAATATCGTGGGCAGGAGGACCAAATTTTAGATCGTATAAAAAAAGAAAAATCAAATTACAAAAAAGTAATTTAGGACTAGGCATGCAGGGTATTACTACGAGTATATGATGAACTTATTAAAAATTCTGGGTTACAGTTGTTAATCTTTTTTGTAAAAACATCACTTATAATCAAACTTTTGTTTTAATTAAAGTAAAGTAGAAAAGCGCGGAAGGTTATTTTCAACAAAACAATTTGCTAAATTATTTTTTACTTTAATCCTAGGTTATTGTCATAGAATGGGTTTGATATTAAATTTACGATATCTGCTATATAATGAACCATACATAATAAAAAATCTTTAAATTCTTAATTCTTTATGCTTCTTTCCATGACGGGCAGCTTGGATATGTGTTTGGCAGCGCCGGGAAAGGTGTACCTAGTGCACGGTTACGCAGAGAAATCTGTCAGGGGCGTTTAAAGTTCAATAATTTATCACTCCCAACATTGTTATAGTTATATTCACAAAAGCACGTCAAAAACGCTATATACAACTTTTCTACATATAGTATACATAAATTGCTTTATACAAATTTATTGAAATAAAATAATATAAAATATCATATACCTATTGTCCTAACAACTAGTCTAACTACGCAAAATATTATTATTATTATTATGCTATAAGTTACGTATAATTACGTATTATTGAATATCTACGTATGATTTGCTGGATTCTTAATTATTAATATACGGAGCGGGATCCATTATTACATAATTAATTCTGAAAGGGCCACAGCAAATCAAACACATTAAAGCACACTTTCGAAGGCACCATAATAGTATAGTCGGATTAATAAATAGGTTGTATAATTCTAATCGTGTGATTTTCGCTACCTAGCAGAAATTAACGCGTCATTTTATTTGGCGCGGTGCGGATTAACGCGTTATTTCCAAATTGAAACATATTTTGTAAAGGAGTGTTTCAAATTGTGAACAAAACATAAAATAAACACATTAATTTATAATGGGATCCAAAAGTGTTACGTGATACTACGCAAAAAAAAAAGTCATCTCTTTATTGTTAATATCCTGACCTATTCCATAATAAGGAAAACAATTATATTTATAGTGAACAAAACACCTAGCTGCTTTCGGAATTCCGAACTTTAACATTTAAACTACGTCATTATGAACTTATATTTCATTTCGTATAAATATTTCATATTTCATTTCATTTCAAAATAGATATCCATAAATAGAGATTTCATGGAAGACATTATCCGTAAAACTGAAGTTCCTTTCTTTCTTATGATGTTCATCACTTATCACAGAATTTTCCTTCTTCCTCACTCCAGTAATTGTAAAATTGTCATACTGAATAAATTTCAATAGTAAGGCCAGTGCCACATCAAAATATGTATGTACAGTCGGATACACTCAAAGCCTGCCACCCTAAGGCACTGGTCCCACCGCCGGCGAGTAAGCGATGAACTATCGGCGATTTTCTCGCCAAAGAAACGAACAAAAGATAATCGCTCCCGTGTAAATATAAGAGAGAGATATAAATTTATAGTTCATCGCTGGCTGTTCACACTGCCGTCGAGGACTCTCTCTACTAGTTTAGAGAAACAAAAATAAGATCCCGTGTCAATAAAAGAGACACATACAGGGTGTTCGGCAGAAGGACCGACAAACTTCAGGGACTAACTCTGTAGGTCATACTCATCAACTTTTATTATTGGACCAACATCTAAATCGCGAAAAAAAAAAACAGCTGTTCCATACATTTCGGCTGTTTAGCTCTCAAAGTTTGTATGGAACAGCAGTTATTTTTTTCGCGATTTGGATGTTGGTTCTATAATAAAAGTTGATGAGTATGACCTACAGAGTTAGTCCCTGAATTTTGTCGGTCCTTCTGCCGAACACCCGGTATATTAATAGTTGATTCCCGCTCGTCGCCCGCGCTGGGACCAGTGCCTAAGCCTGGTTTCACACGGCATTGCACCGCACGTTATTTCCATATCAATATTGTCGAACAGCACCCGAATACGTGTGAAGGGTGATGAGATTGAATTCTGTTTGCACTTCGTAAAATTGCAATACAATCGAGATTGATTTGAACTATTTGGCCGGCCGTACCTTTCTACTGTATTGGCTTATGTTACAATCAGGGGTCGTATACCGTTATTATTTTCATACAAAAATACCGGTCATATAATTTCTTTGTTATTGCCTAAATTACAATAGAATGCAAATTAAGAAAAGTATTTCAATTTTAATTAATACCGGTATCGATCCCTGGTTACAATTAAGCAAAGAAACAGCAATGGCCTTTCCAGAATCCAATACATCTCTTGTTACATAAAAATAAAAAGGTATTCATAATTTGGAGTCTTTACAAAATTACGCAATTGGCAAAATTGGCAATGGATGTTGTTAGTAATTGCAATTCGTACAACTTTAACCTCATGGATCCCCATGTACTTTATAAAGTACAAATTACCGAAGACAAAACAAACCCCATAGTTTATTTGACTACTACTGACTACTTTTACAACCTTACTAATATAGGTATCGGGCTCCACGAGGTTAAATACAAATTGAACATTGGCAACTTAGGTTAAGACTACGCCGAGCGCACAGTGGCGCCCTCATCACTATTATTGTGTTTTCTAATAAAATAAAGTATTTTCTTGAAATCGGACGATGCTTTTTTGTAGAGCAAGTAAAAACACAATTTATGGGATACGTAACAAACTTTGATAACAATTACCGTATGAGTAGTCAGCTTAACGGGAAAAGGTGGCCACTTTTTTCCGTTAAGTTGATAACTCAAAGGTCAATTGTTATTAAACTATGTGATATGTCCTATAAGTTGTGTTTTCATTTGTAGTACAAAAATGCACCGTCCTATTTCAAGAAAATACTTTATTTTATTAGAAAACACAATAATAGTGATGAGGGCGCCACTGTGCGCTCGGCGTAGTCTTAATGGCTGACTGACCTTACAACGTTAAATTTTAAAAGTAAAAACTGTAATTAATTTTTTTATGACTGTTCACATTGCGCTTCCTACTTACCATTCAGCGTGCGACCTTGTATTAACCGGAGATGAACCAGTAAAGATGACAGCTCTAACTCTTCAGAGAAGCCGTTGTTAAGGATGACGCTTCTGTACCCTGTTCGTAGGCACTTGAGGGGGTAGGTGGCTTGTCCTATGAAGTTAGGGTCGCCGAACATGTCCTCGTCTTGGACGAGAAAGCGGATGAGCGCCAAGTCAGGGTTGAAGACTTCAAACTCGCAGATGTCGTTCCATACTGGGTTGATGCCGTTGTCAGCTGAGGAAACATGACTTGTGTCAACGTTTACTTTACTTTTAAACCGCTAACGCACAGAGCGCAGGCGGAACGTTACGTCAAAACCACGCATGGCAAAAATGTCTTGTACAGTACTGTCCAAAAATCAGTAGCAACTGAGATATTTAACATAAACATACACACATATACATTTACTTTTTAACAAATAATTTAATTGTTGACAAATCATTTTATTTCTTAGAGCAAAAATATACGCTATTTGTCTGCGGTATCGTTACATTAATGGTGTGTGTTCAAATCGTTATTTAATTCTGAAGAAATTACAATCACTTAAAATATTAAAAGTCACTGTATTTGCTAAGGTAGGAATTTATATATTTGTCTTTTTTAAAACAGTTTCGGACGAAAAGGAAATTGGAGATTAAAAATTTTACTTTTACGACGATATGGTATGATATCCCCGTAGTTACATACTGGCCCTATGTCAGTTTGCACTGTACGAAGATGACACAAAATAAATAAGCTATCTTAACTTTAATTTTGTTTTCGATGTTTTGACTTTAAGTAAAAAGAAATGCCACAAATCATTGCTGAAAGTACAACGGCAAGATGTGTCACAAAACGTAATATAAGCTTTACAAACACACTGTATCCACATGCTTCTTGCCACGTTTTTGTTACTTATGACCTCAAAATATGCTAGCCCAGCGGACTATAATAGGTAAACAAAGAGCAAAAGCTATGTTTTAAAATGCAAAAAACAAACGGGGGACATCATAACTTGCGATCTTTTAATAGTAGTTTATGTGACTGTTGCATAATAAGGGGCATTAAAATTCGAGTGAGTGTTTATGAAACGAGCCGAAGGCGAGTTTCATAAAAGCATCTCACGAGTATTTTAATGCTTATTATGTACAGTTACATACACTGCTTTATCTACACACATATCATCAAAGCTCTCTATGATGTATTCAGAAATCGCATGTAATGACCGGCATTGCAGCATTGATTAGAGCTATTAGTAAAATAATACAAAAAATAAATGGGATAACAGAGACAATTATTTATTGTAATAATTATTATTTACAGTTTTAATTGTGCGGTGGTTGAATTCCACTTTTCCAGTTTTGATAGTAGAATCATGTTCGTGGATTTTGAAGGCAACAACATATTTTCGAAGCTCATTGCTTTATCCCTGATATCAGGTGGCGTCTCCGAAATATCGTGATCATGATATCTTGATCACTCATTTTAAGTAGTCGTACAATACAATAATTATTTACGAACAAAACAACACAATAAACTTATTTTCCGACAAAATAAGCGTCAAATGTGGCGGCAAATCAAAATTTGACAAGTTGTTTTTTTTTTAATTCAGAGACAACTAGATTAAGCGTCAACTATCAAATCGTTCGATATCAAGTAACGTGCGAGATATGTCAAAGTTGTGTGAAATTGACATTTCATTTTCAATAAAATGTCATCTCGACTGATTTAGAATAGAGGTCTAATCAAAAATGCTTCGTTTTTCAGAGATGTTCGAAATTTGAATGTCATAAGAACATCGAAATTGATGTTCTTATGAATTCATTAGAAAACTGCCACTGATAAAAAAATTGCTCTAAGAACAGAGTTGATTATTATGCTGGTCATAATTTGCGGTTTCTGAACGCATCATAGAGGGTTTATGATATGAGTGTAGATAAATTAATAAACAAGACACTCACCAACAGTTTTAGTGACCAGCTTAGTTCCGCTGTCATATTCAGATCCTATAATCTCCACTTCGACAAAGGGACTGGCCGTCCCTCGCCCCGACTTGCTCAGGTGCCGGGCCCCGATAACGCGCAGCATCACCGTCATGGGAGTCACCTTCTTCGCAATACTTCTCTTATCACTCGGAATATAACCCTCTTCGAACATGAACTGAGGCTTTAACACAAACCCACACCCCCCGTTCTCTTTAAACTTCCCCGTATTCAATTGCATCGGTTTATCCGGCGTCTGATAATTCAGAGCCACCATCTGAGAGCCGCAATTCCAGAATTGCACGGGGCCGTAATTTGACGAGTCAATTCTTTGGCCTTTAGGATAGATTCTGCTGAGTTGTATCGTGTGGTATTTGAGGAAGAAGTTGTCCTGTTGGCACATTAACCGTTCCGCTTTTGTTTCTGGGAAGGAGGACATCTCGTTGAATATGAAGCCCTTGGTCCGGAGGCGGTCTTGGTTGAAGGTGACGGAGCGGCAGTAGACTATGAGGTCTGACATTTCCTTGGCTATGCGCCAGGTGCGCTCCATTTTGCGGTTTTGGAGGGAGCGAGCGCTGGCGCTGTGGGCGGCTTCTTTGATGGCTGAGAGCCATTCGAGAGCTACTTCGTTGTTAGGCGCTCGCATCTCGAAAGGGGTGACCATGGTGGGGCTGTGGATGCGGACTAGCCAGCGGGGGGATCCGCCTTCTTCTCCTACGAAGAGTTCCACGACCGCTCCGAGGACGTCCACGACGCCCTTCTGCCAGGAACCCAGGGCGCTGGTGTCAGTATCCAGGCAGCTCTGAGGAAGTAATGTTTTATGTAGAGCTTGGACTTTTAGTGGCACCCTTTAGTCTACGCTAATATTATAAAGAGGAAAGATAGCTATCGTTTTTACACTCCAAAATAGCACAATAAACCCTGACAACTGCCTCAACTCGCACAATAGTAACCGATGTCTGATCATAATACAACACCTAATTATATTATACCATTGCAAAAGTACTATTGCATACTAAGCTCCATTTCGAAACGCGTCTCCGATGACAGTTTACAACTAAGAGGTATCAAGAAAACCGCAGCAACTTCAATATCAGTTAGTGCGGCCCCTAGTGTGGATTTCTTTAGTTCGGCTACGCCGCGCGACCGTAGCGCTTTCGTAGCATCCGCGTAGCACAACTCGCTCACTAGTTCGAGCAACGAAGACCAAATACTGCCTCTCGGGGGAAATAATTCGTGTATAAGCGAATTTTGGCATAGTTGTAGGGAATGGTGTTTTAAACCACATACTAAAAGTACTGGCGGGTGGGGGTGGAGCGTTCGGGTGGGGGGGGGTCTAAAGGTCCCTTTTTTTAGTTTTTCGTAAATAACTCGTAAACGGTGGCCCATAGCAAAAAGTTTTCCATTACATGATTAATCTGCATAAAATTCTGTACAAAAAAGTTTTAGACATTGTTTCTCTGGGATCAATATTTATTGAGATATGGAGGGAAGAATGATTCCCGAAAGGCCATAATCGGGTTTCCATTGTAAGTCGGCCCTTATATCAAATGAGCTCGGGTTTTTTTTGTGAGTGTCTCTTATAGTGAAGATTATTTATGCTGAGTATCAACATCTTAATTGTGACAGTTCGCGACTTATGATTTTTTCAAGTTTTTTTTTTAATTTCCTTTTTTTCGGGATGTATTCAAGCGATTTGGTTCAAACTTTGGGATGATGTTCTTTTTATAGATTTGCATCGTCTCCCAAAAAACAAATACTAGTTATCAAATAAAAAAAAGAAAATAAAGACCAAATAAAAAAGATGCATTTTTTTTTCTGTATTCAATTAACTCGTGAATAAGCGAATTTTGGCATAGTTGTAGGGGATGGTGTTTTAAGCCACATACTAAAAGTACTGATGGGTGGGGTATAAGCTAACGGGTAGGGGGGGGTGTAAAGGTCCCTTTTTTTAGTTTTTCTTAAATAACTCGTAAACGGTGGCCCATAGCAAAAAATGTTCCATCACATAAATAATTTGCATAAAATTCTCTACAAAAAAGATATTTACACTTTTTTACTGGGATCAACATTTAATGAGATATGGAAGGAAGAAGATGGACAATAAAAAACAAACTTACATTTCTTTAAGTATGGCAGGTATATAAATAAAAATAAAAATCCTAATCCTAGTAATATTATAAATGCGAAAGAGAGTGTTTTTTTTGACCATCCAGAATCCAAATAGGCTTGGTTAGGTTAAGTTATTTTTTAACCACCCAGTACCGAAAATTAACCATGTAAAAATTAAACAGGTACAATAATTATTTTTCGACCACCCAGTACTAAAAATTAATCATGTAAAAAATTAAATACCGATGTACACTAACTATTCTTAATTACCTATTCAACTTTAGAAGTAAAAACTAATTGGACACTTACATCTACTTAGTAAGTACCTACTATACTTTACGCACTAACATCTAAATCGTAAAATTCGTTCAGTGTGAAATTGTGCGAGTTTAGTTTATACATGGAAGTATAATATACTGCGACAAAGTTCTTTGCAGGGAGTGTAAATAGGAGCGGCAAAGCCCGCTCGCACTCAATGATCGAAGACCTTCGTCCTTCTTGCTTTGTTTAGGACATTGTCAGTTTGTATTATTCAATACAAAATTAAGATAAAAAAAACATTTCATTACAAACGATGGTACGAGGGTGCATTGAAAAGTTCTGAGCCTAAGGTTGAATATAATAAAAAAAAAACAAATAAATACTGGCATGTAAAAGTGCCATATTTAGTCGCCATTATGCACTATCTTTTGTTTTTTTCCTGTCACAATTTTGCATTTTATGCTGGAACTGCTACATAAGGTCACTGATTTTTCAAGTAATGGATAAAATTGAGCACCGTTCTATCATAAAATATTTGCAAAAGAAGGGGTTAACACCAAAACAAATATTTGAAGATATGAACAAAACATTAGGGCAATCTGCTCCATCGTATGCTACCATAAAAAGATGGGTAGCTGATTTCAAACGTGGCCGGGAGACTGTTCAAGACGAGCCTAGGAGTGGGCGGCCGTTGACGGCTACTACGGATGAAAATGTCAATAAAATATTAGATGCGATAATGAAGGATAGGCGATTGAAGATTGTGGAGATAGCGGAAGCAATGGGTATTTCTTATGAGCGGGCACAGAACATCATCACCGATGTCCTTGGATTTTCTAAGGTGTCAGCCAGGTGGGTGCCTAGACTGCTTTCAGTCTAGAACAAACGAGTACGTGTTACAATTTCCCAAGATTGTTTGGACATGTTTCAACGTGACCCCGAAGATTTTCTCAATCGTTTTATAACTATGGACGAGACATGGGTCCACCACAGTACACCAGAATCGAAAGAACAATCCAGGCAATGGAAAAGACCAGGTTCACCACCACCCAAAAAAGCCAAGGTCATTTTATCAGCTAATAAGGTAATGCCCTCTGTTTTCTGGGATTGCAGGGGGGTTATCATGATAGACTATCTCGAAAAGGGCAAAACAATAAATTCGGACTACTATTGTGCTCTTTTACGTCGTCTGCGAGAGGAAATTAAAATAAAGAGACCAGGAATGCTATCGAAAAAAGTACTGTTTCACCAAGACAACGCTCGCGTTCACACTTCGGCGAAATCAATGGCACAAATACATGATTGTGGATTTGAAGTGCTGCCGCATCCCCCTTACTCGCCGGATCTAGCTCCTTCCGATTATCATCTCTTCCCAAACCTCAAAAAACACTTGGGAGGACAAAGATTTTCGACAAATATGGAGGTACAAGAAGCAGTAGACTCATATTTTAACGACCTCAAAGATTCTTTTTTTTTTGATGGGATAATGAAGTTGGAGGCGAGGTGGACTAAGTGCATTGACCTTCATGGAGACTATGTCGAAAAATAAAATTGTTATAAAAAGTGAGCCACTTAGTTTTTTTTACCCGGCTCAGAACTTTTCAATCCACCCTCGTAAAACACACAAGCGACAAATTTGGCATGATTATTATGTACATAGTACTAACACTAAAAAAAACAAAAAAAAACTGAAAACCGGTCACGTGCATAATGGTTTTTACGCATAATGTATCATTACGCATAAAACCTTTTGTCATAAAACGGTTTTTACAATAGAAAGGGTTTTGTTTTAATTATTATTATAACCTAACCTTACCTAATTTAACTTAATCTACACAACGGACGTTTATTAACTTCGGCAATGTCAGCCTAAAAGAGTGTTATGACAAACGATTCTATGCGTAATGATACATTATGCGTAAAAAAATTATGCGTGTCAAAGGAGTCCCGTTTAAAGCACCGGCGTCCTCTAAAACTATGCTAAAATTCGCTTATAAACGAGGTTTTTCCCCTGATTTTGCCTTATTGCTTAGGGTATTGGCCACACATATTGCTGATTTTTGATAGGAAGTACCGCCTGGAAAATTTTGTTATTTTGGCAAGTAGTAGTGCCAATGTATGGCCTATTCTGAGAAAAAATCTAGAGGTGTCACTATTTCACAACCACATAAAAAATAATGTTTATTTTTTATTTGGTCTTCATTTTCTTTTTTTTATATGATAACTAGTACCTATTTGTTTTTTGGGAGGCGATGCAAATCTATAAAAAGAACATCATCCCAAAGTTTGAACCAAATCGCTTGAATACATCCCGAAAAACAGGAAAGTTAAAAAAAATCTTAAAAAAATTATAAGTCGAGAACTGTCACAATTAAGATGTTGATACTCAGCATAAATAATCTTCACTATAAGAGACACCCACAAAAAAAGCCCGAGCCCATTTGATATAAGGGCCGAGTTACAATGGAAACCCGATTATGGCCTTTCGGGAATCATTCTTCCCTCCATATCTCATTAAATATTGATCCCAGAGAAACAATGTCTAAAACTTTTTTGTACAGAATTTTATGCAGATTAATCATGTAATGGAAAACTTTTTGCTATGGGCCACCGTTTACGAGTTATTTACGAAAAACTAAAAAAAGGGACCTTTAGACCCCCCCCCCACCCGAACGCTCCACCCCCACCCGTCAGTACTTTTAGTATGTGGTTTAAAACACCATTCCCTACAACTATGCCAAAATTCGCTTATACACGAATTATTTCCCCTGAGTTTGCTTCGTTGCTTGAGCTACACTTCTACACGGTCGCTTGCATACGTCAGTGGTTCAAAAAGATGCCGAATACCGAATACCAAACGAATATTCGGCGCATCTCTACCTACGATGTATGCCTATAATCTAACTCTTCTAATATATTTTTTTAATTACCCCCAGTTTGGATTCCTTTGACGGCTGGATATGATGTAGTACCACCAATCCAAGGTGGAGGCTGCATTGGATTAAGCGCTAAAAGAGGGGTAATTACACAAAAGATCCCATAGGGTCGAAGTGTATCCGTAAGGACCCCACCAGCAAGATAAGATAAGACCACCAATCCAATCACGTGACCACTGCTTTTCAGAAGAGTTGCCCATATCTAGTTTGGAAATATTATCTTACCCCAATATCTGGGATCCTCGTTTCAATCTCTTGTACGTAGTTCGCCGGGAACCAGTGGTGCCGCTTGCCGCCGTAATCGCCCCGCCACCAGCCCGCGTCCGGTTTGTCCACGTTAGTGATTATCGCGTGTTTACAAAACGATAACTCGTCGTCCTGACGCGCTCTGTAGTCGTACAGCGCTTTTACCGTTACCTAGAGTAAAAAAAACAATAAATACATATGTAGGTGTAAGTTACTGTAGATGTATGTGGAAGCGTTTCAACCTTCGGAGGGTGATAGGATGAAAACAGTGGCGTAACTATTGGGAGGCCGAGCGGGCAAAATGTGTTTTTTTTTTATATTAAGGTAGGGTCCTTCCCGATGAATGTGCCACGGGCCTCAGGTAATAGTTTCGCCACTGGATAAAAATGTAAGAAAGAGTATAAACAACTATAGGACGCACGCGACTTCGTACGCGTAGAATTAGTTTCCCGCTACACCCCCCATTCTTTCCCGTTGGGGGCCGTTTTTCGGAAAATCCTTTCTTAGTGCTCACTTACATCATGAAAGGAACCCCTGGACCAAATTTCAAGTTTCTAGGTACAGTAGTTTCGGCTGTGCGTTGATACATCAGTCAGTCAGTTTAGCCTTTTATATATATATATATATAGAAGACAATTATACAGTTTCGTACCGCGACGGGGCGACAAACATTAAATTAAGGTAAACTACAATCAATATATCTCTTCGAAAGCCTACCTGTCCTGAACGGATTATTATTTATTATTATTATTAAGAGCCTGATGTGTCCCACTGCTGAGCAAAGGCCTCCCCCCACTTTTTCCATGTTACCCTATTCTTTGCTGCCTGAACGGATAGTCCAAAAAAATTAAAAACGATATATTACACGATGTAATATATAATATGTTACGAAGTTCTTATTACATTGGAATAAGGTGCATTGGGACATATTTTTGAGGTGTTGCGTTCTCCGATATTGCTACACTTGACTGTACATATAATACTACTGCAGCGGGCCTGGTATGGTTGCGTTACACGTTATACGTCACTCTCGTACTTATTTACGTGTCAGAAGGTGACGGATGCCTTATCCAAACTTTGTCATGCGATAAACGCGGCCATGTTAGGGCCGCAGTACATGTTATATGTTCATAAGAAAAATCAATGCAATACAATTAATTGATCAACTAAATAGCGATCGAATAATCAGGGGGTCTCGACAAGATAAATATCGCTATAGATTATCGAAAACTTACAAAAAGTGTAGGATTGGCGTAAGCTGACGATCTATCGGGCGGGTCGGACGCTTTGTCAATTCTATTAGCGTTATACATTTTGTATAGGCCCCCTGTACAAAAAGTATGCCTGTTAACTGACCACAGTGAGCCTTATTGTAAGGTGACAAGATTAATTTGTGAGTTAACTGTACAGTTCGTTCATTCAAATAGTGTGCATTACCCTTTGAAGTCGCCGACACCACTTTGTGCGCGCCGCGGCGGCTACTTTGTACTTATAGTAGCGGCAGCGGCAGATCAAAACATGCAAACTAATTGAACGAACGAACTATATTGCTGATGGCACGACTAGCACAAGTTGTTTCTTGTTTGTCGCTCAGTGTGTCTCTACAAGGCATCGACTGGGTCTAAATAGGCATCTTGTGCCGGTCGCCCAGGTACCTACAAATATAGGACAATCACTTCGATCGATGATTATTGTGTGTTCGTACTGTAGCCTGTTTTATAAAGCTACAAATTACAATTTACAGGTTACAAGTTTCCATTTGACATAACTCTCGACCAATGACGACCGGCCATTTGAGCAGTGTTACCAGTTTACACCTGTAAAATTGTTACTTGTAGATTTATAAAACGTACCTCTGGTGTTAGGCGAACGCAAACACTATTCAATACCTTATTGACGCACCCACTTAGTACAGTCACCAAGAAAATTATTAAAGCGCAATGTTGTCTAATATATTTCTGTACAGTCAGCATACTGCTATACAATATTAGGCCATATAAGAGCTCGTTCCCAGTATGTCGTGTGTCGGATTCCGATTTTAATCGGGTGTCGGCGCCTCTGTTCCCGTATACGGGAGGGCTGACAAAACAGTCGGATCCGACACAAAATCGTTGTCGGTCGAGTGTGAATATCTTCATATAAAACGTTCTGCCACTGGAACGACCGATTAAAAATCGGACCGACACACGACATAGTGGGATCGAGGTCTAACATAACATAAAAACGCTGAAACTAGTTCTACCCCCCACCATAGAGTATGATAGATGAAACTGTATATGGTTTGTGTCTAGTAATTAAATGATAAAAGTCTTACCTTTTCTACTTGTTTAAGCCACCTTTTTTACGAAGCGAAGGCGATCTACTAAGGCTGGGTTTTATAAAGATCCGTTAGATCAAATTTCGGTCAGGAATGTCAAAACTTGTATGAAGTTACTAAAATTTTATCTGACATATTTACTAACGGACCTTTATAAAACCGGCCATAAGAAACTTATACAGACAAAGGTAATATTGAAATATAGGTTACTAAATTTGCTATGGTTATTTTAAATAAATACCTAATTTAAGCTCTCTGCCTACAAATTGTGCTATTACAAGATTTTAAACTGTAACTGGCCTTCAGAGATTTCATCCACGATTAAAGGGGCTTCTAAACGGGCCATATTTTCACTATTAGTGTCTTTCTCTAACATACGAGTAAGAGAGGGACACCAATAGTTGCCGGCCACATATTGCAGTGAAAATATGGCCCGTTTAGAAGCCCCTTAATACTAAAATAAACTAGCAGCTATAAGTTCATTCTTTGTCTCTGCACGTAACGTAGGTATTATTGTAATCTTTTGTATAACCTTAATGTTATAATAAGACTATAAGCTACCTTCATTTCAAACATAACAATATAACAATTTTATAATGAATTAGCGACCCGCCCTCGCCTCGCTTCGGTTTCTGTGATTTTTGTACAATTTATTACTCTTTGACCACTCTATCTGACGAAAACCGTGTTCATATTCTGAAGATTTCAAGATCAAAGCCTACATACGGAGGGAAGGGCGGCGGGAAGCGACTTCGTTTTGCACAATGTAAATTGCTGACCCCACGGACTTTTACAAATAATGAAATACTGGCCAATAGTCAATAGCCTAATCAGTGGTAACATTATAACAGCATTTGCTTTACATAATGTGGAAAGTGTTTTTGATATAATAATATGTCATTTAATAACAAGGTCCGGTCCTAAGAACAATAATAATTTAGAATTAATGGTGCCAAAATTTGATTTGAATTTGGGAAGTTTAACCAAGGTAATTTTTTTGCATACATATACATAGGTACCTAATTTGTAGGTCTTCTAGGTAAAAAGAAAAAAAAAATTAAAACCAGTGGACTACATTTTGCCGGCCAGTTACTGAAAAGGGTAAACCTTCGTTATTTATTACTTTTATAAACCATATTAAATTTAAAACTGTTATCAAACAACCGATTTTCGCGTTAGCGATATGCTGTATTACACTATTGGTACAAGGACGTTTCATTCCATTAAAGCAAAGAGTGCAATGGAGTAGTTATTGGATATTTTAGCGACTCCATTGTATTCTCTAACAAAAATGCCACAAAAATTCCTAAAACCATATTCAAATAAAACTCTACCAAAAACTAAAATCTCACCCAAACCTCCCGTTCACCTGTCATAAAATGTCAAAGAGCACCTTTGTATCTATAGGAAAAATGCATAATATATAACATTCCGGTTAGTAAAATTGTATATTGTAAAAAAAATTGGTACCTTACGTACCTTGGAGGTGAAGGATGTGGGGTCCATATACCCGGGGGTTCCGTATACCGAATTGTCGTCGGGTTCCTGGAATAAAGAAATAAAAATGGTTTATTACTGTTCATTGAGGTTACGCTACGAACAATTGAGGCTGGGAATTAAAAAGGCTTATCTGTGTTATCTGATCTGACGAGAGATCAACCTAATCACAAGGTCCTAACAAGGGTAATTAAATGTATAGTAATGAGGTACCGACTTCGCCCAGGTGGAATCTATTCCATACTATTATTATAAATGCGAGAGTAACTCTGTCTGTCTGTCGCTTTCACGGTTAAACTGCTGAAGCAATTTTGTAGAAATTTTGATGGATGAACTTTTTGCATTAAGACATAAGGTACGTTTTACCGCGACAAACGACTACTATGCGAATGGAATGGCGGGCAAGAGCTAGTTATCTATAAGTACATAATATATAGTTATACATAGAGTTGGGATGTTTGGTGGCAATTTTGAACAGAGTGCAGTGGAGTCGTTATTATAGATACTTTTATGATTGAATGAATGAATGAATGATTCATAAGAATTAAATAAAAAAAGTACTTAAACCCTATTTCAGTAAAATTAAAGAGTAAACCACGCAGAATGTTTATGTACATTTTTACCTAATTCGTGAAACGATCAAGAGACATACTAACAAAATGTACAGAATTCGATTAGACACATGTTACAAGTCTAGTTTTGGAGTCGTAATATTCTGAGTTAGAAAACATCGTCATTTTGGGAAAAACACGAAACAATTGTAGAGTATCGATAAGAAGATTTGAAATTGATAACATATTTTTTTTTCCATCTTGACGATTTTTGAAGCCAGTACTTAAGCATAATGACAGTATTGAACCTTTGTGGATAAAAACCAGAAAAACCATTAAAGTTGACAATAATTAAATTCGTAGGTTGGCCACTCTGTTAAATAATCTATGCTAACTCTCCGGTTCCCTGACATTACAGCTTACTAGGGTTGACAATATTTTTGGCTTTGATAATTTATTATATTTTTTACGGGGTATTTTGTAACATAGTATTGCTTTCTTCGCTATATAAAAGTTCTTCATATGGTTCTATCCATCGCAGAATTGTTCTAACTTGTCGAAAATTCATTTTATTTATTGTTTATGGTCACGTCTACAACGTTTCGTAAATTATGTGTTGCTTCCGAAAATTAACGAGACTACGATTTGTGCGAATTGTCAAGATTGACAATATAAAAATGTCATAGAGATTGACTTTATTTGAAGAGAATTTTTAGTCAACCTATTTGATGAAATGATTGGTAGCTTGAGATAGTTGAAAACTTAATACGAGTCGTAATTTTTTTTAATGTAAATAGTTACGTAAAATGTTACATAAGTTAAGATTTTACCATTCAGTCATTCATTCAATTATAAAAAGTAAATAATGACGACTCCACTGCATTACTTGTCCAAAAATGCCACGAGAATCCTAACCCTAATACATAAGTGTAACAAAAAACAAAGTTGAAAAACCCAACCACGTTTTCCTGCTCAACTGCGCATGATATTTTATTGTATCTTCATATTTTTATATAATGCTAGGTTAATTATCTTTGTCATCTACACTACTATAATTATAATTTATAATAATATTATAAGAGGAAAGATTTGTATTTTTCTATGTTTGTAACGAATAAACTGTAAACTACTGCCTTTAGAATGCTACATTATCCCTCAGTAACATAGGCTACTTTTTATCCCGGAAAAATTAACGGTTCCCGTGACGAAATCACTGGCAGAAGCTAGTAAGTAATTGCGTTAGAAATAAGTGACCGTCGGGTTTCTTGCGGCGCTTCTCAGCAGTGGTCTCCTCTTGGGAAGCGCTGGTAGATATAAATACTAAACCTTTTATCTTTTGTCTTTTTTATTTATATTTCTGACAGTTATTGAAAATCATTAACTTTAGCGTTAAGGGCCCCAGGGGAGACCTTTGCAAAGGACTGCAGCAAATGCGTTCCATTCCGGTAATAGTCATTTGTGAAACAAGAGAGGAAAATTGGTTTTTGCTGCGAGTGTTGCTTTTGAATCCCAAATAAGCCAAGAATTCAAAGACACGAGATGAAAATTGGTCTCTTGATGCAAACTTTTCACCTCAGCAGCGGAATACAACATGATGAAAAACCAACCACATGTTCAATTTTTTTTGATTTTTCAAATGATTTGCCCACTGTCTTCCAACAGCAAAACCTGCCTTTCTAAGGTGCTGAGGTGAAAAATTTATAACAATCAAATAATGCAATACTTACCGATATTATTTTCCTCACAACTTCATCACTGATCGGGTACCACAGCCGCACTTTCTTGTACAGCGGGTGAATCTCGTAGTAGGACACCAACTCGACCAAACTCTCGAACGTGACCTGCCCTATCGCATACAGCCGACCTTCTACCTTTATTCTGCAATGCTTTATTTCTTTTTCAGTCCTGTAACAAGAAGAAAACAATAAATGCAGCAGTAATTTAATCTGTGTCAGGAATTGAAATCACTTTACTGGCAAAACCATTGAGCAAGCCGATCAGATAAATTATTGTGAGCTAAACCATCCTACAAAGCTAGCTACAATTCAATAAAATCCAAATCAAAACCAGCTCAATTTGTTTGTACGTTTTTATTTTGTTACATATGAGCTAGTTTTTAGTTTTATTAAACTAGTAGCAGTATTTCAAGAAACTAATTGTTGAATATTCTATAAAAATGCTTTATATTTTTACGAAGCAAGCTAAAAACTAACATAATAAACAAAGCATTAAATAATGCCCTATTTAATGCAATACTCGTATGTAAAATGTAACGATACTAAAACTACACTGATGTAAAGGAAAACAATGGACAGACTAACCTCCGCGAACGTCCGTCCCAAAAGACATCCGAAGTCAGACTGCCTGTCGCGAACGATATCTTTAGTAAAAGTGCATTAACGTCGGCCTTCACATAACGGATGAACTATTCAGCGCCTCTATTCCCGACGGTAAAAACGATATCGTAGTTGACCTGTTACGGTATTGTCAACGTTTTGATAGCTCTTATTATCTTGATAGTAATGACGGCTGACGTCATAACAATACCTTAACAGGTAAACTACGATATCGTTTATACCGCCTAGAATAGAGGCGCTGTTTACATGTGCATTGCTTGCAGTTTCTCAATAGTGTTACGTTTGAGTTTGCTATAACGCTTGCACGCGCAACTTACACCATATTGTCCATAGAAAACTAAGATTGCCGTTAGCCAGGTGGTGGTATTTAGTTAGCTACAGGGACTCTATTATATTATGTAAAATCATATTGCATTTAACATGCTATCGTATTGTCCAGAAATATAATGTCATTTTTGTGCAAGAAAAAGTTTACATACATACATATATTAACACATACAGACATGTCAAATGCAATATGGTTTTGCCGAGTAAAATAGAGGCCCTGTAAACAAAACCGGGTCACATTTTCAATGATTTGGGAATAAAATAATTTTAACCATAGTTTAAATTGTTTTAGTTTTTTCTACAGACGCCAAAACATATTAACACGTCATAACGTCTCTAAAGCTTCCTGGAGGAAAATTCCTGCTCCGGGACTCGGGACGAGGAAAAATACCGCGCATTTGGCAAGTTCTCGTTGCGGGACAATATCATAACCAACCCTCTGTTTAGACGTGAATTTAGGCAAGAAATACAGTTTCGATGCTGTTCTAACTAATACCAACGCGTGAGCATAAACCAAGGATAGACTGTGATTTAAAATGGCAGCTTTTGTATAGAGAGAGACAAAAAGAAGTGCCTCTGCGCTGGTACCCTGCCAGACGTGCATATTTGTGTATAACGGCGACGCCAAAAGACTTACACCCGTATTCACAAACGTCACTATGAGGTCTTACAGTGCTCACGAACGCACAGGGTGGTTCAAATCGTCGTCTAAACAAAAGGATCAATCACAAAGACGATGCATTGAACGCAGTGCGTTTACTCAGTGAAGGATCCCGTATTGTTTGTGAATACGGGAGGTAGTGTTTCTGGTAACACTCCGAACTGTACCCAAGAGCCTTATTAAAAAAAAACTGATCTTGAGTAGAACGATTCAAGTTGCGTCAAAGATGACAGTTTTCTAATAGTTGTCATTAACTTTGATGTGTCTTAAATCTGGCATCTCATGCAAGATTAGATTATTACGGCCCTAAGGGTTTGAGGGACCTATCTAACACAGCGGCTATGTGATTTGACCAGTACTTAGCGGCCTTTAACGTAGTTATAACGATTAAAATCGAACATGAAGGGAGTCGCGGGCATAATCTAGTATGGTAGGTGCCAGATAATTTTAGTACTTATAGTCATTGCAGAAATCGTCAACATATTCATACCGGTAGTAGAACATAACATAAATTTTTTAACATATATTAAATTAAACCTTGATAACTTCAGAGGCCCTAATATGGCTGCGTTTATCGCGTGACAAAGTTTGGATAAGGCATCCGTCACCTTCTGACATGTAAATATTTTTCTGTAAAATATGTCGAACTGTCATCCACCATCTTCGATCCAAAAAATAATGTCAAATTTAAGTTTATCGCACGCCCATCAGCACGTTAGCTCGTTCGAGTTCAAAAATAAACAATGGTAAATAAAAAATTATGTTAGGTACGAAAATGGTTGCATTTCATAATTCGAAAAGCTGGAAGTTTGTGAAAGTTATAGCATGTTCACCGCATATGCTATAGTTTTTTTTTATTTTATTTTTCCAATCCCAGTGAACCAATAAACCATGGACATTTATCATTCGTTGAATGAAACGTATAAAACAGTTCTAAATTTGAACTTGACGCGCCATTTTGCGACAGAAAACTGGTACAAGTGTGCGACCCCGTGCGACATACAAAGGATTAATTGAAAAATCTTACCTAAAGCTGATAGCAAACGTGCCCGGCTCTTTTTCACTCGGCCGCACAAGGAACGCTCCGTCAAAATTGGCCTTCCGCAACAACTCCTCGGCCTGAGCTCTGTTCAGGTGGGGGTGGAACCACTCCTTACCCTCGTGCTCGTTGGGCTGCGGCACCGGCTCCTTGAGGGTTATCAGGAATTCCTGAAATTTTATTTTTAACATTTTAATAACCAGGTGCTTCTCGCTGCTAGCAAATTGGCCGGTGTGACACTTCATAATACGACCTCTATGGCAATATTTAGTTTAAAGGTTCTTTTCTTTTCGAATATGAGTTAAGTAAGTATGAAAGAGTTCCTCGGTGTTTCAACTATAACCTGAGGGCTTATTGTCTAACGAACTCGCAATCACGATCGTTTTCATTTTGAAAATCGAAGGCGACTGCATACAAAATGAAAACAATGGCTCCACTTTGAAGCCGGTTGCGATTGCGAGTGCGTTAGACAATAAGCCCTCAGGCATGGTAAGGCCACAGATTTGAGAGCATATGACTTCTCTCACTTGATGGACCGTTCGACAGATTTTTTTAAGTGTGACATCTCTTGAAGTAATAGCCGGTCTTAGGAGTCAAAAAGAAACAGACATTTCACTCACAAACAACTAATTACTCGTACTAAACCCTAAGATTTACAATTCAACTTTCACATATCTTACCTGACTCCTCAAAGGATGCTGTCTATAGTGCGTAATCAAGCTGTACAAGCTGTCGAAACATATCGAATCAATCAGATAATACTTCGTCAACCCCCTTTCTTGTCTCAATTTTATACGGCAGTGGTTCGCCTTTCCCTGTCTCCAGAAAGACAGACAATAGTCACCAACGAAAGTCACACTCTCCCGGACTAGAAAAGTCCCATCTCCCAAATGAGCGTGGGCCCTCAACAGATCTTCAGCTTCCTGCCGGTTGCCCGCAAGCTTCCCATGGAACCAACATTCACCGAAATGCAACTCATTCTGAGGAACAGATGCGTTACTTTCAGTCTCAGACTCGCCATCGCTCTCCGCGTCAGTCTCGACTTGCGTCTGATAATTCTCTGTGTAATACAGCTTGTTTTCCGTCAGAATGAAAGCGTGAGGATGCCATTCCCTGTCAACGGGGTCCTCCAGCAGCAAAATGCCGTTTTTTATTGTATTTCTCAAATCCAACTCCTTTCCTTCCTCTTGTTTTATCGAAAAGGAATTCTCCTCTGCACCATCAGGTAGCTTTTTGTGTTTGAGAATGATTTTTCTTTTCAACTCGTGCGGAGACGGCAGGCTGGTTTCGTTTTTCTCGACCTGTTGTATGAGTAGCATGTCTCCGAAGACGTCTTGGAATGCTGCGGCCATGCGTCGTTGCTGCGGGAGGGAGCAGTTGTCCTCTATTGAGAGGATTAGTGGGTACTCGGAGGTTACGAACGCGTGCTCCTTTATGGTGCGCAGGACGTCCATGAAGCGGATTTTGGTGGTGAGGGTGTGTCCGTGGTATATGAAGGGGGACCCGTCGGGTCCGTCCCAGCAGTCCAGTTCAATGCACCGACAGCCCGACCGCAGGCACCTGACGTAGGCCTCTAGGGATGATTCACTGGAGAACTGGTCACCGGTCAGATATCTAGAAAAGGGATATTGGTTTAGGTTAAGGGGGATCGTGGATCTTATGTCGCCTACAATTCACTAATAAGGTCAAGTGATGGTGATTAATTTGATTATTATCAATAGTGGAAATCGTATAAATGAGTATATTAATACTTGCCGCTCCAAATTGTTTTTTTTTTGTTATGTATACACAGGGTAATTTTTTCAGTGCACAATCTTTAGGGACTAATTTTGTAGGTCATACTCATCAACTTTCACTATGGGACCAACATCCAAATCGCGAAAAAGGAAACAGCTGTTCCATACATTTCGGCTGTTTAGCTCTCGAAGTTTGTATGGAACAGCTGATTTCTTTTTCGCGATTTGGATGTTGGTCCCATAATGAAAGTTGATGAGTATGAACTACAAAATTAGTCCCTAAAATTTGTGCTCCTATTAAAAATTACCCTACATAGAATTGGTTAATATTTTCAACCTGAAGCCAGGTTTGCCTAACTTCAAGGTAATTACACCCAAGACTTACTTGGAGGAAGTATGTTGAATACTTAAAGGAATAGTACCCTAAAAGGAGCATTCAAGACTCACGTGTTATGTGACGACGAAATCCAATAGTGCGACAGCGGCCGCGTCATATCTTGCGTGACCTGATCATTGCGAGAGTCCCAAATAGAGTTGTGCTTGGAAAATAGCATCTCAACAAACTGGCGACAAAGAAAAAAAAACATTTGAATTATGACGCTTTGTCGAACATTTTCGCTGCCATCTCTTTCCCTCGATGGTAGCCATCTTTTGTTTTATACGAAGCTCGCATACTGTAAAAATATACGATGAGCGAGAAGCGAGTAGACTCAGCGATCAACTACACTCAGTGGCAAAAATAACGGGTCAGAGTGCGTTTTTCATATAAAACGAGGCTATTTCGAAGCCTTAGTTCCTTGCCAGGGGTTGTTATGAGTAAGGTTTAATGGTGGATACTCCGAGGTTCAATAGAGAAGGTCAAAAGGTCTTAAGATACCTAACTTATCGCAGAATCAGTTAACACCACAGCGAGAGAGCATTTGGAGTTCCTTACATTTTATTGCCATTTTATATGTTTTTTCTGAACATCCACGATTCCGGCGTTAACCGCAGATTCAATCAGTCGGGTATCCTAGGCACTCTGGAAGTCCTGTATCGATGCTCGGGGTATCCATCATTAGATTTCACTATAAGCATTACTTTAATTTTGTTGCGTTATCCATTTTGCAAATTCAAATTCAAATTATTTATTGCAATATACGTTAACGTCAATACAAGAGTTTCATGATCGCAGATATGAGTGTAGCACTAGCACAATGGAATTAAGATTTATTAATTCTTTTATATTTTTGTATGTTGTGCAGCTCAAACCGGAAACGTGCATTTCATTGTCCTCTTGTGTCACTGTATAGTTATACATCTTAATCTAGTCTATTTTTAAAATTGTTCACTTAAGGTGCACTGATCACTATCTCAGGAAAAAATTTCCTTGCATTATCTAACTACCTTTTTCACACACACAACACACAATGACAAAAGAAGTCCATTCAAGATGCGTACCTCACCCAGCTCGAAGTACGGCTCATAGATGTCCCTATTCGGGTCCTTGAGATAATCCCGTATAAACTCTGAGGACCTAGCCTCGTCGTCGCCGAGCCGGTCATGTTGTTCCACCAACAGAAACCGTTGGAACTCGCGAAGGGTGATGTTGACCCCGTCGGAACAATATAAGGCGTACTTGTCGAAGATGTCTTGCACGTTCTGTGGAGATAAGGTGGATTACAGTCCCAATGTAAATATTGAGCGCGATTACAATTTACAACCCCGACATTGTGATGATATTGGCTAAATCATGCGTCAGTCTTTGTACAGTAGACAAGGCGCCAGGTACCGTACGTTACGCTTTAACATTTAGCGATTTTTGATAGTCCAATCCATAAATTAAAAAAAAAATACAAATCAATTGAATTAAAAGTAAAATCATTAATTCAATTACTAATCGAATTGGCGGTTGTGAAACGGCCTAATTATTTTCTGAATAGGCACACAGCCGCACTCAGAGACGTCAATTAAATTTAACGCTTGTTTAGTGACGTGTTGTCTTACTCTATTGTTATAGCAAAGAAAGTGACAGCAGCTACTTTAATCAAGCATTAAATTTAATTGACGTCTCTGAGTGCGGCAGTTAGGGCCTGTTGTTTGATCAGTAGTTAACTCAACTAATTGTTAAAATTCGAAAAAGGAATCAAAAATTTGAGACATTTCCTTGAGATTTAACCATTAGTTACGGTTTTTAACCATTAATTAGTTTATTTTGGACATCACTTGGCCAATGTATTGTTCGTGATTGCTTTATTTTATTAAAAATAGCTGTTTCATACAAAAAAGTTGCATTTTGAGGTTAGAAAGTTGTTTACTACTCAAGACAAGTAAGTCTGAACAGGGTTTACCTACAGACATTCTTCATTAGACCAACTTCTATCCTCCTGAGGCCCAAGGTCCTACCCATAGTAGGTATTAACTTTGTCATTCAGACCCAGCTCCTTCGACAGTTGTGTTGTCATAGCGCACCATGGTCCTACCAGTAGGACTTAATAGAAAACCCGCCAATAGCGTACCACGGTCCTACTAATAGGACTTAATAGAAAACCCGCCATTTTGTTTTTTAACTACTTGGGTCTGAATGAGTATCAAACAATAGTACTACTGGTAGGACTACGGGCCATAGTGACTACATGCTGAATTTTTCGTTGGGCCTTAGGAGGTTATAGAGCCAATGGTTTCATTTCCCATAACAGTCAAAATAATCAACTGTACAGACACGTACGAGTGTACGACACTGGCTAAATGACATGCAGAGTGAGCCGTATAAAAAAAAACAATTTAGGCACTGGTCCCACCGCCGGCGAGTAATCTATGAACAATCGGCTATTTTCTTGTCCAAGAAACGAACAAAAGATCATCGCTCCCGTGTAAATAAAAGAGAGAGATATATATTTATAGTTCATAGTTGAGCGAGTATAGCTCACTCGCTCAACGATTAACTATAAATATATATCTCTCTCTTTTATTTACACGGGAGCGATGATCTTTTGTTCGTTTCTTGGACAAGAAAATAGCCGATAGTTCATAGCTTACTCGCCGGCGGTGGGACCAGTGCCTTACAACAATAGAAGCAATTTCACTTACGTTCTCGTCGTATATAAGCTTGTGGTACAGTGTGGCGAACTCGTCGAAGCTTATCTCGCCACGCTTGTTCGCATCTACCTCTTGGAATATATCGCGCAGCTTGCTCGTCGATATCTTACAGTTGATCTTCGGTAGGAACGCCTTGAACTCTTTCAGTGAGATTCTATAAATAAAATTACGAATTTATTGTATTTAATCCTTTCTTCCACTGGAAAAGCTGCTCATAAACCTACTTCAAATAAATAAACCAAGAGAATTTCATCACCGATATTTCATCAAAATATCTCCGTAAACTATAAGTATAAGCTACAAAATACAAGTCTAACAAAATGGCATTTATGTTGAATATGATAAACAGAAAAGATTTGTATTTTCGTTTGTTACCAATAATCTCAAAAACTATTGGACCGATTTTGAAAATCAACAACAGCTTGTGTGTACCATTTAAACCTAGCAAGTTTAGCGAAAATTACAGTTTTAGAATTCAATAATAATAATAATAACGTGTACATAATAATTTCCTAAAAAAACCCGTATCCTTTGTCCTTGTTCACTAGGAATCCCTAAAAATGTAAAGAAAATGTACAATTTTTGTTAGAGCTATCCAATGATAGATTCAGATTATAGTAATAAATGTCATAATGTAAAAAAAAAATTTACTTCTCTTTTACTTGTATAGGAGGTACCGGAAGATTATGTTTTTTTGAAAAATTTATATTACAACTTTATCGGCGTAATTTAAATGTATAACCATGTCAAAATATAGCTTTGTAGTACCAAAACGGACAGACGAACATGGCGAAACTATAAAGGGTGGTTGGTTGACTAAGGTACCCTAAAATCTAACTGTAAAGTGTCTCGCAGCGCTTCTTCTCAGCATTGATCTCCTAAGTGGAGAAGAGATGGAAGCGCTGGTAGACTCGGACATGTATTAAAATGACTACAGGGCCTCCTTCCAGAACAATGATTTAAATTTTCAAGTAGCTTTCAAAGCGTTCGAAGAGGTGGCAGCTTCCTTACCTAGCTTATTACCATTGCTATTCGGAGAGGAAATACCAGCATCTTTGGCACCATGCCACAAGGGCCAGTTGTAAAGTAATATACTATCATGATTTTTATTTCATTAATTTTTCGAATAATATAATTTACGTTACTCGAACAATATGTACCTCTATATAAGTACTATATTATTCAATTAAAGTGTAGGTGATTCTCTTATATTATTTTAGTCACCTTTAACTCAAGAACCAATCAGAGGGCTTGTTTTCTAACGCACTCGCAATCACAACCGGCTTCAAAGTGGAGCAATTGTTTTCATTTTGTATGCAGACAAGCCTTCGATTTTCGAAATGAAAACGATCGAGATTGCGAGTGCTTTATGGCCGAACCCTATATTCAAACCGCGGATAGATAGGCTTACTTCGGATTAAAATTTGACACATTTTGTATGGACAAATGTCAAATTTTAACCTGAGGTAAGCCTTATATATCCGCGGTTTGAATATAGGGTTTGGCCGTTAGACAATAAGCCCTCTACATAGAACATACACACACTTATTAAAAAAATATCACTTGTTATATTACTTTGATTGCCAAGCTTAGAATATGTATAAATATGTATAACTGTCAGCTTGATAGAATGGTAGCCCGTGTGCTTGTTTGCCTCTCCCGTGAGACAGAAAAGTGCAGTGCGCTTTCATGTCTATAAATAACAACAAAACATTTCGCTCAGTCGCGGATTTGAAAAATGTGGCGTTATCTATGAAAAGGGACCTTATTGTCGATGGCGCTTCCGCCATTATTAACGATGCCGATATAAATACAACGTCGCGTGATGCAGTGCGGCGTAAGCGCCATCGACAATAAGGTCCCATTTCATAGATAACGCCACAAATATCTTTAAATAACAACAAAACGACAAAAGTCTTCCCATAGACGACATAATCCTAGCATAAATACTGACTGTAAGAAGGTTATAATATAAGTCTATGGCCATAAACTTACTACATTTCTACTTTTCTAAAAAATACCTTATTTATACATTTTATGAGTTATACAACCATATTAATAGCAGTATAGAGTTCTAGTTGCCATAGCCATAGGATTGCAGATGCGTCCTTATAATTTAGGTAGTACAGATTTGGTTTATTGCCAGCAAAAGGGATAAGGGGATATTTATTGCTTCGCTAATATAACAAATTTTACAATGTAAGAGATTGAAATACAACAATAATAAATTCGCCTGCATAAGCTGTCATATATATATACTAATATAATGGTAGGTAAACTTTATAAATTTAGCATGTGTATGTGAGCATGTAAAAATAACCGCAACTATCTAATCCAGCTTTTAACTTTGTCAACTTTTGAGGCTTATACATAGGCAAAATTAGCGACTTGCCCGTAGACCACATATGTTGTTCACCAATGTGGATTACGGAGAGTAGAATCGCCAAAATTAACAGGTAGGTTTAGGTTATGTTAGTTCTTCAGAGGGCCCGAAGGGCCAAAATAATGTAGAAGTAGGATCTCCGACGAAGCGGAGCTCCGTCGACTTCGTTAAGGTCTGCTAAAATGCCCAGGCGGTCTCGGGAGGTGGAAGGCGGGTAAGCACCCGCAAAATTAACGAAATGTAATCTAGAGACTAGAGAACCTATTTTTTTATTTTCAATTCAGAACTAATATAATACGATGTTTTGTTTAATTTGGCTCCATAAAATAATAGTAAAAAGTTAAAAATAATCAGTAAATCAAAGATCACATCGCACAAGTGGTTTTCTTATTCAGCCAAATGATTTGTAAACATTATGTGCATACAGCATGCAATGTTAAATAAATAAATATAAATAATTTTATGCAAAATTAAATTGTTTTGACAGTTTTCTTTTATTAGCATTTCTATCAAAAGCTGCATTGCAGTATCTCAGCTCAATACTAATGAAACCAATATAATAAGATAATTTATTTGTCAGGATCACAGCAGGTGGAAAGAAGTGGTCTCTGCCTGCCCCTGTGGGAAACAGACGTGTTTTAACCTAACCTAACCTTATTCTTAAGATATCATAAAATCAAACTCAAGACCTTATTACCACAAGCTTGTTGACAAACAACCTTATTACCAAGCATTTCACACTCTGATGGAAATGAATTTTTGGTGTGTTACAACACTAACAGGGTACTTTTAGCAGCAGTGATGTCTATAGAAGTTGGCTAAGTGACGTCTTTGTGCACCATATTGCAAATAGAATTGATAAAATATCTATTGAGCCAGTACTACAGTACTAGTCTGTTCCTATTCAGACTGCTGATGATAATAAACTTAGATGGAGGATGAAATAATAATGAGAATAATGTAACCTTTAATTAGTTACAAAACGTTGAATATATACCTATTCATCATCAACTAATTTTGAAGGTGCTTTTCCACCGGAGACACAAACAGAGAAAAGGATTTGAGTAAATTGAACTGCATTTTTCTATGAGAATGTTATGGTAATTTTCTGAGTAATTACAAAACTTTCAAAGCTTTACCCCCATTATTCCACAGTTATGACGTGATCAAATGAAAGGGACAGGACAGGGTTAATGTAATATCAAATTCGACTTGGGGATTTAACACGGTGCGATCCTCTTGTAGCCATTTTAATAGGTATTCTAGGCTATGCATTTTAAAACAAAAAGCCTCTGAGGCACGACTGGGTAAAACCTCTCTTAACTAATTAATCAATCACATCTATCAATACATCACTACATTTTCAACATCAAGAACACTTCGAAAAATTAAAATATTATGACATCCATCTATCAGTCTTATTGTATTTTCACGGAAAGTGCTTTTCATCAAAAAACCACATCTTACATATTTTTAATAAAATGGTTGATGGAGAATATTAAGATCAAATTATTTTAAGTTTTTAATAATTAAAAAAAAAATTTGGTTCAGCAGTAGGAGTGCACATCACAATAAGTTTGGGATCTCCTATTAAGTATTATCCGAGAATCCAATCTTCCAAATACAACAGGTTTAAATGCTCAAATTAATCAATGTATTGTTATAATAACATTATCTATACATATATATAAAAGGCAAACCTGACTGACTTATATATCAACGCACAGCCGAAACTACTGTACCTAGAAACTTGAATTTGGTACAGGGGTTCCTTTCATGATGTAAGTGAGCACTAAGAAAGGATTTTCCGAAAATCTACCCCCAACTGGAGGAAATGGATGGAGTAGCGGGAAACTAATTCTACGCGTACGAAGTCACGGGTGTCCTCTATACTACTATGTAAAGTTTCTGTTAGTTTCTAACATTAAAATTCTATTAGTTCACATCCTGGTTTGCTCACACATAATTAAGAAGACATTGTTTATGATGTTAAATATTTACAGTACCCCAGCAAAAATGTTAAGCACTTTAGTGCACTGTCATAATAAGATAAAATAAAATGACAAGTATGACAATAACAATAGCAGTCACAATGACAAGGTTCTAAGTATACTCAACATTTTCCTTGGGCGACTGTACATAAACTAGGAGTCTACTAGCTTTTGCTTGTGACTTTGTTTGCAGGTCTTTTAATAATGAGAACTGCTTTAATCCTGTTCATATATGACCTGTGTAACTCAATTCCGTATAAGTCTACTCAGACATCTCTCATGATTATAAGACAAATATCTAAACATCATTCACAAACATTAGTAGGATATAGAAATCATTTCAATGTTTATGTTTTTAAATATGATGAGAGTAGTTCAGTCCCCTTTGTGTGAAAGCAGCAATACAACAGAAGACCTAATACATTTTTTTTTGATGGAATGTGACCAGAATAAAGGTCTCAGGGATAAATACCTGAGCCACCTGAACTTACATAATGGTGCAGTGAACACAGTGCTGACACACCTGTTCTCTAGAGATGCTATTTTGATTTACAAATTTGTAAAGCACTCCTTTATTGCCAGAGATTCTCATTCTGAAGGAAGTGCCCCATAATAATAATTTTTTATATAGTCTCCTCATGAGGCTGACATAGTCACGTATGTGTACAAAAGCCTCCATAAAATATTAGATTTAAAAAATAAATACACGAATTTTCAGTTACATATGTAAATATTTGTAAATACACAATAATTACCTGATAAAGTAAGGCTATCAGAATCACAAAATCGGTGCACCAGACAGTTGCTCTTTGTTTTTCAAGTACATTGTAATGAAGTAGACACTTACTTTTCATGAGAATTCTCAATGATATAAAACTCTTTCCGCAGCCAGCGCTCGATTTGCAATGGATATGGGGTGTTGATCGCCTCGTCTACTAGGAACCTTACGCCCTTCACCCAAGCCTCACAATCCTTGTCCGACTGTGCTGAAATGTAAGCAAGTTTATTTTAAATGCATAACAGTATGATGCAGCGGGCGCTGCGGTATAAATTTGCAAGCAAATCAAAACAGAGCCGTGAATTTTCCATGAAAACATTCCGTTCTATATTTAACTGGGTGAGTGTTAAAGAGTCTTACCAAAAAAGGATGCTGAGCGCAATTTGAACTCTGTGCCATAGTATATAGTGAAGCATTTGGAGCCCTCCAGGCGTTTGCTGTCTTCGGGCCAGCGCTCGAAGTCTTTGGAGGATTTGCCGACCCTGACTTCCTTGATGTCCCGTATGTCAAGCGCGCCCTCGTACGCGTGTCGCAAAGGTGGCGCGCTCATCGTACGGTACCATATTATTTGGTGCGTCTCTCTCCTCACCGACACCGTACGGTAATCCGGCCTCTTCCGAGGATAAAACAACAGAGCCGTCGACCCTCGTTCTATATACGAAATCAGCTGATCCGCCTCATGGATCAGCCTATCGCCGCAACCGTTGTAACAAACGGAACTCATCGCAACTTCCTTATTCACTCGGTTCCAAAGCTTCAAACAACATGGAACATCCTTGTTATAAACCAATCAAGTACGTACTTAAATTATTTAGTAAAACTTTCAATACCAGCTAAACTTAATAAAGTAAATTAAATGAATAAAATTTGCACGGAGCTGTGCGACATTCCGCTCTTGTTTGTTTGACACTAGGGACTGACCTGTAAGCAGTGCTGTAAACTGTCACTGACAAAAAAAGAGGAGATTGTTGCCATGAAAACCAGGAGACGGTAAAAAAAAGAAGGAGAACTGATTTTTTAATTTTTTTATGCGTATTTCAATGGAAACAGCAGGTACTCAATGCCTTTTTTCATGTATATTTATTATAGAAAGCACTTTCGATCTCCGATTTTCAACGATACCGAAACAATGGTTAAAATTAAAACGTTCCGATACTCGATTTAAATTGACCGTGTAAGTGACGTGACGTAGAAAAAGTCGATTCCACTCTTCCAATGCAACTTGTCAGGTTGTCATGTCGTACCGAAAATACCGAAACGTTCCATTTTTTGCATTTTTAAGAGGGCTATTTTACAGTTGTTGAAAATCCAGGAGATAACGTAGAATATTAAAAAAAAGCAGTAGAAAAGGAGACTTTACTAAAAAACATGTAATCTCCTGGAAAACCAGGAGAGTTTACAGCACTGCCTGTAAGCCTGACTGAAGCGTTTTTCGATTTCTTCTGCAATGTCTGTCAGTTCTGGGTTTAAAAAATATTTATGGCACGGATACTGGGCCTTTGAGCCAATGTCACGTCACTTTCGGTGAGCAGTCGCTGTTTAATGAATATATCGACTGACTGTCTTTGAATATTTTACATATATTTTATCGTTATCAGATAGATGTTTCATTTTGCCAGATGACGCATTTAAATTTTTCCGGAACTTCTCAATGGATCTTATTTAAAGTATTTCATTATTATAAGTGTTATTGTGAATTAAAATAATTGATTAAATAAAAGTAACATCGCCTACTTACTACGAGAAAATGGCGGAGCTATTTAGGCCGGCCGCGTACATTCGTTTTCCGTATACGGTTTCCGAATACGTTTTCCGCATTCGGACATCCGCGGCCGGCCGCACACATACGTTTTCCGTACACGTTTTCCGAATGCGGCAACCGAATGTATACGGCCGGCCTTAGAAAGATCTTTTTATTATCTGTGATCTGTTTTCATTCATTCATTTGATCATTTCATTCATTTTTTTTTTTTTATAATTCGTCCTTTTGGACAGGCTGAGATCAAAGACCATATCGCCTCGTCATAAGTTGAAATCATTTCATATATTTTTTTTGCTATTTTGAACGTCTAAAGTATTCTTTCAATGTTGTCTCATCCGATAAAACTTCTTCAGTGTTAATTTTTTTCCTTTAAATGTCGTCAAATCCGATAAAACTTCTGTAGTTGTAATCCATTCCAGTAAATGTATAAGTCCGAGAAGAATTCGTCATATCCGAGTAACAATATTCGTTATATCCATATCATTTTGTCATATCTGAGTAATAGAATAGTATAATTTTCTGAAAATAATAATTATTTTGCCACGCACGTCTTCTGTAACGTGCGCAAAATATCCTGAAAATGACACCTGTCAGTTGTATTGTTTACAACTTTCTTTTCTTCTAACCTAACTTAAATTATACTGACTGAAACGAATAAAAATAAAATATAAACACAAAGAATCAATATTTACACCTATTTACAAGCATGAGAAAAATTAAATTTCTTTTATCGTTGACTTAATGAAGTTGTAAAGTGGCACATAAGTAGAATGATCTTTCAACAATTCTTGAACAGATCGCGGGACCAGATGTGATTCTCCGTAAATACGGATTAATTCGTCCACCAGCACAAGGCGCTGAATGCCAAAGGACGAGCAATGAAATAGTATATGATCTATTGTTTGATCCTCATTTGATCGACACAGGTCACAAAGAGGATCATTTACAATTTTCATACGATACAAGTGATGGTTTAGACGACAATGACCGAACCTTAGGCGACATATAATGTTATAAAAGCTTCTCTTATGATAGATATTTCCTTTACGTAACCAAGATACAGATTGTAAGTTTATATCCAAGGCAGCATACCAAGAACCCTTGTTTTCTTTTTGCACAACATAGTCCCAATATTTTTTCCAATGATCGTACATTCTTTGCTTCAATATTGCGATAACATCAGTATATGGGAGTGGGAGATTAAAACTAACATCAATAGATTGAGGAGAATCTGAAATAGAACGAGCCAAGAAATCCACATTTTCATTACCAGAGACCCCTATGTGAGATGGAGTCCACATGAAATCAACAACTGTTTGATGTTTTAAATAGAGATCGGACCAAAGATCTTTAATCAAATAAATTATGTAATTAGTATTAGAATTGATTTTGTTATTTTGGATAGCCTTTAATACACTCATACTATCACTGACAATTACCCACTTATGTGACCCATTGTTTTGCCTCAATATGTGCTTTAACGCACAAAGAATAGCAACTGCCTCTGCGGTGAAAATACTAGCCTGTCTGTCTATTTTAAAACCAAGACCCATTTTGATTTCAGGATCATAAATTGCAGAAGATACACTAGTCTCATTCTTTGATCCATCTGTGTAAATAAATTTACAACCATTCCATGAAGCTAATTTCTCATATACCTGTTCCTTTCTGGAAAGATCATTATCAATTGAAATATTAATAGGACTGAATTTGCTATCATAAGACCCATCAAAATAAGGTAAGTGATTATTGCTTTTAAATATACTAAACTGATTTAGATAATCAATAAATTCAGATAAACCCTGTAAAATGTAAAAAGATTTTGAGTTACATAACATACGAGTATTACTATTAGAAAACTGATTTAAAAGAAGGTTGTTGATTTGAGAATGAAGCTTTAAAACAAATCTTTCTTTTAAATAAGCAAGTCTTATTGCAACTGGAGGAAGATTGCACTCCACTTGTAGAGAAACAATTGGAGTGGTTCTAAAAGCTCCAGTAACTATACGCATACACTTGTTTTGAATCTTTTCCAAAATATCTACAATTTTTAAGTCAGAAGCGAAACACATAAATCCATATTCAAAATGGCTGCGAACTAAAGATTTATATAGCATAAGTAATATTTTGGGGTCGGCCCCCCAATTAGTACCACACAAAGACTTAAGGATATTGAAAGCTTTGTTAGCTTTGATTACTAAATGATCTGTGTATTTTTTCCAGGACAAATTGTGACAGAATATAACACCCAGGAACTTGTTATGTAAGACAACTGGCAAAGGGGTATTGTTATAAAATAAAGATGGCAACATAGCAGAATAATTTTGACCAAAGACTACAACTTTCGATTTTGATTGATTAACTTCAAGATTTAAGTATGAAAAGTAATTGTGCAATTTAATTAATGCTAAATTAATGTTATTTATAATAAGATTAGAATTATTACCTGACCAATAAACAACAAGGTCATCAGCATATTGCAAATTTTTTATACTAGGTCCCAATATCAAATTTAAACGACGTATATATAAAATGAACATCAAAGGCGATAAAATTCCACCCTGACACACACCTACAGATGACAGTCGAGGTCCAAACAAACCACCATTAAGCTTAACATAAACTTTTCTACTAGATAAAAACAATTGAATCCACTGCACAACTTTAACTGGAAACCCTAAATTTAAAAGTTCTGTACATAAAATATTAATATTTACATTATTAAAAGCGCCGGTAATATCAAAAAACACCGAAATGAGTTTGTTGTTACTACTGATGCTTTTATATATATCATAATGAAACAAAGAAATACTTTCACGAGCTGAACGACCTCTACGAAAACCAAACTGATTAACTGGAAGTAGACCATTATGTTCTACATAATACTCAAGACGCTGTTTTAGTAGCTGTTCAAAGACTTTTCCTGCGCACGACGTCAATGTTATAGGACGATACGAGTCTGGATTAAACCTAGGTTTGTCTGGTTTCAATATAGGAATAATGCAATCAGTTTTCCATTCAGGCGGTATATCATTTCTTATCCAAAGTGCATTATAAATATTTAATAAAATAATAAGACAACTATCTGGCATTTTCTTGAACATCATATATGGTATTCCATCCAAACCAAACGAAGTGTCCCTGCGCGAAAAAATTGCAGATTTAAATTCTTCAAGAGTGAAAGGTTTTGTAAGGAAATTATTATGCATGTTAGAAGAAGAGTCACTAGAAAAACTATTTTCACTTTCCACCGTATCAGGAGTATATTTTTGTAGAAAGTCTAAAATCCATTCATTATTATCAACAGAGTGTTGAGGAACATAGGTTTTATTAAATTTGCGCATAAAGCGCCAAATAACAGACAATGGGGTGAAGCGATTAAAAGAATTGCACAAATCAGCCCAAGACTTTTGTCTTTCTGTTTTAAGAATAAGTTTCTTTATAGCTTGCAGTCTCTTAAACTCCAAATAATTTTCTAGACTAAAGTTTTGTTTAAATGCAATAAACGCCTGTTTGCAATTTATAACAGCTAAAGAACATTTATTATTCCACCATGGGAGATTATGTTTTTTTTTAGAAGCTTTTTTATTATTAGAAGACAAATGATTAGAACTTTTTATTGAAGTTCCTCTACGATTGGGTATGGATTGAAAGACAGCACCCAATATTTTTTTTGAAAACAAACTGTATGCCTCGAGTGGCGAATACGACTCTATTTGAAAATCATTTAACAAATGTTTTACCTTTTCAGCGTACACTTTCCAATCTACATTCCTAAAATTTAGGCACGGGTAGATGGGCAAATGTACACTGTTAACAAGATTATTTACATTATTACTATTATTTTGAACATTATAATTGAGAACCAAATTAATTATTACAGGTAGATGATAACTACCAAGAGGATCATCGTAAACCGACCAACTACAACAGGGGGCTAACGAAGGAGAAACTATAGACATATCTAACGCATTTGGACGCCATGTCATGGAGCCGACAGTGGTGGGCGTTCCATCATTTAATAATACCAGATAATTATCATCGACAACATCTAAGACAGCACGTCCACGTGGCGAAGTGGAACAACAACCCCATGAAGTGTGATGAGCATTGAAATCCCCGCAGATTATCATAGGTTCGGGTATAGATTGAACGAAATTTTCAAATTTTGTTTTGTTAAAAGCTGGATTACAATTTGTAGGACTATAAAAACTCACTATACTAATCTGTTTGCCATTAATAGTTATTTGAATACATATATTTTGAAGAGAGTCATCGAAAAATGTGTTAATTTTACTATAAGCAATACTATTATGAATCATAATACATACACCGTTATGTTTGTTACCACAATCATTGCGCTCTATATTAAACCCTCGAACCTTTAGCCTCATATGAGGCTTCAACCAGGTTTCACAGATGATTGCGATATGTATGTCATTATCATATAAAAAATTTGTAAATGAGTGCCTATTGTGCGAAATACTCTGAGCATTCCACTGAACGACATTGAGAGTATCCATTATGTTTTAGGATGGGTACTCCCACTAATCGTATTTTGAAATGCCGCTCGTATCGATTCCGTATTAATAGGCGCTTCATTTTGGTTGGCTACCAATTTAATTATGACTTGTGTAATCATATTCAAAAATGACTGACTTTTAAGCATATTTTGCAAATAAGTTTCCGCGGACCTTGCAGCCAATTGCGGAAAAGACTTTTCATTAAATAAATCGGAATATGCGACAGAACGAGTTTTGATTTTATTTTCCTCAATTTTGGTTTTTTTCACAGGACAAGACACAGAAATGGCAATATGTTTACCCTTGCAATTAGCACAAACTGGATTTTCCTTATCGGCTGTACAAACTTTAAAATTGTGATTCTCGGAACAAATAGAGCAGACTTCGTTATTTTTACAGAAACTGGCGATATGTCCAAACTGCTGGCATTTTAAACATTGCTTAACAGGAGGAACATATTGCGTTACCTCATGTCTCCACGAGTCCAGGAATACGTGTTGAGGCAACTGAGTAGAAGCAAACGTTACCGCTACAGTCTGCGTAGGAACATACGAGACCTCGCCCCCATCTGCCCTCACTCTGCGCATGAACCGCCGGACCTGGATCACATTGCGCGAGCTGCCGATCAGAGAAAATATTTGTTTATTGGATATACCAACCGGAACTGACTTGACAACCCCTGTCACTTCAGTATCTGCTGCAGGAATAGATGCATAGAGTCCCAGTTCACCTAATAGTTTGCTATTTGCCAAGAAAGTATTTGCGTTATTAGACAAATCAAAAGTAATTGCAACTTTATATTTGTTCATTGGCCTTAGATGCGAAACACCAGACACGGCATACTTTCGAATGGCCTGCGATAGAGAAACCTTGTCGTTATCTGAAAAAGGCGTATTTGCGGTCTGGTGAGCAAGGAATACTACGAAGTCCTTTCTTTGCGATGTTTCGGGATATTTCCTGGAATAATTGGTTACCTTGAAAGGCCGATACTTATTAACTTCGGTATCCTGATCGGAGTCTTCCGAGGCAGACCCATTTCCCTCATCTTTTTTTCGTTTTTTGGTTCTCCCGCCTCCCATCTTACCTCTAAATAATTATATTTACAACCTTATCTGTAAAAATTATATGAAACGAGAGAATAAACAATATTTACAAGATTAAAAGATTTTACAAATTATTTTCCCTCAAAAACGCGCCTTTCCTATTCGAAGGTTCCCGCCTTTTTTTTTTCTCATTTCATTCATTAAATCAATCAAAGTCATAATAGCGAACGTCATTCAATCATAATGTAAACAAACAATCGCAATACACTGGCGAAATCACTTGGTGGACCGCCATTAATTTAAAGAAGAAGAAGAAGAAGCAATACGATATATTTATTATTGAAGAGTCTCATAATAAGCATTCGACCATTGCTTATTACCTAATACAGCACTTCCTACATGACTCTTGTTTCTAGAGTAGATTCAATGAAAACATTCAATGGTGCCAGACAGAGCAATGGGTGTGTAACTACAAAGATCACTGCTTGGTTTGCCAGGATTCAAGATAGGCAAATATACCTGGTTTTTCCACTTATCAAGGCAGCGGAAGGCCCTGATACAAATATGAAATTAAAGATAGGTAGATAATAAATGTTTTTTAACAGAAATACTACCTTGGCAAATAAAGGAATAGGAGATCCCATCAACTCGTGAAGAGAAATTTTTAGAGGGCTAAAATTTAAGAGTATGAAAAAAATCTGAAGAATAAGAAGGAATATTTATAGCAGAAGGCGGAGCCAACATATTACAGAAATCTTGCGCCCAAACAGGTGGCTCATTACATGAGACGGTTTCTATAAACATAGCTCCACGAAAACGTCAAAAGATATAGAAACTGAAGAATAAAATTAAATTGTACAAAGATATGTATACACTTTTGCACCTTATTCCCTTGAAATAAAGTGCAAAAGTGTATATATATCTTTGTACCCGACTGTACAAGGTAAAATATTACAGAGGTTTTATGTTTAATGTAGAACCACAAAAGAGGTTGATATGGCGCCATTCAGATCGCATTTAGGGGTCAAATGAAAGAAAATTCTTAATTTTATTATAATTAATTCAATGTAACATATTTTTGTAATCTAACTCTACAGGGATTGATTTGAGTAGACTAGCCTATTCCTCGAAATTGTTTTAAATTTTAATACATTGTTAAAAATAGGAGTATCCCAATTCACATTGCAATCAGGGACCGGAACCAAAACCGTCTACCATTAATAGGGTTTTTCGATAGGGTATTCGATATACTTGTTTTTTTTTACAAACGTCACGGATACACGAAGCCTTATCTCAGAAGTTTATTAATCAAAATTGTTTATATAATCCTGGCATATATATATAGTTATTTATATTTTATAGGATACATAAAATGAAGTGTTAATTATTTATTATTTACATTTTTTTTTAAATACTTAACAAAAAACTTTAAAAATCTGTTTTAAAATTTAGGCTATAGTCAAATGGACCTTCTTGGATAGAAAATAAAGTTTATAGCAAAATTAGTATTTTCTTTTGCGGTTACCAAGCATATTATCTTAAATACGGAACCCTCGGTGCGCGAGTCCGACTCGCACTTGACCGGTTTTTCTTTTTTACAATATGGCGTTTGATTATCTTTAATATCTTTATAGTGACACTCACAAGATTAAGACAAATCGATTGACATAATAACCATCAATATAGGTCCACGTTTTTAGTTTCTAGAACGCCACAAAGGAACAAACATAAATACATACATATATATAGGCTGACTAGAGGACGCCCGCGACTTCGTACGCATAGAACTAGTTTCCCGCTACTCCCGCCATTTCTACCCGTTGGGGGTCGATTTTCGGAAAATTCTTTCTTATAGTGCTCACTTACATCATGAAAGGAACCCCTGTACCAAATTTCAAGTTTCTAGGTACAGTAGTTTCGGCTGTGCGTTGATATATAAGTCAGTCAGTTTAGCCTTTTATATATATATAGATAGATATAAACACATAACCCTCCTCCTTCGGCAGTCGGGTAGAAAGACGGAATATTTTAAAAATATTTAAAAAGTTAGATAACTCGAAAACCAGTGTCATTAGACCCCCAGATAAATGGGTCAAAATTATTGTAAATTAGCTCTACTTACTAAAAAATCCTTTCAAGGACTAGCTTGAGTTACCTTACCTGTCACCTTGTATAGGTACAGTCAAGGACTTAAATTGTTATGCCACTATGGAACCCTGCCGCATAACTTTAATCATTGATTTTGGCGTAATTTATTTCATGTGGTTTGACGCTGTCATTATGACAGGGTTCCATAGTGGCATTACAATTAAAGTCCCTGACTGTACTTACTCAAAAAATACCTACAAGCTTCAACACGACTCTGTTCAGAACGTTCGAGAAGCATCCATATATGAATTGACGTTACAAACAACATGCAAATCGGGTGCCTCTGCACTTTTTCTGAATAACATAAATAAATGAATACTAATACGTTATTCCTGCTCCCGGTCAGGGCTACAGTATAAACAGGCATTGTTGCAATCATTATAGTTAGACAAGACAATTCTGTATAAATAATGCATTGAAAATACACATTTATACAATTCCGCTTTTATCAAACATGCACTCAATGCCAGTGACGCACATGGTGCGTTCTAAATCCATACGAAAACAGAGCCTTTGGCACACATACTCGAGTGCCAATGCAAACATTTAGGTAATATATCGGTTCATGCGTTGAACCATGAAGACGGAAATAACAAATAAACTAAATTATGAAAATACAATAAAAATAAGCAACTGACAAGGGAGGCGGGGACAACAATGATATTTTATATTGGGGACAAGCAATTTATTATAAAACATATTTCTTGAAACAATGTAACATTGGCGCTGTTAGCTGGTCCCCGCCTGCATTACCTTTTCCAATATTTAAGTTATATCTAATTTTTTTCTCCTCCCCATGGTGTAGGATGTCGTTAGATAGGTCTTTCAAAAATATTGTGGGTTTTTGGGCACAATTTTTCGATTAAGAGAACCGTTTGTGAAATATTAAGAGCATTTGCGCCGTTGCTATACAAAACGTATGAAAAAACTAGTCCGCAGCTTGTGGCGGCCACAAGTGCCATCGCTGTGATCGCCACTAGTGGCCTAATGTGAGGCTGGTCTTAAAGTAATGTTTTAACTGACATAGGTAATCTGAAGAGGTTCACGAGTAAAGGCGACCAGGTATTCCCGCGAACTCGTCCACGTACAATTGGTAATTCGCTATTCCCATCTCGTTGACCATGCACGGGAACAGTGATTAATTTCAGATTAAAGGTAGCCTATGACTTAATTTAGGGTATAAGTAGGTAACTATCTCCATCCAAATCCGTTCAGCCGTTAAGGAGTAACAAACATACAAACTTTCATATTTATAACATACCACCTTTTGCGCGTGACTCCATCCGCGTAGAAGTCATTTATCGCTACTCCCTCAGAGCTGTCGAATTTTCGTGTATAAAAAGTACCTACCTAGTCTATGTGCTATTCCAGACTATAATCTGTCTGTACCAAATTTCATCCAGATCCGTTCAGCCTTTCTGGTGTCGTTGAGTAATATAACAAACATCCCCACCTTCACTTTAATAATATGAGTAAGAAGTGTCATGAAATAAAATACCGATAAATTGACGTACATATATGCATATATTTTAAGTAGATTACATAACAAAACATGGCCGCCCACTTAATTATATCAGTACAATACAATTTCAAATAAACTTACTATACTAGCAAAATTAACTATAAAATGATACTATTGATAAATCTCCTTGGTTGAAAGGATAGAACTAAAAAATGAGCTCATGAGAACATGAAAAAAAAAACAAGTTCTAGTCGGATCCTTATAGGATCCTTATGATGAGTTAGTTTGGTCCAAAATAACCCTTCTTTTTGTTGTTTTGTTTCTTTATTAAAACAATCTGAATAGACTAGGGTCAAGTAGGGGACAGTTTAACAGGGGGCACAGTGTAACATACATAAGGAATATCTCTGTCCTGATCTTATTTGTCTATGGTCTATCTTGACGTGTTTCATTAGTTTCATACGCCGCCATCTTAAACAGCTGTTATCACCCCCTGGGGCACACTATAACAAATTTGTGACATCACAAAACTAAAAAAAACCTTACTATGATCTGCACGACGCGACGCACAGTTCACACTAACGACGCCGTGCCGTGGTGATGTGGCCAGACCCATAGGCCTCCCCTAAGGTTTGCCACAAAAACCAGGCCCAGAGAGCCTGGTACACTTATCCCTACCGAGCTATCTCTACTGGTAGGGATAAGTGCACGTTTTTGTAGATTTATTTCTACTGGTAGGGATAGATGCACTGTCCATTTCCAATATTCGCTACTCCATTACTAATTAACTAAAATTAGTATCATAAATATGATGTAGGTTTAGGTTATGGTTAGTACTTCAGCAGGCCCGAAGGGCCAAAACACTCAGAAAAAGGAGCTCCGCGTCGGCGGAGCTCCGTCGACTCTGTTAAATTGGATATTCAAATAGAAATTATTGGTAGAGTAGCGGATAGTGGAAATGGACAGTGGACCTATCCATCGCTAGAAATAAATCTACAAAAACGTGCACTTATCCCTACCAGTAGGGATAGCTCGGTAGGGATAAGACTATCTGGCTCAGAGCACGTTTTTCAACCATATGGCTCAAAATAGTTGTTTCTCCAAACTGTACCTACTTGGAAGATTACACGATGTGACACGAAATTTATGGAAGCGTGGAAATATCGGCAACAGAGCGTCAACGACTAACTTGCTAACATAACACCGGGTTAATTATCTACAATAAAGAAGTTCTACGCTTCCACTTATTTGTATAATATAAGCACTATATTATAATTTATAATACAAACACCAACTATAAATACAATACAATACAATGATTCATAATCAACGTAAACATATACAAACTATCTATACATTCACACGATTTAACGACCGCAAGATTTTACTGACTTCGTTATACGTTTAAATAAAGTTTATAATAATTACGAATAACCTATTATCAAGTATAACGTAATGACCACCCAACTTTGAAGAACGGTCAAAAAATCCCTCACAACACGTCACTAGTGCTCGAAAAACACACAATAAATTGCTTTGTTTGAAATGATCAAAGTTTTTTAATCTAAATAATATGGTCGGCCTTATAAGTACCTGCTCACTTTATACTCTGATTATTCTAAGATGATGCCTGTGACAGCCGTATATCGTAATTTCAATCACTTACTATACTCACAAGCGATGTGTTTAAAAATAGGCGATTAATTATTTAAATTCCTGAACGGCGTTGCTTGGTTTGTACCGATGTAGTATTTATGTAAAGTTAAAGAAATAAGTGCAATAAGTGTTTACGTAATACCTGGCCGTAATGTGAGTTTTATCGCACGCTGCGCGCACGGTAAAACTCGCATTGTGGCCAAGTGAAGACGTAGTACTCATCACGGGCAGTAAAAAAGAAAGCCCTCTATCGCATATTTACAACCCTCGCCTACGGGTCGGGTCTCAAATACCTGCGATTTCGGGCTTTCTTTCTTTTCCAGCCCTTGTCTATTATATGAGCTGTCACAGGCATCATCTTAGAATAATCGGAGTATAGTGCTTTTTAACTTCATGTGTGAACTTCTCCACTTATCTATCAAAGGCGTTAAAGCGACAAAGTACAAAAGTGTGTAGTTACTTATAAGGTCGACTGTACCACGTCACACTTAACACTTAGTAGGCGATGCGATTTACTAACCCTATATAACGCTCATAATTACTATGAGCTGGTTTAACTTGCAAAGTTACAGTCAATGAAAGGGATACAACTATTGGAAGTTATATATCTGTCCCTTTTACTGCCTGGAACTTGACAGGTTTAACTGACATTAGTTTATTATAAAATTAAAAAAATAACGCTTTATTTCTGCAATACGTCTTACGTAAAACATTTCGAATTGGTATCAAGGCGCAACGCCCACTAAGTGCAAATGTTCTAATTAATATAATATTTCTAGTTTGTAAAGCACTTTCTAAACAACCAACTTGATAATCAATACCAAGTATTAGATACCAAAACTCCATATTAAAAGGGACCTTATGCTGGTTTCAAGTTACGGAGATATTCACGTTTTAGCACGATCCCTCAAAGTGATAAAAAAAAAATCATTATTGTAGGAAAGTATAGGGTGGGCCAATTTTTTTGCAATTCAGCAAGAGTAAAAGCTAGTAAAAATACAAATATTTCTGACCCACATATATTTCTCCTCAGACCTACTGAATACACACACAAAATTTCATAAGAATCGGTCGAGCCGTTTCGGAGGAGTTTGGTTACAAACACTGTGACACGAGAATTTTATATATTAGAAGAAGAAGAAAGAAGAACACCTTAAAATACATAATCAATCATCATCTATGTAACTTCTAACAACATACTTTAATTGTGTTTCAAACCTACCGATTTCTCAAAAGTGCGATTTGAGACTGCGTAGGTTTGATGATATAAAAAAAACTATGGTAATAGTGCCAAGTTTTTATTGTGTTAGTTAGCCTATGTAGATTAATTTATGGATCTGTGCCTAACTCAATACCTGACATAAGGCCCCTTCTGCTATGGAACGTCACATATAACATTCACCGAAGACAGCACTAGTTTAGAATATCAGTATTGCTAAATTCAGTAAATTAGGGCATCATGGATAATCCTCAGAAAGTTAAAAACATTATTTGTCCCATGAAATTAGAATATACTAGCGTATAGAAGAACAAAGGTCTCGATCACTTAACACGAGTGATGACTTCTGAGAACCTAGCATTAAAAAAAGGGTTCCAATTATACTATAAAGTAATTTTCTCTTTCTTGCTTGTGGCGTTGAACTTTTATACGCTGTTAAGTTTACGGTATGTCCACATTGGTAGGTATTTTTTTAGGGTACCTATTACTTTATCTAAATCCTTTTCATCGAACGTATCATTACGCAGAATTTTCATTTCATCGAAAGGCATTTCTCGCCGCATGCGTTTTTTTTTTTGGTTTTGACAATTGTAACCAAACCTAACCTACGTAATTAATGTTTAAGATATCCTGAAAACGTCTTGGTTTCAGCAGAAATTACCGTTCGACAAAATGAAATTCGATGAAATGAAACAATTGATGAAGTGAAATTCGATAAAATGATGGGGTACCATTTTTTTAATGTTTGTTTGTTTTCAATCCATCCGCCCCACTACGGGGTGGCGGGTGGATATGATATAGCGATGAATAGACGTGGCTTTGAAGAGCAAGGATCTTGGGTATAATATCTGTTTTTAACTATTTATACAGGTTGTTTCAAGCTGGCACGAATGATTCAAATGAGCGAACTAAGCTACTTACGTATACATAACAATTATAAATCATGTTTAATATCGAACACCGAGTGATCAAATACATGCATGATAGAACGAAAATAGGCGCAGATTTAAGTCGTCGAGTTGTGGAAAAGAGCCCGCCATAACCTATAACCTACATGATAGAACGAACTTTAAGAACGTAACCTAACGGACTCAAGCCGTATTTTAAAGCGTCCAAACCTTTTCATGGTTCAGTGTATAAATTCATCTGTACTACACTAATCAAACTCAACTTTGTTATTATTATAGAGATCACCCTTCCAGTCTGTAGGGGTTTCTGCTTAGGAGCATATTTAGCCGTTAACACTTTAGCTGCAGGGATTTTCTCAGGTGTCGCATCTTTCTCGCATACTGGTCAAAGGCATAACGCGTTAAAGGCACTTAGCAATAGTTAGGAAAACTATATTCGTAGCCGCCAAACCAAGTCCAAAATTATAGTTAAAAAAAAAACACAAGTTTAGAACCCATGATCGGTTGCTATTCAAAGACGTGTTCAGATATATCATCTTTGTTGTATTTACAGCGTTCGAACTCAGTTTATTACGAATATATACTACATACTATAAGTTAGACATACGTTACATCTCCAAATTGAAGGCAAGCAGCTAAAGACAGTCCCTTATGTAAATTTTAGTTTAATTGTAAAGATGTGTAATCAAATGACATGCTTTTATACACAGACTTTAAAAACCAAAAGCGGTTCTCAATTCGTCGGATTTTTTTATAGTATAGTTCGTATATATCTTGCCTTATCAGTTTGCTTCTTTTTCAAGAGTCTCTCCAGTGAACCCCGGTGATCAGATCCTGGATTATCTACTTTTGTCTCTGTCTTTTGCAAGGTTGTAGAGTTCGGACTTGATTACAACCTGAGTCCTTTCATCTTATGGGTGCATATTTCTGGGGTTCCAGTGAAAAAGGGTGTAAGTCTCCTGAGAATTAAGTGAAAAAGGGTGTACTCCGTTTATTTACATACCCTTTTGTAGAACAAGTTAAGTCGACTTATACCCTTTTTCACTAGGTACCCAGATTTATGCTAAGCGAGATAGGTAGATAAATACGAACTTACCCGACAACCCGATTTGTAAATGAGTGAACACAGCGGCAGATAAACTTGTATTGTTTTGTCCGCTGTCAAGCCATTTTGTTCAACTTTCATTATCTATAAATAAAGATCAAAAAACGAACGATGTCGTTGGATGATTCACAATATATGTAAATACTACATTTTTGAATAATTTTATACATTCGTATTATAAATAAAAAAATGCATATCATATAAACTCAGCTAAGGCTATATACGTTATATTAGTATACACAGAGCATAAATATATCTCATAGTAATAATTAATATCAATGTTTCAAACGTGGACCAGTGAGCATTTATATATATACATTTATGACGTATTATGGAGTGGTGATCAGATATTGATTGAAGTTTTTATTTCGAGAATGTCACTGTTAGCATAAAAAATTATGACCATGGTGCAAGCTTGAATCATTATGTTTAAAATACATAACGTGAGATCTAAGAATGTAGGTCTGAAACGCAAACAAAGCCGAATGAATAAAATGATCTTGAGCGAAATCCCCGTTTTAAGACCTGTCAATAATAAAGTTTAGTCATATTATTTTTACTTCCGAGACGTCTGTTAATTCTCGCTCACAGATCAGATTTTTAGCACAGTCCACACAATTAGTGCCAGGCTTCACGCTCTTCATGCAAAATGGACGCGTTCCGTTTGTTCTAACACATCCTTTGTCTGAATTTTCATTTGCTCTAAACTGGTTTTTAGATGAGTCAGGCAACTTTTTAAGTTTTCTAATTATTTTTGCGGTTCGGTTAGTTAAGGGCCTGTTTCACAATGGTCAAGTAAAGCATATCTGACACATAAATTTAGCCCTTTCCATTTCTTACACTTGAACATAGACAAGGAGAGAGCTAACTAATAATGCTGTAATGTGACATGCAATAAATAAATTTGAATTTGAATAACTTTAACTGGCACATAAATTTACTTGTCGATTGTGAAGCAGGCCCTTAGGGTTGTATTATAACAACACTAAAAAGTTTTAAAATTTATGCGGAAATGGCTTTAGTATAAACGACAATTCAGACGATGCATTAGGAAAAATGTCGATTAGGGATACCATAGAGGAACACTAAATAGTTAATGACCATGCAACAATACACTATAGTTGACTAACAAAGCAAGCCTTTCTGGTTTCTAATAAATACTGTCACCATTTCGTATGAAAATCGGGGAGCCTTCTTGTTAAATATTACACTTCGCTTTGGCACTATCTAGGGTATCATCATGATAATGATTCATCATGTAAATGATAGGCATACTTCCAGCACTCGCGCGGACTCTCTACATAAATACCTACATTTTTAGATCTCGCTTCGGCAGGGTTATCAAAAAAGACGTCGTTATATTGCACCGCTCAGCGACTGAAGATAATTATTAGGATTATTAGTATAATCACGGTGATGACTATGGCGATGTACACTTTCTTCTTCCTTATCTTGTTCTGAAATGTAAGAAAAAAAAAACACTTTCTATCAAATTCACAGGTAACAAATAAAGATAACGCCAAAGCGGTGTGCTTTTTTTAGGGTTCCAAAGTCAAACTTGGAACCCTTATAGTTTCACCAATTCACCATGTCCGTCTGTCCGCGGTTTTTTTTATTATAACATAAACGAGTGAGGTATCATTGGATACCTACCTAACTATCACGACTAAGTAGACTTATTTGGTTTCTGATATACAGGCAATAGTGTACAGTCGCCAGCAATAATATATTATCCTACATTGGGCGCAATAACATCTGACACGCTCTTATACCTCTAGTAATAAAGATGTGTCAGATATGTTTGCGCCCAATGTTTGATAATATAATATTGCTGGTGACTGTACCTACTAAAAATATATTGGACAATTTTACCATGGGACATGATTCCATTTTAGACGTTATTCAGGATGGACAATTTTCCTTTTTGTTGTATTTCAAATGGTAATTTTTCTAAACTGACGTATAATTTTAAGTGGACGATTTTCCATTTGTACCTAATGACAGTAAATCGATTGAGAATGCACGCCCTAAAATGTCGTTGCTGTTGTAAATCGACTTGGTTAAGAGTATCACCTACCTTGTAATTGGCAGCCTGCCTGAGTTCCTGCGTGCCCGACTCCACGTGCTGCGATGTAATCTCTACAGTTGACTCTATGGAATCAACCACCTCTCCTTGGGTGAGGACCAGGGTCCCCAGGTCTTTGAATATCTGGTTGACGTCCATGATATCGCTCTGGGAAGAACGTGTACTTTTTAAAATGGTTTGTAATTTATATACTAATCCCCTTACTAATAAACGTTGAGTAACGATGGTATAGCTATACAATGTTTTGTCCTTATCTCTCATTGTGACATTTGAATTTGACAGATAAGGACAAAACATTGTATAGCTATACCACCTTTATTCGACGTTTATTAGTAAGGGGGTAAAGGTTTCACGTATTGTTACCCCCGAGGCTAATAGTGGGTTAAAAATTTGTGAAACGTTAACTTTGAACAATCCACTGTATCTATAGTTCGTTCTTTCTAATAGTTTGCATGCTTCGATATGCCACTACAATTATGCAATATGAGGCTTTTATTTTATCTGTTTTATAACTGGTGCAGTTATCTCTCTCGCATTAGTATAAAATATATTCAGGGACCGACAACAATAATTATAGTTCTTTTAAAAACCTGTTCCTCGAATGTCTGGTTACTCGAGTTTTTTCTTCAAATACTTAGTGTTAATGCTTGACATTTTAATCCAACTATAGCGAAGCATATATGAAAGGTTCCTCGTAATTCCAAGACTAGAATAAGGGGTCGGAATAATTTGTGCTTATTTACCTAAACTTGATGCATGTTCAACGTATTATCATCTCACTCTAGCTATAATATAAGAGTACCTATCACATTTCTATTAGTAAGAAATCGTTAGTTTCGTTTTAGGGGTTCTCATGTGCTAGACTGGATAGGACAGGCTACCAAGTCGTTTAACTCTTTCTGGTCAGTTGATAGCATTTTGATTAAAGAGTTTCTGTCGCCAGGAAATCATATCTTTATTTTGCCAAAAGACGTCCACCACTTGACATCCTTAGCCCGAATATTTCCACTATAGTCGGTTTTTAGTCGGGGTCCTATTGAGCATCGTTGTATGGAGACTTTTACAATTTTGCGACGAGCAATGCCACTTGGACCCCTGGACCTTATATGGGTCAAAATGAGCCCAAAAAGCCTGCTAGCCACACGCGACTCCGCGTCAGAGGGGTGGGGGAGGGGGTCAATGTACCAAACTCCCGGCATTCGAATAAAAATATCTAGTGGCCACAAAATATTTGAGATACAAAGCCGTCTGTTTTAGTTTTCGGATAAATCGATGATGGCCAATTCATTAGGCATAACATTTTTGTAGGTATTAATAAAGAAAAGTTACGAAATTCCTTAAATTATATTCAACGAATGTAAAACAAATACAAACAGATACCTATATTTTCAGATTTTTTTATGGAAGGTGATATCCCCCCTGTCGCGGAGTCAAGGCTTTTTCAGCTCAGTTTGACCTGTATAATAAACATGCCAAGGGGCATTACTCGACGCAATATTGTAACACTTCTGCTCAATACGACCCCAGCTATTTGTACTACTTGCATTTGTATGAACGATATGACTACTCAATAATCGTTAGTAATATAATAAAAAGCATGTATTGATTAACTCCTGTTACCACCGCCAAGGTTATTCGATTAACATGCCAAAGCCAATTTTAAATAATCAACGTGCACCGATAAGAGCACGTTTTGAACTAAATGGCGAGATTTACAGTACAGTCAATAAAGCCAGTAAGCTAAGCAATAGAAATAAAAAAATAGCTTTATTATTAAAGAAATCGGATAGGCAAATCACTATTTCTCCCTCACTGATTTATTTTTTAAATTTATACTTAGGTATTTGAATAATTGAGGTGATATTATCACAGCTGACTATACTTACTTAAAACCTTTGCGAACCAAATTTAGGTCCAACAAAGGGATAAATTACGACAGTGGTGAGTTCTTGAAATATGAAATGTATTGCTAATTGAGTCGTGTGAACGTAGTACCTCCTAAGGCCCAAGGTCCTACCGACAGTACTTATTGACTTTGTCATTCAGACCCAGCTCCTTCGACAGTTGTGTAGCCATAGCGTACCACGGTCCTACCAGTAGGACTTAATAGAAAACCCGCCAATAGCGTACCACGGTCCTACCAGTAGGACTTAATAGAAAAACCGCCATTTTGTCTTCTAAGTACTTGGGTCTGAATGAGTATAAGACACTAGTACTACTGGTAGGACTACGGGCTGTAGTGACTACATGCTTAATTTTTCGTTGGGCCTTAGGAGGTTAAACCGACTTCGGAAAGGAGGTTATATTTTTGACCGTTCGTATTTTCCGTCAATTGTGGACCGATATCGTTCTTTTTATTTTTGACACCTAGGTTACTACTACATTTTTTTCCTTTACGAAACGTATTCAAGTTCCATGGTGCAACATATCAATGAGATGCCGAATTAAAAACCACACCACTCAAGTTTAACGTGGTCGACATCGCGACAGGGTTCCTCGGTAGAATACCGCAACACATACATTTTGGAGCGATCACTAGGTTAGAGACAACTATCGATAAGTGATTTTATCGATAGACGAACTTATTACCGGTCATTTAAGTTTGCCCCTAAAAATCCGGGGTCTTTTAACCCTTCGAGTGGCAAGCAACCGTATAACGGCTGCTGTCAAAAAACCATTAATACTTTATGACAATATCTCAAAGTTCCAAATTTAAACTAACTATAGTTTTCTTGCAGCTTGAAGGGTTAACAAAATAACCATTACATAGATAATACTCCCAATATAATAGCGACCTTTACAGAGTTGATATATTTGGTCTAACCGATTTTAATAAAACCAAGCTTAACCATCGCTTATTTCATGTAGGAAAATTTCGGAAACTTCTCTCAATTGTGCGTGGGAATTGAAACTTTCCGTTTCTTATAATTACATTTCCTATATTTCTAGTGAAAGTTTCCGGAAATTTCTTAGAACTTTTCCAACTTTTTGGAAACTTCCCGCAACTTGCACATCAGTACGAGAAAGCAGCATAAATAAGAGCTTTTCCGACGTCGTACGTTTATTCACTACATTCACTACATCTGTAAAGGGTGATGGATTCAGTCTTTTTCCTTTGGAAATAAGGTTCCTTTTGCAACAGAAGCTTTGTCTAAGATACTGCCATTTGTCTTATCAGGGCAGATCATTCGGCCGAACGTTCGTATTCATCGAAATAGACATACCTCCAACTGCCTGATGTCCCTTTCCCTCTCTTCAAGCTGCCTCATGTCCTGTTCCGTCTGCATCGTCATTTGCTCCTGCTTGCGGAGGTCTTTGTCCTCCATTTCAACCAGCTGTTCGTTGTTGCGTGCTGAGGAACCAGAAATGGATCAGTCTGGCGTTTGTACGATTTACCACGGAGAAGGTGCATCTTGGATAGGTACAAATGAAAGTCATTGCGCTAAATGGAAAATGAAAGGCAACAAATATGGCCCTCTTGCAAGTTTACAAATATACATTTTCAATAAATAAATAAATCTAGTCTTAAAATAAGCTAGGCTTGTACTATCATTACAAGACAACCGTACACACTAATAAACATACTAACATACTAATTCAGAGAAATACATAGGAAATATCCACGGCATGGGGCTGCTTCTGTAGCGCATCGGGGATGTTCGCGGAGGCGCGCGTGGACCGTTCCTACACGGCCATGAGCAAGCGAGACGCATCCCTGTGGCCTGTTTTATAAAACTACAAATTACATTTTACAGGTTACAAGTTTCCATTTGACACAACCTCGACCAATAACGAACAGCCATTTGAGCAGTGTTGCCAGTTTGGACCTGTATAATTGTTACTTGTAGCTTTATAAAATGTGCCCCTGGACAGCCTTAACACCATCCTGCGCATGTTAGCGGGCAGAGTAGACTGTGCCTACACGTGTCACTGCGAGGGACTGCATTCCCCTACCAGTGTTGTATTGCTTTTGCTTAGTTTAGCTCAATATTACTATACACCTTGAACAAGTACTTTCGCTTACAAAATAATTGTGTAGCACGAAATAAACTATTTTAATTTAATTTTTTTATAACTCACGTGCCATTCCGAATGGTTCACCGATGTTAATTGCAGCACTCTGCGCCTTCACCTTCCTTACATCCTCTTTCGTCTTCTGCGCAGCCGTTCTTTGCGTGGCCTAAAAATAGAACAGGGATCATATTACGAATGATCAAAGACTGCCATCTCAGTGAAAGGGATGGAACACATGCAAATACGCTTATAATGTTTTCTATCTATGAAGACACGCCCCACTAGGCACTAACGTAACGTCAACGCAATGTGTGTGTGTGTAAATGAAGCGTAACGTCAATTTGAATGGCATATGATATATGATATGACGCGCGCCTCGTACACTGTATAAACCAGTGAATCGGAACCCACCTGGAACTTATTCAGCGTAGTCATGTACTCATCACTGAGTCTTTCTCTGGTCAGCTTGGTCGCGGGCTGGTCAACCGGGAGCTTCATCAGCTCTATTACCATTGGTGACGTGTCCTTAGCGAGCTTCTGCGTGTAGTGCTGTATCTGACGTCTGGGGGAAAACGGTAGGATAAGTCACAGTACGAACAGTAGTCTTTAAACAAAGGCTCGCGGCTTGCCTGTGTGCGTGCCTCGTCCGAATGCACCGAGAGCCACCACTAAGTAAACGCAATAGGACGCAGTAAGCCGGTTTAGTAACCGCGTGTGGTTGCATGCGTGTTAAGTAGCGTCCTTGCGAAAATAGGTATCAGAAACAAAAGGTCGGAGACGAGCTACTGTTCCATTTACAATTTGGTTAAGTTCACGAAGCATATACGACACGCGTAATTATTAAGCTATATCGGTGGATAAGCTAACATAAACGACCTAGTTCCAAAATAAGCTCTAGGCTTGTAACTATGCATAGAGTCACCAGCAATAATATTATGATCCAACAGTGGACTAAAAGTGGCCTCCTCCTCTTATTTCACCTTTTGCGTTTGCTTTATTGTTGCCTTGCTTTTTGAGAAAGTCTTGTATTTGAATGAAATGGCTTTGGCTTTTTGAGTAAGACTAGATCATGTATTTGAATGAAATGGCTTATTTCTGGGACAATTCTACGAAACGGATGTAATTTTTGTTTCGCATTGTTTGAGGTCGGGACATTTATAAAAGTGACCATTTTCGAAAGGGACAAAGGGTCATTACCTTATTAAGGGACCTTATGCCCCTAACGAATAATTTATTTGTAAGGAAAATTAACAAGTCATTTGATTATAGTCATACTGTATAAAGTATATAACTGCCTGTACTTACAGCTGATTACGCAGCTCCTGGGAATCCTGAGGAGACTGCAGCTGGTTAACCATCTTGGACATAGACGATACTAGAAAAAAATAACAAACAATAAATGAAAATTGCAGAGAAACAATTGTTGGTGGAGTAGTCTGGTAACTTGAGTCGTGATCGCAAGGTACCGAGTTCAATGTTATGTTTTATTTCTGTTACTGAACACAAGTTTCAGGGAATCACCTAGTTTTGTTCATATTTATATTGAATATCAATAATAAATAGGTAGTACAGTCAGCGTCATATATAAGGTAACAAGTAACATTCAAAGTACTCAAATAGTTTGGTAGACCATACAATTAAAATGGTGTATCATACTTTAGTTTATTTGAAAACACAATAATAGTAATGAAGGCGCCACTGGACATTTGGAAAATTCTTAAGTTTAAAGATATTTTGACAATTGTCCAATTGTCCTTTGGGCCTTATAAAGATAGAGGTAGAGGCAAACCAGCACATGCCACCTGATGGAAAGTGGTCTTCGTGGCAATTTAACTCTCAAGACAACCAACCTATGAAATTGAACAAAATGATTTATTCGCTAGGACACAGTATGACTTAGTGGACTGTATATGGGTAAGGCCGCGGAGCGTTCAAACCGCCACCACTATTGTGTTACAATATATGAAACATTACAAAAAGCATTTATTTTCCATGTGTCATGTAAGAACCTAATCACAACTATTTATTGTAATTAAAAAAAAATGCCACAGGCATAAATCTTTATGAATATTTTTGTAACACAAAAAACGGAGCAGCACGAACGCTCCAACGGCCTTATTCATATAATAATTTCAATGCATTCAGCCTGCATGACTACAAACAATCCAAAGACAGGTGCAAATGCGTCGTTACCCCTTTTATTACTCATGTAACACTTGTTTTTTAGACTATTGTAAATACTTTGCGATGGCATTCACTAATTTAAACAATAATGATCCCTTTTTGTGTGCTTCTCTTGCATAGTAAATGTTTGAAATCACAAAATATGCCGTCATGGAGGTAAGTTTTAAATCTACACCCAATGCAACATAGTTGCAGGTGTTGCAGGTGTAATGTAAAAGCCAAATACACATTGAAGATATGTAAATCACACCCAGTTTGCAAATTTTATTTTAAGTTTACTTGCAATGAAAGCAGGTACTAAATTCAACGAAATATTTTGTAAACCAAGAACTCGGTGTGTGAGTCAAAACAAAGACAGCACGCTACGTGAAGATAACACAAACAATGATAAAGAGGCATAAAGGTGATACATACCATTCTGAGATATTTTCTTTATGTTACTAGCAATCGTCGACGCCAATCTCTGAAAGTTCTCGCCTCTCCCGTCGTAGGGTACGCCGCCTTGATAAGAAGCATCCATCCTGCCTAAGACAAAACTAATTCAATTAAGTAAAGTAAGAACTACGCCGCCTCTTTACACGTATCAACCGCGTTACACCCACAAAAGCGATAACATCAACTAATGAACTGTTTTAATGAGATGTGATTATGCTGTGACGTACACAGAACAAATCATTGCTAATTGATAAATTAATATTAATTATCACACACCCGAACGACCAATACTTTTTCAACAACCGATAGTAGTGAGGAGCTGAGGTGTAAAAGTTAATCCTCAGCAGTCATACCAAGTCATACATACAAAACACATAGTGCAACATAAGAGAGCCATGATTGGTGCGCTAAAAGAGACTTTTACGTTTTAGCCAATAGTCTACGTCAATTCACGTCCTTGCTGCAAACACGTCCTAATGCATTACTGACAAGAGTGACAAGCTGTCAAAAAACAGGGATGCGAATAAACGATTTACGGTTTGAAATATGTTTAAAACAATCGAAGAAAATAATCGATTTTTTGTACAGCATTGCTAAAAAATTTGGGAAATTTCTTTAACCTAACAAAAACCATTGAATAAATAAATGCTAAGTACAAACAACAGGTAGCCTTACCAGAGCAAATAATACGAGACGAAAGAGATGTAGTTTTTAAAGTTAGTCTCATTCTGCTAGTGTAACCATACATTTTGAATAGTACTGTAGACTGACTGTTAAAATTTGACATTTGCTACGTACAAAATGTGTCAAATTTCAACGAGACGTAAGGAAAACCATTCGTTTCTTTAATATTGAAACCGGGCATAAGTAGGACAATGAAATAAAGTAGGTACATAGATTTAGAATTTTTCTATCCATTTTATAGATTGGCAGAACACATCTCACAATTAATATAATACAGTTTTATGAATCGTGATGGAGATTTTACATAGATTGTGTTCAGAAATTCTATTAATGTATGTTGTAAAAAATGCTGCTTTCATAATGTTTCATTTGGCTGTTGTTCATTAAATGGGTGTCAATTGCACCCCTTTTATTTGGTATGTCAAAATGTTATTAAGGTAAATACCGTAATTGGAAAAGTAGTATTCACTTTTTGTAGTATTAATTTTTAACAAAAAACAGGATTAAATTATAAAGTAATTTAAACTTCCCTCTACCGTAATATTTTTGATCTCCTCTCCATATACTTAATCCCCTCTGTTCTCCTGTATTATTAGAATTAGTAGTTTGACTTTTTGTGCCGTTATGGGGTGGTGGTAATGTTTTTTTGGTTTTAGTTTGGTTGTGGCAGATATTCTACCGAAAACGCATGGAACTATCTATATTGTACAAGACCAAGGGTCAACTGGCAGTGTGTTATACAACTTCGACATTGGCGGAATCATCGAACCGATCGATGGGGCCATAATATCCCAAAAAATGAATTGAATCTTTACGTATAATTTTATCCATACATTATAACGTTATTATAACGATATTTTGTGATTTTTTATGATTTTGTTGCGATCTAGCATAAATATACCTTCACATAAGTAACTATTGATATTTAAAAAAATTATAAGTATGTCTGATCGTGACCCGACTGAAGTAGTTCTAGCAATATATAATTTCCATAGGAGTACTTATTAATTCCATGATACCCGCGAAAAACTCGAAGAATTTAATATAATAAGTGAATTTTAATAGACATTCTTGTTTTGAACTTCCCGCTAAACTGAAATAGTAATATTCGTAACTGGCAACTTTTGGGCAATTGTCTGTGGTAAAGTGCGAACTACACATACACAACTACTCTTTGTGTATGTATGCATTTCACCTCTCTCACTTTGTGTGTGATTTGTCTTCGTGTCGCCCTTATCCCCTTTTTTCACTTCGAAATTAATGTTATGTATTAAAAGTTCCGTTTAAACTATGATTTGATTGAGGCGTGAACGTAATTAAAACTTTTTTAACTGCGACGACGAGCTTAGTATGTAAGATAAATTACAGATTTGCGTGAGTGAGGGTTCAACCGTCCGTCACGGAGCTGTTGAGGCTCGTAGAATGTCGGAGGCCTGTCCCGTCTTGTTGAGTCTAAATGTTTAGATGGTCATACGATGGATAACTAATCATCTATATTAGTGTCAGGTAAGAAGGCAATCGGAAGCGCAACGTCAAAGTCGTTTCTGCGATTACCTGCACAGTGGTTAATTTTTCGCTCAGTTTATACGAATTCGTTTGTATCGAGTTGCTGATCTTGCTCTACTTCCGTTTGTATTTAAATTGTCTTCACATATGTAAATCGGCTGAATACGGTGACCTTGGTCTGACGCTGCATCTCGGGATATAAAAGGGACTGTTTTTAATTTTTGCATTTGTGTTTTGTGATAGTTCGAGCAGTTATCAGGAGCCATGGATCCCTCAATTTTTTTACAATACTCGCCCCCTAATGGGTTGCCCCAGGAGTCGAAACTAGCAACCTACATGGTGAGTAATTTTCTTATAAGTTTATGTTAAAGGCTTTGAGGGGTCCCACTTATGCAGTAATTCTTTCAGAACCGTTCCACATCCACTCCTACGAGATCCCTGAACCAAGCACTGGGTAAACTAACCCTTGACTCGTCCCCAACTGCAATAAGAAAAGTAAGTTTTGTACTTATATGCAATTTTAACCTGTCGTATGTCTATGGACAAATTTTGAGCTGTAGTTTTTTTGTACAATTTTGTGTAAAAATAACACTCGGAAGAGACTAGAACGTGGTATTTTTTGTCCTACTTATGAAGGGTTAATATTTATGGGTCCGGTGTTTTGAAATTCAAGATTATTATGAAAACATGCACATGCTTATTGAGCGCTGAGTTTTGTTTAATGTCTCACTTTAATGCAGGTATGTACCTACAAGTAGCAAGAGGCCTAGTTTTCCTTCCTTATTGTTCTTACATGATATGTATACTATGTCATTTCCAGAAGGAAATAGTATTATATACCGCTGATACATAGGCTCATTATAAAGAAAATATTTTATCATGCAGATAATACTTAAATTAAAATTACAATCAATTTTGATTGGAATTTCAATTTAAATCATAAATTGTTGTTAAATAATCAAATAATAGTATGTGTTAACATAAATATAAATCACACTGATCAATTAAATGCTTGGAAGGAACAGCAACAATGAACTAGGAGGATTTAAAAATCAACTACTCGGGTGACAGCACCAATGATGGACACTTTTAGCTGACGTGCACCAGTAATGGACACTTCACTCTGAATTTAAATTTCATATGGTCGTAAATTGATTGTTGCAAAACAAATGAATAACCCCTCACCCCTCCATCTTCTGTAGAATAAGAATCAAGTGTCCACCACTGGTCCTTGTCCATTACTGGTTCCGTCACCCTATCTTACCTTCTACCTCATTTGCGTGTGTTCACCCACGCGTTCTTACTCTCACTTGATCACCTGAATGTTCCAAGAATACAATTTAGAAAAATAATAATTAGAGGGACAAATGTTTTAGCAAAGCCAACAAAACGAATGTTTTGCCAATTAAGAAATCCCAGGATTTTACTAATAAATATACAAGTCAGCTTGCATGATACAAAAATCTTTATTATTCCAGTTTCGAATAACTATTTGGGCCTATCAGAGTGCCAGTTGTGGAATATCCATAATAGAACTGACTATCTAATTTAGGTACAGCTCTTTCCGCCGCAGGTACTGATCGGGGAGTTTATGCCCATGAATTATTTCACCCCCTTTCTCCCGGAGTCGCCCGAGAGCTCACCGCCGTCGACTCTCGTGATGCAACCACCACAGGTTCATCAGGTAAGGTGCATATATTTACGGTTGTTTCTCACGTGCACATCATTAAAAAGGAAAACAATTTTAAAATATAAAACTTTTCTTTTTACCACATACCTAAAACACCAGGGCCCGTATTATGGTCGCCTTTATCGCGGTGGATAAAGCTTCCGTCACTCTCGCACTTACTACTGGTCAGAAAGTGACAGATGTTTTATCTACGCTTATCTACGTCGATAAACACGACCATAATCGGCCCTATATGGCTGCGTTTATCGCGTGACAAAATGTGGATAAAACATCCGTCACTGTCTGACACTATTATAAGTACGATAGTGACGGATGCTTTATCCACATTTTGTCACGCGATAAACGCAACCATACTAGATCCGCAGATTCAATATATTGGGTTAAGTTAATCAACAATATTACGGAAATGGAAATCTTGATAACATCCCTTTTGTTACCATGTACCTATTTATTGTCGTCTCCCGTTGTGGCACAGTGCATCACAACGGTGAATAAATTTTATTACGTAACCATCGTTATTGCAAGACGTCGTAGAGAATTTAGTTGATACTTATATAAAGCGGCTTATGCGTCTATCCCAAGTTGCTCCCTCTCTTACGTAATCTTGTTGACGTTACATGATTACGACATAATAAGTAGATGGGCTAAAATAAACTGGAATAGAGTAGGTACCTGATCGGTCTTGATTATGAGTCTATGCCCAGTTTCGCCATTTTTCAAATCTTTTTTTTACTTCCCAGGAAAATGTCGGTGGTACGACATATTTCTATTCTACGAACGACACCCTCAACGCAACGGGAGTGCTCAATTCCTCGGGCTCCCTTGGTAAGAACTATCTATTGTTGCTTCCAAAGGCCCGTTTCACGAAGCTACAAGTTACAATTTACAAGCGGAAGTCTCTTTCTAGCAGGAGGAGTTAGAAAGAGACTTCCGGTTAACTTTTTAATACCCGTTTAACTTAGGGCCAACATATGAGTCGCTTAACTTAAAACTCTGATAAGTCCATGCAAAAAGACAACGGAATTTGCGTCTTTTTTCAAACATATTAAGTTTTAAATTCGTATACCAAATTTCAAGGACATATCCGAGTTTGAAGTTAAGCAACTCTTATAAACGAAGAAGATTTGATGATGAATGATAATTTTACTATGAAAAATGTAAAAAAAAAATCCAATTGCCGAGCTCTTAGTTACAACAAAACATTTAAAGTACTATTTTGAAATAAAATCAATATAAGAATTAAATACAATTACACAAATATATAAAGTACTTAAATAATCAAAATAAATACACGAATAGAAAAGCTCTATTCATTGTAAAGTAACAAAAATGAACCATATAACTACTACTAATTTTCGTAATATTAACACAACAATATTTTTGATATAAACCTATTTAAAGTCTGATTTTCAAAGTCACGGGCGACGGTAAAGTATTCACGGGAATAGGAACACACTCGCCTAGTTATTTGAATACAGTGACCTACGTTAACAGTGACATCCAGACGAGGTCCAATCACTAATGCACGCGTTGTATTTGCACCAATTTGACTTTAAAAACCCCGCTCGCTCCATCTGCGTCAATACAATGTTTAGGCTAATGTATTCAGATTTTTTATTTCACGTCTGTTGTTTGGTTCGGTGTTAGTTCGTCAGTTAAAAGCCGGCATGTAAAGATACCGGCTAGCATAAAATATTAAACAGAAACATGACGATTATACTAAACAATTGGGACACTTACAAAAAAGATATCAGAATAATTAAAATCCTTAAAAAAAAACATTTCGTAACGAAAATTACTATACTTAAATCATTCGATGGTTAAAATGGCAATTGGTGTAAAGGACAATTTTACAGTACAATTCAGTAGTCCTTTACGCCAATTGTCATTTTAGGTTCGATTATGGTTAACTTTCGTTACGAAATGGAAAAAAAATAAGAATTTTAATTGAGGCTTTAACTGTTCTGTTTTTTTGAAAACGGCTCGTCACTGAAAACCTAATAAATCAAGTCATTTGTCCATAAGTATTTAAACGCCTTGTACTTGGTTACCAAACGACCCTAGGGTTGGTATCCTGTTAAACAACTCACATTTTACCAATACGAGAAAGCCTGTTAAAAAGGTAAAATTTCAGGTTTCATCGGTGCCATTTTAAGATGTTTGTATTGAAAACATCCTGTCTAATAAAGATAATCAGATTAAAAAGAAGTTACTGTGACAGTACAGAAGTGCCACCAAAATTCCGGGCTCTAAAGATTATAAACATTTATTCAAATCTCGTCAATCCGATTCTTGTCCATAAAATAAACCGTGGTTTATAACCACCTATTTTGATATCGTTAATGGTATCGAAATGTCGCGCCGCTCCTACAAACGACGCGTTCAAATTTACTTAGTTCCACGCCCAAATACCAAATATCAAATTGCGGATATTTCAAAATGAATTTGGTCCAAAACAAATTAATGCCTGACTACTGATAAAACTGAATCTTGTAATGACTTAACTCCGAATCATGCTTATTTATCTCAAAATGACAAATAAATTAATAGTGACAGTGTCGTAACGCAGTAATGAAAGAAGCTTAATTTTAGTTATTTTCATAATGACAGCGTCAAACCACATGAAAGAAATTACGCCAAAATTAATGATTAACGTTATGCGACAGGGTTCCATAGTGGCATAACAATTCAAGTCCTTGACTCTACGGTATTTTGGTGTACATATAGGCATTATGATACAAAGTTTTTTGAGATCTAGATGTATGGGGAACAGGGTGGTATGAAATTAAGTCGTATTGAAACCTACTCTTGCTAATTACATGTGGTTAAAATTATTTTGTATTGCAGTTGGACCGGAGTCGTGTATGGGCGTGGCGGGAATGGTAGGGCCCGTTCAGTTGGCGCCCTCTCCATACATTTCGCAAATGTATGCCGCACCACCCGCACTAATTGGACCCATAGCTCAGGTTAAGCCAGGTGAGTTACTTTATTTATCCTTTGGACACACATTACAGATGATTTTACCCTTAAAATAAAGATTTCAAGGTGAACACGGGTATATTAAGTACAAAAAAGTTACGCAGTTTTTAAATTTATTCACACTAGTATCATAAATAAAATGTTTTGAATAACAATTTATCTTAGAGATGCTAACCTAACAAAAGCCTATTGTTAGGTTACCTCTCTAAGCGGGCTCTACGTACCGTTGGCCCAATTTTTTGTTATTAAATTATTTGTCAGTTTAAAGCGTTGATCTAAGCCACATTTTCGTTTCATACAGAGTGGAGTCAAAATTAAAAAAGATCACTTATTTGGTCTAATGTACCATTGGCATATGGGTTAATTATTCGTTCCATTAGTTAAATTCTCATTCATTTTTGAATGAAACAGTGGGTTTAGATCAAAAGATCTTATATTCATGTTAATAATTCTGGTCCTGTAAATAAAATAATGTATGTGATGTGACTAATATAATATTATACTCTTTTTCTCACAGCGTAAGTACGTACACGTAATTTATTAACATTTAAATTTAATCAATTAATTAAGGTATCCAAAAAATAAAGTAAAAAAAAGTGTTTTATTCTATAAATGCTTAAAGGCTTTAAACGGATCTATGACGAACTTACAATATACGTCGTAATTATAACTTTTCAAAAAGGAACTTGCAATACTTACGGCCTAAAGGCGGAATTTTATAACCCCCAGATCAAAGTACTTGATAGTTTAAATGATCACTTTCCTTTTCGCGCATCAGAAAGAAAACAGCAAAAATGAATCTGTTTGATACTCTTATCTGGAAGTTAAAAAATCTGCCGTAATATATTCTGTACCAATGACGCAATTTGTATATCCATACATATGTAATGAATAATCAAAAGACAACGTATTTTGTCGGATAAGGTCGTACTAATCTCACTTTCTCAGTTAGCTTTGGTACCTATCGATCACCTTATTGAGATAGCAAGATAAATACAAACAATGCACCTGACAAAATAATAAATCGGATTATTCAATACAATCCGTACAAGGTATTGACCATTCTGACCATTTGATCTAGCGAATCATAAAAGACTTATTTACATTAAAAAGTGTGCGTTGCGTTTTCGCCAGATTCTTAATTTCAATTTGGGTATTTGGCTAAAAAAGTGTTGACTTAGAATGTTCAGTCGACCAAAAAGTTAAGTTTGAGTAGCTTTTTCAAGTAACATATTGCTTATAAGGTCTTATTAGTTTATAAGTTCGATAAGATGCGCGTCTCAATTCAAAGTGTCAATCTAGCGTTATTTTCTTTTAATAGGATTTTCTCTGAAAATTGAATGACCACTTTCTCCGACCGTACTGTATCTTTGTTCATATTGACTAATAGCAAAATTTGTTTAATCCTTAGATAATTCAAGTGCATTTTCTTACTTTGCTAATGCGAATTTTTGAAGCTTTAAAAGCGAAAGTAACAAAAAAATAAAAAAATGATTTTGCCAATTCATACAATATATTATATTACATTGCCAATATAACGGTTTAGTAAAGTTTAAACCAACAACTAACTAACAATTTTCAAACAAATTTATGAAGTTAATGAGTCCCTCAATTTATTTAGTACTGAGATTTGACACGGTTTAAATTCAATTAATCTTGGTAATTGTTGGAGCTTAATCTTTTTTACAGGACGATGTTCTAGTACGTACCTTTCATACATATAAATACTATGCATATCCAGGATGTACGTCAATAGAGGTGTCATTGTGTCTAAACCTTGATCCGTAACGTAACCCGTTTTCCCCATGCTTTAATATATTATTATAATTATCCTACAATACGCTGTGTTTTTTTGCGGTAACTTTATTATTTAGCGACACTGGCCCAGCAGTCTGGCAAGCAATAATGTATTGTAAATAAGTAACATTAGGTCCAACTTTTGATTGTGTGCAGACATGAACATTGACAAATTGATTACGGTATGATATGATGCACATCGCTTACAATGTATTTTTTTTTAAATTAAAGAACCAACTTATCATGGTCCAACTTTTACTCAAATACTGCTTCTTTATGTGGAGTTAGCCAATTGAATAATTGAATTTCAAACAAATGTACATAGTTAAGAACAGTTAGAGCCTCAATTAAAATCCTTTTTTTTCCATTTCGTAACGAACCTAAAATGACAATTGGCGTAAAGGACAACTGAATTGTACTGTAAAATTGTCCTATACACCAATTGCCATTTTAACCATCAAATGATTTAAGTATAGTAATTTTCGTTACGAAATGTTTTTTTTTAAGGATTTCAACTGAGGCCTTAACTGTCCTTAATTATGTATAATGTCTTTGAAAACGGTCCATTTTAGTTATGAGATATTAAATTTTAATGAATAACGAAATATTTACTTAAAGAAATCTGGATTATTGTAATTCAAACTCATTAAAGTTTCGCTAAGCGCTTCAATCTATAAAGCCTGTTAACCGAACATCTGTTGGAATGTTCTTTCAATTTAGAACCTTATTACTACCCTACTACGTTATTTTCTCTGCGTAGAATATGATATCGACCGTGCAATTGTTTGCACCCTCCACATTATTGAACTCCACTTTGCATAAGTAGCATTACCTAATTGGATCGGTGGATAATTAAAGGGTTAACTTACCCTGTATAATATACCTAAAACAATAACTCGCCGATATTGTGAACAGACATAATAATATTTACTTACGAAAATAACGTATTTGAACCATTTAATTTTAAACGTATGAGTTGTTCGAAACGTACGTATCAGTTGGTGACACCCTGTATCACTACATGTTATAAAACAAAGTCCCTTCTGTCTCTGTCTGTTCGTATGTTCGCCATAATCTCAAAAAGTACTGAACTGATTTCCATGGGGTTTTCGCCATCAGTTAGATAAATTTTTCACGAAATGTTTTTATGTATATAAAAAATCTGGTCTATGCCCAGGTGTTAGAGAAAATTCACATAAATCGAAGGGAAAGCAGATCTATTTGTGGACTCAAAAAGCCGTATCTCGTTATTTTCATCAAACCGTAAGAACCGTTTTCGAGAACGCGATTACAAACAAACAAATATACAAATATTAATTGTACAACATTATAGAATAATCGCCTCGAATCTCGAATGTATAAAAAAAACTCTTTTATGTCGAGTCCTCTTGCCAATTCTACAGTTTTCATGTAACATCACGTTAGTGTTCGGGTCAAATCTGGTCAATTTGAACTTTCTCCGTTATATTTAACTTAATACCAATTTCATGATACGATGTTAACCACTTAACAGCCGATTAGAGCGTTAACAGCTGTCAAAATGTATGAACTAACAGTCGATTAACATTGATTAAATTTAACATCGTTTGGTGAAATTGGTACTTAATCTTGCAAGCGGTTAGTTGATAAGCTCTGCCTATTCCAATCTAAGTTGATAAGTCGCTCGGCGAACTGAGAAGAGTTAAATTAAGGTCGCATTAGGTTCATAAGGTGCTAATAAGAATAATATGAATAATTACACGCGTGATCGAGTCGAGCGATATTTAACTAGCTTGCGTGTGTAACTGAACCTCGTAAATATTAAATTGAAGCGATTGCAATAATAAATAGTAAGAACAGTTAATACTAACAATGTATTTGATTAAATGCTAGATCAAGATGGGTTAAAGCAGATTGGAATAGATGCCCAGTCTAATCCTGAAGCAGAAAGTTATCGCAAACAGGAAATTAAAATAAATAAATTACTTAATCAGGGGATAATGTCAGACCAATTAACCTAGTCCCAAACTAAGCTCTAGGCTTGTACTATGGGTACTAGACAACAAGATAAATACTTATATAGATAAGTAAATACTTAAATACATAGAAAACATCCATGACCCAGGCACAAATATTCGTGCTCATATATCTGCCCTTACCGGGATTTGAACCCAGAACCGCTAGCTTCATAGGCAGGGTCACTACCAACTAGGCCAGCGCGTCATCAGATCGCGTGCAAATCCAAAGTAAATGCTGTGTTCTTTCTCACCTCTGCTAAATACTAACCCTCCTATTCATAAACGCGCAATAAAGTGTGGTTAAAATATGCTTTGTCCTTATTACCTTTGAATTTGACAGAAAGTGTTAAAGAAGACATTAACTAAAACAGGATTATAAAAGGGTAAATTTACAAGAGTAGGTTTTATTACATTCGAATTTCATGCCTTGATATTTGGGTGAATCAACTTTTAAGGTACTTCTTTTCTTTTGCGGTATTAAAGCTTTCCTGGTGACTTATGATTAATAATAATGTATGAATATTAAAATCAGACCACCAAATTTACAGACCTTACACGTTAAACACCTCAAATATTTTTTAATCTTCGAAGAAACCTGGTAACGCGCGGGAATATGCACATTTTCCAAACAAAACCTAGGGACAACATTGTCTGCTGCGACGCCTGCGACCAACTATATTATTATTTAAAACTGTACTATTTTAAATCAAATCATTTAAAATGTTAGCCTATTTGTCTGATTTAATAAGCGTGTAAGCCACGTCGTTGGCAAATATATAGTTTTTCTAAAAAACATATAATTTGTGAAACATGTCGAAAAATGGGGAGTACCTTAAAAGTTTATTCACCCATTTAATGGGCCTAAATTCCCAACCCAATCCTGCCTAATCATTTTAAAGCAATTTCCGATTCCTGCCCAATGCCCTCTATGAAGGACGTTTTGGTATGGATAATTTCATTTACCGGGCACAATGTACTAAATCTATTTGTTCTTACTGAAGTACATTGGCGAGGACGAATTAGTCTTGTCTAAAATTGTCGCATTTTAAAATATTCAACATTTAATTATAATCGACCCATAAATCATGAAAGAAGATTAATTAAAATGCATAAAAATTTCAGGCATTTTGGAATTAAGTAATTTTGTATTTAAGGCATTTTTGTATAACATTGTAATGAGTTTTTGTAAAATTTGGAATGCGGTGTTTTGAGATATTGTTTTAGGTGTCTCGGTATTTAAGCAGTTTTGAGACTAGACGTATATATATTATGAAATTGATCCGTAATGAAACCTTTGTCTGTACACTATTGGTTTTCTGACTGACCGATATTACTGGTATCTATGTTTGGCCTGACACCGTTTCATAAAGTGATCAATAAAGAAAAGTGAACTGCAGACAAAGGTCGGCGCAGGCTGCGCGGCCTAAATAAATAATGACCTGTGGCCGAGTTCACTGCACTTGACTTTGTTATGCATTTCCCGCCCCATGGCGACAATGTTGATGCACATTAATATGCACACCGTGCACGTACACATCAAAGTATCAAACCTATTATTACTGAAATTCAGATTTGTTTATGGTTAACAATGTTAATAAATAACAGGGTGTGTAATGTTTAGTATAAGAACAAATGGTCTAATATTCATTTTACATAACACAAATTGCATAATTTCGATCTCTATAATAAACCAACGATATAATTATGATGCATAAAACGAAATGCATAATTTATGAAATTATAATTTTCAAAAATTAAAAAATAAATATTTCTAACGGCTTTCATTACTAATAATGTCATTGTGGTCACAGTTCTAACCTAACCTAACCTAGTTAGAAGAAATTCACTAAAAATGCATAATAACAAGAAAATGATATGATATGAAATTATACAATTGGTTTTTATGCTAAACGTTCATTATGCTTTTCGTGGTTAGTTAAATGATATTATACAAAATGTTTTTAGACTGATTGAAGCGCACCCAAAAAAACATCTTGGACTATGTCGATTATGTGTGATATTTCAAATAACTATTAAATTTAGATAAAAACTCTAAAATAATGGCGAGCCCTGATTTAATTAGGTTTCTATTAAAGAAATCGTTCAAGTGCGAGTCGGACTCTAGCACCGAGAGTTCCGCACCTACTACGAATTTTCATGAAATATTAAAAACCCAATTAAATCCGGCTGCTGCGTGCTGTCTTCATACTTTTGAAGCCCCATCATACAGGACATATCTCTTCAAACGAAACAAACAGCTGTTAAAATTCTGGCGCCCTAGTGAAAAACGGTAGAAGTCGACTTAACTCGTAATAAAAAGGGTATATACATAAACGGAGTATACTAGACTTACACCCTTTTCACTTGATTTTAAGAAGACTTATACCCATTTTCCCTAGAACTGTGGTCCCTTTTTGACTAAGGCGGATTTCGTCTTAAGTAACGAAGAAAAGTTCCAAAGCGTTCCAAGACCGTGACGCAAAATTTAGATCATAAGTCCTAATAAATTATGTGCAGTATGTTAAGTTATTTTAGCTCATTTGCAACAAGCGATTTTATTGGATCAACCTAAGCTTTGCGATAAATATATGGTAAACAATTTTATTAACATTAGGTGTAGATAGTTGTATTGCGGCAGCGTTTGCGTTATAATTTTTTTCTTTACAAATGTCCTTATGTTGAGCTCTTATTAGCTTTACCGCCAGTTTCACAATCGACAAGTAAAGCATATTTGACAGATAAATTTAGCCCTTTCTCTTTCTGGCACTTGAAAATAGACAAGGAGAGAGCTAACTTTATATGGCAGATAAATTTACTTGTCGATTGTGAAACAGGCCCTTAAATGTTCCAGTCAATGAAAGATATATTGAAGTTGTATATCTCTGTTCTTTTCATTGCCTGGTACTTGGAATTAATATTAAATTAAGCCGAACCTTGAATATCAAGGGCTGTGAACTATATTGTTTAATGTTGTTAGGTCTCGCTGCCTCATTCTACATGCCCGAGACGATCCGCTCGGAAATCTACGAACGAAACGAGGAGGTGTTCCTCCAAACGGACTTGCGTCAGTTCCCAGGTAATACATGCTCTATTATCACCACCTAGAACAAGTTGAACTATCATCTAATCTTCCTTCTTGGGGGCGCTTCGTTTTGAACAAAAATAAGTGGTACAGTCAACTATTGCAAGTTAGAAGTTTTAATGATACATTTTTTTTTGAACGGAATTCCGATAGGGTTTAGGGTGTTACCAAACCAATCGATTGATCGTCGATCGACGGCATTGATCGATGGTAGAATTGATTAGTCGACGTCGATCGATAGTTCCTACCGGACAGATCGATCGATCGTCGATCGATGGGAGAATGGATTAGTCAACGTCGATCGATAGTTCCTTCATCAATTGCTATCAGACCAGTCGATCAACGTCGACCGGCAATCGATCGATTGGTTAGTCGAACAATATCCGTCGATCGATAGTACCTACCAGACCAATCGATCGAAGTAAATAAATGACTGCACAAATGGTTTTAACACCTAAGTTGTATTTCAGATCTGCCAGAAAACGTGGAAATGTACACCGAACTGACTCCGATAGAGTGTAACCCGCACGCCATGGCCACGTCGTACCGAGCGACGCACCGGCAGAGCGGCGCGTACGTCGCGTTGCGCAGACTGCACGGGCACGGGCACGTGCCGACCAAGCGGTTCGAGATGTGGAAGCACATCGACCACCCAAACGTCGTGCGGCTGCTCGAGTACTTCCCTACCAACGCTTTTGGAGACCACTGTAAGTAATGGGTTTTTGAGTTAAGCTTTTGTTAGCAATTGTACTTTTTGCGCAATCATCAGGGCGTCTATTCTACGCAGTAAAACCATAAAGTCTGACTGTTGGTATTGTTTTTAAATCGGCCGCCATTACTGTCAAGTAAATAAGAGCTATCAAAACAAAGGAATAGAAAAAACAGTGGAAGTGGCATGAGCTTCGCTTAGTATCAGACCTGTTGTCGCCAATACTCACACTATCATAAAAACAACACACCACCATGGAAAATGTTTTCGGTGCGGCTATCGTTTTTACACTCCAATATAACACAATAAGGCATGCTTCTGGATTTATTTCCTATTATAGAAATATCGAAATAAGCGATCGCGGCAAAAGTATGGTAGGTTATGCGTAACTCCGCATAATTATGCCACACGTTACACGCCCACTTGACACTTCTACTGTTTTTTCTGTTCTGTGATGATAACAGGTCTAAAAAGATATAGTTTTTACGGCCAATAATAGAGGCCATGATCATCGTGACCAAACTAACTAATACAAAAATGTTAAGTACAGCAGCGCTCCGGATGCCACTTTCCACTGTAAGACTAAAGTGAGGTATGGTGTCGACATTGATATTAAAACTCGCCACATACTCATACTCATAGTTTATATCGTTGCTTAGTTTATTCATACGATTAACAAAGAAAGTAACAATGCTTTCTATTTATATAAATGGCTTGTTATACTTTAACATAATCTGATGAAAGGAATTATTTCTATAACTACATGCTATATGGATATTGATACTTAGATACCTACATAATAGTTATGATCGTAATACTTTTATTATTATTATAACAAAAAATATATTTCATACAAATGTTTTGTTTTACATTTAAAAACAGAAAACGATAACTTTATTATTTATATTAACAATTCAGTAATAATTATAGAAAGCAATAAATAATTGAGTATGAGTATGAGGCGAGTTTTAATTTAAATGTCGACTCCATTGCTCGCTTTAGTCTTACCGTGCTATAAAAACTCCGAACCCTGTTTATTACTCTATGTAGCAGTGTGTCATTTATCTCACCTTACCCAACAACTTGTAACGAGGTTGTTAGAACCTTCTTTTTTACGTTCCTGGCCACTCTTACATTTCGATCTAAATCTTTCCAAATTCAAAATTGTTTATGATCTATTCGGATATCGATCCTTAAGCTCATTCTCTAAAAAAAATCAATAGAACCAGACACGGGATCTCGTGTCTTAGTAGCTTCATTAAAATAATTTATTATTTTATTATTATTCAGTTATCTTCCTGTAACTTTATTTTCAGAAATAAATATTAAAACACAAATTATTAAAGATCGATTCATTTATTATCAATTACAATACTACTGGGTCTCAGCGATACTACCCTATACCGTCAGAAGCTATACCACTAAACATTTCTGTTGACAGCCATGATCCTGGTGTACGACTATCACCCTGGCTGCGTGACGGTGATGAACAAGTTCCTGTCAGGCGGCGGCGGCTCGGCGGCCGGCGACGGAAACACCTTCCACGACCCTTTCAGCTCGGACCCTGACGCCCCGCGCCCTTACACGCACCAGGTTTGACCGTTCGACTATTACCCCCCCCTTTTTTTTTTTCTTAATTAATGGCTTTCACTCCTTGTTTTAACAAGGTGTATTTCGCCAGTATCGAGTTTTAGACAATCGCCATGAACTTACTAGAGAAACAAGTCCATGGATATCACACGCGAGGACAATTGTTCGGTTAAAGAGATTAACTCTGGTGGACTAAACAGAAGCACATGGGGTTAGCTCCACGCGCTTCTGTCAAGTCTATTACCCCCTTACTAATAAATGTTGAGTAACGGCTGTATAGCTATTCAATTTTTTGTCCTTATCTGTCAAATCCAAATGTCACAATGACAGATAAGGACAAAACATTGTATAGCTATACCACCGTTACTCAACGTTTATTAGTAAGGGGGTTAGGTAAGACCGAGTGTATATCATTGTTTCGACTACGTACTCTCGGAATATCATGCTATCGAATGTTCGTTGGCTCGACTGTTATTGTAATGAATATTCGCTGGATCGAAATACTTGTGGCCGAAACATGTACAATCGACAAAATGTAATCTAGAATTATATGGTTATGGTTATTAAACCTCAATTTCGATTTGACGATTTATTGTTTCTACGCTTTTTGACCCAGCGAATATTCGATCCAGTAACAGTCGAGCCAACGAACATTCGATAGCATTATATTCGAGAGTACGTAGTCGAAACTATGATATACACTCGGTAAGACCCTACGAGCAGGTTAGACCCTACAAGTAGGGTAGACTATATTAGGCGAGATCGTGAATGTTTTCTATACATTTAACCCCTCGTATGCTTAGTAACAGATCTGCTCCATGTACGCAAACTGCTAGAGAGCAGATCTGCACCAAATGCTTTGCGTGCCTACCCGAATTTAATTTGAACCTTATTGTGTTCTTAGGGTTAAAGTTTATTTTAGGTTAGCCAATAAAGTAATCAAATTTACTAAAAATCGCTCCTTATATAAAAAAATACTATGGCCGCTATTTCTGTGGGTTTGATGTCACGTGACTGGTCACGTGACCGCGTCGCCGCACTGAGCCGTCAACAAATTTTCTGCCTACCGCATACCAAAGGGTTTCCAACGTATTTAGGCTATACTCCTTCTCTCACTCGCACAGTGTCAAAAATGACAAGGACAAAAGATAGCGGCAGTTAGCCAAGTGGACGGCAACAAACGATAATCTTAGGGCTCCTTCACAGTGGTATTTGAAAATCAAAGATTAAAGAGACATCGGTCGGCTTCACTAGGGCCGAAACAGACGATCAGTCGAACTGACAGGCGGAGAGGGACGCGGCTATTTGATAGAATGAGAAAGTTATATACGTCTCTCATTCTAATAAATAACTGCGTCTCTCGCGGCCGAAATTCTCAATTCGTCGGGTTTTTTTCTAAAATGTATTTTCCCCTGTTACTGAAAGACCACTGGACTGATATTAATAAATATTTTTTTGTCCAAAAGGGTATATTTTTTGGTCCCATTGTCATCAGGATCTTATTATGGAATCTTGGAGAAATCGAGGGAACTATTCAAATAAGGCACACCTATAGCGAATTGGCTACTTTTCATAGTAAATCGTGCCATTTTATTACAACCAGCCTTATTTTTTCTCTAGAAAAACGCGATGCTGCGAGCGGTGGCATGCGGTGCTCTGCTCCCCGAGGCAGTGCTCTGGAGCCTGCTGGTGCAGCTGACGGCGGCACTGCGGGCCATACACACAGCCGGGCTAGCCTGCAGGTAGGCGTGGATAGGGTAGGTAGGTAGGTAGGTAGGTAGATAGAAGGTAGGGTACGGGTAGGGATATTCAATTTTCGTTTTTTTTCATGACTTTTTAATGCTTGGTCTTCCTTTTTTAAAAGACCAGTAAGGCTAGACAAGTTGCTTAAGGATGACGTAAACGATTTTTGAAAACTGCAAAAGTTTACGGTATTGACAAAAGCGCTTGACGTATCTTATCTTATCTTATCTTATCTTACAGATGGGCCAATTGGATACACTTCGACCCTTTAGAATCTTTTGTGCAATTACCCTCTCAGCTGTTCGAATGTGCAGGTTCAAAGGGAAGCGTTATTGAATGTTATAATTGAAAAAAAGATCATGAAATTCATATAATTACCCTTCACAACCTTTGAAAACTCCCGAGCCCACCAAACATAAAAGAGCCCTGCAATCACCATTAGGTATGTGATTTAAGTGTCTGTATTGCAGAACCTTGGACCCAACTAAGGTGGTGATGAACGGCTGCCGAGTCCGCGTGGCATGGTGCGGCATCGCTGACTCCATGCACGCCAACACAAATGACGTGACAATGGTAAAAAATATAGTATATGGGATCAAAAGGATATATTATCAAAAAATTCTAAATTGAAAATATTTATTCTGTAAACTGGCCACATGAGGGCTCTTTTACACGTCGGTAATATGGAGAGAATCTACTAGCGCTTCGGACAAGACCATCATTATAGAGAAGAAGCGCCGCACGAATAAACGGCGAACACTGTTTCGTCTCGTTACTTGGACATACGATTGCTTTTGATGTATGACGTATGACATGCCAGTAAAAGAAATAGTACCAGTTTAACTCCGTAACATGAGGGCTAATTAACCCTTTGAACGCTTTCATACTTCAACTCAAACGCCAAGCACTGTTGCGTTATCAAATTATATCCTAAGAATAACCCTGAAATTTTCACATTTTGTCGTGTCCAAATATTCATCAATTGTTGTAAGGAACAAAACATGAATTGATTTAACGTTTGAGCCAAATAAAACAAAGAAATTCTTGATAGATTTTATTCATGATCAAAGAACACCTTCACTCCGACTCACAGAAAAGAAAAAACAGTAGAAGTATCAAGTGGGCGTGTAACGTGTGGCATAGTTATGCGGAGTTCCGCGTACCATACTTTGGCCGCGATCGCTTATTTCGATATTTCGAAATTTCTAAAATAGGAAATAAATCCAAAAGCATGCCTTGTGCTATTTTGGAATGTAAAAACGATAGCCAAAAACATTTTCCAAGGTGGCGTGTTGTTTTTATGATAGTTTGAGTATTGGCGACAACAGGTCTGATAGTAAGCGAAGCTCATGCCAATGTTTTTTCTATTCCGTGCTCCGACCCTTTTTTGAGTTGTTGGCGTTGTGGGCACTACGGCACACGACCACTGGGTTCTTGGCTTTCAAAGCGTTAAAAAAACGACACTTCAACCGATCTTTAAGGTAGTGAAATTGGTGATTCCATTGTTATGTCATCGCAGGCGCAGCAAGAGGACCTCTCGGCGCTGGGTCGCCTGGCGCTGGCGCTCGCCTGCCGCACCATCCACTGCGAGAACCTGCCCGCCTCCATGGACCTGGTGTCCCGCACCTACTCCGCCGACCTCAAGAACCTAATACTGTATGTACAAACTTAAACTAGTCTAAACTCGAAAATATAATTCACGACCAACAGTTGCTTTAGTACATTTCCATAAGGGGCTTCTAAACGGGCCATATTTTCACTGCAATATGTGGCCGGCAACTATTGGTGTCTTTCTCTAACATACGAGTAAGAGAGGGACACCAATAGTTGCCGGCCACATATTGCAGTGAAAATATGGCCCGTTTAGAAACCCCTTAAGACTTGTGTTTTCTAATAAACTAAAGTATTTTCTTGAAATTGGATGGTGGTTTTTTGTACTACAAATGAAAACACAACTTATAGGGCACGTCACATTTGATCTTCGAGTTATACCCCCTTCCTAATAAACGTTGAGTAACGGTGGTATAACTATACAATGTTTTGTCCTTATCTGACATTTTGACATTTGGATTTGACAGATAAGGACAAAACATTGTATAGCTATACCACCGTTACTCAACGTTTATTAGTAAGGGGGATAAAGTGGCCACCTTTTACCGTTGAGCTGGCTACTCAAAGTGTACTTGTTATCAAAGTTTATTACGTAAATGTTGATACCTTATTGCTAAATGGTTGTATAGTCTGTGTCAATTGAAATTGCCAAAGATGTAAACCAAACAATACTGTTTGACACATAACCTCTAATATTCATCAACCGTTTTCTTTTAAATATTGTATTGTTAATGGTTATTTAATCTTAAACTTAATGTGAAAGTAAAGGCCAAGTGTATAATCATTGCTAAGACCTGACTTGAGCATTAAAAGCGCGTGATTATAGAGTAATAATGGTAAATTGGTTCGTTTGGCTGTGTTTACATCTTTGCCAATTTCAATTGGCACAGACTATAGATTGACACGTTGTTGCGTAGCAGCATCCTTACCCCCTTACTATTAAACGTTGAGTAACGGTGGTATAGCTATCCAATGTTTTGTCCTTATCTGTCATTGTGACATTTGGATTTGACAGATAGGGACAAAACATTGTATAGCTATACCACCGTTACTTAACGTTTATTAGTAAGGGGGTTAATGTTTGTAAATTGTTGTAGGTATTTGCTGTCGACGACGCCGGCCCGCCGCTCCGTAACTGATCTCATGCCGATGATCGGCGCTCGCTTCTACACGCAGGTCTGTTGCGGACTGTGCTGCCCACATTATATCTATATATATAAAAGGCTAAACTGACTGACTGACATATCAACGCACAGCCGAAACTACTGTACCTAGAAACTTGAAATTTGGTACATGGGTTCCTTTCATGATGTAAGTGAGCACTAAGAAAGGATTTTCCGAAAATCGACCCCCAACGGGAAGAAGTGGGGGGGAGTAGCGGGAAACTAATTCTACGCGTACGAAGTCGCGGGCGCCCTCTAGTACAGTATATTATATACATATTATAGTGTCTTTTAATAATTAATAGGATACACATTCTGATATATCGGTAAGAAAGAACCATGGATGTGCAGTGCAGTGTACGAAGTGTGGTCCAAGAACCAAGTGAGGGTTAGATCATTAAATGGGCGCTTTCATAATTTTACATCAACTTAGGGCTGTTTATTTTTTCTTACAATAACTTGTGTTTTTATAGTGAGTCGTGGCAAAACCGGGTAAGATATTTTTATGAAGAAATCACAATGTGAAAAAGTTCAAAAGTTTTCGAACTGGCGAAGAACAAATTCAGAACCGTATTTTATTTGTATACTTCTCGGATCGCTTATGCTAGAAATATATTTAAGGCCAGAATATTCAATTTTTATACTGACCCTAGGAAACTGTCACTGTTAGCATATTATATTCGTTTAGCGTACCGTCCGTCTATCACACTCAGAGCTGGCTGAAAATCAGCGCTGCACGTGTTTAACACCTCAGCATTATGCTGAGCCAGTGTCCGATTCACTGCCGCGATGGCACACTTACTACTTTGTTTATTGCTGTCCTGTTTTTTTCTTTTTTCTGTGTCTTGTTTAGTGAATAAATGTATTTTTCTTTTCTTTTTTCTTTTATATTACATGACAATAAAAATCACCGTGGCATAATTTCAGGACCTAACATGTCAAAAACAACTTACATATTGTATAACGAAATGCTATTCCATACTTCTTTTTCTGAAACAAGTATTGCACTGATGTAACTTTTTCTTCCATTGTTTCTTCCACTACTGCGAGGCTTTAGGGTCCGTTCACACAGTCGTTTCTTCTTTTGTCAATTCTTAATGACAAAAGAAGTGCACATGCAAAAATAAACCTTATTACAATGGCTCAAAACTCTGTTTCAAACGTGATAAAAATCTGCTCGCCTCTCCGGTCCGGTCTGTGTGAACGGACCCTTATTCATATAAAATCACGAAATACTTCGTCGTTGACAATACAATACCGTGAAAGTAACAAATTAAATAAGGAGCAAAATGCACCTTGTTATAAGTCATTAAGGTGTATTTTGTAACTTTTTTTTTGTTGCATACGTGGAATTGCATTATCAACGACGACTTGCGTACTACTCTTTGGCCCTGACAAGATGCATTGCGAGAAAGTTTTCGTTATCGAAAACGTATAGGATTAACGTGAAATACCGGACGGTTTCGTTAAACGCTTACGTCAATTCCATACATTCTGACAGTATTATTCGAAAATGGTTTACCCCTTGATCTGCGTTGTTTAGGATCCTTATCATTACTACTTCTGCCTATTTTCGCGATTTTGTGCCGTATATTTTAAAGATACGCTTCTAATTTGCTTGTAGAAGAATCTTAAAAATTCAATCTTCCATAGATAACATTCACTAGTTCCAAACATGGAACCAATTGAGAGCTAGGAGCGATTAAACTCGATCACGTGACAGCGATGACGTCACAGTGACACAGACTCGGGATACAATTTTTTCAACGCCTACACAGACGAGGGGTTACTAAGCGTTATATGCATCTTGGATAGGGCCTCTTGTTTGTTACTTTGATATACGAAGGCTTTTGTCGTGGAACCATTCAAGTGTTGGCGTTGGTTCACAGTAAAATAAACTTGTACCGTGATGAGGGTTTTTATGTAATTTGTCAGGCTATTACGTACAAGGAACCTCCCTTTTCCACCCCTAGTTGTAGATGGGGCTTTAATTTTTTTTCTTTTGTCTACAGTACTGCGCGTGTAATTTGATTAATTGAAATATTGAAAACCAGTATGTTTTTTTTTAAAAAGAATTCGAAATTACCTAAATAACTCTTATAATATACCTATTTTATATCGGTAATTATTTGATAGCGTATGTATTGTCAAGGCAATTAATTGTTTAGTAGTTTGACGTAATACGTAAATTAGCCGCGTTATACATTTCCCGGCGTGACACGACTAATGACACGTGGAAAATGAATAATCCTGCAAATTGACGTATCATGTCAAATTGCTAAACAATCAGATTCCTCGACTGTACATACCGTAAATAAAACTCTGTTTAACAGTCCATTGGTGGTTTTAGTGAGCCCGACTCCGCTGCGTGTGTGTGCAGCTTTATTCGTCTTCGACTGTAAATCCTTCAGTGTTTTGACTCGTGTCCCCTAGGTGGAGGCACTGGAGCGCAGGGCTGACGCGTTCGAAGACCAACTCGCGCGGGAAGTCGACAACGGCCGACTCCTGCGCATACTGATCAAGCTGGGCGTGATCAACGAACGGCCAGAGTAAGACAAGCGTTATACAGGGCAATATATCAAAAAATTAGAAGATTTTGTTAGTAACTCGGGTCATAAGTAGACCTCTATTTACCCTGAAGGTGTTTAGCTATCGACGCCAAGTGAAAGAATTACCATCTTTATTAGGGTATCTCTCGGAATCCCTAATAATGTTTGTCATAAGCTTCTTTTGTCCGAATTATTGATTGTCCTAAACTTGTATTTAGCTGTGTGATACGACGTTTAAGCTTACCAAAAATACATGCGGTTAAGTTTAGTTAGGTTAGAAATGCATTATAATGAAAAAATAAGTTTTAGAATCCAGGCGGAAATGGCTTTAGGATAAACGAAAATTCGGACAAACGATGCATTAGGACAAAATAAATGACGATTAGGGATTCCAATGTTAGAGCCTTATTGACTTGAAAGAATGTCGATGGCTTTGGTGCTGACAATGAGAATTGTCCTACATTTTGAAAACTAGCGTTTGTATTACTATTGTTTTAAATTGTTATTTTTTCAACTTTTTTTTTTCATGTTTAGATTGAACATGGACACGTCCTGGTCCGAGACCGGCGACCGCTACATGCTGAAGCTGTTCCGGGACTACCTGTTCCACTCGGTGGACACCGAGGGCCGTCCGTGGCTCGACTACGCGCACCTGTCGCACTGCCTGAACCAGCTGGACGGGGGCACTACGAACCGGGTGAGTGGACGGGACGGGACTACTAGTGGCCCAGTGACTTTCCCAGTGGTTTTGCCATTTTTTTTATACAATCCTTGTCCTGACAATGACGTACACAAACAACAAAAAAGAAATCAGCCAAATCGGTTCAGCCGTTCTCAAGTTATGGCGTGACCAGGAGAAATAGGGTTTCATTTATATATAAATACTAGCGGCCCGCCAGCGGCTTCGCCCCGCTGCAAATTTCTGACTTTCCCGGTGGATTTTTCAATTATTTTCTGTCATATAAACCTTGTCAATGACGAACACGACAAAAAAGAAATCAGCCAAATCGGTCCAGTCTTTCGGAAGTTATGCGATCATATACATTTTGGCGATTCATTTTTATTTATATAGATAGATTATGCCTATGAAAGATTGAAATTTTACATTTCACGCGAAAGTTATACACATTAAAATATAAGTTATTTTATTAAACTCGTTTCAAAATATATAAATTGTTGTACGCGTTTTTAAAAACAAATTATGAAAAACATATTTGATGGAACTAAAAACAAAATAATTAAACTACTTTTACTTCCTATATGCGAAACGGACCTTTTATAGTCTCTGAAAAGAACCTCGTTCTTCGAACAATCTATTCGCCGGTACGATTTTAACCATTTAATGTCATTGCGTTTTATTTTGCCACATAAAAACACCTGTAGCAATAGTTCTAGCGTGATGTGACACAATTTAGGATACCCTATTAATAGTAGGTAGGAAAATTAAAAGTAAGTTAACAAATTTATAGCAGAACATGCGACCCGAGCTAGCTTCGCTTCGGTTTATTTGAGTTTTCTGTAACACCCGTATAATAAACCAGTATTTATTACGCATAAAAACCTTCCTCTTGAATCACTCTATCTATTAAAAAAAACCGCATCAAAATCCGTTGCGGAGTTTTAAAGATCTAAGCATACATAGGGACAGACCGACAGCGAGAAGCGACTTTGTTTTATTATACTACTAGCGGCCCGCCAGCGGCTTCGCCCCGCTGCAAATTTCTGACTTTCCCGTGGTTTTTTCAATTATTTTCTGTCATACAAACCTTGTCCTGACAATGACGAACACAACAAAAAAGAAATCGGCCAAATCGGTCCAGTCTTTCGGAAGTTATGCGATCACATACATTTTGGCGATTCATTTTTATTTATATAGATGTAGGTAGTGATACGAAACACAAACACTGCAACGCAACAAACATAATGAACGTTTTTTTCAGGTTGAGCTTATGTCTCGTGACGAGCAGAGCGTTCTGGTCGTGTCCTACGCTGAGCTTAAGCACTGCCTCGAGCAGTCGTTCGAGGAAGTCAACCTAGCCTCCTCCGCCCCCATTTAGAGTCACTCTGAATCGCACGGTTGCTCTAAAACATACAGGTCAAGTACCCTTCTGTTAGTCACATTAACCATAGCACGATATAGTCCATTCATTCCACGTTTCTACAAAACGCCCTGCCAAAATGCATTGCGCTAACTAACGTTTCTATTCATTTTTAAACCAATCGCGTCACTGATAGATCACGTGACTTTTCGTATCGCGTCATCTACCAGTGACGCGATTGGTTTAAAAACGAATCGAATAGAAACGCTAGTTAGCGCAATGCATCTTGCACAGGCCCTCTGGTCTGTTCTAATTTATTAGATTTCAACTCGCTTCTATGTAAGAAACATAGTTGATGTTGTAGTTACTGTCATGTGGGAGTTACCGTAACGTCATAAATATGATTACGATATAGGAGCGTGATACTCAAATAAATTGGAATAGAGGTCACATATTCAATTTATAGCTAGTAGTGCGTAGAAATCTGTCGTTGCTGGTTATAAATTCAATACGAGCAGCACCTTCAATTGATTTATACGGTAAACAAGTTTGTAATCTTAGGGCCTGTTCCACAGTAGACGAGTAAATTTATCTGCCATTTAAAGTTGGCTCTTTCGTTGTCTATTTACAAGTGTAAGAAAGAGAAAGGGCTAAATTTATCCGTCAAATATGCTTTACTTGTCGATTGTGAAACAGGCGGTTAATGTTTTTAAATAAGGATGCGTGCTAGGGAGGAGAGCGTCATTCGGTTGAATAAAATCGAGGTTTTCGTGGAAGTGGTATCGGAGACTTACGATACTTAAGTAAGCCAGGGCAAGTTATGTAAGTCTGGGCAGTGTTAATGAACTGATCTCAAGCATAATGCTCGTCTCAAGACGCGTTAAAAATGACTGTATGGGTGTTACCAGACCAATCGATCGATCGTCGATCGACGGCATCGATCGATGGTAGAATTGATTAGTCGACGTCGATCGATAGTTCCTACCAGACCAATCGATCGATCGTCGATCGATGGCAGAATGGATAAGTCAAACAACGTCGATCGATAGTTCCTTCATCAATTAAAGCTATCAGACCAGTCGATTAACGTCGACCGGCAATCGATCGATTGGTTAGTCGAACGATATCCGTCGATCGATAGTTCCTGCCAGACCAATCGATCGACTTCGACCGACGTCAATCGATGCCGTCGATCGGCGATCGATCGATTGGTCTGGTAACACCCTATGGTTTATTTTGACGTATCTCGTGACAGCAATCTCAGCCAAGATGAGTTTATTGCGGCACTAAGGGCCTGGCCACATTCCCACGACTCGGCGAGTGAAAACGTTCGAAACGTTTACGAGAGCGTGGTACCAGGCGAACGAATGTTTCTCGTTTAATCGTTTCGTTATTACAATAGTATAAGATAAGAGACTTGTTTACATGTAAAGCGAGAATTAATTAACAGATTTCACGCAGACTGCCGAGTGGATGTCTTGCGAGATTATACATAATATGTTGCCTTATTATTATTTAAAGTCATTAGCGATATTTGTGACGGGGTGACTGTAGAAACATAATGATACGTAAATAAAGTTTGGCAATAAAAAGCAATAAATTGTAAGCGAATAATTATGTAATTATTTACTTTACTATTGATTTTTTTTTCGATAGGTGCAAAGTGCGTAAAATTTGATGTACTTCAATTTTCACGCGTCTCGGTTTTTCTATTTTACAAAGGCAACGCATATTGCAGAAATGGAATTTGTGATAAAGAAACTAACAATTGGGGTAATAACTAATAACAAAGTGGGTTCGTAAATATGTCGACCCAACAGATTCACTCAAAATATAAGTCTGATCGGCAGTTTTCATTCTACGCACAGGATATAATTTGCAATTGATAGATCAGTTTCCTGTCAAGTTAAAAAGTAGTGTTTCTAAGTTCGGAAAGCTACTTTACGAGCATGCATTAAAATATACAACATAAGTTGTAGGAGGGGATAACAGGGAATTTATAGGCATAGTATTTAAGTAGGGCATGTCACCTCGTGATGTCACGAGGAAAGAACACACTGTACATTGCAAGGTCTCAGATAGCCTTTCTGGTTTGCGTAGTTTTTCAGACTCGCGTAAACTATATAAGAGCGAATGAGAAAGAGGTACAACCCTTAACCCTTGGCAAAAATAAAAAAGTCATAGATTCAAGGCTCCTCGGATTTTAATGTAGCAAAAAAATATATCAATATAGATATAAAAAGTGAATGTTTTGGAATGTATATCACAATATACATCGCCAAATAAAGGGTTAAGAGCTCACTGTAGGTACATGTGTAATATTTGAGACTGAGCTTTATGTTTTTGTGCTTAACTGTACAGTAAAACACAACTGATATGGTTTACCGATGTACCGGCGCAGGTGACATATTTTCGAAGCGCGGGAACATGATCCACGCGTTGCGCGTCTGTATTATGTGCTATTATTGGTTATTAATGACGCCATGTTGACGCTTGCCCGCGTGTCATTCAGTCTGAGTGAGATGGAAAAAGTAGATGCAATTTAATTTGCACCTTATAACTATTACGTACAAGTCTGATCGTGGGTTTTAATCGTGCTTTCGGAAATCATCGGAATCGTTGTTCGTGTCTGCGCCCACGAAGATTCACGACACGCCATATAAATGGTGTTCTACTGTACTCGTATCCAGTCACTGTGATGAGACTTATATTTTGTGTAAATCTGTTTTGAACTTATAGTTAAAGAGCTTTGTGCGTTGATCGCCACCTTGATACTTATTCTAAAGCAATACGTGCGGGAGTGTAATTCTTGTTTCGTGCGCGTGGTATTGTTATGAGCCGAATGTTATCACGGTAAGATACCATGCTACGCACGAGCAACAATAGCCATTTTGGCCTACACGAGCGGATTATTCCAGTGTAGCGATACGAACCGTACCTTGCCTACACTATTGGCGTAATATGAACTTTGTGCTGTTTATTCGCATTCACATCCTGTATTCATCTGTTCAATAATCTAATCCACCTGTATCTATTTTAAGTATCTATCACACCATCTTAAGAAAAAATACTGAACTGTGGTCTTTTTTTTGCCGTTGATATCATAGTGTATTAAATAACATCACAATAATAGTAACACCGTAAGCGCCAGCTGCAGTAATTGCCCCTTATGATTTAAAGGCTTACTGCCGCCCTCAGAGATGTCAATTAAATTTAATGCTTGATTAAAGTTGCTGCTGTCACTTTCTTTGCTATAGCAATAGAATAAGACAACACGTCACTAAACAAGCATTAAAGCCAACATTTCCATAAATACAGGATGCAGCAACCAGAACTTGCTTTTACATCACCACCATTTGATTAAACCATTGCTTGTCCCTCTCTTATACATGCGAAAGGAAAGCGACGGCACCACAAAGCCATATTGCATTGTTTGTATAAACCAACAGCCGCCTGAACAAAACGCAACAAACATTCCAAACTAACGACGGAACTAGGACAGAGACGTACCTATTATAGTAACCCTACGCGTATGGTTTTATAGCGTCAGAAACAATCTACGATAAAGCCTTAATGTTACAAAAAAAAATACCACTTTGGTATATCCTTTAGCTAGTTCGTTCTGATGTTTATTACAAATCACCAGAGGCCGGAATTTTGCGTAGCACTTTTGAGGTGTCATAGGGACTTCTCGCCTATCGACATCCGATATACATAATTTATATCGATAAAAACAGAATACAATATTTAAATTATGATTACGAGTAGAAGTAAACAACAGGCAGTCTTATCAGGAATGAGCGATCTCTTCGACCACCAACTTTTTGGAATTTTTAAATAGGGATTAAAATTATAATATTTTATTGATTCTTAAAAATAATTTGTGGATTTCTTATGCCTTTTAAACATTTTTCGAAACAAATTGCAATAAGAATTGCTATCGATTGTTTTTATTGCAAATCTCTATTTTGTCATTTTGAACTACTCAAAAGTTATCTGAAAGAGATCGCTCTTTAGCGATAAGACCGCCTGTTGTTTACCTCTACATCCAATCTTCATTAATATGTTGTGTTCTATAATGTATCGATAAAATATGTATATCGGAAGTCGATGAAAGAGAAGTCCCTATGACAACTCGAAAGTGATACGAAAATTCCGAGCTCTGCAAATCACCTAAAGATAGTTACAGTTAAAATATAGAATAAGCTCATGAGCAAATTTCAGGTGACTTGCTATCTGTGTAGATACAATAAGCACCACAATAGGTTTAAATAGTAAAGTGTGCGTTAGCTTAAAAAGACTTTATTTATTTTATTTATTTAATTCTAAGATCGCACGTCTTTTATCGAAACTTTACACGCGGTTGATGGTGGAGACGATGACTTACGATCGCGTCTCTGACAAACAGACGCTAAAACTAACACGCATGGGTCTACTAAATAAGTGCAGACTATAACTTATAAGGATCATTAGCAATCGGTACGTCCATAGGCAATACACTATGATTAATACTACTATAGTACGGATAGTGTATTCGCCTTATGCCGCGTTGATGTTGTATTACTCTCAAATTCAAAGTTCTCTAGTCCTCTCACTTAAAGACAGAGCATAGAATAAGGAAGGGTAGAAGGGTGCATACCCAAAACACCGCCTCATAAATACCTACTGCCCCGCTCAACACACCAGGGCTGTCACCTATGTAATATTAACACACTATTATTATTTTTGTTACTAAATATGACCCGCACTTTCCAAAATTAAACCATATCAAAAATATATTGTATGTCCGAAGTGCATCACTTGGAATGTTTACCTCCGATGGGGGGTACGCACAGGGAATATGTTAAGAAATAATAAAACACGTTCATCAAGAGCTGATTATAGCTATATTGATTATTGAGAAAGAACGTGAGACAGCCCCGACTTGGTTTTCCTTAAAAAAAATATTTACTATCGTGGTTCTGTGGTTTTTTACGCGCCTGGCACGCGAATTTCTATATATGAGCCTACTCTTCCTTATTCATATAGTAATAGTTAATTTCGTGTTTAAGAGTAACCCTGCTGGCCTATTGTCTAACGCACTCGCAATCGCAATCGACTTCAAAGCGGAACAATTGTTTTAATTTTGTATGCAGACAAGCCTTCGATTTTCAAAATGAAATCGATTGCGATTGAGAGTGCGTTAGGCAATAAGCCTGCCAGTCCTCCTAATAAAACATCTTGTGTTGTTAAAGTTAAATAAGTGACGTAGATCTGAATTTGCATTGGTGGGGTCCTGTTGTGGACCTAGAGTTAACACATTTAGTACCTAATTACCATAATCATGTAGGGTTCGCACAGAATGTTCGTCAAGATGTGAGGGAGATGAGTGTCATTGGAGTGAAAAGATAGGATGTAGGTCCTTGCGCGGTTATTAATTAGGGTGCGGCTCCACTGAGGCGGAGACGAGCGGAGCGGAGCTGTACCAATATTAACCAATAGAAGGCGCATGCGGTCACGTCGAGCGCACCTTGCGCACGTTAGTTTAGATTCTATTGGTTAATATTGGCACAGCTCCGCTCCACTCCGCTCATCTCCACCTCAGTGGAGCCGCACCCTATTACACGGATTGAGTTTCGGTAAATGTTAAAAATAAGATACCAGTTACACGCAATTTTGATTTGCGAACGGTAAATAATAAGTTCTTCTGTGCTTAGTAATAAGGTCCTTTATTTAATGCCTTTACCGCTGGCAATAGCGAGGTCTGATTGTGAAAGCCTGCATCATACGCAGGCTGATATCGCTTTATTAAGCTTCTCGTACGGTTTGTCCTATAATCTTAAGGACTTTTAATTGTAAGGTATGGTTTACTCAAACCAAATACAAGTCTTTGCTTAGAAACTAGTTTGTATGACAGGGTTCCACCATTTTGTAGGTTGGGTGAGCACCTTTGGCAGTATCTATTTCATCAAAATAGATATATATTATTGATTTTTCAAAACCAGAGGTGCTCGACCTTTTAATGCATTGTTTATTTCTTGCCACTTTTGAACGATCAAATAAAATGAACACAATGAAATGATACATTAGATGTTTACGTTTGCACAGTTACCGTCTGAAGGTATGTAGTTGTGCCTAGCTGCAATTGTGACTTTCGGATCGCTGCAAATTTTGGAAAATATTAAACATAATTATGTTCAGAGGCCATGCATGACTGTACTTTGTATGGGAACGCGACTCTCTTACCGGACATTTACATGACATGACCCGTCGACCCACTTGAAACCCACTGCTCTATTCGCTTTCGTCAGAAATCATTTTTATACCGCAAAAGTAGGTAGGTTAGGTTCGTTAGGTATCTTTAAATGCCCGAAGGGCAAACCGCACAGATATAGGAGCCCCGCCGCGAGGCAGGGCTTCAACGAAAAGAGCAGTGGGTAGAAGTAGTGGGTCGACGATTTACCTAGCGTGCCTGTACTCAGTCCAGCAAAATAAATACTTACCTACCAGAAGAGTGAGCCCACCGATCTCATGTCCTTTTCGTTGTAAACAAAGATGCAATTACTAAAACTTACAAGGCAATGGGATAGTGTCATCCCACACTAATTCGGGTCATATAAAAAAAACATGTATATTATCACAGTATAGGATTCCATTACCTTAACACTCAAAATCTCTCGCCCCGCCGCCTCAGTTTCAGCCTCATCTGCTCCATTTTATTGATCTACATAATATCTAATTCCAATTTTTGCAGCGACTCTGGCGCCCCCTTTCTACCTGTTATAGTATAACTCATCTTATATAATAATTTACCCTGTAATACCGATCGTTGAACTGAGCAAATTCTGATCTATGTATTGAAGACCAATGTTACAATGTCTCGGAAGGTGTGGAACTTGAGAAGGATTTTTGAGATAATTGTAAGTGTATATTTTTTTTCTAATAAATAAAACGTCTTGAAATTATCGTTGGTTTCTATTTAGCAGTTCCCTTTGTCATGCTCCCTGGAAACCCCACTGAGTTTGGAGTTGCTGTTGAGAATCTCTCCAGCAACCCCAAAGATAATTTAAGAATTTGTTTTTTATTAAGTAATGTTTTGTCTTGACAATTTGTCTTCTCGATCTATTGAGGTAAATTTCTTTCAGTCGTTGGTCGTGGTCCACCTATGTGGTCCACCTGGGCATTTTAGCAAACCTTAGCAGGTCGACGGAGCTCCGCTGTAGCGGAGCTCCTACTTCTACATTATTTTGGCCCTTCGGGTCCTCTGAAGAACTAACATAACCTAAACCTACCTATTGATTTTGTCCAGTTTACTCTCCGTAATCCACATAGGTGGACCACAGCCAATGCCCCCATTGGCCGTGGTCGTTGATGTAGTGAGCGCATGCCCATACAAATCCATAAAAGAATACTAACCGCCTCGAGGCGAGGCGGTGCGGGTCGAGCGCCGGGTGGGTCTAATGAGCTGTGACCTTAACGCGGTGTGAGTATTATCAGTCATTGGTTTGATAGTGATTAATCGGCATTTAGCTTTTCCAATCCTGACATTAAATAATAAAAACAACGAGATTATCAATTTTTATATAATTGACTAAGTATATAGATATATAATTAAGAGCCTTGAATATAAAATCATAAAATAAAAAATAACGTAACGTATATCACGAGGGAATACCCATAATAACTCATTTAAAAGACAACATGAGGTTACTAATAAATAAGTTAGGTATAGTAACAGGGGCCCTATTCCACTTTGAGCCAATCTTGCATTTATTAGTCATATTTTCGACTTTATGGTATAGGTAACAAGCACCAAAAAATGAACCATCCCCAAACGATGAACACTCGGTGGAAATAGTCACATAAGGTCAAGCGGGGCTATTACGTCAGTGGCCTGTTTTATTAAGTTACAAATTACAATGTTCAGGTTACAAGTTTCCATTTGACACAACCTCGACCAATGTCGACTAGCCATTTAAGCAGTGTTGCCAATTTAGACGTGTAAAATTGTTACTTGTAGCTTTATAAAACTTGCCCTAGGTGGGCAATTAAGTCGAGTGGCTTTATCTCCAGTTAAGTTCGGACCTAACGAAAAGTTACATCTATTGACAAGTGGATTTTGTTTCTCTTCGATACGAACAGAACGGGAGTTAAAGTTCGGAATTTATATTTCTTAAACGGCAACTCTTTGCTTACGTTGCCATTAAAACTCACTGACAGTTACGGCACAGCAGCGGCCGGATTCGGTCATCGTTCTGGAAGTTCCCGCCGAAAACGTAGAGTAAACGGCGCGACTTCGTAGATTGAAAAGACCGTCTCTTACGCAACAGTAAGCCTTAATAATTTACTAATGGCTAAAACAAGTCGGAATAGAGCCCTGAACTTTCATTGTGACTAATACACGGCCTTAATTAATACTACGTTACACCACAAATACTTGTTACAGAAACTCTTACAGAATTTTTTTCAGTTCGCCGTACAATACCAGCACGAACGCGCCACCTAGCGGGACGAGATTAAATGTTAATAAACAATATTAAACATGGTCCATTATTACCCCAGGGGCTTTATTTCTAGGCGGTACGGTCGGCCTTATAAGAAGCTGCACACTTTAGTGTTTTGTCACTTTAACGTCATGTTTGAACTGCTGCACTATCTGTCAAAGGCGTGAAAGCGACAAGGTACGAAAGTGTGCAGCTTCTTATAAGGCCGACTGTACCATTTTATTAACTCAGCTGCCAGTGGGCCTAGGTAGTATGGCTGCGTCTATATCGCGTGTCAAATGTGGGTAAAGCATCCGTCACTGTCGTATTTATTTAACGTGTCAAAAGGCGACGGATGCCTTATCTAAACTTTGTCACGCGTTAAACGCAGTCGTGTTAGGGCCCCAGTATTGTTAAGTCAATAAGAGCTATCAAAGCGTTGACAATACGATAACAGAGGGCCCTGCCAAGATGCACTACGCTAACTAGCGTTTCTATTCGTTTCGTTTTTAACCAATCGCGTCACTGGTAGATCACGTGACTTTTCGTATCACGTCATCTATCAGTGACGCGATTGGTTTAAAAACGAAACGAATAGAAACGCTAGTTAGCGTAGTGCATCTTGGCAGGGCCCTCAGAGAGCTTATTGTCTAACGCACTCGCAATCGCAACCGGCTTAAAAGTGGAGCAATTGTTTTCATTTTGTATGCAGACAAGCCTTCGATTTTCAAAATGAAAACGATCGTGATTGCGAGTGCGTTAGACAATAAGCCCTCAGGTCAAGGAGAATATGGTTTTTACCGCCTAGCATAGAGGCCTAGGTTTCAAGGGTGATTTTAAGTAGAGACAGAAATTTTGAAATGGCAAACCAAAGTAAACACGTGTAAGTAACCGGTTATGTTGAACAGTTTCTGAGAAGCCAGGAACCTACAGGATTTATAGAAAAAAAAGTACGAGATAGGTAAAGTCAACAGCATAGATAAGTGATCATTTATGTACCTTGTCACTTTAACGTCATGTTTGAAATGTTATCAAAATTGTGAAACGATTAAAAGCGACAAGGTACAGAAATTATCACTTATTTATGCTGTTGACTGTACGACAATTTCATCGTTGTTCAACATGTCAAGCCGTTTATAAGTAGACTAATAACTTTTTAGTCTACTTATAAAATAAGAATACTACTTACTTATTGACCAATAAAATTTCCATATCAATGCGCTTCTTACCGACTACATACCGGAGGAAAGTTAAGATTTCTCTCTATGGAAATAATATAATAAAATAATATATCTATATCAGAAATCTTGTTAACTCATTAATTAGATTGGCAAGTTTATAAGTGTATTCCTCATTTAGTCCAGTCTGTAGGGGTTTTTGCTTCACATAAGGTGCAGCATAGTTTTTTTTTTGATCACTTATATTGTTAATAAGTAATAACTAATAACAATCCAAGTAGGTACAAATTAAGGCGCTTAAACTAAGTTGTAACCATTTTATAATATTTCCGGGAAAAAAAGATGCTTTCATTTTTCTGTTCAACGTCTAAGGGTGTTACCAGACCAATCAATCGATCGTCGATCGACGGCAGAATGGATTAGTCAACGTAAGCTATCAGATCAATCGATCAACGTCGACCGGCAATCGATCGATTGGTTAGTCGAACGATATCCGTCGATCGATAGTTCCTACCAGACCAATCGATCGACTTCGATCGACGTCCATCGATGCCGTCAATCGGCGATCGACCGATTGGTCTGGTAACACCCTAAATTAGTAGTACGTAAACAACAAAATATTTAACTACTGGCCAATAGCGGCCTTTACACGTAAAGTTCGAACCGCGGGAAACGCCACGCGCCGTTCCAATCTTCGTTCCGAACCGTACGTGTAAATGCAACTGTAATAGTAAAATAGTAAAAAATGTACGGTTCGGAACGAAGATTGGAACGGCGCGTGGGGTTTCCCGCGGTCCGAACTTTACGTGTAAAGGCCGCTATTACGAGGTACGACTACTACTACGACTAAGGTGGAAGTACTAGTACTCGACATGTTAACAGAAAATATTTATTCGCGTCGTGATATTATGTTCAATTATACATCTACACAAAACATTTACATGTGATTTGGGAAATATAACCTTTACTTTTGTTAGTTGGAATTTGTTTTATATGGTGACCATATATCAATTTATCAAAATGAAAAAAATAACTAGTCAATCGGATTGTATGAGTAAATGTCAGGTACTTTTGCTGGCAGTCCTTTTCTTTATTTAAAAATTGGCGTGTTAAATATCAAAGCCACATTCATTTCCCATCGCTAAAATGAGGTGGTGACAAAAGTAATGTTAATCTTATTTTATTTATCCCAAGTCCAAGTATGGCGACGAGTATTAGTACCGCGTCGAGCTAGTACTTCCACCTTATACCAAGTAGCGGGTAAGATGTGCCAGCCGCCCTGGCCATACCCACCTGTGCCTCTGAGCACGTTTGAGAACGCTCCCTTGAAGAAGGCTTTAGGACCCTCCTGGGCCATGATCTTGGCCCAACAGTGGGCCGTGCTCGTGTACTGGCGCTCATTAAGCGGCTTACCGGACTGCATCATCATACGTCGACGCACTGTATCCAAAGGATACGAGAGAATTCCAGCAATCGTTGTTACCACCTAAAAGATAATAAAAACATAATGCCATAGAAACGGCAAACGAGCAAGCCACTTGTAAAACCCTCTTCGCACTATCTATCGCACGACGAAGCTACGAAGAACATAGACATTTGCGATCTCACGAATGCACGTACGGTCAGCCTTATAAGAAGCTGCACACTTTAGTGTTTTGTCACTTTAACGTTATGTTTGAACTGCTGCACTAATCTGTCAAAGGCGTTAAAGCGACAAGGTACAAAAGTGTGCAGCTTCTTTTAAGGCCGACTGTACTTTGCCAACTCTAAGGACTAATGCCCGGTTGATATATTCAAGAAACGAATGGTTTTCCTTACGTCTCGTTAAAATTTGACACATTTTGTACGTAGCTAATGTCAAATTTTAACGAGACGTAAGGAAAACCATTCGTTTCTTGAATATAGGAACCGGGCATTAGATGGCATGCCTTTATGCTATGGTATGTTTAAGTTACCATTTTGACGAGCTAAAGACGTTATTGGACGTAAAAGACGAATAGCCGTAAAGGTGCTTTTCCACCGGCGATGCGACGCGAGACGAGGCGGGAAGAGAATTGAAATTTGTATTGAAAAATCGCGCAACCTCCTCGTACGCGCGCGGTGGAAATGGGTGTTTTAATACAAATAAAATTTCTCGCGAAACCTCGTCTCGTCTCGCGTCGCCGGTTGAAAAGCACCTTAAGTTTATAATTGAGAGATGCCAACCAGCACGGGTAGCACAAGTTGTATTTTCTCGCTTGTCGCTCAGTGCGTCTCTATCGTTACTGACTAGATAGGAAGGGAGATCCGAGCGACAAACAAGTCGCGGGCAACTTGTGCTAGCCGTGCAGGGGCCCAAATATGGCTGCGTTTATCGCGTGACCTAGTTTGGATAAGGAATCCGTCACCTTCTGACACGTAAATAAGTACGGGAGTGACGGCGGATACTTTATCGCGACACGCGATATAAACGCAGCTATTCTAGGCCTGCAGGCTTTAAGCCTAGGGCTGTGGCACTCCCTTTTAACTGAAAAATGTATCGACAGGTGACCTACCTAAATAAATGCTGCTTTACAATGTTTTACTGTATTTGTGGATATATGAGCCCACAGACCACTTAGCCCGCGGGCTGAGTTGACCGTATTAATTTTTCTATGGGTGACTTGACCTAGGTACTTAATCTGTTAGCTGAGCCCGCCTAAATACGTAAGTAGGTTTAGGTTATGTTAGTTTTGCAGCAGGCCCGGAGGGCCAAACCACCCAGAAATAGGAGCTCCGCGGCAGCTGAGCTCCGTCGACACTCTTAATCTCAAAGCGGGCCTAGTTATCCGATAAGTGTGGGTCGAGTCATCTACGAAAAAAAAACAAAGTGGGCAACTCAGCCCGCGGGCTAAGTTGCCTGTGGGCTCATATGACCACAAAGGGGTTTTACTTGCCTGAGCTATCATCCACGTAACGAACAATGACGGGTTCTTGGTCGTTAACGTGCCCTTCGCTGTGTCAAACAACCCAAAATACGCCGCTCTGTACATAATGATGCCCTGCACAGATACCACAAACCCTCTGTACAGCCCCAAAGGCCCGTCGGACTTCAGATTCTTCATTAAACAGTCCATTATACCATTGAACTCCTTTTTCTTGCCTTTTCCCATGTCTGCTGCTAACCTGGTGGAAAAAAAATGAATTAATACAGTTGTCAAGTACCGTTACCTGTCAGTCCTGTTATTTGTCCTGTTAATTGCGTGCAATAGGGGCTAAGACATCCGTCACTGTCTGTAACTATGTAAGCGAGAGAGAGACGGATACTTTACCCCCCTTACTAATAAACGTTGAGTAACGGTGGTATAGCTATACAATGTTTTGTCCTTATCTGACATTCTGACATTTGGATTTGACAGATAAGGACAAAACATTGTATAGCTATACCACCGTTACTCAACGTTTATTAGTAAGGGGGTTACGTCTTTACATCTTCGATCAACAATACCAAGTAGCAGAGATGGGCATTAAACGATTAATTTTTTAATCAACTAATTAATCAATTAAACAATCAATCGTCACAAAATTAATCTCAATTAATTTAATCGCGATTAAGCAGTAAATGTAGGTCTTAAGCAGTAAATGTTACTATGAAACATGATGTCTAAAATTAATAAAATGCATTGTTTTCATATCCTTTAATTTATTTTAGTAGGTGTTCGATATGACTAGGTACCATTTTTTTCAATACAACTTTCAACTAAAATTGTCTCTATGGTATGAAAACTTGAAGTTTTTAGTTATTCGACTGATTGTTTCCAAAAACGATATCTGGGAATCTGCCTACTTAGCGTAGTCTCTATTTGAAAATCAAAATTATGCCAAACCGACGGAGCCCCAGTCAGGGGGCTACGCAGTAATAGGAAGGGGAAAGCGAGAGGTTTCTGTTCGGGGTAGGGAATGCAATTTAACCGGTTATTTACTGTTTTTGTATGAAAATAACCGGTTAAAACCAGTTATAACCGGTTATTTGCATTAGTTCGGGGCAAATCAGTAATGTAGGAAGTGTCAATTTGTGTCACAAGTTCAAGATTCAAAGAGACTTTGTTTCGTATCAATAAGGTGTGATTTGCATAGCATAGCAAACATGTACTATACAAGCACAAACGCTTACCTAGTTCTAGCAAAATCCAACGGGTACACGAAGCACAGGGACGTGGCTCCCGCTGCTCCTCCTGTAATGTTTTTTTTTTTGGAGAAGATAATCTTACGAGTATTGATTAAGCGAGACTGACAACCCAAATGTTAATAACCCCAATTGTTAAGATATTTATTCAGGCAATTAGCGAAGAAGAGATGGTCATACACATTCTAAAAAACAAAAGTTGTATTTCCTGTGGTCAACAAAGATAGTTTAATATTAAAGGCTTGTGTGCATATAAGTTATGTTTTTATTTGATAGGACTAAAGTAGACCAGAGGGCTTATTGTCTAACGCACTCGCAATCACGGTCGTTTTCATTTAGAATATCTTAGACTTGTCTGCATATTAGATGAAAACAATTGCTCCACTTTTAAGCCGATTGCGATTGCGTTAGGCAAGAAGCCCTCTAACGCCGTTTATGCGGATGTGGGTTAACTTTGGGCATGTCCACAGGAAAGACGGTAACCTAAATCTGTGTATGACCTATTAATACATTATTATTTTTGAAGAAAAAGGTTAACGACACCTGCTTTGTGTACCGAATTTCTAATGCTAAAAAAAACGAAATATACTAAAAGTCTACAGAACTAAGTACAAGATAAATGGAACGCTAGTATTCAATAGATAACGTTTTAAAGCTGCGACCACACCGCTGCTTAAAATACGGCGACGGTACGGAATCGCGGTGACGCATCGTATGCGTACCGTTTTTGACGCACGCTCCCCACACCGCTTTAAAAACGGTGTCGTTGCGTTAACAAAAGACGGGGCCATAGTAACAACATGGCGCCGTTTTTGACGCACCGTTAAGCAGCGGTGTGGAGGGCATGCGATAACAACGGTACGGATACGATGCGTCACTGCGATTCCGTACCGTCGCCGTATTTTAAGCATTGGTGTGGGCGTAACAACTTTAGATGGCGTTACAACAGTTTTTGAAGTAACAAACTAAAAAAGAAGATTCGTGCACAGTAAATATTGTAAACCGAGACACACCTGACGCCAGATTTCCAGCGAAGTATTGCCAGAATTGCGTGTTCTTGTTAACACCAGCGAGGAATACAGCCTTGTATTTGTCCTTAAAAGCAAAGTTCAGGGCCTGGGTGGGGAAATATCGGACGACATTAGCCGTATTCCCTCGCCAGAACGACCCTATTCCCTGTTCTTTGGGTATGCGTACAAACGCGTCCACGATTCCTAATAGGTCAAAAATTGGGTTAGGTTAAAGAAGAACAAACTCGTTTATATTTATAGTTGAGTAAGGTATAACCAGACATCGTAAACTTTTAATCTAGCCCTTCAAAAGACGTACGACTTGGCGACTGTGACTTAGGGTTGGCGACGGTGATATGATATGTTATTTCGGGTCCCGATAGGGTTGCCAACCGTACTATAATATATAGTATTGTACTATATTTAGACTCTGTGTACTATAATACAGTTGAAGAAATATATAGTACCTATGCAAAAATACTATATTTCAGTCAGTCCTTACATGCAGTTTGGGTTGGCCGTTTCAACCAGATTTTAAGCACCAATGAAGTTTAAGCGGAGAAATAATTTTTCAGCTCAGATAGTTGCCCCTATAGCAGGCAGAATGTTAGTAAGTAGTAAATATTGTGCATTATATTTAATGAATTAATTTACACACTTTTCAAAAAGTTTTTTTCAAAGTACTATATTTTCTTTCTGTGTACTATAATTTATTTATACGTTGGGCTTGAAAATACTATATTTTCCCGAAAAATAGTTGGCAACCCTAGTCCCGTACCAAGGTGGTACAAAGGAACCCTTATGTTGAGACTTCTGTGTCTGTCCGTCTGACTTACAAACTTGTGAGTTACAACAGTTTTTATCAGCAACTAGAAGATTTCCTCAAACTAAATCTCATCTGAAATATCATCAATTTCTGTGTAAGAAAAACCACCAGTGGAGAAAATGGTTGCTGCAGCGATTGTAGGTCACCCTCCTCTGTATGGTGAGTAATAAATGTGACTGTTTTATAAAACTACAAATTACAATTTACAGGTTACAAGTTTCCATTTGACACAACCGCGACCAATGACGACCAGCCATTTGAGCAGTGTTGCCAGTTTAAACCCGTAAAATTGTAACTTGTAGCTTTATAAAACATGCCCCAGACCCCGTTATCTTGTCGCAGTGACGCCGCTTATTCGTAGGGATTGAATGTTTATTTTATGGACCGTCTCTATATCGATGTTTCTAGTTTATATTATGCAACAATGCGATTGATTGTTTTGCCTTATAAATCTCTGCTCAATATTAAAAACTGGTTTACCAAAATTTGCTAAAAAACAATTCACGAACTGATTCATTTCACAAACAGGTAGGTATAATTTGGTAAAACGCTTTTTTTCCGAAACTGAAAATATTTCAGGATTTCTATAAAACTAACCTAGGTAACCTAACCTATAGGGTTCTACAAGACCCTTGTTGTTCGTGGTAAACTTACGTTAGTCCACCTGGGAATTTTAGCAGACCTTAGCAAGTCGGCGGAGCTCCGCTATTGCGGAGCTCCTACTTCTAGGTTGTTTTGGCCCTTCGGGCCCTCTGAAGAACTAACATAACCTAAACCTACCTATTGATTTTGTCCATTCTACTCTCCGTAATCGACATAGGTGGACAACATAGGTGGACCACCAACAATGCCCTCTACAAGATGGTGCTGAAATATTTAGTTTCGAATAAAAGCGTTTTGCAAAATGAATCAGTTTGGGAAATGTTGTTTAGCGAGTGATTGGATACCTCAGAAACTTCATGGTTGTGCAATGCAATGTCTTTCAGGATGCACGTCTCATCTGCCTAGTAGGAGTACCATAAAGTATATTACAGTGCTGTCGATGCCTTTTCTTAAGGTTCTTTTCCACCTTCGAGGCGAGGCGAGGTGAAACGAGGCAATGTGAGGTCAAATGAAATGAATGAAATGAAAATATTCTGAATATTTTATATTTATTAAAAATACATTTAAGGTCCGTGAGGAGGCAATTTATTTATTTGTTTAGGATTGTCAAAAATGTATGAATTGCTTAGTGGTAAATAATAATAAATGTACTAGGTTTAAATATAATTACAGACAAGACAACCACAGCATACAATAAGGTCGTTTAAGAGAAAACGCGAAAAAAAAAATATCCATTGTAGGTACTTAGCACTTCAAAATACGCCAGTAAGAGTTAACAAAATTAAAATTAAAAAAGTTCTTAGTGAATTTTATATAAAACTAGCTAAGAGACCAGCGGCAATTGAATAAATAAATAAATTCTCGTCTCTCCTCGTCTCGCCTCGACTATGGAAAAGCATCTTTATCTTAAAATTACACTACCGGGCCTATATATGGACTAAAAATAAATAATAATATTTTCCGAGTGTACTTCCTTAAGGTTACCAACTGCTCATCCAGACCGATCTAACGACTTAAGATTTGGTGGATCTACTTTGCAAATAACGATGATCCTGTAGCCACCTTTCGACTATCTGATTTGACACCATAATATTGCATTGATGTCACGTTTAAACATGGTTTAAACCAAAGACATTAAATGTATAGTAGTAATAGACGGGGCATAGCGAACAAAAAAGTGATGCAAAACTTGTTACCTCGAGGTAACAAGTCGTACGTCGTTTAGTCTACTTTGACACGCCCGTCATAGATGGCATTCATGATGCTTATGATCAAAGTTTTTCTATGAAAATGTCTCCGATGCCCACTCTATAACCTATAATATTAAATCTCTTTGGTTTAAACATATGTGTAATTAACGTCCAATACGATTACGAGAACTGGTTATCCAATCTATAATTAATTTAACCTTAGACATAAAAGAACAAGTTAATAGATTTAATACCTTTGTACTTCTGATCCTCCGGGACCTTATTAATGTGCTGGACCTGCAAGATTAGTTTCACTCGCTCGATGGGTGCCATAGCAGTTTTGGATATCGCCGCCGATATTCCACCAGCGGCAAAATCCTTTACAAAGTTCATAGGGTCATCCTTTTTCTCCCGTTTCCCATCCTTCTTATCGCCCATCTTGATTTATGAAACTCAAACTTTACCTAAAACAATCCGAACTTTTTTACCATCATTTATTACTTACCTCTGCTCTGGACACTGATACAAAATAACGAACTTACACAAACGAAAGTTTACTCTTTATCAAATTTTCAACATGGGAGGACCTATGTGAGAAAGCATCTCCTAGGCTAATTTAAATTTCCTGTTTAGGCGTATACAATAGTAGTCTTTGTTTTTAGGTTTAACCGTTTTATTTCAGTTTGACTTCGACTTAATTTTGAGGTTGAAGATAAAAAAACGAGATTACTTTGTTTTGAACTATTTGAATTTAGAAGTAGGGTCAGTTTTTTATAACACATACTCCTTACAAACAGTTGTAAATTACCTACTTAAGCAGTAGTGAAAGTAAGGAGATATTTTCGACATGTAAAAAGGCTGCAGCTTTGTGTTTAGCAGCCAGTTTCAAAGTATACGTTATAGGTATATAAACTCTGTAGAGTTTTAATATGCGAGTTTCCAATCCTTAGACTAAGTATATCCTAGACCTGACACGCAAATCGCTAAAATCACGTAAGTAGTTCAATGTTGATAAAGAACGACTGGCTGGCAGTTGTGTGTGCATAAGAATAAATTAAAAACCGGCCAAGTGCGAGTCGGATAGTAAAAAAATGTGTTGATGATTAGACCTCGTTATCAATTGCTCAGTTTGGGGGCAAACGACCCAATAGGGTAGTCTGGGGGAGATAGATAGATCTTCTAGGGAGTTCCGCTTCTACGTACTTTTTATTCTTATGGTCTGTGGTATATGCCATATGGCCAGTTTGTGAAGGGATTTGGGGTTTCCATACAAACCATTATTTTTACCTAATTTAGTTTATCGGGTTTTTTTTATATTTTCAATTGGTTCCAGTTTTGCAAAAGATGAAACTGTGCGTAGTGCGTGCTTGATATCTACTGTGCGACAGGACTGGGATATACCTATTTTTAATAATGAATGAAACTTTCAACATCATTTCGAGGAATAGGCTTCTCGAACTTAATCTCTGCAGTTAGATTTAAAATATATGTTACAGTGAATTAATTATATTACAATTAAGAAATAACCTTCATTTGACCCTATGTCAATCTATTTTGTGGTTATATATAAATGGGTAGCTAAACCATGCTTTGTCCTTATCTCTCACTGTGACATTTGAATTTGACAGATAAGGACAAATCATGGTTTAGCTACCACGGTTACTCCACCTTTATTAGTAAGGGAAAAAACATATCAAACCTCTCCAATATTTTACCTTATTACTACAATTTAAATAGCTAGCTGACACCTCTGCCCTCCTTAGAAAAAAGAGCGTAAGTCTCATAGAAACGCGCATGTATTAGTGACCTTATTTCTTTAGGTGGGGGTTAAATTTACTTTGACCATGAAATTGCGCATGCGGCCTTCTTATTTAGAAGGGCAGACCTACGTTTGAAGACAGCTGTCATCATATGAACTGCTTTGTTTACAAATTGACTACAATTCTTATGATTAAATTCATATATATGTAAGACCATTTGTTGTTTAAGTTATTTGTGATAAATGTTAATAATTTATGTCATGAGGTTTTCCAAGAGGTTCAACACGACGGCACCAACACTTCTTATAAAATGACTGGAAGTATGCAAGCTCTTATCAATAAATTTATTGTGATTATATTCAGTGAATCTATTCTAGAAACAAGGGTCATGCAGGAAGCGCTGTAAGTATTAATTTAAGTTCGAGTAATAACCAATGGCCGAATGCTTATAATAGGTACTCTGAAATAAGCAATAAGTATTTTGTATTGCGTGCGATTGTTTGTTTTGTTTACATTATGTATGAATGACGTTCGTCTATTATAAAGATAAAAGATAAAAAGATAAAAGTCATTTATTCAGTAAGTAGGCCGCACGGGCACCTTTACACGTCAGGAGTCTACCAGCGCTTCCCAAGAGGAGACCACTGCCGAGAAGAAACGCCGCAAGAAACTCAGCAGTCAGTCATTTTTTTAACCATATTTCCTATTACAATGATACAACTTAGTCTAGTATTATATAAAGCTATAAATATTAATTTAAATATAATATCAAATATCATGCGTAGATCAGCAGGAAAACATGGCAAAAATATTAGGAGAGATATAGACGGAGAAAAAGGCAAAAACAAAAAAATTAATAATAAACAAAGTTTCGACATGTTTTCCTACATCAACAGTGTCCCCTAGACAAGATAAAGGTTTTACATTTGAACAAATTATTATTGACTAATTTTCGAGTTTAGGCCATGCATTTTTGTCTGCTAGATAATCCTCGACCCTATAATACGCTTTAGACATTAACGACTTTTTCAAGTAATTTTTAAGTGCTGAAAAGGGTAACTTTAAAACTACGTCAGGTAATTTATTATAGAAATGAATGCATTGACCAACAAATGATTTATATACTTTACGTACGCGAAATTTTCTAATAGCAATTTTATTTTTATTTCTTGTATTTAAATTATGTATATCAGAATTTTTGGTGAAAGAATCTAAATTTTTAATAACATAAATAATATTCTCATAAATGAATTGAGATGCTACAGTTAAGATATTAATTTCTTTAAATAGTTCTCTTAAGGAGTCACGAGAATTTAAGTTATAAATAGAACGAATGGCCCTTTTTTGTAAAACAAATATAGTTTGTATTTCAGCTGCCTTACCCCAAACCAGAATACCGTACGACATGACACTATGGAAATAACTATAATAAACTAAGCGAGCTGTTTCAACATTAGTTAGCTGTCTAATTTTCCTAACGGCATAAGCTGCCGAACTTAGTTTACCTGCCAGTACAGCTATATGGGGACCCCATTGCAAATTTTTATCTATTGTTATGCCTAGAAAAACTGCCTTATCTACCATTTGCAGACACTCGTCATTTATAAAAATACTAGAATCTACCGGTTTAACATTAGGCAAAGCGAACCTAACACATTTAGTTTTCTTAGCATTTAGTAGTAAATTGTTACTAGTAAACCAATTAAGTACTTTAACTAGTATGGCGTTTATCATACTGTAGTCTACGGACTTTCTATCTACCTTGAAAATTAATGAAGTATCATCAGCAAAAAGCACAATATCACAAAGTTTATCTACTGTTGGTGGTAAGTCATTTATATAAACGAGAAATAGAAAAGGACCTAAAATGGAGCCTTGAGGCACACCTAGTTTCACTGTAGCTCCAATTGATTGCGTTTTGTTTACAACCACTGTTTGAGTTCTGTCACTTAGATAAGAAGACATAAGACTTAAAGCTTTATTGGACAATCCATAGTGTTTTAATTTTAAAATAAGGGTCGAATGATCCACGCAATCAAAAGCTTTGGAAAGATCACAAAATATTCCTACCGCATCACAAGATTTCTCCCAACTGTTATATATGTATTTAATGAGAACAGATGCCGCATCAATTGTTGATCGACCTCTGGTAAACCCAAACTGGTTACTATTAAGTAGTTTATTTCTATTAAAGTGACCTAACATATCATTCAGCATTAGTTTCTCAAAGACTTTACTTAAAACCGGTAGTATGGAAATGGGACGGAAGTTCGTTATATCACTCATGTCGCCCGATTTAAAAAGAGGTATGACTTTACTATATTTCATGAGATCTGGAAAGGTCCCCTCTGATATGCAGTTATTGTAAATTAATGCTAGGTGGGGTGCAATTACATCTATGATATGAAAAACTAATTTAACTGATGTGCCCCACAAATCCTCAGTCTTTTTTAAACTAAGCGATTTAAATACCTTGACTATTGAATCTGAATTTACAGGGCTGAATTCAAAGTTTATATTACATTTACTGACATTAGTGCAAAGTAATGATTTAGCTTCAACCGCGGATGATTTAAGACATTTTGTAGTATTGCTGGCTATGTTGGAAAAATAATCTTCGAATGCTAAGGCAACGTCTTTATTTGATGTGATTTGTTTGTTACCTGTGTTTATGGTGACTTGATTATCACGAGTTTTTGATTTTCCCGTTTCTCTATTTATAATATTCCATACAGTTTTTACTTTATTGTCAGATGATTTGAGTTTAAGACTAAGAAAATTTGCCTTAGCAGTTAAACAAGCTTGCTTAAAGGTCCTTGAATAATTTTTAACATAATTTAGGAAGTCAGCGTTCTTATTGTCTTCCCTCTCTCTATACAGCTCATAAAGCCTATTTCTACTCTTATGAATGCCTGCAGTAGCCCATTCACTAAACTTGGTTTTTGACTTCGAAATAGTTTTCATATTAAAATTATTATTAAATTGATCTAGAATTACGCCAAATAAGTCTTTATAAATACTATTACTCTCATTCTGTAAGAAAGGTAACACAGAAAGGTTACTTTGAACTTTATTTTTAAATAATTCCAAACGTTTACTAGTTATAGGTCGGTATGTTATTGTCTGCGGTTTTTGATAAAAATCATTGACGAAAGATGCCTTCTGACCACTATGGTCCGAATTAAAACAATTGAATATTTCTTTATAACTTTAAAAACAGATCACAGAAAAAAATATCCTCCTAAATATTTTTTTTGTACAGTAGGTAATTAGGTGAGGTTAGTTTTATTGAATAAATTATTTTAAACTCGCACTCACTCGTCGTCAATTAAATTTAATGCTTGTTTAGTTTGGTGACGTGTTGTCTTATTCCTTTGCTGTAGCAAAAAGAAAGTGACAGCATCAACTTTAATCAAGCATTAAATTAAATTGACGTCTCTGAGTGCGCAGTTTTAATCATGAAATGCTTAGAAAAGACTATATTTTCGAATAAGTTGCAAGCCCTAAATTTGAATTTTCCTTTTTGACATGAGGTTCTGGTTGACCTATATCTCTATCTCTAAGATTTAAATTTTGATTTAATGATAGAAAAATAATACTGCATTCATAATTGTCATAGCGGAAATGCGGCTTTATACCACCAACATCAGGTAGCGAGGCCGTAATTAGTACATTACTCCAGAGACGGGGAAGAAAGCGGTTGCAGGACGAGTATGAGTTAGCGCTATATAACGAGTCCTGCAACCGCTCTTCACGGCCGAGACTTGTATAAGTAGTGCTTTTTTCAGCAGGTTTCAGCAAGCTCAGCAATCTTCGTGGCCTAAATACGGTACTCGACTAAAAAGCTCTCTATTATAACACGGTGATGAAAATACAATTTTGTAGTTATTTCACTTTTTCTCATTTCTCATGCAGACAAAAAATAAAACATCAAGTAATTTTTTAATTATATTTGTTTCTTGAAGGTACAAGTACATTAAACCGCGTACTAACATCGCGTAACACACGATGACGTGATGTTACACAGGTTTAAACTATTTACACACCTACAAACTATTAGAATTATCAAAATGCTTTGATGCTACAAAATGTATCAAACAGTACCTACCTATTATTAAGGTACCTAGTGTAAAAGTAAATGTTGCATAGTTGGGACACTCCCTCATTAGGTATAGGCACAAAAAGCACCTTCAGTTAGGATTGTCACAACAGTCAGTGACGTACGAGCGCGGTATCAAGGGTGGCAACTGGCAACGTTATTTTTAATATAACATTAATAAATTAAATTATTAAAAAATGTATGCATAATCATGTCATTTGCAATTATATAACTGCACGGATAATGTTTTATTTAAAAAAAGGGCAGAAACTTCAATCTGATTATTAGTTTGTTAAGAAGAAAAGTTGACTCTGCCGTTGCCACCTTTGAACTGTACATCCCTATACTAGCGGCGAGATTAAAATTGAATTCTGACAGTTGTCGTCGTAGTACAAGGTATAAAATATTATTTCATTTGAGGTTGTATATTTTCTGCCATGTAACGAATTTATCTCGCCGCTAGTAGACATATTTCTCATGTACGCAATAAAAAAAGGACCCGCCAAATAAGTCGACTCTTTTTACAATAGGAAGCATTCACATTATAATATCGTAAATTGATTTCTATTCAGTAAACCTTGAGCTCCTTGTGAAAAGCTACAGTGACTATTAAAATGTAGGCACTGAATTTTATCAACCAGCTAAGATATTAATATTTAGAAATAATCCACTCTATTTTGTTTTAGTATGTACCTTCATAGATGAGGTTTTATTCTTCAAATAGTTGGGTCACACTGAGTTATTTATATATTCGTAATATCATAAATAACGATGTTTTTTCTGTTTTACTTTAAGACTTTCTTACGATGTTATCTTAATTTAATACAGAAAAGAAGGAAACAAAGGTAAAGCATTCCCAAGACTCAAGAAGTCAGAAATGTTACTCTGAGTATGACCCATTTTTGTTTAAGAATAACAATTGTTAAATCAGTAATGTAGTTGTAATGGCACAATATTACACTCTATAGCTTACCAGCATCTATTAAAAAGGCATTATTTTAATTTGTATGCAGTTTATCTTTACTACAGGCATTATACGAGCAAGCCTCGATAAACTATTATTTACACAATTACATGGCAAACGAAGGTTTGATCAAATAACAGGACTTACATATAACTAATATACTTTACACATTATTATATTTGCATTTTAGTAAAAATTTGTGCTTCAAGACAGCTCTTGAATACCAACTCTTAATATTACTGGTCTTTTATCTTTGCTTTTATTTCATATTTACAAATAAGAATCTATTTGGTGGCCATGTGCCTTTATACTCTTTAAATATGGCCCAGGGGCCTTATTCTACTTTGTTTTTTCCCTAATGTTAACATATTGTTATCTTTATGACAGCTTTTATTAACTTGACAGTAAGGTGGCCGAGTTAAATACAATACGATAACAATACGTGTAAAAACAGCGTACAATAAGGCCCCAGTTCTGATATATACATATTAAACCGACTTAAAAAGAGGAGGTTATCAATTCGGTTGTATTTTTTTAAACGTTTGTTACTTTGGAACTCTGTCATTTGATTTTTTAAAAGGTACCTACTTTTAATTTTCCATACGGGTATATTGACTTGCAAAATCCATTTCTGATGATTGAATCTATAAAGAATTGAGTGAACTCCTCAACTATTATACACACACATTACGATTTTGGTATTTTCAGTAACAAGCATGTAACAAGTCAAACAGTACCTATTCAGAAAGTATCATTTGGTCAAGTGGTCACTAAACCAAAAACCATTGAAGTCTGTGGCAAGAAAACAATTATAGAAGGTTACGAGTATTTAACCTGACTCGTGGCTCAGACTTCGATATATATTTCATGTATTTTACGAAAACGCAGGTACCGTAACGGGTATTCCAAGGAAACCAGTTATTACTTAATGTTTTAGTGGGTTTCGAAAAAGCAAACCGTGGACAGATAGGTTTACATCGGATTCAAATTTGACACATTTTGTATGGGTAAATGTCAAATTTTAACCCGAAGTAAGCCTTATTTATCCGCGGTTTGAATATAGGGTTCGGCCCTAAGACATTCTGATTTGACAAGACGAAACGCTAGTATGTTATCTCTTAACTTTTAAATGTCTCAGTATTTAATTTGTCTAATTTGTAATTCGATTTCAACGAACATAAGATAAAAAGAAAAGCTAACGACAGGCAAGTATTGGAAGCAAGATTGGCCCCTACCGTGTTGGTCTCTCGAATTCGTAGGCCACTGGACAATATGTACATTTACATTTGTGTAGGTGGCAAGAATTATAGTAGGAAGGAATGCATATTAGAAATTGCTCAAGATATGTCTTTTCTAAGGTCATGTTATTCAGATATCGTATAAACGAAGTCCTTTCTCGCAAGTTCAAGTCGATTCGAAAAATATAAAATAGCGTTTCAGTAAAAGCTGATAGTAAATGGCAATCCTACCTAACTAAATATTCACAAAGTTCCATGTTGCAGCCTTTGTATTTCATATCGCTGGTCCCCATTGTATGTAATAAATCTAATTATCACAGCTTTATAATTAAATTAAATAACACTCGCATACTTAACTCCGAGAAACATATAAACATAGCCTTCCTTAACACAAATTAATAAATAGCTTATATTTAATCATATGTGCCAAAGCACCTAATAAAGGATATTTTTACAAAAATGTTTTATAACAGTTGCTTACATAGTTATGATAAAAAAATAACAAAATGCTTTATTAATAACTAAATAAAAATCTTAAATTGATGTGTTCAAAACAAACTAACACTAGCCATCACTCCAATGGCACGGAGCGCGAAAGCGCTTTAAATATAGCACTCAAGCTAGAATCTGGAGATCAGTCCAGTGCGACTCATCGCTCAGACCGCAGTCTGGAAACGCTCGCCACTCACACTGTGGTCCGAATAAGCGCAACTCATCACTCACTAAAGTCTCAACAATCGCGGCTCACCCCTCAAACCGTGGTTTCATTTTTGCGAAGTGGCTGTAGCTCCCTTTGCAGATCATTGTAGTATTCGTGATCTGACATGGATTCCTCCTCCACAGAGCGCTGTGGCAAGTACTTGCTGGTCCCCGGCTGCTGCGTTTCCGCACTGGTTCCACTGGCATCACTCGCTAGGGATTCCAAAGGCAGTGGCTCAGTAGGTATGCCCAGCGTCTGAGATGGCACGTTCTCGTCACTCATCAAATACTCAGGGTTATCCACGCACCGCTTAGGTCCAAGTGTCACAAAGCCGCTGTACCGCAGGTCTTTGTCTTGGCTCTCACCACCTTCTCCAATCAAATCCATGTATGTTGAAGCGTTTTGGTTATGCTGCGGTGAGGGCATCAAGTAGTCGTCCTCGTCCAAAGGTAGATTCAGCTTTAGATTGCCAACCTGAGCTTCTTTTACTTTGGACATGCTGTCGAAGTTGCCTTCGTCTGAGCCTTCAGGCCTTGTTGGATATCGGGAGCTCGATCCATCAGAAGCGCATACCCCATTATTATAATAGTGTCTCATTTCTGGGCCGTCTGGATTGGATTGATTATACCTCAGCATTTCATGGTCCCAAGCTTCGGCTTTGGAACCATCTGGGGTTGCGCTTTCCGGACTTGTAGCGTTGTTGACCCAGGAGGAGGAAGTGCAGGGTTTCAGCGAGCTGGTCTGCGTCTCCACGCCAGCGCTGGTGGCAGAGTTAGAAGTCACCGTGCCTGTAGCAGTTTTAAACTTCGGCTGGAGATACTCGTCGGCCTCGACCAGTGATTCTGGTCCTTCAATTGCTGATGAGAGATTCCGTATGAGCTCTTTTTCATCCTGAAACCGAAAAAATAAACCATGAGTGTTGTTTTGAATATATTTAACCATTTAGCAAGAATTGAGTACATTAAAGAGTAGAAAAGAAGGTAAAAGGTTTTGTTTAAAGTTAACTTCAATTAATTTTAGATAAGAAATGATTGTTAACTATTGTTATTACCTGTGATGAATAGGATGGAAGTCGCATAAATTTGTCACCAGGAATGACGAGATATCTGCCAGGATCTCTCGCCATCTCAGCAAATGTATCTGCCAACTGTTTGAATGTCGGTCTGCTCTCAGCATCCAACATCCAACATGACACCATTAAGCAGTAAATGTCTAACGTGCATATGCTCGGTTGAGGCAGTTTCAGTCCATTTTCGATCAGCCCTGGCACATTTTTGGCATAAATGTTCTCATAAGGACGAGCACCATAACTCAAAATCTCCCATATAGTTACACCGAACGCCCAAACGTCACTTTTATGTGTAAATATCCTGTGTTGTATACATTCAAGCGCCAACCATTTGATCGGCATCTTACCGCCCGCGGCTTTGTACTCAACCTCATTTATATCTAATAGCTTTGCTAAACCGAAATCAGTAATCTTAATGCAATTTGGCGTTTGTACTAAAACATTGCGTGCAGCCAAATCTCTATGCACCAGCCGTTTATCTTCTAAATACGCCATGCCTCGGGCTATTTGTGTACACCAGTTCAGGAATGCTTTTGAACCGATCTTCTCTTTGTGCGTTCTGACGTAATCGAGCAGACAACCAAGTGGCATCAGTTGGGTGATCAACATCATCTGGTTAGTCATACACACTGCAAGGAGCTGAAGAAGATTCGGATGTTCTACGCTGGCCATGATATACGCTTCGTCCAAGAACTCTTTGCTCGTGCTTGCACCAGTTCCTTCTTTCAGGACTTTAATCGCCACTGGAATCTTGACATTTCCTCCTTCGGGCACCCAAACTCCTTTGTACACTTTACCGAATGCACCAAAACCAAGCATACCGCCGCGACGAAGCTCGCCTTCTTTCACGATTCGGAGTTTGGCAAGATTAGGCTTAACGTCCGTCGGGCGGAGCGGTTCATTGTCATCGCATCCCGTTAGAACCATAGTCATCTTTACTGCTTCTTTCTTAGCCTTTGCATTCTGTCTGCACGTGTATCCAATTATACCAAGAATCATTAGTACTAAGAAAGCAATTACTAAAACAATAACTAAAACTGTTGGTGTCTTGGCAACTGTAGTAGGCGGACCGCTGCTGAGAGCTGAACAGTACGGTTCATTGATAGTATTTGGGATCTGTTCGTCATAATATATCTTGTTTGGCGCTTCTGGAGGGCATGTGCTGGTGCAGTTAAATGCTTGTTTATTGTCAATAGCATTGGATTCACTGAGGAACACTTTTAATGATTGACATTTGACGCAGTCCGTGGAGTCAGGTCCCGTGCAGCCGCGGCACTCAAGGTGGCACTGAGTGCACGTCCTGCTTTCCTGATCCGTAAAGTAATCAGCAGGACACTCATCTTCGCATTGATCTCCTCTTTTGTAGCCATTACAGACTTGGCAGACTTGCTCGTGAATCCCGAAGCCGGTGCATTTGATGCAGAGCGGATGGCATTTCCGACAGACGATAGTGACTTTACCTTCTAAAGGTTTAACGTTGCCGACCCATTCGTTGTAATAGCCATCAGGGCATGCTTCGTTTTCTCCTAGGCATTGTTTGACTGTTGCTTCTACAGTGATGATAGCCTTTTTGCAGGAGTTGCAGCCGGTTTCTCCAACCGTGTTCTCTGGGCCGTTGCAGCCGTTGATACAGTTGGCGTGGCAGGGGAGACAGGTAGCGTTCTCGGAGACGTAGCGAGTGTCTGGGCACTGCGTCACGCAGTAGGGCCCGTCTCTAACGTGCTGGCATCGCGTACAATTGGCCCAGCTGGGTCCTGTGCAGCCGTCTAGACATTCCGAGTGACATTTCTCGCAAGTACTCTCGCCGGACTTGTATAGCCTGGAACGTGAAAAGTTTATATATAAATAACTTAAGTAATATAGACATTTTGCGAAAATATATTTGTAGTTAAAATCAGAAAATACGACCGCGTTTGTGTTTATTCTAAGAAGGGTTAAAGAATAAACAGGACATAATATAACTGTTTATTTTTATTCTTCATTTTCATAAATATTACATAAATGGGCCGTGGGTTTCTACATGTATTAGGGCCCAGATCTTTGCCCGGATAACATCGACAAAAAGCGGTGCTCTCTCCCTACAATCTGTCAATAGACGCACGCAAAAATCCGGGCCCTAGATATACCTATTTAGAGCCTTATTTGACCAATCTAAATCGTGGGTTTACTAAATGCTCACCACTATATTTATCCTTTAAGATTATAAGAGATTAAAGCATATGCTTACCCTGGCAAGACACTGCAGTTCTGTATGCAAGTTTCTTCAAACCGGAAATTTCGGCAAGAGAGGCATTGATCAGGCCCTGGCCCCCAGCAGCCGTCATCCGAGCATTGGGAGTCGCAAACCAAATTTGATTTAACTGTTAAAGAAACATAACTTAGGAACAAACAAACCTTTCATTAATATAGGTAGGTAAATCGCTCAGCAAAGTCGGTTAATAGTGTTAGTTAGTGTTATACTAAACAAAACAGAGGTAAATCAATTAAAAGGGTAAAAGTAAATCAATCTCGCTTGCCTTTAGAAATGATAAATCGCATTAGCAGAATGTAACACTAGATATTTCTAATCTATACTGAGTTTACTATGAGGATCCTCATTGACTACTACAAATCGCAAAGCTAAACTCACCACATGAAGACAAATTTCCGTTTTTTTGAATTATTTGCTTGTGGTCCTTTGACTTCACGAGTTTATTCCATGCTATGTTCTCTGCGAAACAAAGGTTGCTGTTCTCCATTATTGCTATGGCACCTGAGTTCACTCTTTTCAAAGACTTCAGCCCTAAAGACCTCAGCGATGTCTTCACAATGTACAGTGAAGCGAAAAGGTTCTCGACCACTTGTCGGCCTCCTATGACTTCCAGGTTCCGGAAGTAAGAGAGACTCGTGAAGTTCGAGTGGACGGCTTGCACGTTCAGGTAGCCGGTGACTTCTCGAACCGTGCTGAACACTTCTAAACGGTCTGGATCCATCGGCACGTAGCGCTCACCGAATGAGTAATCCGCATTCACTTGTTGGAATCCAGTGAAGGTCATCTCTAAGATTTCTATGGAGCCATCGATGATCGTGCAGTCTTTGAAACTGTCGATGTTTCCAGAATGAATCGGTTTCTCCGCGCGGCAAGTCTTCGGACAAGTCACGTTGCAAGAGATGCACTCTCCGTTGACGGCCGTCTTGTCCGGCGGGCAGCTTCTCACGCACGCTCCGGTGTCTTTCAAGAGATGTTCGGGACAGCTGCGAACGCACGTGGCTCCGTAGGCGTACTTCCCGTTCGGATTCGGTTCCCACGAGTAAGTAGTAGAGTTATATTTCTCCATTCTAGGGCATTCTTGTGAGCACGTGCCTTCGTTGTAGAAGTTGCGACAAGCCAGGCACTGCGACGGGAGCGGGCCGGTGCAGCCACCTGCGCAGAATGTATTGCAACAGTCACGGGGGTTCGGTCCGAAGCAGCGCCCCTGCGCACATTGGGGGCTACAATTCGTTTTTGAAAACTTTTGACAATTCTTTGGCCCTTCGCCCCAGCATCCCGCCTCGCAACTGGAATCGCAGCGCGGGCATACGCGCTCTGGCGCTGCGAAATCGTACACGTAGACGTATGTCGCGTTGGGGCCAGTGATTATCTCATCCCAGTTGATAGTCTTCACGTGGCAGAGGTTGTAATTGTTGTAGACGCCGACACTCCCGCGTAATATGTCGCGGAGCGCCGGAAGCTCGAGCGTGAAGGCAGTAGACATGGTGACCATGAGAGCAAACTCTTCTTCTCTAACGTTTAACTTGAACAGCGTCCGCCCGCGAATGATCTGCAGCTGAGGCAATATGATCCGGCGTACTTTCACGTGCGAAATCAGAACGTATCCAGTCACTTCTCTGATGTACTGGAGAAAAGAGAGGTCCATGGTGTCGTTTTGGAGCCATGTCAATTCGAGGTTGCCATCTACGTAAGTACAATTTGTGAAGCGATCACGAAGGTTCCGGTAGTGCGTGTCGCGATTCGAGGGCACTGACATCCGCCCATTTGTTCCGATGCATACTGGAAAAGAGAGAAAACCTGTTATTAGATATTGATAAATAATATAATGTGTCAATGGATTAGTCAATAAAATCTAGGTTGTAGAAAAAGTCCTTGAAGGATCGTCGAGTTATGAGCGGCTTGCCTAACGAAGAGGCGGGCCGGTGTGGGCGGGCTCTAAAGCCAGTTTCCCCGACCACGCTGCAAGAATCGCGCGGCTATTCGTAATAAACCGGAGAAAACAGCATCCAATGCTGCTTTGTTGCGGCACGTCGACCTGACACACGACGCCGGAGCGTAATTTGTACGATCATGCAGAATATTGACGCCGACGCCGATTCAGTTCAAAGTTTACCGTTACTCGGTTGTTATTCTAACAGACAATAATACACAGCTGTACTATTTTCGATACTAATGTTGCAAGAGCAAGTTGGAATTAGTTTTATGACTAGTTAATTAAATAAAATTTGTATTAAATTTAGATTTACCTACATAATGAATGGTTCGCATATGATATTTATAGGTTCATAGCATTCAAACTATAGAATGCTATACTATCTACTAAGTTTGTAGCAAGTTGGCCTGCATTCGCAAAACCTGCATGAAATAAGTGCCCGACCTAATGTAATAGGTATATTGCAGTTTAAATATTGAGAAACTATATTAAACTGTCTGTGGATAGGAACAGGTTGTAAGTATGTAGGACCTTTAATTTTACTCATCAGGTAAATTATCTTGTTGCACTTTAAAAATATTTCAACATTCCAACATTTCCAACGTTTTTGGTGCCTCAGATACGCGTGCAATTGTTATAAACTAACCCTCAAGTGTCTACCTACGTACCATTAATGTCCAAGACTTCTAAATCATAAGACAAGGCTCCTGTCCGTAAGAGGTTTTTTGTGGCGCTCCATAGAAAAACCGAGGCATTCAAAAGGTAAATTTTACCTGGCCGACCAAATAATGGCCCTTTTTTGTGAACTGTAGTGTAGTGTTACCGTCATATGATATGGAGAAAAGATTTTTAACTACTCTCATATTATAGTGCAGGTAACCATTTGGTTATTTTACTAGGTAAAACTGGTTTGGGTATGTTAAGAATGTTTTATTAATAAATATGTACTGTGGTTATAAAAATGTAAGTCCAAGTTAACGATTTACGTCCAATCCGAGTTTATATTTGTGATGATGATGTTTAACTAGAAATGGGCATTTTTGGAGTGAATTTAAAATCGTCACAGACTTAGTTCTATCTCCATAAAGAGAGGTAATGCTAATCGAAGAAAATTAGTAATAAACCTTATGGAAGGTTTTAAAATAATCTCATACAAACGATGATGGCAGAAAAAGAACAATATGTACAGTAAGTACTTAACACAATATGCTATTTAATTAAGGCATCTTTGAATCTGCATGGTAAAATAACTTGTTAGTATCAAAATATGTTACTATTGACTTCAGAGCATACCAGAGTACCAGCACCTTAAAAGGACTTTTCAGAAAAAAAATGGTCTGCATAGGATGTAATATAACCAAACAGTTCCTTTATATTTAACCACCTCGTAAGTCCTGTGTTTTCTTAATAGCGGTAGTCCTAACTACCGAATGTACTATACCAAGTACACATTAAGAATAGTGCTTTAAACTCTATTAATTAGTGCTTTAGAGTTAAAATTATTTTGTACGATAGTGAGTAGTCAGGTCTGAAGTACTATGATTAATTTGTACTTGTACAAGTAGGTACGCGGGGACTTACGAGGTTAAAACTATTCCTAAGAGTAACCCTAAAATGGTCCACAGAAGTTCACGACGGAATCTGTTGACTGAGGGCCACAATGTACACGAGAAAGTAATAATTGTAAAAGTGAACGATTCGAAATCTCCATTGGAATGTACCTTCCATTAAAAACGGCTCCGTTCAAAGCATCGACGCATGTACGGGCGAGGTGTTAATCAATGTTGCCTACATTCCACAACAAGCCGTTATGGACATCCTAGTGCATAAAATTATGCGTAATTAAAATAAAGCTTTCAAAAATATCACGTTACAATGTGTGGGCATTTGAAAATCGCTTTAAAAACCCGAAATAACATAGCGAGGGAGCCTTACGTAAGTTGGTTGGGTTACCTCCCACGTCATAACGCAGCTGATTTGCGATGTCGCTGATAGTTTGAAGCTGGATTGTAATATGTGGTTATTGTATTTGGCCGGATTGCGTGGTGGGTAGAAATCCGGTGTCCGGTCGACCTGGTTGGCGATGACACGAGAGATAACTATTGAGGCTGCGTTGCGCTCACTGACTCTGTTACTGATGCAGCCGATATTATATGATGACATTGATGACATGTCGACAAAATAAAGCTTTCAAGCAACATCTACTTATACCTACATCGAAATAAAAAATTCTCAGCGCAACTTTGGAAGCAAACGGTACTGTTTTGAAAGATTCATTAAAACCATGTAAAAAGTAGTCGCGACGTCGCAAACCTGGTGAAATTAATTCAACGTAACGTATGAACTGGCTGTATGGCTAAAAAGCCTTTTAGAAACACCACGGTTACACATACGCCTAAATAATATGCTGCTAAATTGAGAAGTCCGTGTTTTTCCTACGCAGTGCCAGCTTCGTCCCTTTAACTGTTCCTGGCGTGGTTAAGCCGGGCGACAGGTTAGTCTGCGAACGCTCTTTTTATCCAGTTACTTGAATTCTGAAGCATTGGAACCAGTTCTCGCTCCGCCACATAACTTCGGTCGTACCTTTCACTGCAATTCGTCATTGCGTACCTTTTCATTGCCGTGTAAGACATGATTTTGTTTTTGACACGGGAACTATAACTTCAATGGATATTACCAGGAGTGTACTTTCCAGTTTAATGTGTTTCTTGTGGTACACCGTTGTGTTTTTCCATGAAAGTGAAATATAGAAGCTTGCGCAATTTTGCCAAAAATGTACTTAAGTAAAAGTCCCTTCGCTGGCCTTTCAAACTTACGCAACGCATTTTATGTTCTACCTAGTTATTATATAATTCTACCCCTTTTTAATACCTCAACTCGATAGAATATTAATTAAATAAAAACTAAAAGGTGTAATTCCCTCCCTCGGAATTCAATAGAGGTAGGTAAGTAGGTACGTCTCGTTATATAGGTATAATAACTGTGTTCGAAATATAAGCGTTTACCACGTTTAACTAGGCACATGTAGCGTTATGATCTTCTGGTTCAAAAATTCAAATATTTATTCAGTAAATGACACTCGACACAATAATCGATACATTAAATTTTTGGCCCATTTGTTATACACATTAACGCCTCATTAAAAGTCCATTTCCCATAAGCACTGTATCTTATTGACGAATCTCAAAACTAGTTTCGATGTGACGGCTATCAACTAATCAGTTCTAATTATGCAAAGACATCGGTTCTTGAACCTTTGAATGGCTACTTATTTACTTATTCATTATTTAATTTAAATTGAGTAAATAAACGTCGCGTATTTCGATAGGAACAATCGAGAAGTAATTCATACGATCAGACGAAGTAGTCAATAAGTATGAAAACCACATATTGCGTTTTTTTATGCGCTCCATCTTCTAGCATGCCGCGATATCGCTTATAGAGTTGTCTAAAAAATTGTGATATGACGATAATATCGCCGAGATACACTCGCTCGTGGAGGTGGCAACACTGGCAACTAAGAAAAAGAAAACGAGCACACTATTGCATAATATCTCAAGGCACCTACAGTACTATAGAGTCCTATGCAACCATAATTCCATGATCGCGCATGATCACGCCTATGACGTTTTACCTAGTTGGTAGTACCCTGGCTAGGAATCTGACGACCCAGGGTTCGATTGCAGGTAAGTTATTGTGTTATGAGGACGACTATGTGTTTCTGAGTCTCATTTTTTAAATGTATTTCTAACTAGCGACCCGCCCTCGCTTCGCTTCGGTTTATTTGAGTTTTCCGTAGCACCCGTACATTAAACTAACATTTATAATACATAAAAACCTTCATCTTGAATCACTCTATCTATTAAAAAAAACCGCATCAAAATCCGTTGTATAATTTTAAAGATCTAAGCATACATAGGGACAGACAGACAGCGGGATGCGGCTTTGTTTTATACCTACTATGTAGTGATTGTAAGTTTGTTCATCGTTGTCTAGGACCCATAGTTTAAGCCTAAAGCTCAACTAGTTTGGGACTAGGTCATTTTGTCTATGATTGTCCTTTAGTAGTTATTTTAATAATCTATATATATAAAAGGCTAAACTGAATGACTGATGTATCAATGCACAGCCGAAACTACTGTACCTAGAAACTTGAAATTTGGTACAGGGGTTCCTTTCATGATGTAAGTGAGCACTAAGAAAGGATTTTCCGAAAATCGACCCCCAACGGGAAAAAAATGGGGGGAGTAGCGGGCGTCCTCTAGTAGCAAATATAATTCTTCCTGGTATCCATACAAAACGAACGTTACTTAACAGGCTAAGAGGTTTAGGTACTGAATCTGTTCTGCCGTCCAAAATAAAAAGGCAGTATAAGTAGGTATGAACTCCATATGCGCCATTTTGTCCTTTTACTTTGTCCACTAACGTGTGATTATTAGCCACCGCAAACACGCCAGTCACGTACCATTCTCCAAGTTACATGACAGATAGCCAAAAAGGAAACAGTTTCTACATAGTAAGTAATTTAATTGCTAGCGCCCTCCTTTCATTTTATTGATAAAAATGGCGAGTGATTGTCGTAATGACTTGGGGACCAAGGACAGTATTATTTTCTTAATCTGAACTCAGATAGATTTGTGTTTTCTTCTTGCACTTAATACTCAAACGTTGTTATACCTAGGTAGTTTTTGTTTCTAACTGAAATTAAAGTTTAGCTAAGGCTTAAACCTGCAGACACAGCTAATATTAGAGTTATAGCAGGCCTATAGCTGTCCCTAGCGCTGCTCGAAACTTACCAGGTTTATGATTTTATAATACTGCCTCTAAGGTTTTAGTCATTATCTAAAACCTTAGCGGCAGTAGGCTAGAGGACGCCCGCGACTTTGTACGCGTAGAATTAGTTTCCCGCTTCTCCCCCCATTTATTCCCGTTAGGGGTCGATTTTCGGAAAATCCTTTCTTAGTGCTCACTTACATCACGAAAGGAACCCCTGTACCAAATTTCAAGTTTCTAGGTACAGTAGTTTCGGCTGTGCGTTGATATATAAGTCAGTCAGGTTTGCCTTTTATAATATACTAGAGGACGCCCGCGACTTCGTACGCGTGGAATTAGTTTCCCGCTACTCCCCCCATTTCTTCCCGTTGGGGGTCGATTTTTGGAAAATCCTTTCTTAGTGCTCACTTACATCATGAAAGGAACCCCTGTACCAAATTTCAAGTTTCTAGGTACAGTAGTTTCGGCTGTGCGTTGATATATAAGTCAGTCAGGTTTGCCTTTTAAAATATACTAGAGGACGCCCGCGACTTCGTACGCGTGGAATTAGTTTCCCGCTACTCCCCCCATTTCTTCCCGTTAGGGGTCGATTTTCGGAAAATCCTTTCTTAGTGCTCACTTACATCATGAAAGGAACCCCTGTACCAAATTTCAAGTTTCTAGGTACAGTAGTGTCGGCTGTGCGTTGATATGTCAGTCAGTCAGTTTAGCCTTTTATATATATAGATATAGATTGACCAAAAAACAATCCTTGTTGTACGTGTGGTACCTACTAACAACAAAGTGTTTCGCTTACGTAGGTGGCCATATCAGTGTTACAAACGCATTTGCCAATCAAGGCAAAACGAACAATACAATTACTTTGCTTAATTTTGGTTGGTTAGATTGCTTTACTTAAAACGCATACAGGTATATCAAAACTGCAAACGACTAAATATTGAACATTAAAAATCCTTAGTTTCTCATTTTTTTTGATTTCTGGCCTTTTTTTTATTAGTGTCCCATCCATAGATTTGTTTATAACAAAGTTGTGATTGTTGTCGTCTGTTTTCACACGAGCCGCACAATACTTTAGATAGGTAAGTAGGTACATCAACTTTACAAAGACTCAAGTTAAAACACAAATTAACTTGATGTCGTTACCTTTAGTTTTGGGTGAATTGTAACGGTATAACCAAAATATGACAGGGTAAAACACCTAGTAACTGGCCTCCAAAATACGAGTTACTGGCACCTAGTGATTTTTGAATAATCGTCTCTATTACCTTATGTTAAAGTTCATGGGGCCAATAATTGGTAGGCGGCCAATAATAGGTCAGTTTACCCTAGATGTTTTTCAATGTTCAATTTTCCATTTAATTTGTGCTACGATAAGAGAATAACCGTAATTTGATAAGAATAAATTGCGATTTTCTTTGAGTGATGTGATGTGTGTACAGGCCTCTTCCTTTTCACTCCTCTCTTTCGTTCTGCTTTAATTAATTAGGTACTGGCATTGTCTCCCCACCATACCATTCTGTGTGCATAATCGCACGGATTGCACTAGCAAAACGCATTTAATAGGAAAAAATACATTTTCAATTCTAAATAAAATATCCCATAGAACACCAAAACATTTTAAAAATCATACTTATGGAGTATAGCACTATATGGAAGCGAGGCATGGACCCTAGTACAGAGGGACAGACAGAGGCTGAAAGCGACGAGATGTGGTGCTAGAGAAGGCTGGAAGGAATTAACTGGACGGAAATGGTATCAAACAAGAACTTTTGGCGAGGTTAAAGGAAAAAAGAAAGATATTGGAGATTATAGAGAACAGAAGAGGAGGGATGATTGGCCATTTATTGAGGCACGAGATACTGATCAAAAGCATTATAGAGGGGAAGATTGAAGGCAGGAGAGTCAAGGGAAGACCAAGAAGAAGCTACATGGACCAAATTAAGGAGAAGGTGCATGTCGTGTCGTATAAAGAGTTCAAGGAGCTGGCAGAGAGGAGAAGATTGGAAATTACTCCACCGAAAGCTCTTAAATTAAGAAAGAGAGATTGTCTCCCCGCCGGCTCAAGATTTCATCCACCCAAGGGGCAGGTGGTCAGTCCATGAATCGTTTTAAAGTCCTTGGTGAACTCAGTAACAAAATTATTAGTTGTAATCTGAATCAAATAATATATGGTGTAAAGTCACCAGTGGTCAGCCAGAGACCTGTAGTCGGCCTCTGCCTATACTTTGTATGAGTGGAAAGAGTACGAAAGATATATTTCCCACTCTTCGCACTCATATAAGGTCTATTACTGGTCTCTGGCTGACCACTGCCTGAAAAAGATAAATTAGCAAGAGAAGCTTTACCATTTTAATTACTTGTATTTGATGTTTTTTTCACGATACATTAAGACTCTATTTGCCCTTTGCCGGTGAGTTATACATATATCACATATAATAATACGCGATACTTCCTTGTAATAATTAAGTCCCAGAAGCGACATATCTTACATAACTCCCATAGTATCAATGTGTGATTGTGATTATCCATTTATTCAAACACGTTTGCTGGCATGACTCCTTGACATAATACATAATATATGAACCAAGGCATCATTTCCGTGTCATTATTATTATACTGTAGGTATCCAGGTTAAAAAAATCAATATGGCTGATGTGATCAGAGAAGACTTCTCTCTTTCCGTTCTCATTCTGTAGCAATAAAGATCACTTTACTTGGCATTTGGCATTGCCTAAAAAATATTGTGTTCGACCGTTACGTTTTGTGTAACTTTTTGTTTGGTTCCTTTGAAACAATGATGTCGAAAATTATCAATATTGAAAACAATGTTTTTTAATTAATTATATATTTGTTTATAATTTATTTCCTAATAGTCGCTAAATAACGTTACCCGTAATACCTACCTACCGACATCAGTTAATCACGTAAAACGATTCTGCATATGATTTAGCTCATAATCCGTTTCTTTGTTATCCTAAGAAGATAAATATTTTAGACCTATATTATCAGCTTTTGTCAAGTTCGAAACAGAAGATAAATAGGCATTAGATACGTCTATAGGTAGAATCTAATGAAAAATGTTGGAGAGGTTAAGAAATTATGTTAACATTCTAAATAAAAGACGCGAAATCAAAGTTAAGTCGAAACATTAATAGTTAATTTGGCTTTGATTTGGATTTCGATTAGGCTTAGTTATGGTTACTTTGGTCATTTGTCGCAAGTAAAATGTCTAAATATTGAGAACATTTATTTCATTGTTTATATTGTAAAATTGGCACGTCCAAGTACACGATCTGAATCGTTAAGACCACTGCAAACGTGTGTTAAATGTGCGAATAGATCGCAATCGCTATTGAAATACAGTCTCACAACTACCGTGACGAGTGCGCCAAATCTGTTTTGAATAATTGTTGTAGTAGCATCGAACCGAAAATAAGACATTGTACATCCTTAAATAAATAGAAATCCATAGAATTTTACTTTAAAACGTACCAAAATGAATCGCATGTAACTGTATGTTTTTATCTCGTGCGCCATTACTGTCAAGTAAATAAGAGCTATCTTACAGCTATTATACGATTGAAATAATTCCATCAGAAGAGACTGAAAACTCGGTTGTCCTGAGGCCCTTGCCAAGATGCATTACGCTAACTAGCGTTTCTATTCGTTTCGTTTTTAAACCAATCGCGTTACTGGTAGATGACGTGATACGAAAAGCCACGTGATCTACCAGTGACGCGATTGGTTTAAAAACGAAACGAATAGAAACGATGCTTAGCGTAGTGCATCTTGTCTAGAACCTTTGAAAACGCAGAAGACTTCACGACGCAAGTCACTCAGCGGTCCTAGACAAGTCATTGTAGAAATCCTACCTACCTAAGGTAGGATAGATTTGAACACTCGTTAGCTTTTAAATATAATGTTTCTAGCCATCTTATTACATGCCAGGCCTTGTTACCTTCATATAATTCACGACACGTGTATTGCTGCGTCTGGATGCTGTCATTAATGCACATACAGCCTAGCTTGTTTATTGCAATTACATTTATTCATTTATTCTATTATGCTTCCCTGGTCGTTGGAGGAATTCATGTGACAACATAATCAGGGTGATTAACTGGTATTTATGACTCTCGGTAACAAGGGTCGTATGGAATTTTAGATTAATAAGCTTGGCTTTCTAAGAGTTAGTAGCTGAAGAACTCTGACGTGCATCTTAAAAAGCCTCTCGGGAGTTATTTATTTACCTAAAAGTATTATTCAATTAGTTTTAACATGTTATTTAATTTGTTATCGGAACTCTGCAGAACTTCCCGAGCATTCTGGATAAAGACCAAACATTTCTGACGTAACCAGAAAATCCTTGATATAATACGATTAGCAACCCTAATCTAAGATCCTCTTTGCCAAACATATTTGGGGAGTCAAACCCTTAAGTTGATCTTACACGGGCAACTTTTAACAGCAATTTATAGCCAGCAACTATAGCTGCCTTACTCTAATTTCGTGGAATAGAATGAGATTTCCTTACCGACTGTTGACGGGAAATAATTGCTCATAAATAGACAATGCTTTAATCTTTAGGGCCTGTTTCACAATCGACAAAAAAGCATATCTGACACATTAATTTAGCCCTTTCTTTTTCTTACACTTGAACATAGACAACGAGAGGGCTAACTTTAACTGGCACATAAATTTACTTGTCGATTGTGAAACAGGCCCTTCGTAACATAAGAATAAAACGTATCGTGCACGTAATAGTTACATATGTTGATCGGCGCCTGCTGCTAATGTCGAACATATTTAAAATGCGTACGTCACTTGTTTTGAGCCATTAACGCCTTAAAACGACATTCCGACCGATCATTATTGGTATTGCGTTTTGCTTTTAACCGACTTCTTAAAAACAAGTATTGTAAAGTTGATCTTCAGTTAATATGATTGTATGGCTAATTTTATTGGGTTTAAGGCTATTTGACGACACGTTGGCCTAGTTGGTAGTAACCCTGCCTACGAAGCTAGCGGTCCCGGGTTTGAATTAGGGAATGCAAATAACCGGTTATAACTGGTTTTAACCGGTTATTTTCATACAAAAACTGTTAATAACCGGCTAAATTGCATTCCCTAGTTCGAATCCTAGTAAGGGCAAATATGTGTGTGATGAGCGCGAGCACGAAGAATCCAGAGTCTTGGATGTTTTCAATGAGTATAAGTTTTTATTTCTCTACATAAGTAATTATCGTTGGCTAATACCCATAGTACAAGCCTAGAGCTTAGTTTAAGACTAAAACTGAACAAGTAATTTAAAAAAAAAAAGTTGATATGTAGTACTTTAATTTAGTGCCATGTCATCTAATTTTCTTACACTATATTTTACCTCCTATGTTCTACTATAATATAATATAAATCACATGCTCGTACACTAGATAAACAAGTAAGAAATACCTTGTTTGTGGCCGTTTAAATCGAAAGGTATTTTTGAGACCTGTCGGTTATGGCGTTCTTATTATTGATTTTATAAGAAAAAAATGGCGCCAATAATCGGAACAGTGTAAGCGCCAGCAAGCCATAAGGGCCAGTTGAGTTTAGACTGTAAAATATTGTAACAATGGTTCATTGATCGCATATAAAATTACAATATAGAATTACAAGGTAACAATGTTCGATATGTTATTCAAATTTATGATTTATTTACATTATAATATAGGTATAAAGTTGGGAATGCGTCGGGGATTGTAACATTTGTAACAAACCGTGCCAAATGTAAAATATACAAGTGCCTTACCTTAGTTGTACTTATTTTCTTGTTATGTTTACCTATTTGATTTTCACTCCCAGTAAACTATAGGTACGTATTAAGTATGAGTACATTATAACTTATTTAAATTATTTGAGAGCTTCATACAACAGTTTATGCTATACGAAACAATATCATAAATTTGTTTTTTCTTTAAATTTCAAATCTTTTTATGAAATGTAAGTTACCTATTTTATTATGCTGAACTTAGAATTGGTTAAAAATTAAAATGACGATTAGGTCGTTCCTTGGTGATTTTTTTTTACATATAAAAAGGAATGAGTTATTTGTTTAATATTTAATTTAATAGTGGTTTTTATGTTTTTAATGGAAACTATCGGTAATTGAAAATCTAACAAAACGTTGTGCCACTTAAGGTTAAAGTAAAAATACGATACGATACATGCCAACTATCAAAGACTAGAAAAATACATAGGTAGGTACTACAGATAATGCAAACCGTGGACATAGAATAGTTTTTACCTCGGAGAATGTGATATATCCCAAAGGGATAATGACAAACGGGTTCTACTTGAACGAATTCGCAAGTAATGGCTATTATTACTTCATGGTGTAGATACGAGTATGTGACCTTACCTATAAGGTAGACAAGGCTCAAATGAATCCTTCCACCTCAGTTTATTCATCATTGAAACATTCAGTACCGTACCCCCACATTTCCAAGCAAAATAGACCTAATACTGAGCCTTCGGCACTCAATGGTTGTTCGAAGCCTTCGACCGAAGCTTAATTCCTCGTCTCTTTCCCTCCTACTGGCGCGTAGGAGACAAACGATGCTTAATTGTTTTGTGCTCAAACCTGCTCAAGTACTTGTAACTGTTAAAGGCTATTCTTTATCAAACTAAGTTGGAACGATTATTGGATGTTAAGATTAAAATATTGAACTAACAAGCTATTTAACATGTAATTGGGACGCGAATTTAGGAATTATATTGATCTACTTTTTGAGTTTAAAAAAAGGTCAATTAAAAATAATGCCGTGTTATGTGATTAATGAATGATCTAGGATTTTTTGGAGTTTTTTTATTTATCCTCACAGAAATTCGCAAGTCTATTTTGAACCAGTTCCGGTCAACGGAATGGGCTGAAATTTGGAACACACGCGTAAACCCGATGACAATGCAATATTCTGGTACCGTCGAGCTGATCTGATGATGGAGTTGGAAGGTGGCGACGGGATCTATTCGGTACTTAACATGTTCCCGCCGATTTGGGGCTCGTTAGTTTCGTCTTGAGAACTGGAACCTACATTATGTCCCCATACTCCTCGTGAGGCACACGTCGAATTTCGTTAGTTCTAAAAATAATCTTGTGTCGGTAAACTAAAGTCAAAAGTCACTTTATCAAATGTCCTAAATTTAGGACGTTGGGCCTTACGTGGTTAAGGAGTTCTCAAAAACACTAAATTGACAATACCTACCAAATACCTCAACGGTCTGTTCTATTTTTGCATAAAGTGAAAAATTCATCGCGAACCATAATTTGAAGCACGTTTGACAGTGTATGGCGAGCTTTACCGTACGATACCACCTTAAGGCAGCTACAAGCTGTATAAGGCAATGTTGGCTTGAGATAAGCCTGTTTATCTTACGGCGATTAGAGGCTTAGTTTTGGTATTATTACAAATATACCCCAATGAGACAGACACATTGAGCACGTTTTGAGCACGTTTGTACAGAAATGCGGTTTTAGTCACATGTAAGAGAAAAGGGTTGGTAACAAAGCTTGAGCGTTTAGGTATTTACCAATAAAAACAAGTAACTATTTCTATAAGTTAACAAGGTTTTACTTAAGTTGTTTTTATTAGTTCGTTTACACATCTAAGATCCTTTAGAAGGGAGTTTTAAACTTCGAATAATTATTCAATTTTAGGTAAAATATGGTATGCCAAAAGGTAATCCAAATCCACAGGTCCAGTGAACGGCGTAACGTAACGAAGCGAAATGCTCAAAAGTTTGAGCACGATTCAACTAATGCACATTTATCACTCGTGAAGTGCTCAAAAGCATCATTAGCTTGTCGATCACAACTTTGGGGCACCAATAGATACGAGCTTGTTGATATTATTATTTAATTAAACACTATTATATAGTTAGGGTATTTACTCTTTAGGAGTCCGTGCCTATAATAAAGTGTTTAGAGTAATATTGTAAAGGAATGGTTTGCACATTGATATGTTTTGTTCATAGATCATTCATGACAAAGCAAGATCAAGACTAAATAAAATAATATAACAAACGTTTGTTCACAGTATCACTCAGTTTCTTATAGGACACAATTAAGATCTTTAAGCACTTTCGATCGAATTATAATAATATCAACACGCTTTAATAAAATCACCACACGAAATCTTTTGAGCACTTAAGCACTAAACTTTTGAGCACTTCGGATTTTAGAGCACTGACTGAACACTCACTCTTTCCCTTCACGAATTCTGAGTGCCGGCGCGGCGCGTGCGCGCGATGCGGGCGCGCGGCGTCGCACGCGCATGCTATAAGCAGCAGCCAGAGGAGCTGCGTCATCGCGGCGTGCGATCGGCGCGAGGGTCCATCGCGTACTGCCGCAGGTATACTTCTTGGTGCGCGGGCAGGTAAGTTTTTTTCACTCGGGTTTTGTTGAGGGCTTTCGGTGCAGTTTAGGTTTGAGCACTTTTTAGTTTGTACTTTAGTTTTTGGTGGGAAAAGTTTTTTTTTTAATAATTTGTATTAATCAGGGCTAGATTAAATTTAAAACGTTGTTCTTATGAAAATAAGGGATAAAACGTAGCGATAAACTGAAAATGTATGGTAGGTATGTACCACTCGTTTACAATACGGCCGAATAGTTTATATTTTTGTATACCTACCATCTGTCAGATTCTTTGATTTACATAAACGTTGTAAACATCATTATAATGATGTACCATCAAGGACTTTAAATGTTGATCTACCATAGAACCTTGTCATAATGACATGTTTTATAGTGGTTCATCAATTAAAGTCCGTGACTACATGATAACGGAAATGTTTAACAAAATTTCAATATCATTTAATATTAAAGTAACCTCGTGGTTCCTATTTTAAAAACCTGACAGTGGCAATTTATTGAATCGGAGTAGCATTGCGAAGCTCATAAGAACCCCAGTAATGAGACTGATGAGGATAAAGACTCCATCTACTTTGCAATGTAGCCTACACCGAATTATCAGCTGTGATCTGTTATAGCCAGAAATGTCAGATTTGTAAAATAACATCACGGTCTTAGAGCATAACTCTTTTTTCTTGAGTTGTAAAAAACGCTTTGACATTTTATAGAATTATTTTTCAGCCGCCATTACTGCCAAGTAAATAAACACTATTATAACGTTGACAATATGATAACATGTTAAAAGCAATATGGTTTTATGGAGTAGAATAGAGCCCCTTGGTACAGGGGACATTCCCGGTCCACCATTGCACCGCTAGGGTGATAGGTACCGACCTGACGCCTGTTTCACGAAGCTACAAGTTACAAATTACAAGCGGAAGTCTCTTTCTAACTCCTTTTGCTAAAAAGAGAGTTCCGCTTATAATTTGTAACTTGTATCTTCGTGAAACGGGCCACTGAGCGCTGTAGGATTAGATAGCTGCAACGAACAAGCCAAAATTTTCTTAAGTGGACGACCGCGAATGTCCCTGACCGTACAGTTGGTATGCTCGTAAAGAGTCTAACTGATTCCCATCAGACCTGGTACCACACCTCGACATCCCTATGTACAAACATCTTAAACAGACATACACACAAACAAATGATGATGATTAATTACATTATTATTATTTAGGGTAAAACACCTATTAACTGGCCTCTAAAATTCCAGTTCCAGGCACCTAGTGATTGTTGAATCATCGTCTCTATTACCTTATGTTAAAGTTCATGGGGCCAATAATCGGGAGGCGGCCAACAGTCAGTTTACCCTATTCTGTTTCGTTGTTCGTGCATCATACAACTTAAAAAACACAAAATCATCACTACTTATATTACATGTAAAAATAAATTCGTTGTGTCCATTTATTAACGTGTTCGAAATTGTAACCGCCCGAAACCGGCATCGAAGGTATGCCCAAAACTGCTTAGTAACGAAGAACTAATAACAAACGATCAAACGGATAGCCAGGAATCGTAAAGGTTTATGTATCCACTATCCATCAGAACGGGGCGAGAGTAATTGAAACTTGAAACCGTGGTTGGTCTTAGTAGTTAGTCCTCAGGCTTGGTAACGCATTTTCGGTCTTAGGATTGCGTTCTGGAGATTGCAAAATATCTTTGGGTCTCATTTACGATAAAAAATCAGCGTAGGGTAAAAGTACCGATTTTGGCCATCTTCACACCGTTTTTGGCCGCTCTAAATTTTAACTAATATCTAAAGCATTATGAAATTTCGATCATTTTTATATTATATCTTTAAATTACTCTTCTTTCTTGAGTATTTATGAACATTATTTTTAATTTTACAGTATTTTTTATGCTTATTTCAACCTTGAATGGCCAAAAAGGGTACAGTGGCCACAAACGGTACTTCTACCCTACGTAATCAATACGTACATACCGGCACCTTTTTTACAATATGTATTTCGATTAAACCGGACAACGATTTCGATTAAATCAACGGACTTTAGATTAAGATTGGTAAATATTAGTGCTAAGAAAAAAAGCATGGAAACGCGGAGTTTTATTAAGTAGTATATTTATAAAATATGGCAAAAATTTACTTACTTTCAGCAATATTTTTGACTATAATACAAATAAAGCACCACCAATGTTATAATAAATGATACTCGTATGATTTTAAAAAAAACCGCAACAGCCAACGGTCAAAGACAAACTTGTTTCACGACAGTTAATTAGAGAATTATTAAAACAACTATTTCGAGCCTATATTTAAGCATCGCCAGTGAAAATAACTCGTTTCTGTAAAGGCACGTGTAAAATACCAATTGTATAATTATTTATATTTAAATTATTTTCTAATGTATCACATCTAGTTACGTAGTCGTTTGTATTTTTCTGTTAGTAATTTGGGCGTTTTTTTTAAGTTTTAATAGCAATTTAATAGTCACTATTGTAGGCCATTTATTTAATTTACAAACAGTTACGATTAAGGTAAAATTGTTTATGAGAATGTTCTATCTAACATAATAGTTTGACATAGTTTAAACTCACACCACCCTGTGTTTAAAAGGAAATTGTTATAAATATAAGTTATAACACAGTAACTTATTTTTTCTCAATTCAAAAACCAAACCAAATCACTTACGTTACATACCAACTAGCATTTTGTACTAAAATATCTATAACTTAAGGAGCACGTTGAACTCTTTACGAAAGTCGACTTGCACCTCTACCAAGCTTCAACTTACAAACTACCTTTCCCATTGCCGCATAATCTATTACTTGCTTGCTTAGTAAGTATACTAGAACCATTTATACTAAGCGCGCAATGTAGACGGAGTTTCACGTTTTAGTTGCATGTTGCGGTTACAAAATAGAAGTTCAGGGTATGAGGCTCGTGACTAGCCGCATTCCTACGAAGCCTTGGCTAGATTAAGGGCGCTGGCGCCTCTGAGATAAATCTCTGATGGAATAGCTTTGAGATGGTAAGTCTGCTGGTAAGTCTGTAGAACGGTAATTTCACCAAAAGGTAAATAGATGCCACATTCTAGGGCTTGCGCTTTTTCAGTGGAAATGATTGAATATTATTTTAATTTAGGTGTTAGTTTCATATGAACAAAATAACCACGAGGTTCAGTCCGTAATGCTCTTTCATCTCATACTCGAGGGGCCAAGTGCACTGAAATTGAAGCCCCGTTCAACGGGGCTCCGTATCAAATCCATGTTTGAAAGATTATATTTGAATACCATGATAAAAAGTTTGTTTGGATAAAATTGTGTCCATATGACACTAAATCGAATATAGTAGAACCTCATTGGTTACGTGTCTTATACAATTAGTTTTACGCAATTTTCCCTATTATCTTGGCAGATGTATTAACACGAACAATAAAGAGACCTCTTTACGAACACTTTCAGTTCCTACTTCCCACTAGTTTAAACAGCAAACATCTTGACAGTCTCGACCGCTTTTAAACCAATGTAATAAAGTCCGAAGTCAACTGTATCCACTGTCATCTTAAACTTGTCTTATTACCCATTACCACGATAAATTTGCGAATTCGTACCTCGTATTTTGTTGGAATAAGGTTGATAGTTGATTGATTTATGTGGTTTGCAGAGTTCAAGCCCTTAGTACGCCTACGTTATCGCTGACCTCGTCAGGCTTCGACAATAAAGTGCGCCTAAACTAAATAATGCTATAAATATAATTCAAGTTTCTATAGACGGTATTAAACAGAGGTCCTACTTTGAAAATCGACGTTCGAAGATACATTCGCTCCATCAATTTCTCTCGATTTAGTCACAAATGACGAGTGACAGGGATGAACTTCGAACTTCGATTTTCAAAGTAGGGCCTCAGCCCGTGCCGTCGACTACAAACAGATATATCCACTTTTGTACTTTATTACAACGCAATAAGGTGAAAAGTACCGTGGATGTCTGACGGGGTACAATGTCTTGACTCCTTGAGCATTCGGTCAAGCCAAGCGTAACTTAGTCCTGGAAGTACGTAAGGACTATGCAGCGGTATGCAACTACGATCTTAGCTTCTCTTAAGGCCGCCATATACGGAACGATCCGTCGTTACGATCGATCTGAAACGATATCGTGACGATTCATATTTCTATTGAAATTTAGATGCGATATTGCCACACACGTACAATCCATCGCTCGATTTTAGTCCGAACCGACGGATCGTTCCATATATGGGGCCCTTTAGATTAGGGTAGTTCCTACTTATGTTACCGACGTTCTACGAGCAATTAGACCATTACATTACAATGTAATTAAATATTTTAGCTCACAATTTAGATAGTAGTTCAAAATCCAAATATTTTCGATGTATATTCATAACCGAAGAAAGATATTTTGCCTCGCGCATAAATAATTTAAACTTAAGTACTTACCTACTACTTATTTGGCTTTCAGTAGTTAAAGTTTAGCTTCGTTTAGTTTCTGTGACTTATTGTTTCTATTGCCAATAAAAACAATATCAAATCATTCATTATTTTGAACGCTAATGCGTTATGTTTTTATATATTTTTTAAACAATGGGACCACACAAGGAACATTGTTCGACTTGATTCTAAACGGCGCGCTGTTCCGAATTCAAATTACTTATTTTGGTTAGCCGAGGATGTTATTGGTTGTTTGAGGTTAGATCGTAATTAACGGTTTTCGCCAATTCTATTTTTAAAACTGACATACGCGTTAGGCATTCCCAGAATCAGTTCCATCACTATTTTGCATAAAACATTTGCTACATACCTACTCGTATGTCCGTCAAAATGTGTATGTTTTGTTGTTATTATTTATTTGGTTATTGTCAGCAATAATGATTGATTACCAATAGCGTGATTTTTTGTTTCCTTTTTTAAGGCTGTTTAATACTACTAAAACCGATTTTGAAACCGTAAAACTAATCAGCAAGTAATTCCTTAAAAGGTTTGCAGTAAATAGATTGTCACTAATGGATTCAGTTTTCAAAAAAATCTAGTTCAGTATAGTAACTAATGAATGTCTACAGCTGCAATTTATTAAAACAGACACGAGTTTAATTTTTAACGTCCCATTTTAATGGCGTCAACCTGACGGCCGAGGCGGGTGTTCGGGACCAACAAAAGGCTCGGACCACTTGACTGCATTGTGGCAACACAATGGCTTTGATTTCTTCTATTGTCGAAGCAGGTACAGGCCACTGCATACGCCGCCCTTGTAAACTTAATCCTTACAGGTAACACGCGAACGTAGTTCTTATTTCAAATGTTTTAAGAGAAAACATCGAATTCAGGCACAGATAATCTCAGTTTGACAGGTTAGTTTTTTAAATGTTGGAGCGAAATGCAATGGCGCCTCGAGATGTTTGCGCTCTGTTCAAACATCACAGACGGATGTATACGTATAAATATCTTCTTTATGTTATTTGATAATAAAATGAAAAAACACTACAAGCTTAGTAGGTATAGGGGCTATAATTAAATCTTAACAAAGTTGATTCCCATAAACCTTTACAAACCAAAGTTTTAACAAACGGCACCGCCACCCAGAGACATTAAAATTATACGTCAGATCATTAAATACCGGCCGTAGAACTGTTAATAATCGCTTCGGATTATAAATGTTGTAATAAAAAGTGCATTCTCGAGGCTTCACCCGACGCACCCTACTGCGCGGGGTAGATTCGGACTTTATGATATACAACCTCAGCCTATCATGTCATTAGTTACAACGGACCAATGACAACCGTAACCGCCCAAAAATAAGATTGACTTTTAATTTCAAACCACTCATTTGTTTTTAATTTTGAATTGTGTATTTGGAAACGAGGCATCTGCCACCCCGTCAAGTCAGGTATGCAAGTTAAATCGATATCGTGGTATCGAATTTATTGTTCTTTATAGACTTGTTATTAAAAAGGTTTAGGTTTTGTAATTATAAGATTAGGATCTATTGTTATTAATGTTTTGGCTTTTGGGATAAATTGTTAGACGATTGTTTTTATAATTTTGTTACTAGGAGAGGCAGGGGAGACTAATCGGGCTTAAGTGGGCAGAAAATAAGGATTTTATAGTTAAGTAGTGAGCTTGTAGTTTGCTTGGCGTATCATAATTATGAACGCAATCCAGTCGCGAAAAAAGTTTAGTGGCAGCCCTATTGTCTTACACGCACACATTTGCGCACGTGCGTGCATTATATCGCTCATGTAATCACAACAGGTAAAGTTTCAGAGCCGCTTTTCAGTATGTCCTCACCCTACCGCTATAGTAACAAATGGATATGTCTCATCTCTTGAAATATTCAGAGGTTTGTATAGAGTGTAATGCATTCTGGCCGAGATATGCATCCAGTTGCATGATTGTGGCAATTCTCATGTAAATATGGTTTTAAAATGCAGGGCCTCAGAGTTCACTTGCGGGGTTAAGAGAATCGATGTTTAAAATAAACTGGAACAAATACTACAGATGAGGTTCAGGGTAGCGATTCTCTCAAAAGCAAAGGTGAGCGAACGCAGGAGTGAATGTCCAAGCGGCGAGTTTAAGTAGTCCCGTCAGAGCGAGCAAAACACATTTTAGCGCGTGCATTCTCAATTAGGCAGCCTTATACGTTCGAGAAGCCATGCTGCCAAATTGAATACACGCGCTGAAATGTGTTTTGTTCGCTTTGACGGGACTACTTAAACTCGCCGCTTGGACATTCACTCCAGCGTTCGCTCACCTTTGCTTTTAAAAGAATCACTACCCTGATTGAATCTTTTGTGAACATATTTAAATGAAGCAACGCACGTCTGTCTTGATGGCGATATTAATATATAAAGAAATAAATGTAATACGTAGGCATGTAAAGTTTACTTCTACGAATTAATAAAGAGAAAATATCGACATGCCATTGAGTAGTTACTTACTTAAATTTACAAAATAAGTCAGAAATTCACAATTCACCTTAAGGTCCACACAAATATTTGGTATTAACTCCAACTATCTGTCAAAGCGGATATACCTAAGTACACGTCTTGCCTTCGACAAAAACCAGACAGTCAATAAAACCGATATCAAATATTATTTACGATTTCTTGTAAGTACATAAAGCAACCCAAAACCAAGGCCAGCATTTGATAAACGGGACGCAGGTCTTTTATCAGTAAATTATTCCTCGATCGCACGTCACTGATATCAGTTCAGTTTTGAAATTAAAATGATCCCGACAGATGCACTCCTGAGTTCCTGACATAGGGCCGAACAAAAGCCTGCTTGTATTCACACGGTCCTTACAAAGAATCTTTTTTGCTTCCACAGATTCCTAACGAAATCTCAAAGCGAATCGCGCTGTCGGATTCTTATTTTGAAAGTTTAGATTTTTTAAACTGGTCAGAAATGCTGGGTTGGATTCTTGAATTTGGAACTGTCTGGGTTTTTCTAGATTTGAAATTTGTAACGGTGACAACGGTGATTCGTTAAGAAATAAGATTGACGATTAAATTTGGTTAGAAATAAGCAGCAGCCCAAATTATATGTAAAGGGGGCTCATTACAGTTTATGAAAGTGCTATCAGAAATATTTCGCATTTGTACGATTTGTACGACCAATTTTGTAAAAGGTAATACGGACTATAAAAATATTACGTCAAATAATTTGCACTCTTGTCATAAGAAAGTGCAAATCTTGAAACCACAACAAACCATAAGCGAGAGCCATAAATCTTTCAAATAAAAACGGTGCTATGCCACGAAAATGGACGATTAAAATCGAAAATAAAACTACAACGCGGCTTTTGTCTTACTAGTGGCTAAAGCGGGAAAAAAAGGCTGCGCGCGCAGGGCGCAGGTAACATCGGCCATTTTGTTGAGCGATGCGTTCCTTTTTCAATAATCCGCATGTTTTATGGCTTGTTAAGGACTTGTTGCTGCGATCGCTAATTATTCTAATTTAACACCAGTAGCAGGCTTGATTTAATAAAATCTTACAACCGAATTGAGAACTTCCTCCTTTTTTTAAGTCGGTTGATAAAGTAATGTTCTACATGATTTTTTGTGGTAGTTTGGTTTGGAAGGCAATACATGTTGGTATGTGGCAGATGGTAGGTGTTTAGGATCAAATGGAAACATTTACAATTATTTAAGTGGATTATATAAAAAATAAATAAATATTTTAGGTCCTTTAAAAGTGCATTATAAAAGGTTCTCCTCAGCTTCTAAATAAAATGCCTGCATTTTTATGCTAAATAAAGGTTAAGAAGCAAAACAGTTTTCTTTGTACACTGAAAAAAACATTTGGTCGCTTCTAACAAGATTGTGATTGTTGTGCATAAGCGTCTTGATTCCATACGAGCCGTACAAGACGTTAGATACTTCAACAAAGACGTTAGATGCATCAAATAAGATGTTAGTTGAATCACTAAAGAAATTGCTGTTTATACTATCAGCTTTGGTTGATATAATTAATATCTTAACTATTGTATTATTTTTTTGTCAACTAAGAGAAAATCTCTCTTTGTTGGCTCCCATTTTTTTGAGTGTAGGTACACAGGAAGGTTTTATACTAAAACTATATGTATACTTATGTATAATATCCAAGAGGCAGGATATAGTATTCCTTATAAGTATTAATTGCGTTAAAACCATGTAGGGAAGTCTAATTGCGAGTTTATTGTAACATGAATATACTAAAAGCCTTTTATTAAAATTACTTTTATTTATATTAAAGGTAAATTGTAACTGTTGCGGGATGGTAGATTTTTAATTTACAATACAATATTTCTATAAATATCAAACACATATAAGTTAGGTATTGCTATAATATTACGAGACAAGTCAAACTTTAAAAGCTGCATTTATAGCTTTTATTGGCGAAAGTTGTGTATCTATCGGAAAGATTTGTCATATTTATTGAAGTTAAGGGAAATTCCGTAAAAAAATATACTTACAATTAATAATTTTATTGTAAAACCCGACTTGCTCTAGCTTCAGTTTTTATACGCAAATAGCTACTTCGAAACGATACCTACTAATGATTTGCACATGTTCAAACACTTATATTTTACGTCTTTGTGTGTTTTTTAAATTGAAAATACCTTATTTATAAGTTACAAAGGAAAACGTGGGGTGCTCAACACCTTTGGCCCAAGGCTGTATATGTATATTTTGGCAGTTTTCAACAGTCGCTAGGTTTCTTATAATGCTACTTCTCAAGGCCCACTAGTGTTGCTGTTAGTTATTTTCAACCCACGATGCGAACAAAGTGATGTTATTTATTTGACTGTTTTTACTGTGTGTGTACTGTTTTTGTCTGTGGCGGTTATTAGCCAGGGCCTGCATTCTACTTGGCAAAACCATATTGCCTTTAACATTTTACAGTTATTTTGTGGTTGTAGGATCTTGTGCAAGTTCCGTCTGGATCGCTACCACCATCGGCATCATCTTTATCATTTTAGTACCAATATCACAAAACGTTGTTAACCACTTAACAGCTGTTATTAGCCAGGCTGTATTCTACTTGGCAAAACCATATTGCCTTTAACATTTTACAGTAATTTTGTGGCTGTGGCAAGTTCCGTCTGGATCACTACCACCATCTTTATCCTTTAGTACCAATTTCACTAAACGATGTTAACCACTTAACAGACGATAAGACCGTTAACAACTCTCAAAATGTATGAACTTACAGTCGATTAACATTGATTAAATTTAACATCGTTTGGTGAAATTGGTAGGTACTTAATCTACCGCCAAGCAGACTGCTGCTCCCCCCACAACGGAAAACGATAAACAATAACAAACTCTGACAAGCGGTGACATTGCCGTATCAAAATCGATTTTTTTACTTTTATATTTGTCATGAGATTCTGGTAGACCTATAGCTAGACCTAGTTGATTAGGTTGGCCATCCAGAAAATATATACTTATTGTTAGTCAGTTTTACTGTTCAACTATGCTAAATGATCCCTTAACGTTGAAAATTTCTAGAAAATACGAGATCAAATTTATGGTTCCGAAGCCCGTAGTGGTTAAGGAATTACTTTTACCGCTTACAACTCGTAATCTAGGAAACAATCGTTATTTAACAAAAGAGTATGTAACAAAGGAACTAAAGCAAACCGTAACCTTATGAGAATATGTTAAGATAGCAATCGCTTTGAATCTTTGTTGAGATTTAGCGCAGTTGGCTTTTTAAAGCGCGAGCACGACTTAAGTAAAGTGCGCGGAGTATCGATGATTTTTATTTTCTTTATCGGAGTGATCGCCTATTATGTTCAGTTCGCTTATTCATAAAAAAAATGCTTTAAGCTAGAGTAGTTTCATTGTCATCATCAACAGACTAGGTCATAGGTGGCTATTCTATTAAAGAATAAAATCATCACTGTACCTAACAATTGCAAACAATTAAAATTTCACTGATGAAAATTTACCACAACCATTTACAATTATAAACTATTCATAACTACCCCGGTCGATTATAATCATACATGAAGCTAAACTTGAAATACAAGAGCGCGCTAGCTAGGAAGTTGAAGTTGGGTAAACAATCGATATCTATCGATAAGTAAAGTATCGATGCTGTGCCATCACTAGACGCAGCGCCGTGCTAGAACTTTGTTCTCTTTTGTAATCGACGACTGCGCCGTGGGGTATAAATTGGCCAGCATCCACCCTCATAAATAATAGAGCTTGGGTTATAACATGATACGGGTTCGATTCTGCGCATTCCTGAGAATTCTGATAACTATGTGAAATAATCAAAGAAGAAGTCATTTTTAATTGGGCGTCATCAGAAGGTTTTAAGTCTTCCAATAGTCAAAAAGGGTTATGCTCTGATTTCTCCGCAGTTACGTACGAACCAGAAACAAAGATACCTGCAAAAGAACTAAGGTTATCGATACAGCTCTTAAGCCCGTGTTGTTTGATCAGTAGTTAACTCAACTACCTAATTGTTAAAATTCGAAAAAGAATGGAAAATTTGACACATTTACTTGAGATTTAACTACCTATACTGATCAAACAACAGGCCCTAATAACAATAATAATAATCCTGTAAGTAACGTTTGGAGATATGGAAATTTGAAAGTTATGAACCATGTAATTTCCTACGTAAATTTTGTGTAGGTGTACCTATAAGTTTGGTGGTTTGGTGTACAAAGTGGTAAAACCAAAGTTATTATAAGATTTTTATCTTTAATTGAATAGAGAGGAAATTAATAGTTCAATGCGATCTCTACACTTTGAGAATAAAATCACGTAAAAATTGTCTCTAGACATGTTCTTCCTATCCTTTATATGAAATCCTGAAGTGATCGTTTATCGCGTGACAAAATGTGGATAAAGCACCCGTCACTCTCGTACTTACGTAAGCTACGTGTCAGAAAGTGACGGATGTTTTAAGCACATTTTGTCACAGCCATATTTCGGAGTGGCAATGGTAGATAAAGTGATACTTGTTAGAGGGACTGATAGAAGAAGGTGGAAAAAGAGAATGATGTAGTCCCGACCCGCTGCTGTGGAACAAGGGCAACATGATTTCTAATGAGATGCCTGGTTTCTAACTCATTAATGTGAGTTTTTTTTTCAATTAGCATATATCTCTGTAATTAGTAAAGAATCTGAACTATAACCATATTAAGCTCATGTTTAATGATGTAATAGAACCTTTTTTATTCAGGAAATAAAATTTCCGCCTAGATGTCTTTGCTATGCCCTTATTCACCTAAGTGTTATACATTTAAATTGCCACAAATTCGTCATATGCACCTCCGGTAGAACAAGAGCACAATGTACAATATGGTTATAGGGGCTATTGTGCCCTTTGTCCTATCGAAAGTGCGTTAGGATCTATTTTTAAATGACTTCATAAATGTATTATGCTGTACGAGTATTGAAATTAATGTTTACCAAAATAAGATTTAAAAAATATTCATATAACAGTCGAGTAGATAAAGTTTACAAAGATTTAGCAATTTAGTATAAATATTATGATATGACATAACATAATGTGTAAGCCCGATAACAATGCAATACTCATAATATACATATAAGTATACTAGAGGACGCCCGCTACTTCGTACGCGTAGAATTAGTTTCCCGCTACTCCCCCATTTCTTCCCGTTGTTGGAGGTCTAACTACCTACCATTTTGAACCACACCATGACCGTTATCGTATAATAGAAAGCATTTGCCGCTGTGCTGTGATGATAATTTCTCGCTTTAAAAATTCAGTAAGCTAGTAAAGCTACAGAATCGAATGCACTTTCATTCAAAGACATTTTGGGTCAATTATTTCGCTTTTAATCCTCGCTCATATCAGCGCAGCTCTCCTATTAGTGGATTTTTTCTTCACACCGCTGCGCTACCTCGCACAGCCAGAGGGCCCTGCGAAGATGCATTGCGCTAACTAACGTTTCTATTCGTTTCATTTTTAAACCAATCGCGTCGCTGATAGATCACGTGACTTTTCGTATCACGTCATCTACCAGTGACGCGATTGGTTTAAAAACGAATCGAATAGAAACGCTAGTTAGCGCAATGCATCTGATGGACCCTTTTAGCTGACAGGAACCAGTAATCACTCTTAATTCAAATTTCATACGGTCCTAAATTGATAGTTGCAAAACAAATGAATAACCCTTATCTTCTCTAAAATAAGAATCAAGTGTCCATCATTGGGTTCTTGTCCATTACTGGTTCCACCACCCTAAACAAACCTTTGTTGTATAGTTATACTACAGTACCAACTACTTCACCTCAAGGCGGTTCAAACCTGATTAAGATACCAGCAATATTTTCTCGACGTCAAAAAGTTTTACAATTCTCACCCAAGAGTCACGGACTACCCCGGAGGGTATAGCAGAATATTGAATCTCTTTCTGATGGCGTATGTAAGACAAGGATAAAGTATTTGCGTCGGGTGTAATTGAGAGAACACCGGCGGCGTTTCATGCGTGTACGCACGCTTCTGATGCAGATTTTTTCAACATACACTGTGAAAAATGTGGCACTATAAACTAATGTGATTGCACATCTTTTTGACCAATCGTGCAAGCACGTAAACTCGATCTTGATCACTGTATTTATTATGATGCTTATTCCGCAATTTTACTATGCATTATGTCTTTTTGATAATATGATAAAAGATAAGGCATTTGTTCTTTATGTTTTGGTGAGGTTTCTTGCACAATGAAGTTCAATGCCTAGCAGAACAAATTTAGATTCGTGTAACTATTAAAAGTGTCGCGCACTATTATATTAGTGGCAAGCAGTGTATTTCAGAATGTTTGCATAATATTTTATTACGTCGTCATCAATCCATTTTTCTCAGTGTATGATACCACAGAAACGCAACAAACATTAAGGGCGTATTTAGAAATTATTAATTATCTGGAGAAATTTCTTTGATAGCGTCGACCAGCAATGATTAAATGATACGCGTGCCTTTAAGCATTATACATTGGTAGGTACAGTCGAGGTCAAAGATATGTATACACTGTTGCACCTTATTTGATGACAAGAGTATTTCAAAAAGTAAATATTATGGCATGCATTAGTCAGCTTTCAAAGTATTTTTACCGAAATAGCTTTTCATTAAAAAAAGGCAATATTAAATAGAGATTACCTTAAAATAAAAGTAATGAGTAAGTGTACCTACCTTTTAATTAATATTATAACCATGCTTAAAAAAACTTTAAAAGTACGTGATTATGATTATGGAGTAATAATAATGGTAAATTGATTTGTTTTTTGAGAGAAGGAACGAAAAGGTCCCGACTCTACGTAAACCATTGCCTTATAAGGATTGTGTAGCTAAAAAAAATCCATACAAAATACGACAACGTTTAAACCTAGTCCGATTTAAAATAAAAAGAATATAATTATGTTGTAGATTATTATAAAAAACTAGATTTGAACTTTTTCTTTTCCAAGAAAATATATCTTAGAAAGGAACCAATAAAAAAAAGTACAATTCTAGTATTACTGAACAACTACAGTAGTTGTTCAGAAATACTAGATAGAAGTCTAGTAACTAGACTACTAGGTACATATCCAAAAATCGAACATGACTAAGGTGGTAAATGTTATCGCCCGGAGCTAAAGTATGTTTTTTTTAACAGTAGTAAATATTTATTTAAGGTAGTTAATCAACAAAACAAAATAACATTTAGTGACTGACAGAACATTGTAATATGCAAAACAGCGGCGAACAATTGAGGCCAAGTGGCAAAGGGCAAATGTATTTTACCTGTTTGATTAACGAAAATACTTTTGTTTGCTTGCTAACCGTCAAAATAGTTTAAAGAGTTTTAAAAAGTTTTAATCCAACAAAGTTTTATAGAAATATAGCCCCAAACTTATAGTTGGGGATCCGAATAGGAGACGACCATCACCCAGCTGTTTATCGATATATATATCGATAAAAAGTATTTTATATCAAATTTAATATGGTCAATAATATATGGCGAATAGGTTGACTGAAAAATTTCGGTCCAGTACAGTCCATAATTAAAAAAACCACTAAAAATTAACTTTTTTTTAAATTGCTACTGCTTGTTTAATAGACCAATTACATACTAATCGGAAGCCAATAGAATATGCAAACGTTAGGTTGATTATTTTTTCCCATCATAACCATTGGGTGTAGGTAGGTAAGTCGGTACTAATAATTTGCACTAAACCTAACGTTTGCATATTCTATAGGCTTCATACTTTCGATTGGTATGTAATTGGTTTATTATACAAGCAATAGCAATTTAAAAAAAAGTTTTTTTTTTATTATTATTGTCTGTAGGTACTGGACTGAAATTTTTCAGTCAACCTATTCGCCATTTTGACTGTCCCTACATGATCCGTTCCTGCGGTTTGCATGCCCCCTGAACACAAATATTTTTTAATGTGTGTTCTAATAACTACATTATAAGAATGTATATTATTAACAAAATATGAATCTAAGACATTCGAAATAAATTAATTTGAATTTGAATAGGATTTATGGGCCATGGGTCGTCACCACATTCAAAATGGCGGATGTGCCTCACGTTTTTTTTTGCTTTAATACACTTTTAGTTTACTCTGAAATGATTAGTATCTGAGGTACAAATCGTGGATCGCTACCGTGACTCTACAATCTCGCGCAGCCAAACCACTTATCTCTAATCTCGGGGTTGGACAGAGACAGATAGTTTAGTTGAGATTAATTTCGTTGAGTGGGAGAGAGACGGTCGAGTTGGGTAAAAGGGTTGACATGAACAATTTAGTTTTAAATGGTAATAAGGAAATCGAAATATACTCATACTTCCAAGTTCATGCTAGTATTCGGAACCGCGTCGAAAATTCTCTAGTCATTTCAAACAATTGGTTTAACGGTTTGTTTTGTTAGACATATAATTCGATGTTAAATCTAAATACACTGGATATCTTATTTAAGTAGGTATCCAGTGACAAACAAACAGGCCAAGAACTTTAGGTGGTCTCTAGTAAAAGAAAGATATCAATTCTATGTACGTAAAAAATATTAAACACAAACACTATAGGTAAAACAATATATAATTATTAATTAAACATATCATTTGCTTTGCCTAAGGTTATTTAGCTATTTGCATTCGTCTCCCACCTTCGCGATTATGTGGAATTCGTCAAACACCTTAAATATTTATGGCCGTGTTTGTTTTTTTTTGTGTACGTGATGCTTCTAAGCCCGGGGCTCCAAAACTAGTCTATTTTGTTTGTACACCATGAAACCTGGCACTGACGTTTCGTGTGTGGTATTTAACTTCACTGTTCAATGACTTATCTATTTTTAAATATTAATTATAATTTATTTAACATTATTTGGACGCAAACGTGAGCGACCATGTATAGATGACCTTCATTTTCGACGTTTAAGTTAATTTTAGGGTTCAAACCATATACTACAGTCCCTTAAAGCTGTGAAAAAATCAAACTTCTACATTTACGTAAAAAAAAGATACGGCCTTTTATGTCGCCAAAAATGTGTATTTCGACACTCTCGAGGGAATCAAAATGTATAGGGTATTTCCCATTGACCTCGAACTATGAAATTTGGCAAATAACACCGTCTTTTACTACAAGTATAGGAAAAAATCGGAAATCTGTACATTTTTAGTTAAATCACAAAAAAAACAGGGTCTTTATACAAGGAACGGCGGCGGTGCAAATTTTGAATTGAGTTGACCGTGTCATGTGCGGAACCCTCGGTGGGCGAGTCCAATTCGCACTTGTCCGGTTTTTTTGTTATATTTATCAGCAACTGACACTCAATTTTACGCACCGTTCCGTTTTAAATCAGTCGCCTATGCATCCATTTTGTCAAACTCAAACCTAAACATATTCCTACATCTCTTAAGAAGGCTTGTGTGCAGTCCATGAGTATTTTCCCCGGGATTCCTTCGTACGCGAGTCTTACGGAATTTACGCGAACCTGAAATACTTCTCAAGTCCTCTTGCACTGTACTTCTCTACTTGACTACTTTAAATGCGAAATTACTAAGTTTGTCCTTCCGTCTATATAAGGCCTCGAGGGAGGACATTATAGGATATCTTTAAACTCGGAAAATTGGTTATTTCTCTATAAAGAAACGGGTTAAATCAGTAATTTTACTTTACTCCAAAATATCACCAAAAAAAATATACAATCATAAAAACAGTTGGATGGAATTCAGATCACGACTAATCGCGATTCTCAAAAGTATCGAATAAACCACGTAGGCTTCTAATTTATTATTCAGCAGCCATACATTTGCTACCATTTTCTGTACACTTTGGAATTATTAAATCTAATTTGGACATTCGGACGTTTTAGGAAAAGGCGTGTTTTGCATGTCAACTCGTGGATTACAACTATTAGTTATAAGCAAGCCATGATGAATGTATAACTTTAGTATCTACATAAGTTGGATAAATCAGATAAATGTAACAAAGTACCCATTTACCTTAATTTCTGTAAACATACAATAGAGACTTTTTTAGACATTTGACATAGCAACCAAAAGGACGAAAATAGTTAGCATGTCTTTCGCGTTTGTACAAATTTATCTTTAACACATCAGTTAATCATAATTTGGAAACTTTAAAAACATCGAACTTAGGTACCTAGGTACCTACTTATAAAGTTTGCGGTCGGACGAACGAACGAGTGAATGTCGTAGCGGCGAGTTTAAGTAGTGCCCTCAGAGCGAACAAAACACATTTTAGCGCGTGCATTTTCAATTTGGCAGCATGGCTTCTGTCGATAAGATCGAACGTATAAGGCTGCCTAATTGAGAATGCACGCGCTAAAATGTGTTTTGTTCGCTCTGACTACTAAACTCGCCGCTGCGACATTCACTCGTTCGTTCTCTCGTTCGTTCTCTGTAGTTTAAATACAACAAAAATTACCAATTTACCAATCAGATTGTTCAAAAACTCTGTGTTAGATGCGTCTAGTTGTAACAAAGTTATTGGTCTGATCGTTCTTCTTAAGTCAGCTCCGCTGGAGTAGACTTACCCTAAGTGGTTCGCCGGCAACCAGCATTCATGAGATAATTAGTTCCCATCTCAGTCACGAGCACGAGCGCATTCCGAAGGGTGCCGAGTCCCGCCGAATCATTCAAGAACCACAAACTTATCCAAAACACCAGAAAAACTCAAGATAAACCAAGCCCCAAACATCTTCAAGCCTTTTTAAAATAATAGGAGCTTGTTCAACTGAAAAAGTAAGTTTGTGATTATTTATCTACATGATACAGGTGTATTTTTTATATTGTACATTTGCAAGTTTTAATGAGTATTATTGACGAATCGTGAACTTTGAAGTAAAAGCGTGTTTTAAGATAACTAAACTTAAGTGCTGGATTCCGAGACAAGACAGCGAGTACATTAAAATTTAAAGAAATTGTAAGTTTGTTTATGGTGTGGTTTGTGTTTGCATACTTTGCTTATGAAGCAAAGGTTAAACTTCAACTTTTGAATGTTTTTACTAGCTGACTTTTAGAAAATCTTTAGTGAATAAAAAATAAGTCAGGATCTTTACATTAAAACAAGTAACTTGCACGTTTTTGTTCTTACGCTGTATAAAAAAAGGGATTTAATTCTAATTAATAAATTGCTACCACCCTGACGACTGTCTACGATTTACTATGAGTATTAGATTACATTTTAAAAACAAATTGTGATTTTAAATTCCCAAAATACCCGAATATTTAATTATTTCAAAATATGAAGTGTTAAAAGAGGTTACGGCCACTCTAAATTTTAACGTCCAAGTGTCCTTAAACACTCGTAAACACAAGAAACACCAAAACAACTCATACGCATAATTATACAAGATATTCGCCTCTCAGATTCCATTACAATTATTAATATCCACCGGGCCATTAAAACCTCGGGTTGACAGGAAAAAAAGAAGTTAAAAGGAACCTCTAAAATGAGATAACGTGTAGAAAAAAAATGCATAACGAGTTGTAATCGTTTATGTTTTTGTGTTCGACAGTCACCAAATACTAATCGTGATACTAATGTGTGCATTCCTCTACGTGTTAGTTTTTTTTCAAGTTATATTTCTAACAAAAATCAGCTTGATAAACCTGCCCGCCTGTGGTTTGATATTTTCATGAAACTATTAATGTAAAAATCGATTATTTAAGTGTATTTTTTCAAAAAACGGTACGCTTGTATTTGTAATATATAGGTACGCCAAACTTTTACCCAGTAAATAGACTGCTTAACTTAATCTATATATAGTATACTGAATGTGCTAAATCTATATCTATATATATAAAAGGCTAAACTGACTGACTAACTGATGTATCAACGCACAGCCGAAACTACTGAACCTAGAAACTTGAAATTTGGTACAGGGGTTTCTTTCATGATGTAAGTGAGCACTAAGAAAGGATTTTCCGAAAATCGACCCCCAACGGGAAAAAATGGGGGGTGTAGCGGGAAACTAATTCTACGCGTACGAAGTCGCGGGCGTCCTCTAGTTATAAATACTTTTATTCTTGACTTCGTTCGAGAAAATCTTATTTATCGCAATGTCTTTGGGAACTATAGATTTCCTGGGATGAGTATTGTATGTCCTTTCCTGGGGTTCAACCTATCTACAAAACAAACTTAATTTAAATCAGTTTCTGTTAGCTGTGAAAGCGTAACAAACAAATAAACAGAATTACTCTTGCATTAATAATATTAGCATGGATTTGTTAGGCTGCCTTGTTTTACCTTTATTAAATCACCTACAAGGGGCGGATGCACCCATCAAAATGTAATAAAAATAAAACTAAGGTAGACTTATCTTGCCTTAAAACATTGACAAGCCACATTTAGGCAGTTGAATCACCCTTAAATGTATTAATCATGGTGAAACATTAAAAGAAAAACCGGTCAAGTACGAGTCGAACTCGCAAACAAAGGGTTCAGTACCGCGCCGAAAAAATCACCTTTCTAGTTTGGAGAACCCCTCTAGTTTTTAATCTAATTTTATTTTTATTATTTGTTATAACAATAAAAATACACAATATTATGTAAAAATTTCAAGTATCTACGGTGAGTCGGGGTAAGTGCGCCTACGCTACGGGGCAAGAAAATACACCAAAAAAAATGAGAGCCAACAAAGAAAGATTTTCTCTTAGTTGACAAAGACTCGACCAATTATTTTTTTCAGTGTATATGGTTCGTCGCTCTTACCCCGTTGACGCTCTTGCCCTACCTTGGGGTAACCTCTCACCTTAGCTATTACGTTTACGGACAGACGTACAGTCCGACTGACAGCGGAGGTTTAATACCGTTGCCGTGGCGTTGGCACCCTTTGAGCAAGGAACCCTAAAAACCATTGATATTTGGACACAAGTGTTCATTGAATATTAGGAGATGGTAACGTATTTATATTTATATAGAGTATCTAGTAGGCCTTATTTCCAACTGCAAGAAACCTTTCGCAAGAAATGTCCGAAGTGAATTGCAAGATGCTTGCAAGTGTAAACTAGCATTGGGCGGACATTTCTTGCAGATGAAATTGTAACTTTAGGTTGTCAATTTGTGATTGTTAGGCAGCAAGTTTACACCCTAGAGTTAGCTTAACCAGAAGACAAGAACCAAAGACTCGTTTTGGGATATTGTTAGTAGACTAACACAGTCACATTTTGACAGGAAAAAACATTGAAATTGATTGAAAGTCCATAGAGATATAGTTATTATTAAATTATGATGTCAAACTTTAAAAGCAAGAAAAAACAATCGCAAGCCCCATTTACATTACACGGGTGATACAAGTTCTCTAAAAGCTTACATTATAAGCTTTTGAGCGGCGACAAACAAGCTCGGGTCCAGCTTTAGAATACCTTAGATAAACGTTAAGAGCTTTGAGATGGGTCGAGGGTGACCACGCTTCACGAGTTTCTCGGGACATCAAGAATTGCAATGACATAAGACTGGTTGGGGCCACGATGATAGATCTATTATATCTATAAAAGATGAAGAAAGTGGTCAATTTTATCACCAAGATATAATATATGCGTATGTTACTTATTTCATTTAGATGTTTTTATAGCGACGTTAAAACAGCACCTTGGCGACAAACAGGACATTGACATTGCTAACCCTGGGGTGTGATTCTCTCAAGAAGCAAAGGTGAGCGAATGAACGAGTGAAGTCCAAGCGGCGAGATTAAGTAGTCCCGTCAAAGTGAACAAAACACATTTTAGGGCGTGCATTTTCAATTTGGCAGCATGTCGTCTCGAACGTATCAGGCTGCCTAATTGAGAATGCACTCGCTAAAATGTGTTTTGTTCGCTCGGACGGGACTTCTTAAACTCGTCGCTTGGAATTCACTCCTGCGTTCGCTTACCTTTGCTTTTCAGAGAATAACACCCCTGAGAACCTAGATGGATGAATACCATATCATACTCAATGATAATGTAAATGTAATTGCACGTACGATAATTATTTGTAATTGTTGTTGGGATATCGGATAAAAAAGTATTTATATTTTAAAAGTTTTCAATATTAATATGTTAGTTATTTTTTTTACCGTGGCTTCAAAGTTAGGTTTTTTTTTACTTGGTCTCTTTTTATTATTAGTACGTAATGTTAAGTGTAATTTTCTAATTAAATTGCATTATAACAGTTAAGACTACTATAATAATACTATCCTCAAAAACCCCAGATTGTAGCCACCCGAAACCTTGACATAAAAAAATAACCCATCCGGTTGATTTACTACGACGCGCTATCCGATTTCACGGTTGGCTCGTACAGCCTCCACTTGTTTTCCTCTTAACGCGTTCACGGCCCATGACGCTTTGGGTCACAAAAATACATACAAACGACGATGATAGGCGCTGAACGTTGACCAAGCCAAGAACTCATTGTGGAGTTCAGTTACTAGGCAAATGTAGAAACGAGCATTGAATGTAAATATAGTTGACGACGGGTTGTTTTTGTGACTAAAGTATTTAGGCAATTATTTATGATATACTAAAGTAGAGGATGATATTTTGTTCAAGCACTGAAACATTTTTTTTGCAATATAAACCTTATTTATTATTTGTTTTTTTTTGTGTAAGAATCGATTTTCGGCTCGTAAAAAAGATACCTACTTGAATTAAACAGAAACATTGCCTCCAATAACCGATATTTTGTGAATCTTTAATGGATAACATTTGAAAACTTCAGTTCTGTATCCATCCAGGGGATCACAAAAACCGTTCATTTTTTCGGGATAAAACGTAGCCTATGTTACTCAGGAATAATGTAGCATCCCAAAGGTGAAATAATTTTTGAAATCGGTCTAGCAGTTTTTGAGTTTATTCGTTACAAACATACAAAAATACGAAGATATCTACAAATCTTTCCTCTTTAAAGCATTAGTGTAGATTTAGCTCGCATAATTGAAATACGTAAGAAATAATTAAAAATTATTAACCGGTATTTGGTATTCTTGGATACTGATAACAATCGGGTAAATTTGATATTTTATAGTAAGATGATAGCTTTTATTTTAGATGCGGCTGAGAGATGACGGTTCGGGACGATATTTCAAATGTATCCCAAACCCGCGTGGGATGGCTATTAAATTCATTATGGGATAGTGATTCAGAAAGCAACCCACTTATGAGGATATTTAAAACAATTGAATACTAACTAGGTGTTAAAAAACAGGGGACAATCTTACACAAATTAAGCTATTTAGTCCCAAACTAAGCTTCAGGCTTTATTGTACTATGTCGCTTGTAAATAGGTACTTATTAACAGCAATAAACTAACTAGTTTGTGCTTATAGAGAAATAACAAAATAACGTACAATATAGTATTTTGCCGAATAAATTCGTGTTCATCTTTCGTCCTTATTTAGCTTATCGATGGGTTATGAAGTTGGCTGAGAAAGCAAAATAAACACGATTCACAAAATCAAAGGCTCTATTCTAACCGGTAAAAATACTGCTTTTGAAATCACGTACCTACTGTTTTTAACTCGGCTGTTATTATTATTACTGTCTAGTAAATAAGAGCTATCATAACGACAATACGATAACACGTCGAAAGCAATACGATTTTATGGAGTAGAATATAGCCCTTTTTTCTTATTTCAACTGCACGCAGACGATTAAAAATAACACAGCAATGAACATCTCTGAGCTGATGGGCCCACGTAATTATAAAGATTTTGTTTCTTAACTCCCTTGCAACATTCATTACATAAAGACAAAATTGATCTTTAACGATATGCCAGGTCTTCACACTCGCGCAAGTCGACGCGAGGCCGAGATACATTGATGTTATTATAAAAGTTTTACAGTCCGTCTCGTATTTAAAGACGGCAGTGTATCTCGGCCTCGCGTCGACTCTCGCGAGTGTGTAGACCTGGCATAAAACAACTTTGTAAGCAAGGAAGCGTAAAACTCGGTGTTTAACGCGACCGGTCGAGTGGGTCGATTCACACGTTGCCTGCCACTAACTACGGTTTGTATGTGATTTGAACACATCAAGAGTGTCACCGGCTGTCAACATGTTAACGTTTACACGCCCGTGGCTCATACGGGGTTTGTTTATTCATACAAAAATTGAAAACGGGCGCTGAATGCATTATACGCAAATTTTAATGTGAAGAGCGCGGGCGCAAGTTCCTCGGCACCCTAAAAATGCAAATAATCTTACGGAGCAAGCGGCCTCGGGTTCGATCCTTGGTCAGGGCAAATATAAGCGGCCTTTACACGTAAAGTTCGGACCGCGGGAAACGCCACGCGCCGTTCCAATCTTCGTTCCGAACCGTACATTTTTTACTATTTTACTATTACAGTTGCATTTACACGTACGGTTCGGAACGAAGATTGGAACGGCGCGTGGCGTTTCCCGCGGTCCGAACTTTACATATAATAATATGCAGGCCGCTATTCGTGTGATGACTAAGAGTACTTATCTACGTTTATGCGTGATTAAACAACTCCAAACATCCTTAAAAACTTTTAAAATTATTATTTTGCTAGTAGGGTTGCGTTTGCTTAGTTGGCTTTTTGTAAGGTCGTTTTAATATCATTCATCAATATTAATACGACTTGACCTGCAGAGAAATTTATTTATATTTTACTCATAGACCGAGTAAAAAGCAGAATCCTTTTAGTAATCCTGGAATACTTTTTTCTAAAATTTTTTTTTTATGTTGGTTTCTATAAGTGTATACCTAATTTATCACTTTGCTCCCTCTTGACACAATCTATTCACCATGGAATCCTGTCGCATAACGTTAATCATTAATTTTGGCGTAAGTTCTTTGATGTGGTTTTACGCTGTCATTATGACAGGGTTCCTTAGTGGCATAACAATTAAAGTCCTTGACTGTACTAGGGACGGTTAAAACAACAAACCTATTAGGAGTACAAAACTTTAAAGTAAAAACGAAAGCAGCTATCCTTCGATTACTAAACAAAAGTCGATCGAGTCGTGTGGGTATCACAACCACCGTACAAGCAATCAAATAACTTTATAATCAACCTTATGACATGAACATTACGCATAGCATAAAACGCATTCTAAAGCCCACTGTTTTTATTAAAAAACTATAATCAATAAACGCTGTTGTTTTCTATTTTCAACCTTATTTGTAGGCGTGTACGTGGTATCTCAAATGCATCCCACTTTTTTTAAGTGTGGGCCGACACAACCTACGTTAAGAGATTAGCCTAGTCGACCCTGGTGTAACATTTACAGAATCAATTAGTATAGAAACATTTCTTTGTATCCATCCTATGCAAAGGATGCGTTGGCGTCCCGTTTCTTGTGCAAAGCGATAGATGGCGCTTTAGAGGGGCAAAAAATCGATAATCAAAAGGTTTAAAAACGAATATGATTGGCTTTCTTGCCTCCTTGAATAATATATAACAAACGCATAAGACGCACGTCAAACAAAAACAAACTAAATGAATTTATTAATACATGGTTGGATACATGGTGCTCCATATATCCGGAAATAATAATAATGCGCAATTTCTTGTTACTACGCGAACTAGTTATTCGAAGATTTGAAAACTGCCCACGTGCGACCAGGTTAACTCGTAGGGTTCTTTAAATATTTAGAACACACGCAATTTTCGCAGATCTATGATGAGAATTAGGCTTACAGACCCATTTTCATCTTGTTTTGTCAGATAGACCAGATATTTTTGTTTCTCTAGACATTAAGAACTTAAAAGCTGGAAATAAGTAGATTTTTTCCATGTAATTCTCGATCAGGGGTCACTTTTAGATTTATCTATCTAACATTATTTTGAAGTTAATAAACCACTTTTTAAATATGTTTTCAAGTTTTATCGTTGAGCAACGGATCCCTGAAAGTATTCTGAACATAAATATTTGCTAGATTATTATATACATGGTGACCTTAATACGTGTTCCATATACACAAGGCCGAAGGTATAAGGGCTCCTTATATCGATCTATAGAGTCAATAAGACGGTCCTGATCACTCAGTATTTGCTGAAGATAAGGTATTTGAATTCTAAATATTTGATCTTGAAGGTTGTCATAGTATTTCTGAAACTTCCCATACCCTTCAATCGATTGTGGGTCGTAAGTAAAAATGTTTTTTTGCGGTACTGAGAATTACCTGGGTTTAAGGCAGCGATATCGTACAGAGTAAAGTTTGCTTCTAGAACGATTTAAACTTCTATTGAAAATTATATTACATATTAACTAATTAGTTTGAGCCGTATATACAGAGTGCAGATAAATTAATACCTTTCACAAATTAATTTACTCCCAAATCAAGCTCCAGGTCTTGACTATGGGTTAGTAACCACTTAGTCAAAGAGTCTAGTGATAACGGTATACTACCGCATTGACTACCTAATAAATGCCTACGTAAATAGAAAAAAAAAACATCTAAGACTCTGGAACAAATATTCGTGCTCATCACACACTTTTTAGCCTTATGAACCTGGGACATCAGTTTTGAAGATCACAATGGTGTTATTTCGACCTCACTGCCACTGGCCATATACCGAAGCTGCTAAGGTGCAAATTTCTCCATTTTGTACTTAGCACGCGGCGCCTGCTACTTATTGTGTAAAAAGCGCGAGTGTATGTTCTAGATTCATGGATGTTAACACTAGGTATTTCTATATATTAAGTACAGTCAACCAATTTGATTCCTAGGCCACTATTGACTTTGTCAATGTGACGTTGTAAACCAAATCATAAGAAGTCTGTAACGTTTGGTTGTCAACGTCACTTTAACATAGTCCAAAGTGGCCTAGAAATCAAATTGGTTGACTGTACATACGTAACCACATTTTGCACAAACAGGCTGAGATGTTTACCAGTGTATAGTGACAGGTCGCAAGCCCATCGCCTAACAATACCACAAGCCCTAATTCCCTTAGTCTCCTCTTACTACTTCCACGGGAAGACATGGATTTGCACAATTCTACCGCATGGCTTGTGCAAAATGTGGTTACATAATGAACAACAAGTTTTTAGAGTTGTTGGTAATCCTGTAGCTCTGCCTACCCCACTTTGGGAATGTAGGCGTGAGTGTATGTATGTAAGTACATACGTTTATCGTTGCTAAGTGCTCAGGGGTGTTATTCTCTCAAAAGCAAAGGTGAGCGAAAGCAGGAGTGAATTCCAAGCGGCGAGTTTAAGAAGTCCCGTTTGAGCGAACAAAACTCATATTAGCGAGTGCATTCTCAATTAAGCAGCCTTATACGTTCGAGACGACATGCTGCCAAATTGAAAATTCACGCCCTAAAATGTGTTTTGTTCTCTTTGACGGGCCTACTTAATCTCGCCGCTTGGACTTCACTCGTTCATTCGCTCACCTTTGCTTCTTGAGAGAATCACACCCCAGCTCAGCTTAGTTTGGACTAGGTAAACTTGTGTGAACTTTTCTGATATTTATTTATTTTCCTTGAACTTTTTCCTGTTTTTCGTTTTGACCACTAAGCGAATAATGTGATCCGCTTGCCACATGTAAAATATTATTTAAAGGTTGATTTCAAATTATTCGCTCTCCAAACACGTAGGTGTGGTAAGAAGTTCTACAGGGTGGTCGCGTTCGTATTGCGTAACCTTTATCATCGATTCGCTATTTTATGACCTTCCGTATATGCGAAAAAGGACAGCAAATTATTACTAGTGTTATAAACATCAGGTGTCGTTTTAAAAAGTGAATTTTAATACATGGTGATCTGAAATATTTTGTTTAATAAACAATCTTGTTTATGTTGTTTCTTTTTTTAAGTGAGTGTTGCTTTATATGTACTGATTGTTAAATTATATAAACTTCAAAAAGGTTACTTAATTACTGTATTTTCTTAACCAACGCTTTCTACATATAAATGGTACCTACCTGTTTTTGTGACGCCCGAGTTATGCCTTCCACTACTTAAAAAATGCATATAGGTATAATATTCACATTGCATATCCCTTTCTACATCTTGGCAGGGTTGAATCTCCTTTAGCTTAGAATATGCAAGTTCTGTTTCAAGCGAGCAGAATACTAAATAACCTCCCGCGACCCGTTTCGGCTTACCTGTAACAAATAAAATAATTTTATTAATATATTTATATAGAAACGTATACATAGCGAACATGTCAAAAATATAATTAAGTACAGGATTTGTTTAATAAATAAATAAAACGAGCAATGCACATCAATTGTGTATTAAGGAATTTCATATAATTCATTGTTTTTAAACCTATGTTTATAGTTTCACATGATTCTGTTAAGAAATAACAATTTATTTTTAACCGACTTCAAAAAAGGAGGAGGTTCTCAATTCAACTGTATGTTTATTTTTGTAACTAGGTAGTTGGTTGTTAATGTTAATCAACTAAGCAACTGTCAACAAGGTCAGTCTTTGATTTCGATTTAGGTACTGTCTTTCACCTTATACTCACTTGGAGGTAACTGAGGGAGTTCTATGATTAGCTTTCCATTATCCTAATATTATGAAATATTGTAATCACTTGTTTCTGTGCTGTTGAATTTCTCAATAAATAAATGCACCTTGTTCACGGGTGCTCTTTTTAATTGTTATATTTATATACCTCCTGTAATATCTTAGAAGAGGTTTTACACTCTTGTAAGATTAGAAAACCGTGTAAAAATAAAAACCAACCCAAAGGTACCAAAGATTCCGCTGAGCATCTTAATAATAATCGAGTAAAAATACATAAGAGTCGGAAAAATTCCATAAAGAATGAAATATTTGGACATAAACTTGATATAAATTTTATACAATGTTAAGCCGGTAGTATCCAGGTGTCGTCAGATGTATGGTTACAATGCAGCGAGCATGTGTAGCACGCTTTTGGTGCGTAGGCGCATCGGGCCAAATCATAGGCTTAAGCGGGAGCGGGAAATACGTAGCATATTGGGATTGATAAATAATAGATAAAAATCAATGGACGATCTCACACAAATTGACCTAGTCCCAAACTAAGCTCTAGGCTTGTACTATGGGTTACTAGACAACGATATAAATACTTATATAGAGAAATAAATACTTAAATACATAGAAACATCCAAGACTCAGAAACAAATACTCGTGCTCGTCACACAAATATCTGCCCTTACCGGGATTTGAACCCAGGACCGCTAGCTTCGTAGGCAGGGTCACTACCAACTAGACTAGCGCGTCGTCATAGACAAAAGTGTCTATTATCGGTAAGAATCGTTTAATATTAGTGGAGAATAACTACGGAATAAACGGGAGGGAGTAACGGGAGACCATGACTTGGGCACTTTTAAACAATGGGTTTTTCTCCAAGTTACATTCTAGTCATGAGATGAAGATGTACGGGTTGATGGGTGGTGGATAAAAATAAAACCAACAGAGGTATTTAGAACTGCGTTTTTTTTCTATTGCCATTAGTACATCCTCTTGGATTTGACGTCCAACTCACTTCACTAACATAAACAACTATCTCAAAACTTGGACCACGCTGTATAAACCCCACATGAGGTTAAAGGGGTCAAGGGAGGGGGGGTCAGATTATTTCCTAAAGAAAGTGTCACGTGGGCTGAGGCGCGTGCCGTCTTATGAAACAAAAACCAACTTATGTCGTTCGATGACGAAAAGAGGAACCAAAGTTTTTACATATTAACTCACGCACATTGTTAGAAGACAGCGCCACCACAAACTGCAAAGATAACTTTGTATTTCTAAGTTTACGGTAAAATGAAAAAGTGAGTATTATTTAGCTTTTGGAAGATGTTATATAAACCTTGGAGGTTTTAAGATAGAGTTTGAATTCCTTTAAGGGTCTTTCATGTTTTTGGTAATACGATTTATGACTATATCTCATTTGTTAAAAAGACTGGCTGGTTATAAATCTACTGGTATATGATATTCAAAAGAAAGTAACAAGGCTCTAATATGTCATGAATACTTTGTAACTTCGTACACTTACGATAAGCTTTAAAATTGGATGGTTTCGGATCAGGATTTATTACTTTTAACCTTTAAACGTTCGTGTACCGTGTCGAAAGGATAAAAGTTATACTTTGGAAGAGTTAACTTTTTGATGAAAAGATGTTAGTCCGTCTTTGGAAGAGTATGATTGATTTAACCAATTTATTAATAATATAAATATCAATAAATAAACATCAGAAAATAACGTCACATTTTTTGAACTAGTCCGAAACAGCCTGGTAGTTGTAGGTAAGGTTTGTTATAATAATTATCTTAATGGCTTTTAGAGTATCCAACAAAATTCAACTGATTATTGGAATTGTCAAACTACTCGGTTAGACAGGCAAAATCTTACTTTTGTCTGTGTCAAAGATTTACGAAGTAACGCCGCGCCCTGTGACGTAACAAATCTATTGTCAAATAATAGGTTTTCAATTAAGTATTTAAATATAATAACGGAGTTTTGTATGGTTTTTTTATAAAAATTAATATCTTTCATTTACTACTGTCAAGATCCTTATTACCGGTACTAATGAGCAATATTTTGAACTAGAAGAATTATTAGATTTAATTGATTATTGTAAAATAATCAATTAAAACTAAGAGTCCAAAATATTTAATAATTTCATAATAAAAAAAATCATTAAAATCAAATTCCATAAGTCGAGCAACATACGTACACACAAAAAAAATACAAATTAAGGACCTCCACATTTTTTGAAGTCAGATAACAACGATTCTAGGGCTATTGGTAACTACTTAAGTTTTTATCTTATAAATTATTATATTTGGAACGGTACCGTCGCTTATTTCAAACGCAGTGATTAGGTGTAGAAGTCTAAATTATGGCTGATTTATTAATAAATTCAACGGTTCGTCCACTTAACATAAGGTCGCGAGATCAGTTCCATAAAAATCTAAATCACGCTTAATAGCGGGAGGTCTTAGTCTTGTTTTCAAGTTAACATATTTACAGTAGGAATTTCATTAACCTGTAGATAGTACTCTAGCCTTAGGCGCGCCTTGACACGGTTAGCCCAGTTGGTAGTGACCAGTTTGATTCCCGGTAAAGGCAAAATATTTGAGTAATGAGCAAGAGGATTTACTGTCATTAGGTACATGCACAGGCACATGGAAAATCGTCCACGTGAAATAACCATTCTGAAAATGGGTCAAAAGTTATAGTATCCAAAGTGAATTTAGTCAAAATGTAATTGTACTGAAAAGTATTTACAACCAAATTTATTTTCGTTGTAAATTAATTAAGTCCCAATGGAATTTTGTCCATTATAAATTATGACCAAAATGAAATAGGTACGCACAAGTGAATGTTTAATATGAATTAAGACCATATAATATAATATAAATTGTACAAATTTCAGGTAGGACGTATTTACAATTGGTCATATTTCTGAGTGTACGTAAATACAAATAGACATATTTTTTTCGACCAATATCATATTTGACAATTTTACCATGGGACATGATTCCATTTTAGACGTTTTTCAAGATGGACAATTTTCCTTTTTGTTGTATTTCAAATGGTAATTTTTCTGAACTGACGTATAATTTCAAGTGGACGATTTTCCATTTGAACTTAATGACAGTAAATCAGCAAGAGTACCTATTTGAAAAGAACATGTCTCGTCACCATAGTAACTTTTTGAGATACATCGCGATTTGTACAGTCGCGAACCGGGATTGTTGAGCCACTTACCCAATTTTCTAATTGGGCCGTATAATGCAAATCGAATAGCTGTCAGCCAGTCGGTGACATCGGTTATTGAATACACGGCTAAATTACGAACAATGACAAGTGGCTCAACAATCCCGGTTCGTGACTGTACTACCACATTAAAACAAAAAATACTGCATGTCAATGTTTAAACCGCAGAGCCAAGATCACTACTAAATTGATACGATATCGTTATAAAGGTAAGAATTATAAAAAAATAAAGAAGTTGTCATACGTTCAATAGCTAAGTTAATACCAAAAATAAAAAAACCAAATCTTAAGTAGTTTGATTACGTCTAACACAGTAGCCTATTCACCGGATATGTTACTGTCCAGTGTCCACATCGCACCGGAACAAAACGAAGATTGACGGTATAGGTGGTAATAGCCATCCGGAAATACCCTGTACAAGGTCCTTCCCCTTATTATACGCAATATTGTAATGATTTAAGCCATATTGTGTACCTATTTAGTAGTACAGACTATTTGAGATTTTGAAATATTTTAAAAACTGGTTTAAATAATTGACATAATTTAATTGGCGATTTAAAAGCGCTGTCTATTTTAATTATTATTCTAAATCATAGAACAAAAAACCCCCTCTTAATGAAGTTTTTTTGTTTGTGTCTACCCACGTGTTCCTCGATTCATTAACACCTCATTTGGCAATGCAAGGGCCGGATGTGCCCTGACTATCATAGCCTTTGACACTTGCCTTCGCCAACACACTCGGAAAGCCTTTAAGATTGTATAAATACACCCACTATCCGCCATTACAGTGTCATACAACTCAGCGGAAAAGTAAAAACCACTTGAATTTAAAAAGTGTTCAAACAATCGCTAACCTACTCGATTTTGTAGGGTTATCATGCAGTTGCCTAATAACGTGTAGGCTTAAGTTGACTGGGCGATCCACGCGTCTAGTTTTTAGTTAAAGCTTTCAAATTAACTACAACTTTGTTGCATAGTCTTTAAGAGTCAAATTGAAAGGCGCGTGGTTTATTTTGAATATGGAATTACAAACGTCAGTCGCGATTGCTACACTCGCTGTCGCAATCGACGCGTGCCAGTGTTTGAAATTTAAAAAATATCATATGATACACGTATTTAAATTTCGACTTTATTGTTTTTGTTATAAAGTTGGAGTATGACTGTGTTTTCTGCGCCTGTTCGGATGCAAGTGTGGGCAAAGATTAAAGTTAACACTTACGTGGGATGAGTTGACGTCATTAGCCTAAAGCCTTTCGACAAAGATAAAGTGAGTTAGTCTAGTCTATGACATAATTTTGTTCAAAGACTAGTAATTAGGCCAATGTGTAATTAGGACAGTCAACATTTGTATTTTGATTTTTAAACCAATTTTTAACCGGTGACTGAAAAGTTGTATGGAAATCGGCTGTCATGGTATGGACATGAGATGCGGAGGAATGAGGAAAATATCGTCAGAAAAATAAGCTATACGAGTAGGTAGTGGAAGACCAAAGAAACGACGGATGAATCTGTGTGAAAGATGATATGGCTAGAAAGGGAGTGACTACCGAGATGACAACTAATAGAGAAGTATGGAAGAAAAAGACATGTTGCGCCGAGCCCAAATAAGTTGGGATAAGGGCAGGAGAAAGAGAAATAGAGGGAGAGATGTGTAAAAATCGTAACTCATAGTTTCAACACTTTTCAAACCACGTACCGAACGCATCAAAGTCTGTCATAGGAAATTGAAATCATTTTATTGTTGTTTTACATTTGTAAAAAAGTTACCTCGTACTAAATGTCTTTAAACAACACTACCTACGCCTTATTAAGACACAACTATAAACATATACAGTATACTCAAGTAAACACGCGTCGAAGGCAATCCAGTTATCCTGTCCCTCTCGCACTTTAAAGCTATTCCATATGGCGGTCTCATTTCCACTCCCGCGCAGGGATGGTTTCTAAGAACCTTTCCCTAGATAGATGAGATCAGAGTCAACTGTTTTCTTAGTAGAGGGTCATGTTGCATTTCTTAGCATAAAAAGCGGTCCGGTCGGGGAAAAACAAAGAAAGCTTTTTATAAAGTTTAAACGTTTAAGTTAATGGTAGCATTAAAATAAAGATTTTGAGGTTTGTATAATGTTTACTTCGAGATATTTAAGTTTTTAATCGGAATATGATAAATATGTGAGAAAACTATAACAGCTTTGTTGTGACTAACGCCACAGAAAGAAAATACAGTTATTTGGAACCTTTTACGTACAAAATAATGTGCTTGCCATTGCCTAGAGCTTAGGTTTAAATGGGTAAACCGATTTAAATTGTATTTTAGAGGTCTTTAGCTAAATTTATTTAAAATTCGTTGAAAATATCAAAAGTTTTCAGTTAAAAAAAAACAATTATGGGCCTCTATTCTACAGAAAGTTAAAAGTGTTCCAGGAAATTTGGTAGTTACGAGCAGTAACTATTAATACGCAACTCTAAGCAAAGTCACGGGCAAATACTAGTTATACAACGTATGACACTATTAAACTGACTGCACTCGAACCCACGACCAGCGGAATAGCAGGCGAGCACGAAGTATCACTGAACCGTTTTGCTAGCCAGATAGTAATTGAGAAAGTCCACCAAGTCAGTGATCTTTAAAATTCCTCAAATGTTTAGTTTAGTTCTTTTGCTAATGGAACCAGTTTTATCTGGCACGAGACTATAATTTCGGAATTCCTTGGTTGATACAGTTTAGCCAATTTTCTGCACGCTAACTCGATGTTAATGGAATCGATTTTTATTGTTTTGTCTGTCTGCGTCCACCTGGCACTAGGCCGGGTTCAGTGGATTAAAAAAACCGGCCAAGTGCGAATCGGACTCGCATGCGAAGGGCTCTGTTCCACCGTACAATATTAGATCGACCTTGTTTTGTGTAGGCACCATCTTTATATTATTTTTATTATTTGTTGTTATTGTGGCAATAGAAATAGGTACACACTCTGTAAAAATTTCAACCGTCAATCTGTTACGGTTCATGAGGTATACAGCAATACAGCCCGCTGATACGAACGTATCAGCGTATCAGACGTACGGACGTACGTCTGAACGGGACAAACTGATGAACGGACGGATTAGCACCTAAAGATGATTTTTAAATACCTATTCAATAATATCCCACTTATCGTTCGTCGTTTTTTTTTTTACAATATGGCATGTTTTTAGGGACATTCACAAGTTTAAAACAAATGGATTGACATATAAATACTCAAAATCGGCCCACGTGTTTAATTTCTAGAGCACAAATACCAACATATATAGACTGATAAACCCTCCTCCTTCGGCAGTCAAGCTATATTTAATAGGCTATGGTTCTGAATTAGATGGGTCTAGAAGCCCTTACACCGTTATCAGTGTCAACGACTCTAATCTGGGTCCAGTTATCAGCGGTGTTTGCACAAACAGGCATTACGGCGTCGTTTTAGGTCGTTACGTGTTTACTTTGAAACGTTTATTTGACTCTTGGAAGGTTATTAATTATCTTCAGCTAAGTTTGGAGTTAAAATTATGTAATCTACTCGTAGAGGTTGTCCGCGACTTCGTACGCGTAGAATTAGTTGACAAATTTTCTGGAATTAAAATTAGGTAGGTATCTTATGTCCTACTCAGGTTCGAGCTATCGTAAAAACATCTACGATGGTTGCTTACGTCTCTAAGAATCAATTAGGTATAGTCAGGTATTTTCAAAGCGCAGTTGACAAAACCCTAACTTTTGAAACGGTTTTCATACAGCGGTGCAATTTAACATTTAAATCATGAACCGTGGCACCCAAATATTGTACCTACCTACTCTTAATTACCGACATGTACTTCAAACTGGGTAAATACTCACGCTTCAATTGCACTAGGTTATTGCACGATAAGTGATAATGTCGTTGGGTAATAAGGTACTTATGGTTAATCTATATCTTTATGCTGCGTCCACACTCTAAACGACGTTAGCGCATACATTTGTGTAGAGTTTAGTGTTTTCGTTTGATTACGACTTAAGTGCTCGTGCAAATTTAATCGACCTTATTTATAAGCAAAATAAGGGCTGTCACTCGTAACTCTCTGGTTGCACAAAGCACGTAGCGGCTACAAGATTTGGAATGTTCGTAGGCTCATAAGGCAGACTTAAAAATGTCAGAGGACAGTGTCACACCAATTGAACTAGTCCCAAACTAAGCTCTAGGCTTGTACTATGGGTACTAGACAACGATATAAGTACATATATAGAGAAATAAAACCTAAGTACATAGAAAACATCCATGACTCAGGAAAAAATATTCGCACTCGTCACACAAATATCTGCCCTTACCGGGATTTGAATCCAGGACTGCTAGCATCGTAGGCAGGGTCACTACCAACTAGAAACTTGCGACCAAATTAAAAATACATGTTTCTGAAATGTTAATAATGCTCTGATGGGACATCTTAGGATCGCCGGTTAGTCATTTTTAAATGAATTAAATAGCGACTTGGTTTAAGAGAAGCACCTAACAAGGCCAACGACTAACAACATATAAGATGCACTTTTAATGGAAATAAGGAACTGAGGAATTGAGTTCAGTTCAGATCGCTACCACCACAGATATAAATACACATAGATAACGCAAATGCATCTACTTCGCGTGTCCGAGTCGGACGTGAAAATTAAGAAAATGCCTCGATGCATGATTATAAACTGCAATAGCCCAAAAAAGCGACGACTTTGAATCGATTTCGCAGTTTACAGATTTCCCAGTTGGTAGCAAAAAGTGATACGGTTGGTTGTTATGTTTACGTTAAGGGGCTTCTAAACGGGCCATATTTTCACTGCAATATGTGGCCGGCAACTATTGGTGTCTTTTTCTAACATACGAGTAAGAGAGGCACACCAATAGTTGCCGGCCACATATTGCAGTGAAAATATGGCCCGTTTAGAAGCCCCTATATCTATGTGTATTTATATCTGTGGCTACGACCAGCTTACTATATAACCTGCCGCTCGGCAGCAGTTTTCGCATTGCTGTGTTCCGGTGTGCCAGCCAGTAGAATAGATTCTCTAATCACAGTCGAATGGCGTTGCATGTATCTCTGGCGTTAATGAGCCCGGTTACACACGACGATATTTAACTCTCAGTAAACGTTAACAAGCGTTTAGGACCGGTTATATTCCTCTTAGTTGAACCGACGACCGTTTTCCTCGAATACCACGAAATGGTTAACGTGTAAACTTGTTTTAAATGGGTAATTTACAAGGGACAAAATCACGGTGACTTCAAAGCATAAATTGGTGGTGTCTACACTTTTTAGGTGAGCTAGGTTTTTTATTATATTGTAGCATTTGAGTTTTAAAAAGTGAGAAGCTCCTAGTTAACATGGGTTTATCGTGATGACCTTTAAACTCGTAAAAGTAAATAAATTAATAAATAATTAGATTTTAATGAGGTACACTCAAAATTTGTAAAAGTATAACCAAATAAAAATAACTTAAAGTTTGTTATTATTCGAAAAGAAGACTTAGAAAATACAGCATAGTTTTACAGGGGTCGCTTTGAATTGCTTTCTTGCACAATCAGTGAGTTCAATAAAAAAAATACTCAAAGCATGACCATTAGTTGTTCATACGATAATGACGTTACGAAAGGTTTTAGCTAGAAACGCGAACGGCGAGTTCCCAGTACGCAATTAATAACGTATTAGTTCGGATCGCGAGGAATGCGGTACACGATTATAAGTTAGTGTGCGCAGCTATGCTCTAACGCAACTTGGAGTTTGTCGAGATTTACGTCGTGTCTTGCCGTGTTGTACCTACCCTTACCAGAGTTACAATTTGACGTACTCGCTAGCGAGTCGAATGCTCTGTCCCTCGCAGACCTCGCAGTATTCTTATAGAGTGCGAGCGACAGAGAATTCGACCCGCTAGCGAGAGTAAGAGTACGTTAATTAATTGTAACTCATGAAAAGGGTAAGGTGACGCGGGACTATTGCATCTGCGGGCTATTGTAACTTTTCATACTAATTTTAAAAGTAGAACACGTTTTAGTATGACAAGTTACAATAGCCCCGCATCACCTTACAGAGGCCTTATTGTCTAACGCACTCGCAATCGCAACCGGCTTCAAAGTGGAGAAATTGTTTTCATTTTGTATGCAGACAAGTCTTCGATTTTCAAAATGAAAACGTGATTGCGAGTGCGTTAGACAATAAGCCCTCTGGAATAGATACCTCGCGAACTCTGCTCATGTTGGAACCAAAACATCGTATGTGCCTCAACTACTTTTTACCCTACTGCATCAGAAGGAGGGTTATGTATTTCCAGTGTATATGTATGTATGTCTATTTTTGGGGTACGCTTCGCAGCCTAAACGACTTGTTGAATTTTAACATATCCCTAAAAATACGTCTTGATTGTGTGATATATGCTATAATGTTTTACTCAAAGTAATAAGAGGGGGGTTATTTTTACAAGCTTTTATTTAACTTGCAATGTATGTATGAATGTACGGGTCAAATCTTACAAGTTAATTTTGACCCACTTCCCGTTAACGGAATGGGCTGAAATGTGAACCACATATGTAAACCCGATGACAATTCAATATTATGGGATCTAGGGAGTGATCTGATGATGGAATCGGAAGGTGGCGACAGGATCTCCGCTACTCTTTTCGTAGACCTACCGTGTAAGGGCTCAATAGTTTGGTCTTGATAAGCAGATAACGATTTTGCGAAAAAAAGTACAGTCAGAAACAAAAGCTTGTTCCAAAAATGAAATTATTGACAGAAGCTTATTTAACATAATACATTCCTAATATAAAATGGACTAATTTCTTAACACGTCCACAGCCTCTATTTCTACTTTGTTTATACTAATATTGCTTTATACCCATCTATCTAAGAAGGGTGTTATGTTTTCGACTTGTATGTAAGCTTGAATGTATGAATGTGGCTTTGTATGGTTATTTGTTCGTGGTAGAGGCTGAATGGATCGCTTGATTTCGACAAACAAGGTGTTGTTAGATTCTTCATAGGATCGCAAATGTTATTGTGTACTTATAAAAAAACGAATACAGATTTTAAAATAAAATCATATTCATACAGATCGTTTCGACTGTACATTTTTTAAATCTCAAGGTGACTTTAAAAGCTATTTGCATTGTAATCGGGAGCATAGCTTGTTCAGATAAGGTATGGATAAATACATTGACGCAATTTAAAAGTCTTATCTCCGCACACCTGCATTAAAAAACGGGCCTTATATCTGTTAAATAAAGTACCAATTTCAAGTTTACGTGGTGCTCAGTTACTTTAACGTAAATAGGCGTAAAGATAGCATGATGTCGATATATATCAAAACATACTTAATATACAAATTTAGTTTGATAACGTAAGGCGCCTTTGCGTTTGAATAAAGATTATGGATATAGCTTTGTTCAGTGGTTTCGTCCGAATTATTGATCTTTATTTAGTTATTGATCTTGTGATAAATAAATTGATATTATAGTCAAACACGGCGAATGTTGACCGTGTAAGAAAAACATATTTACGACTTTTAATTTTAACGGTCGTGTCTAAAAAGGTATTTGAACACATATGTATAAATGTTTTTATGGCATGAGGAAGGTTATTTTATCACAAGGTCGAATTTCAGTTACCATCTGGGGTGTTAATATCTTAAAAAGGGTTTTCGGTCGGTCGAACGAGTGAATGAGTGAACGCGGCGAGTTTTAGTAGTCCCGTCAGAGCGTAGTTAACACATTTTAGCGCGTGCATTCTCAATTTGGCAGCAGGGCTTCTGTCGATAAGATCGAACGTATAAGGCTGCTTATTGAGAATGCACGAGCTAAAATGTGTTTGGTACGCACAGGGTAGTGATTCTTTCAAAAGCAAAGGTGAACGAACGCAGGAGTGATGTCCAAGCGGCGATTTTAAGTAGTCCCGTCAAACCGAACAAAACACATTTCAGCGCGTGTATTCAATTTGGCAGCATAGCTTCTCGAACGTATAAGGCTGCCTAATTGAGAATGCACGCGCTAAAATGTGTTTTGCTCGCTCTGACGGGACTACTTAAGCTCGCCGCTTGGACTTCATTCCTGCATTCGCTCACCTTTGCTTTTGAGAGAATCAATACCCTGAGGGGACTACTTAAACTCGCCGCTGTGACGCGTTCACTCGTTCCCTCTTTCGACTGACCGAATGCCGTTATTAAGAGAATAACACACCTGTATCGTTTGTCCGAATATTCCAAGGATAGACTTTTTTTCTAAATCAGTTTAACTTTCCTGTATTGTTATAAAACACACCTATTCTAACCTACAGGTTCTGTATATACGAGTATATATACAGGGTGTTAGGCAGAAGGTTGGACAAGCTTCAGGGACTAACTCTGTAGGTCATACTCGTCAACTTTTATTATGGGACCAACATACAAATAGCAAAATAGCGAAAAAAAGCAGCTGTTTTTTTTTTTCGCGATTTGGATGTTGGTCTCATAATAAAAGTTGATGAGTATGACCTACAGAGTTAGTCCCTGAAGTTTGTCTAACCTTCTGCCTAACACCTGTATATTTGTTATTAAAAGATAATGGGTTTAGTTTTTCTTAATTTATGAATTTTTTGCTTGGCCAAATATATTTGTCACTTTAAAAAAAGATAAAAAAAGATAAAAGACCGTTATTCAGTAAAACACGCACGACCCTAACTAGTTGTATATCAATGGTTGATCCACGATATACAAACAGTAAGTGTTAACACATAATATCCATATTATTAGAGGCAGATAGGGTAAAACAATATGATCCTTAAGATATCGACCGCACGTTGCGTCGCCCGTTGATGTCTCTTGTATTGTCTTCTAAAAACTAATTTGTTTTCAAGTACAGTCGAGTTCATAAATATGTGTACACTTCAGTACCTTGTCACTTTAATCGCTGTGACAATGCATACAGCCTTTTCCAACGCTGTAGAGCACCCAAGCGTTTTTCATATAAAAGTCAAAATTAATAATTTATATCTTTTTTTATAGAAAGTTGTGTACCCTGACCCTGCCTACGAAGCAAGTGGTCCTGGGTTCAAATCTCGGTTAGCAGATATTTGTGTGATGAGCGCGAATATTTGTTCCTGGGTCATGAATTTTTTCTATGTATTTAAGTATATAAGTATTTATATCGTTGTCTAGTACCCATAGTATAAGCCTAGAGCTTAGTTTGGGACTGGGGCAATTGGTGTGACATTGTCCCCTGACATTTATTTGAAAAAAAAAAAATGAATTAACAGCCGACAATCAATCTCACACAACCACCGTGACGTGTGTACGTCTATTTTGTTCTTCATGTTGTACAGTCAACAGCAAAAGAAACTGATGAAAGGTCTCAAAATAGTATATACAATAAATTAAGTCAGATGTCACTGATTATTGTAGTTTAGCATAAGTAAATTAACTCGTACGTGTCATAGGTAATTGACATGCCATTCAAACAGTTAAAGTTATTACTAAGCGTTTCAAATTAAACTGATTCTCTAATATAGCAATAGTCAGTAATACTACCAAACTATCATATGTAAGTGAATATGAATTTTTGGGGCTTTATGACCTCTCAGGACCACCTCGGAATACAAGTCAGACGTTCGGTTAATGTCGGTTATATTCGTTAGACAAACACGCGAAACAACTATAACACCTCTCATTTCTGTCAAGGATTGAAATAAGTTCCTATTACTTCGCTTTGTTTTTTTTGCAACATTTTAAATAAATCCTTTTTAACCAGCCGTGATTTGATTAGGTACCCTAGTTTTCTTGACTCTCTCTTGTTTGACACTTGACACTTGGGTTTTTTTTAATTTCATCATTATTTATTGAAATTTTCTGTAAAGAGACAGTTATGACATTGTTTTTAATCATTTTCTTTTGACTAATTAAATATTCAGTTGAAAATGACACTAGTATAATCTGTTATATCTGGGGCGTCATGCTAGAACATGTTTTGAAATGTTGATTTTGATCACTTACTTTTGACGTTGGCTGTACGGTCGGCCTTATAAGACGCTGTACACTTTAGTGTTTTGTCACTTTAACGTCATGTTTGAACTGCTGCACTAATCTGTCAAAGGCGTTAAAGCGACATGGTACAAAAGTGTGCAGCTTCTTATAAGGCTGACTGTACAACCACACTCAAACGACCGCATCAAATGATTTACTTGTTTCAGTGCCCCATACTCCCCATGGCTCCGTTTTGCAAGGCTATCTTCAACGGTGGCACCGAACAGAGGCTACGAGTAAGGGCATTTACTCTACAGGAAGTTCACGGTCGACCGCGGTGGACCCACGGAACCGGTTCTCACTTTCATCGAGATACCATCGAGAATGTGCTACTACGAAAACTCACGCGTTTACAGTGAAGTCTATATTCTACTCGATAAAACTATATCGCTTTGGACATGTTATCGTATCATCGACATTATGATAGCTCTTATCTACTGTCAACAACATTGACAATAAAAATATAATAGTCAAAGTTTTTTCGAGTAAAATAGAGTCCCTAGTCTGCATTTTTAGAACAATAACAACAGTCAAATGAAATAAAATATAGGGTGACTGCACCAGTAATGGACAAGGACCAATGATGGACACTTGATTCTTATTTTACAGAAAATGAGGGTTATTGTTTTGCATTTGTTTTGCACCAATCAATTTAGGACTGTATGAAATTTTAACTAAGAGTTAAGTGTCCATTACTGGTGCTTGTCAGCTAAAAGTGTCCGACACTGGTCCATCACCCTAAGGACACATATTTTCAACATAGATTTCTACAATAGTGTGTGAATATAATATATACAGATTAGGTATGTGCAAAACTAAAAGCAAATTCAAAAATCTCGAGTAGGTTACGAGTATACTAAAATTCCTAGGTTTGTTTGTTAGTTACAACACAAGCTGATAAAAGACTTTAAAATCGTCGCTTTACTGAAAACGACTAAAATATTTGTAAGCGAGGCCATATGCCATTTGTACTGGTTATAATTAAGGAATATAGGTTACAATTATAATTTATATAATAAATTAATATTACTAACCACTTTAAATAAGTACCATAGTTCATAAGACACCTAAAAAAATAAAAAAACAATTAAAGTTAAATTAACATAATAGTTACTAGTCTATTTTGTAAATTTCAGGAAACAAACAGCTGTTTATTTTTGTTTTATTTATTTATTTATTTATACATCGCCCGGCGAAACTACTCAAAATCCACTGAATTTCAGTTCAGGGGCTGTAATTTAAACAGACTAAACCTGCCAAATTATATTCAGCAAAACGGCTAACAGGGGGTCATGCACTTCTGTGCTTTTAAAGCCAACCTCAGTATAATGGTCTGAAACTACAGATTCAATATTCAGTAGACCATTTCCACCAATAGCTTCAGCCCGAGAAAGTAGATAAAAAAACAAAAAAATTGTAATTTGGTCGTTACATTCTACTTGCCACGTATGCCAAGTAAGCACGGGCCGAGTGTAGTAGCGAGCGTTGTAATTTAAAAAGGATAAAAACAAAATCAAAAGCGGCGTAATATAAGGTCGTGTATCAAAAAATTAAAAAGAAGAACGCGAGAGCGAGACGTCTGATGCCTGAGTGAGATATAGCACGGCCAAGTTAACTTTGCGGTTGGGTAAGTGTATCTTCAGGATTGTGGTTGGAGTTTGTTGGGTGGATGCGCCGGAGTGGGTGTATTTGTATGTTTGTTTTCCCCAACGGTCGTGGAGCGTACGTCGTGCGGCCGCAATCAGTGCATCTCTCACGACGTAGCCTAGACGGGTTTGTATGTAACTATGGCTAATTTAGGAGGCTTATAGAAGCTTATTTATGGTTGTATAATATCAGCTATGTGGAAAAGGGGTACCAGGATGATAAAAACAGCCTTCTGGGGTTTTATTATCTTAAATAACCCTTCATCGGCGAGCGACGAGCTTCGCTGTCGGTAGGAATGGGTTACGAAGTTTATTAACGCACGTTACATTTAATCTATCTCAGAACCCTTATTGTGACTGTATTTTCTACGTTGTGACAGCTCTTAGTAACTTGGAAGTAAAGGCGAGTACAACACGATGCGATAACAATAGGTGTAAAAACAGGTTCCTCTATCGAATCCCTAATCGTCATTTGTCCTAATGCATCGTTTGTCCGAATTTTCGTTTATCCTAAAGCCATTTTTCTGTCAATAAATCCTGCATTGACCCAAATGTCATTGAAAGGTGGATTTTTGTGAGTAATTTTATAGTATTTACTTTAAATTCATTTAAAAATCATGCTGCATTAAATAAAATAAGAGTATTGACTAAAAATAAACAAACGCTTTAAACATATTATTTAAACCAGTGTGTTGGTAATTCTGTAGCTCTGCCTACCCCACTCTGGGAATGAAGGCGTTTTATGTATGTATGTATGTATCCGACTTTAGCTTTAGCTACTAACTCAAGACGCTGTGATCCACGCGGTTGCCATTACAAAAGTAACCGGCGCGGCGGCACCGGAGCCATGTTTCACTCATTAACCCCGTACTTAGCCGCTCCGGTCTAAAATACAGAATATTATCTTTGTTTCTCGTGTGCCAGCGAAATTCCTACCCCGTTTAACGTGTGTTCGCTACATCGTTCGCCGGCACGAGCGAGAAACTCCAACACTACATTTCCTAGGAAAATAACGACACTGTGTCATAATTCGTATGCTTGAGGCTAAGAGGAATTGACTCTGTGTTTGTAGTTGGAATACAAAGGAATGTGACAGGTTTGTGTATTGATGCTCGTTTGTTTTGAGGCGATCACAGTTTAGAGTGAATGTCAAGCTGTGGCTCTATTCCATTAACCTCGGTTAATTAATGTAAGGATACTTCCTAAAGGCTAAACGCAAAAGCGTATGGAACTGTATAATAAACTGTATACAGTTCATATTTTTTGACCTCTCATGCTCTTAAAGTGTTACTTTAGTCTCTGCACATCGGAACTATAGCTCCTTATTAGTCTCTTGGGACAATTCTTTTTTTTTTCATTTCCCTTGGGAACTCCTTAACAACCAATCACGGTGTTTGTAAATGGAGAATTAAGTATCACCATTGGGCGTGGAAATAACCTCAAAATGACAACTGCTGACTAAATATGCAAGACTTTAAAGCGTCACTTTACAAAAAAAAACGCGTAAAAAATGTGTAAGAAACTTTGTTATAATAAATATTGTAATTTTGTATAGAACGTCGTTTTTTTCCTCCCATTCAAAGTGAAAAGTAGAGTGTTTAACACGAAACTAAACAACTATAATGACACTCGAACTATAGCCACCATCGCTCAGCTCGCGTGGCTAAACCTCTCGTGTCATTATGGCTTGTTTTAGTCCCTTGTTGAACAATCTACTATGATAATACGACCCAAGCCTTTATAATAACACGGCAATAGGTGTTCCTAACAAATTCTTCTTAAACGCTTAGTTCGGCTAAAATCCCAGCAAGACGTCTGTAACGTTAAACAAAGAAAGTCGAATTTCGTGTGACTCTATCTTTCTACGAATCAAATCTTATTTTTTTATAACATCATACAAATACAGCTGCCACGGTCGATCATCTTAACGCTTTAAACAAAATACACTAAGGGTTATTATTGCGCGATATTTACTTTATCAACGGCAAACGCTTACAACTTCTCAAAGCTTTCTTTGTTCACACCGCCATTGTAATTGCAATTAAAGGAATCGAAGGATGGCGTCCAAATCGGAGATCTATTAAGATACAATAACTTATTTTACTCACAAGTTTTTATAATGGAGGTCTGAGAAGGGTGCGTCATAGCTTCAGGAAATTCCCTAAATATCTTACTGCCGCACTCAGAGACGTCAATTAAATGTAATGCTTGTTTAGTGACGTGTTGTCTTATTCTATTGCTGTAGCAAAGAAAGTGACAGCAGCCACTTTAATCAAGCATTAAAATAAATAGACGTCTCTGAGTGCGGCAGTTAAACACTTTGTAAAATGCTGTGTTTCGCTAATAACTAAATGAAAAGCAAGCTCTAAAAAACCCGACTGTATTTTTCATATTCTCGTGTACAGTCAACAGCATAAATAAGTGATCATTTATGTACCTTGTCACTTTAACGTCGTGTTTGAAAAGTTACACAAAATTGTGAAACGATTAAAAGCGACAAAGTATGTACATAAATGATCACTTATTTATGCTGTTGACTGTACTTAACTTATCTATGTTAATAAATGTCATTTTACCATTGTTGGTTTTTAAATTTTAACAATATAGGTATCCTACGTCACCTGGGATGGTGAAAGGATTCTAACGATACCACACACATCTAAATCGGCTCAGGCGGTTAGAAGTTATGGTGGAATAAAGAATCGTACACACATAAATACATGAACCCTGAAAACATTATACTCGGGCAGTCGTGTAACAAGTAAACTACATCAACTCTTCTCAAAAGCCGGCAACGCAACTGCGATTCCTGCCTCACATTCAGTCATGGCTGGTTGGACTTTGTCAAAGTGACAGTGTAATCGCGTGGCGGCGCTGCTGCTGCCACGCGTTTGGTGTGCCGGAGCCTTTAATCTAGTGTATAAGCTCTCAATTTCAATTTCCATCCAAATTCGAGCAGCCGTTGCAGCATGAAGGAGAATCAAACTAACACACACACAAACTTTCGCATTTATAATATTAAAGCAGTGTGGCGGGACTCCCCAATAACTAATACAAATTCGACAACCCTAGCATCCGACCTTCACGCCCGAGGTCAGTCCATCACACCGGTCTTAAAAAAAAACCTATGCGTGCTCGAGACCCATGTTTCGGCCCTTACCAATTTGTAGCCGGTAAAATAAAAGAAACCGTGGCCAATCGAGAAGCCCGCCAGAATCACTTGAGGGATGCGGCCTGTAGGTGTAGTGGTGACAATGATTCAGAACGAAATTGACGCAGTGCATGTGTGAAGTTGGATGTCATCTATTTGTACGTGGTTACAGGCACACACGATTACAGGCGCAAAGGAGTAGCGATTTAGCTTTAATGGGCTTTGAAGCGTAGAAGGAGTGCCGGTCAGTGCCAAAAGCTCTAAATCGGGTCTGTTTTCATGGGAAATTATGAAACTCGGCATTTGTATTAATTAAATCTCTTTGGCGGTTTTAGCACTGAAAACTTTTCATCCTAGAAAATTTAAAAGTTCCCGAGGAAATAAGGTTAGTCGAAATCTAGGCAGACGAAGTCGCGGGCAGAAGGTAATTTTCCTTACTGATGCAACGGTGCAACGTCAATTTGAGTGGGGCGCGTCGTCGGGGAAACACTAGTCATTTACGTGTATTTATCATGTATTTATATGTACAATAAACAAAATCATAGCCAATAGTAAAACAGACAAGTACAAAGGCCGACTTATACCGTCTTCAAGATAGTCTTAGATGGACACTCCTTTTTTCTTACCACCATTATGAATGCAAAAGTGTACTCGCTTCTTTGCGTCGTCTTCACAGTCTTACTCCTCAACTATTCGATGACTTTTTATCCCCAAAAGTAGGATAGATCTCGAAGGACTAGCGATAAACAACTTCTGCGTGGACGAAGACACGTGGAAAAAAACGGGTGTAGCATCGGCACGAGGCTAACCCTTGATGTCACGCACACATGCAAACTTCATGTAAAGAAACCGTTTAAATGCGTTCATATGAAGTGTCCGACTTGTTATTGTACAATGTGTATGAATATCTAAAATTACCGCACGTGCGGTTAGAAAATATGTCGCGTATCAAATTAGAATACGAAATGGGAATTTTGAGAAATGATTTTCTATAAAGGGCAACTGCTCACGGAAAAGAGGGGTTGCTTATACAGGATGCTTCTATTAATCTCAAAATTAGTTGGTTTCAAAATAATAACTTGTATTGTACAGTAATCAACAATTGAAAATCGAGGTCAGGCTCTAACTAGCTCAAAAATTGGTACCTACTACTATAAGTATCGCTGAGAATGCTGAGATCCTGTTCCCACCATCAAAATCAATCATCATCGATAGATCACCTAATTCACCTATAAGACTACGCAATTTTGGATTCCTATCAGGTGAACATAATTATGTAACTTAAATTTCAGACTTTTTATTTTATCGGAACTAGTTCTAAATAAACTTGCATGATCCTAACTAAACTTACTGACAGATATACAATGTCACATCATGAATAACTACGAAAATATAAATATTCAGGGTAAAAGTTGGGATCGATCCCTCTCCGAAGTTTGGGGAAAAGACGATTAGATTTTGATATCAGAACAGACAGACGTGACGAGCGACATTTTTGTGACATTATTTAATTTTGTGAAAGCAATAAAATGTGATTTGATAGCGCTTTGTCATGACAAGCCTTGTGTGGTCAACACCACCAGTATAAAATGAACTGGCTTCAGCTGCACGTGTTTGTAGACTAGAGTTCAGGTAATTTTGGCGCTGACACATTAGTATATGACAAAATTATAGGTTGTAACAGGAAAATGTTTGGTTGTAATGACGTATGACAGCGGCTTTTGTACTAATCTACGACTGGCTGAGAGACTGAATGAGACCACCACCGTTGAATTTCTCTTAATTTAATGGCATTATTATGTTTATTCTTAAGATAAAGCGTTTAATATAATACTGTATCTGGACATGCTATTACTACTGTACATATGAATTTTGCGAAGACCTTATCCCGGGTCAGAAAAGTTTCCAACGTCGTTCGAAATTCAAAAAACAACTGCCAGTTCGTTTTCGCGCCAAGCGCCATCTTGGAAACTGAGCATGCGCTACACGTTTAGAAATAAAACCTATGTGGCATACGACGGCTGCGTACAAAACTTATTTGATCGGTCGTTCAACCATGTCGATTCGTCGTCCCTGTCGCTCTCAGCGGACGTTCTCGCTCGCTCGTACCGTTAAGGTGGTATGCCTGAGTTATGGCATTCCTAAGTTACCACCTCCACTGAGAGGCTGCGGTGCCATGAGGTTTCGCTCGATATGTTAGGTTGGTTAGGCTATGTTATAGCAACACAAACTTATGTAAGCAGCTGGTGGCGTCGCTACTAGAAACGGTCAACGTACATTTTATACGAAACCAATTTAGTTTCAGATTCGTCCGTCAGCGTCTTAAGTTGGTATAAGGAGGTGTGAATGCCCCTAGATTAGACGAAAATTAATTGAACTAAGGAATGCGCATCAGATTTTTTATTTATAAAAATGTTTTTGCCGTACGTTAATAAAAAGGTAAATTGTAATGGTTTTGGATTAATGTTCGTATAAAAAGTTAAGTGTAGACGTATTAGATGCCGGTGTAATCACTTGGGAACTTGGAGCTCTTATCCCATTTATACCTATGTGTAGTTAGTTGCAAAATTTGATTCGTTAGCTACTTTAGTGACGTGGACGAAGGCACGAGAGCAGTGATCTGAAGCTATTGGGCATATCTGTAAGGCAACCAAGAGCTGGGAATAGAGAGCGTGGTGGTTTAAGTTCTAAATAAGGGAAAAAAATACAAATATTTCGTATTTCCTTAGTTTAAAACAATTTTTCACGTTTTTAATCAAATAAGTACATTCGACTTTCTAGAGTCTACATACTGTATGCTCCTTATTTGAAATTCATATTCGATTGCTGCAAGACATTCTGACGTCATAGCATTCTGAGTAGAGCTAGTACTGTTGACATTTAGATTTACAGTTGGGGCTGTGTTATCTTATCTTATAAGGGGTCCCTGGACCCTACCGGATCTTTTGTTATCCCCTCTTACACGTTTAGGTTACGTGCAGGTTGCCTTGTGACATTTTTCCTGCACAGTTGCAATAAAACTACTTGTACCTATTATTTAGAGCAAAATGTTTGTAACCAGAGTTATTTTAAAATTTAGTACCTAGTTCTTTATTCTTAAATTGTTACAGTATGTAGGAAAGAACAAATGTCTTCCCCTAACTAAACCCATATCAAATGCTCACCCTGTTTAGTCGCCATTAGGTGGCTTTCGCCAATTTCATGCATTTTTTTGATATTCTTCACAAAAAAAAAACTATTTTGTTTCAGATGGTAAGTTACGATGAAGACGAAGGTATCGTTTGCTGGTGCAATAGCAGCCTTGTTTTGAAGATTATCTCTAGTTATACATACAGATGAAGCAAGTGAATTTTTGTTCGCATTAAAAAGAAGCAAGAAGCGCAACGAAAGGAAAGCTTTCGAGTTACAATCTGTTGCGTCGACCGCTCATGTCAGTTCCATACAGTTTTTGCGTTTTCGATAACTACTTAGTTATCGAAAACGCTAACGTCAGCGTTATGTACCTTGTCTCGATCGTGATCCTATGATAATATATTACAAAAACACTCGCGAACGAGTGGTACCTAAGTGCTTCAACAGCATCAGGGGAAGCCGCGTCCACCTCCTGGGCGTCCGAAGGTGGAAAGGCGATAGCGGAGTAGGTTAGGTATGTCATTGTTGCGCAGTCTCCAAAGTGTAGTGCCATGCCATAAAGGTGGTGATAGCCAGAATACTGATATTTTAACTGTAACGGGTACTTTCCTGAGTATTGGGTATTTACGAACAAAACAAAAGGCAACCGGAGACAAATATGTAGCGTCCAATGCTACGTAGGTGTAATAGTGGCTTTTGCATATGCAAATATTGTCGGTCCATCGAGCTAAAAATACTTAGTCGGTCAAAGTTCTATCATTATTAAGAAATATTAGTATTCAGCAACGAAATTTGCGTTAATTAATTAATAGAAATATGTATCTCGAGCATTTAAACGAATTTATAGCAATTAAGTTATTTAGCTAGTTGTCACAAAAACAATATGTAAAGAATATTTAACAAATAACACTCTCCATGGGCCTTACTAATTTGTTTAAAAACCTCCTAACGAACTCTAGTAACTTTATTACAAAACTTTTTTAGTTTTTAATCGTTACAACTTGTTCTAAGAAAGATTACAAATACCGAAATGATTTTAACTGATTCCAGGTGAGTTCACCTAATTTCCGTAATAACACGAAAATAAATGGAAACGTGGTTGTATTACTTACTTATCAAAGAAGTTAAGACAAAATACAAGACGAACAAGCGCATGTGTGATCCGGTCTTAAAATTACCTAGAAAATATAAAATTTCAAATTGATTAAAATGATTAAAATCGATTCCTTTAATCCAAAGTCAAATCGAGTTGCAAGAAAACGTACAGTATAGGTTGAGTAGGTACTAGGAGAGCTGAACGCTCCTTGTATGGAGTCGACGCGAGTGACGCGATCGATTCGCGCCGTAGACCTTATTTAGTCAAACAGGCCGGCTAGCTGATGTAGTAACTGGTAGTTACGATAACAAGTCCATAATATTTTTTGCGATAGTTTATATAGTTAAATTAGGCCTTAATTCAACAGCAATAAAGTCTACACTTTATCGCACCTAATGACTGGTAATAATCAATTATGAATTGTACTTTACCGGGAAAACTACTAAGGTACCTATTACAAAGTGGAATTAATCATCCATCCGTGCGCCATCTCTAAATTGAACTTAGAACTAAATAAGCTGTGTGGCGACATCTAGTGGCGTTTTCTGAAACTACGACAGTGGTGATGAAGCGAGACACCCTGCGCTTTTGGAACTCGTTTCTAGATGTCGCTTGCATTCAACGGCGCACGAAGTATACTGCAAGTAGTACGATAAAGCTTCCCAAGGTGGCGCTGTTATAAAAAATGTGATAAACTTGTAACGAGAAACAGAGATGGCGCTGTTTAAAGTAAGACCTAAACCGTTTTCGAGGTTTTACTTAGTTTTTCGCTTAGAATACCGCATAGATTTATATATTGGATACGAGGACTATAATCAAATATTCGCTAGGCGGGCGCTAAATAACACATATAGAATGAAAATGTAAAGATCAGGTCAATGAAAATATGTGGACTAGTGGAAATTAGTTTGGTAGCAAGTGCAAATGTTATTTTTTCATTTGTAACTGTACAAAGTAAATAAAATGAACACAAACTAGCAATTTCAAGAGGGACTGTAGAGTAGAGTTGATATGTAGAAATAAGGTTAGGGTAGACTAGACAGTAGGAAAAAAAACGCGTTACAAAATCACATGTCTTGAATCTGTTTCCATAAAGAAACTACGCACAAGTAAAGTTTACTAAATAAAGGCAACGTTACCACAGAAAAGTTACTTCGCCGTAATAATATGAATTTGCCGATTACAGTACATTCAACAAAGTCGTGACCATGTAATAATGACAGGTAAGTAAGTTTTTGTTCGTGTGCACAGGCACTTACAATTTCAGCGCCCGTGACACCCTGGCCAGTTCTAATAACATACAACTGCTGTTTAGTGGCAGTGAATATTAAGCTAAAAACCAAAAACCCTATATCGTATCTTTTTGTATGGAAATTGGGGGTTGGTGCCATCTCCATGTCATAAAAAAGGTAGGACAGTGAATTGTGTACTTAGCCGCATTGAGATCATGGGATATGGTTGCATAGTCGAAAATATGTAACTATAAAATATTTTTTTACATGGGTTTCCCAACCCCCTTGATGGATTCAATTTCATTTATTAGCACTCCAAAATGCATTTCTAAAACCTGACCTAATCTTGCACCCATACCATGACAGCTAGCATCGCATCAATAAAATTAGGTATAAATTAATCTTCTTTTTATTGGTATTAGACCTTACTGAACTTACTTTTCAATAAGCGCAGTACGATTTGTATAATACCAAGCCGTGACTTTACATCTTGATATTTCTGAATGCCCTTACTCTTAGTTTTTGTTTGATTACGAGTTTTGTTCATGCTTAGTTGTAATGATTTACCTTGACCATAGTCATCATAGTCATTATTCCCATTAGAACAGACAAGTAAACAAGCATTATACTTATTATTTCCTAGTTACCACCACCTCTATGATCATGGAATAAGGCTAACGTCTTGAAAAAACTCAAGATTCTGTGTCTGGTGCGCAAGAGCATCCAAATGTCAGTGAAGTGAAGCGTGAAATTGCTCCGACGGTCGTTGCCCCGCTGTTTAACATATAAGGCACGTAGAATATTAAACTGAACATATACGCGGTAAATTAGAGCTATCTGATTATTAAGTACCTCGGCCAATTTAAAATGTAATTGGTGAATTGTAAAACTTAATTTGAATTTGATCTGAGTTTTACCAAGGCTTCATTGAATTGAGAGTAATTTAGCTTCAGACATTTAAATTATGGTTTATTTTTTAACATATTAGATTTTGATTAAATAGAAGTGGAAAAAATGGACTTTCAATAATATAGTAATCTTGCCCCTCTGTCCGTCCAGAATGCTCTTAACTTAGCAGGGTATAATTTAAGATGATCTTTTTGTATGTTTGATTAATCGATTTTTGATAAAGTGCTATCAAATGAAAAATTACCCCTTAGGCCCCCCTTGTAAAGGCAATCTATTACAAATAATACAATTGTCCGAACCTTTAATTTTTGTAAGTGGTCACCCCCTTTCGCTCTGAGCCCATTTGAGTTGAAGCGAAGCATCTGTACTGTTAACTTTGAGGGGCCATAATAATTAAATGAAACACCGCCATACGGGCTCAAATGGACCTATTAACACGCCCAGTCCCGCCAACTTCACAAGGAGCCCATTTTGTATAAAAAATCGAAAGCCCGGCACTCAATGAGCTATACGTACATTACGCTACCAACTTAGATTCACCAGCGGGAAAAAAATGAAACTAAGGCCTTGATACAACAGAGCTTTATATGAAACAATGCACGCATCAAGTAAAATAAATTCTGTACCATCCACATAAGAATCACGTTAGCTTTGATCACGTGGTAAACATGCGACCGCAGCGACATGATCGGTAGAAAAGCATTAAGTTTGTAAACCCGTTGGGATTTCGGCTGGATTCTTAATTTGAAATCTGATGTCGGCGAGACGTTTAGCGCTGTATTTAAAATCAAGATACATAATTTTTGTTGCAGTCACAAGCTGTAAAACTTCTTTGAACAACGTTTAAAAACGCAAAAATGTACGGACATTTCATTACCAAAACAATATTTATACAGTTTTTTCTTAATTGGCAATCAACAGGTTTGCAAAGGCCTAAGGCAAAGGCACTTGTGCCAGCGATATGTTCGTAATTTAAACTCCAAATATTATTTTCGGCCTGCTGCATTGAGAATTCTAATATCTTCACATAGTAAGTATAAAACTTGGTCGCTCCCCGCCGTCTGTCCTTCTGTATAGGTATACGTAGGTACGCTTAGATCTTTCAAATTACACAACGGATTTTAATGCGGTTTTCATTTATGATAGAGTGATTCATGAAAAAGGTTCATATAAAATAAATTCTGGATTAGGTATGTACGGGTGTTACAGAAAACTCACATAAACCGAAGTAGTTATAATTATAATGCTCATTTACACTAAGTAATTTTCTATCCGTGCAAGAACATAAATAAAAGGTAAGTCATCCACTTGTACCTGTATACATCATTGGTAAGATAAAAACGCATGAAAGCGGTTTTTTAGCCTTAAGCTATAAATTCATCCCTATAAAATGCCGCAATGCTTATTCAAGTGAATGGGACTCCACTCTTAAGAAAATAAAGCCTAAATGAGTTCGGACATAATGCCTAGTTGTTTTATTGGCAGAAACCTGTTCGCGGCTCCATGAGAGAGATACGAATACGCAAATGACGGCGTAATGAGAGGGATGAACGATGGGACAATGTTCAAACAAATAATTACAATGATCGCGTGTAAAAACGTGTTTACAGCCTTACAAATGTGTTTAGGCTTTGACCGTTGTATAGTTGTAGGTATTTAGTGCCAGTAACATAACATAACCCACCTGGCGTGTTCAAATGGTAGTCAATACATTTGTTTGAAACCTGGCCCACCATGGAACCGTGTCACAGTGATGTTGTAAATCAAATCGCAAGGATTGTCAGACATAATGTCTTCTTCTTTTTTAGGGTTCCGTACCCAAAGGGTAAAAACGGGACCCTATTACTAAGACTCCGCTGTCCGTCTGTCTGTCACCAGGCTGTATCTCATGAACCGTGACAGCTAGACAGTTGAGATTTTCACAGATTCCGTATTTCTGTTGCCGCTATAACAACACTAAAAACAGAATAAAATAAATATTTAACTGGGGCTCCCATACAACAAGCGTGTTTTTTTTGCCGTTTTTGCTCGATAATGGTACGGAATACTTCGTGCGCGAGTTCGACTCGCACTTGGCCGGTTTTTTAATAATGGCGGTCCATCGCGACTTTTATGACAATCGAAATTATGACAATAGCTGTTATGCAACTAGAGGGAGACCCCCGATTACTTTATGGCACCGGATCGAAGAAACAAAAAAGAGTCGAAATTAAATTGCTCTTATAAATCTTAGAACCCGTAAAGGTTCACGTTAATACACGTAGAGTTAATAATATTATAAAACAACATTTGTAACTAATAGCCACGTAATAAAATCGTCATTAAAAGGTTATAAAGATTATAAATTGAAGTATTGTGGTCACATAGGTACAATGTTCTACCGTCCATCTAATTATTTTATTAATTATTAGTAATTATGATATTTAATAGGTTTTTTAACGCTGAAAGCATATATCCTCACTACTTATACAAAAAAATACAGTATGTTGTTTTCTAACATGTAAATTTTTTACTTCTATCACTGAACGACTCGTGATGCTCATATTAACCGGCGTGTTTAAGTAGACATCCAAAGCGTACAAAACACATTTTACCGCGTGCATTCTCAATTAGGCAGCCTTATACGACGACATTGAGCTCCACAGACCTCTCACTTGTTCTCTTCACACAAATCACAGTTTCACTGTGTTTCAGTTCAGCGAATTGCCAAGGATGCTAAAAACTACTTGAAAAAGCTCGGATATCCTGATAGACAACATATGTTCGAAATTTGAAAATGCGTTTTTTTTCGAGCGCAGCATCTGCTCGGGTATTGGGTGACGCGAGAACCCACGTGAGATCAGTTGGCGAGCGAGACGCTTTGATCTTTCGGAACATGGCCTTTGTTCATTGTATTAGCCCGCCTTGCTTTGATATCGTAATCATATTGTTGACGTTATGACAGCTCTTATGCACTTGACAGTAAGAACTGTCATAACGTCAACAGTGTGATTACGATACCAAAGCAAAGTGGGCTAAGATCGAGCAAAATATAGCATAAGTAAAGAACCCTTCCGAATAGGATACACCCTAGTTTTCTAAAAGGTATGAAGAAAAGGACCCACATTTAATACCAACACTTAAATAGGTCTGTCTACGCGAAGTAAGATAGTATTATATTGTACTTTTTCGATCTGAATTTGCTATTTACAGTCAGAGTAATGCAAAAACCTGCTTTTTGCAATACTATACTCACTCACTAAAATTTATCGGCGAGAAGAAAAAACGATGAAATCGCACGAAGCAACTTACCTGAAAACAAAAAATAATTCATTATTGAAAAGAAATACACAAAATCAGAAAAAAAAACACTAAAAACTATTTTAAAACTAGTTTTTAAAATCTTACTCTTATCAACATTAAAAACACCTAAAAAATTTAAAAATAAATAAGCAAGTATCAAAACCTCTCACCTTTACACCGCGCATGTTCTGTTCACCCCCCCTCCCTCTTTTTTTACGAACAGGTTACTGCGCCTGAGTGTGGTGTGGCAGGTTGCCATGTGTGTGTGTGTGTGTGTGTATTTGGCATCCGAGAAAGGTGGTTTTTATGAATGGATATGTTCAAAGGTTCGGAGAGCCATTGAATTCTATAACTGCGGCGTAGATAATTTTTAATGTCAAATTTTAATGTAGTCGATATACCTGCTATTAACGTCAACGATGTCATAAATTTTTGATTTCGTTAAAATAAATATCAAGTTAGAGGTAGTGTTACGAATGCAGTTTTTCATCTTACTTATTTATTTTTTAGAAAAGAAAGAAATAATGTTTTATTATAGGCTAAGATCCAAGTCAATATACCTGCATGCAATATATTATGTAACTGTAATGCATTTATGATTGGCTATTTAAATCGTAGTTATTTTACCTAAATTCCAATTTTATAAAATATTGTTAACTTTGAATGTCCAACTGTTATAAAATCTCAGACCTAAGTTTTATATTTATGAACTAATAATGTAATCAATGTAATCGGAGTTCTCTTTGAATTAAATTAGTTATCAAATTAATACTTAGTAATTAATTTGTAAACTTCAAACCAACTATTCATTATGCTAGTATAGACCCCGACTAAAATGTTTGTTGGGTCATAATAAGGTACATAGACTCACCGAGTTAAAACTCGACTCGAAGATCACTGTTAAAAAACTACTCGCATTTAATTGATAAAAATACGCCTAAAATTGCAGAGCCCATCTTTCAGAGATGATATCTCTTAAAAGGCTAAACCGATTTTAATGAAGCGTCGCTAAGAATCATCCCGATTAAACTAGCTTTCATTTAAAAACCACATCCAAATCGGTCCATCCGTTTGTTAGCTACGATGGCACAGACAAACAACACACGTTAAACACCCCTCTTTTAAAGAGTACCTACCTAGGGTAGAAGTACCATTTGTAGCCACTGTACCCTTTCTGGCCCTTTTAATTTAAGTTAAGTTAATTTTATAATGCGCGAGTGGACAAAAAAGGTGTAAAGATGGCCAAAACCGGGGGTCCATATTGGCTCATATAAAATTGGTCTTTAGATTTTTTATACAAATAACGATTTGTGTCTATACTCATCATTTCTTCGAAAAATTTTGCTCATACTTCATTTCTTCGAAAAAATTTGCTCATACTTATCGCAACTCATAATGAATTTTTAAAAAAAACTGTTACTTTTTGAGGATTGTTATAAATCTAACCTAAACTAACCTAATTTTATCTATACGTAACATATTTAAGAAATTCTGAAAAGTGTACGGTTCCATGAATATTGGCGTTATAAGTTCAGATGAGTATGAGTTCCGATCATTAGTATGTTTTTTTTTATGAAGAGTATGAGGAATGATCATTATGATGTAAAATGGTGTAAGAAAATTTTTCGGAGTTCCAATAATCAGAGTTGCAATTTTATATGAACTTTGGCGCACCCCAAAACCGGTACTTCTACCCTACCTACAGTCGGCAGCAAAATCTTGTCCGAAACTTATTTTTTATCAGAAACACATTTTTAACAAATCATTGTGTTATCCGTACGAAATCGAAATGTAAAATCGCAAGTGACATTGCGCAGGTGCGACTGCGAACGTACTACGCTCCCACGGCCCGCCTACTCTCGTAGTATCACGTTACCAAATACGGGCGACCTTACTGAACAGATTCTTTACTGTGATATAATAACATTAATAACAGCGAGTTCGACGAGCTACGACACAAAAAACCCTTTTACAAAATGCATAAAGCTAACGTAAACGAATGTCGAAAACTTGCAAAACGTATGTAATTGACTTAGGCGGTTGACGCAACCGTCATTCGTCAATCCTATATATTTTAGATCGATTGGAAGAAAGAACATTTTGCGTTAAATATAAGTAATGTTAAACTTATTTATTTAGAGAAACTGTAATAGAAAAAACAGCTGTGATGTTGTTATTGATATTACGCGAAACATATATATTTTTCAAAGTATTAACACCCGTATTCACAAACAATATTTAAGGGATCCTCCACTGAGTAAACGCACTGCGTTCAATACAGCTTTGTGATTGGTCCTTTTTGACTGATCTTTTGTTTATGTGACGATTTGAACCACCCTGCGCGTTCATGAGCACTGTGAGACCTCATAGTTACGTTTGTGAATCCGGATATTAGACATTTAGGACCTTCAAAGAGAGGTCTATTTTGCGATTCGAGGTAACATACTAGCGCCTGAAAAGCTAATCTGTGGCCCTAGACAAGATAGGGTTGAAATACGAGTAAGCTGCCGGACGGTGGCGTCGATTGCTTATCTCAATTCCATACATTCTGACAGGTTTCGAATAATATTCGTCTCCTATCTCTTAATATCGCGTTTTATAAGACTCCAGTAGAACCGGATCGTTAAATTTAATATGTGTAAGAGTTTCCTAGTGTCGTTAATGATTCTGATACGTATATCTTCTTAATGATGCGATCGCGATAATAAAGACGGTGTTGGGTTCCGTATTAAGCATACATAATTTTGAATACCTGCTTATTGGCTTCAAATGAAAAAACTGGCTTCATATATTTACCAATAATGGACGATAATTCTTATTTTACAGAAGGTAAGGGTTATTCATTTGCTTTGAAACAATCGATTCATAACCGTATGATCTTTGAATTAAGAGTTACAAGTCCATTACTGGTGCCTTTAGAAAAGTGTCCAACATTGGTGCCGTTATGTTAGGCCTAGCCAAGATGCAAAAGCTGCTAAAATTTCTGTTTTATATCGACTCAAAATGTATGGAGTTGTCATAAGCGTTTGACGCGACTGTCGTCAGCTTTCGTCAATCCTATACATTTACCCGATTTTCGAAAATGTTGCGTTATGAACTTGACTAAGCCCTCAGACGATGAGTCACAGTTCAAAAACGATACTACTAAAATAATAATCCAATGTCCATTATTGGTGCCCTGTCGATTACTGGTTCCGTCACCCTACATTATCTCTATGTTTTCTGGTTTAAGTCAAAGCAAAGCGAGGACGGGTCGCTAGTAGGTATAAAAATAGATAGATGAACCAACGTTCGCGGCATCATTGACAAAAACATATAAAAAAAATCAAAATACCTCCATCTCAGATAAAACCCCAAAACTTGACGAGGTTGTTAACACTTTAATATTAAAACACGTAATTAACACAAGCCGTTTAAATACCTGAATAATAATCAAATGGCAGGCTCATATACATCCGAGCCTCATCTATTTTATGGCTCAAAGATGGCAAACGAGCTCATAGGGCCACCTGCAAAACTGTTGCTGGTAACACTACAATAACGACAAATAAGCTTTTCACTTCTCATGCTCGTAAAGTCCTCCTTTACGCTGGGTATAGGCTGCCTAAAATCGCATTTTATGCCCTAGAGCATAAAGTGCGATTGAAGAAAGTTTGTAAACGTTATGATAGTTAATATTTATTTGACAGTATTGACAGTCGAGTTAAAGACAATATGATAACATGTCAAATTGTTTCATCGAGTAGTATAACCTACCCTGGGTATATAATTTGTTGCCACTGCTAGCAATTATCATATACCTAAGTAGGTTAGCGGGAAATCCCAGGGATATTATTACCACTTGGTAAAAAATATCAAACTGAATCCGTTTGCAAATTATCAATGGACTGCATCCGTTAGATAAAAAAGTATCTGGTGTCGGGTTTGATTAATGTTGCAGATTTATTTTATTATGTGTGCATTTATTATGTGTGCATTTATTATTGTTCGAGCCGTATAGGGTTACGTTCAGAATAACAATTTGAAAAGATATCTGTACACTATAGGGTTCTCTTCCTTGGCTTGATTTGACGGTGCGATTACGATATCGAAGCAAGATGGGCTAAAGTCTAACTAAAGTACACAGCAACAAGTCTAACGAAAAGCAAACTTAAAAAAACCCAACTTATAATGTTACTTATCATCATGTATTTATTTTTTATTTCGCCTGTTTCACATTTAAATAATTTTAATATAGCCTATGAGCCTATGGTTAAGACGAATCTAAAAACGTATAATTTATTAAAATCGGTTTAGCCGTTTAGTAGTTACTAGCGGACATTGATTCGGACATATATACAAGTCAAACACATAACCCTCCTTTTGGGCTTTGCCGCAGTCGGGTAAAAATAGCCAAGGATCAGAAATATCCCTAATTTAATGAAGGCCTATTGGCTCTAGCACAAACATTTAGATCATAAGTCTCATTTTCGAATCGCCTATACTATTTGAAAAACATTTTCTGAATCCATCCGTAGCATTACAGATTCATGTTTCCATAGATTATTTTACGTTCACTTCACCTTTACTAATGCTAATGTGCTATCAAATTTTAGTACTAAATACGGACAAAGGGCGCTCATACTAATATCGCCATAGAAATTTCTTATATAACGATTCTTTACCGTTACTACTTGATAGAAGAAATGAATTCATGTTTCAGGTACAGAGGACAGTTGTAACTGTCCAGGGCCTCTATTCTAGGCGGTAAAAACAATATCGTATTTGACCTGTTATGGAATTGTTTTTAACTCGGCCGCTACTACTGTCGAGTAAATAAGAGCTATCAAAAGGTTGACAATACGATAACAGATCAAAAACGATATGGTTTTAGCGCTTAGAATACTGGCCCTATATACACAATTTAAGAAGATTTTGAAATTGGAACATCTTCACTGTGTAATTGTTTGCGTATTCATTCCACTTACTAGCGATTGTTCTTAATTTAAATACACCATGCGTGTCGCCAGTACTTAATTTCTCGTAGACTTAAGTAACCAAGGAGGCTGGCTACCAAGTTAACTGTTTCTAACAGCCAGATATGGCGAATCCAGTCCCGTTGGGGCGCATCGGGTTTTTGTCGCGACACAAACGGTAGTGCGTAAACCCTTCGACGTAATCGATATGGCGACATATATGCTCATATCATAGAGTAAAGCTGTACAAGTAGACGATAATTCTATTCTATTCTATTCTATTGACGTTAGATCTCAAGCACGCCAACAGGACGTGTGTGTGTTGATTTTATTAGTACGCACGAAAAAAAACGCTTAAGCGATTGGGATACACCTTACTATACGAGTGTAAGTACTGACGTTAAATGTTCATTAATTGATAACTAGAGTTGGAATAGTTATGATAATTCGAGAGGCATTTGAAGGAGTCAACCTGAACAACCATTTTCATAGCCGTGAAAATAATTAGGCTTTTATTTATTACTTTTTACCAATTATAATGTAATGTAATAAAGGTTAAATAAAGTTATTAAAAAAACCGTTTAAGTGCGAGTCGGGCTCGCAAACCAAGAGTTCCGCCGCCATTGGTAGGATTAGAAACTTTAGAAATACAGCAGGAATATTAATTGTAATTTTAGCTACAGACGAGGCTGCAGGTTTTACAGTTACGCAAGTACAGTCATATGTGTAAAGAAAAGGTTTAATTTCTTTGTAACTACAGACAGACTAACCAAGACGTCGACCATCTGAATAGCACTTAAACCAACCGTTGAGGAAATTCCTGGGCAACGCTTCCGTCAAGTCGTGGACATGATGGACATAGTTGCCATGACAAACAAAGACAGGGACACGTGGGAAAACGGCCAAGGGCCTAGGAGTTAGACATGACAGGCTTTCAGTTACACAGGACAAGCTTAAATATATTAGGATGTCATTGTCTATCTTGGATCTGCGGTCTGGTCAAGATGCATAGATAATGTTTAGTTAGCGATATTCTAAAATCGATATAGGTATACGGTTGACGTAAGCTGAAGACAGATCAGAGGAGCTATTGTCTAACGCACTCGAAAATGGCAACCGGCTTCAAAGTCGAGCAATTGTTTTCATTTTGTATACAGACAAGCATTCCATTTTAAAAATGCAAACGATCGTGATTGCGAGTGCGTTAGACAATAAGCCCTCGGGTCAACAACTAATTTACTTATCATTTCCATAGATTTCGAGTCAATACAAAACAGAAGCTTACATAGGTATGGGTAAATCATTCTAGAATCAATTAAAAATAAATTTTGTAAAAGAGTTCGGTTTATAAAGCCACTTAGCCAGCCAGTAGAGATGCTTTAACTAACCCATAAGAATGAAAATGTTATCACTGTCAGCCGTCTTGTATCTGCTTTTCGACGAAGTAAAACAAACATCATTGCATTAGTAATGTATCGGCGTTCGAAATTCGAACATGTGTAATGTGTGCGTAATCATGTCAACACGTTGCTTGTATCAGTGTGTGTCAGGACGCGCTTCGATTTTCAAAACATGAGACATTGTTAAACATCAGCATCGGGTGACAATGTTGTAATGGACAAGCAGCAGTCTTTTTGCGTTTATAGATAAGTAAGAATATCATTTTGAAATTTGTATCATCGTTCCTATTTTTATATGAGCAGTTTTATGTTTAGCATAGCTTCTTAGGGGTATCCAGCCAAACACATTATCTGTTGGTTGGAGACAAGAAACAACTAGAATTCGCCATTTTAAAAAGTGTTGTTTGTAGAGTTTAACAATAAATAAAACCCATTCAAAGTGTAGGCACCAACGCCGCAGGTTAATTTATCAATACTACATTTACTTACCTTACGCTCCCATCCCGCCATCTCAGCCTTTTCAAAACTAGCAAAAAATGTCGCATCGACCCGTCTTGGTCGCACGCGTGCGAACCTACCGCTAGGAATCTGTCCTCTCTCTCCACACCGTTACAAAAGATGGAATGTGTACAAAAACAGCCTGTCTGTTGAACGCTTCCCTTTTGAAAATGGAACATTAGATGCGCGTTCATAAATTTATGAACGTTTTTTCCTTCATTCAAATTTGGAATCAATCTACGCTTCGGGGAGTGGATTATTTTCAAAAATTAATAAGTACTAAATCAAGCAGGTGATTAAATAACCAATGTTGTAGAGTTGCAACGTTTTTAAATGTCAATATTCAAAGTTTTGTTTTTTAAACACTATGCTTCACTCAACTGGCGCCGTGCCGAGTGAACGAATGGTTCAGTAGAACGTATCAATGGCCTTATACGACAATGGCAGTTTCTAAGAACACGAAACAACAACACTGGAGTTGTTGACAGACGGGTAGAGTTGGTTAATTAACTGATTGGTTGCAATTAGTGTTTTGTATTACTGAACACAATTCTAAACCGAACGTTCATTGTTAGTTACTACATTAGATAAAAGTTGTCACCTGTTATGCCACTTGTACGAGTAACAAATTGCACACTTGTGTTCCATTTCTAAGAAGGTAATGGAGATGTCAGGAGTTCAGGCAGGCCACTCTTCGGAATACGTGGGCGATACAGCTCGGCCGACAGTAATACGGCAAACGAGCGACAACGACAAGCTTCCTATCCTAATATCCTTAGACGTAAGGCAGGGTGACAGGGTGTAATGGTGATACAAGGATTGACCATAATATTTACTACCACCCGAAACCGTCTATTTAAATGCGGGGTGGTAAATGGTGGCGGGTATTTATGACAACACAGATTGTAGACTTTGCGACGAAGAGGTGGAAACAATGAAACATTTATTGTGTGAATGTGACGCCCTCGCCGCAGTAAGAATGAAAATCCTCGGTTGTGGCTACCCAGAACCAAACGATTTCAAGGCACTGCCATTGCACTCCACTATCCGCTTTTTGGAAGGGGTGGAGGCTGCACTGGATTAAGCGCTTAAAGCTGGGTAATTAAACAAAAGATCCCATAGGATCAAAGTGTATCCGTAAAGACCCCACAAATAAGACAAGATAAGAATGGTGGCGGGGACGAGGTGTAGGGGGCGGGGAAGGGAAGCTGTGCACTTACTAGCTGTCGCCTCGCCTCCCCCAACGCCTCTCATCCCGCGGGACGGTCGCATACGATCTAGTTTGACTACACGTGCTCCTGTAGCTTCAATTGTAAGAGCGTTAAAATGTTCTGGGTGGTGGCGACTCTAGGGCAGTTCTAGCTATATTACTACAACGATAGCCTAGATTCTAAACCAGCCATTTTGGTCCCCTATTGCATGACCCCTCCCCTATTTTGGAGCTGCTACAGGTTCTGGGTTCGAATGGTTTTTCGTAGACATTCTATTTGTAACTGAATCAATTAGCAATTTTTCATCGGTATGTGGGTATAATATGTTTGATGATATTTGCGACAGGAAACGCTGGTGTTATGTTACTTTAAAGTGCTGATTGGATTGTCAACTTGGCCAAGAATTCATTGTTGGATTTTATTGTCTCACTTATAGAGTCGGAATTGTCGCCTAATCAGTTAGTATTTCATTCGCTCGTAGTGGCATTGATAATTAATGGCAAATTTAAAATTTTGAACACACAACGTTATGTGTAACGTGTACAGTGTCAAATTTTCAGGACTAAAAAAAGTTCATTTTGTTCTTGGCATTTTTACCGTACAACATGAAGTTCGGTTCGATCGGACATGTCAGCGATTATAACTATTTATTGCCAAATTAATTTGATATCCCAATGTGTAAACTTTTTAAAGCTGTGTATCTGTCTGTGGCACTGTAGCTCCCAAACAGTTGGACCGATTTGGATGCGTTTTTCTAAAGAAAGATAGTTTAATAGAAAAGGTTCTCAGCTAAGTTTTATAACAATCGATAAGACCGTTTAGAAGATATCAGCTCAGAAAGAAGGGATCGCCATTACAATCGAGTTCGTAAATATGTATACACTTTAGTACCTTGTCTATTTAATGTCATGTTTAAACTGCCAAATATGAATTGTCACAACGATGAAAGTGACAAAGTACTAAAGTGTATACTATACATATTTATGAACACTACTGTACACCGGAGGTGTTTTATCTATTGAATAGTTATTTTATTAAATAACGATACGAACAGCACCAGCTTTACGCGTATACAGCATTGCGAGTGGTCAAACTGGTCCGTTGAATTATGGTTTCTATTAAGGCAGTTTACCACTAGACTGCGTCGCCAGCCGCCAGGTGTCAGCACCGCGACAATCGCGAGAGGTCACACTTTCACTCCTGCGCAACTACTGTTACCGAATTCGACGCTAATTGACAATAGGAAGGTAATGGCTGAGCCACGATAAGTAATACATTGCTAACAGTGTTTTCCATAATTCGACGGGACGGACGGACTGACTGGCTAAATATCAGCATTTTGCTGAGCCAGTGTCCGTTTCATTACCACGGACACATTCCGTGCTATGCAATTGCCTTTTTTTGTATATTTGTGTGTCTTAGACCCGCCATACACGGACTGCTTTAAGCAGTCGGGAACCGACTGCACTTCGTTGCTATTGGTCGATTTGCAGTTTCAATGCTCTAGACCAATAGCAACGCTTAAAGCAGTCCGTGTATGGCGGGTCTTATGGTTAATGAATAAATGTCTTTCGAGTCTTCTTTTTAACCGTGCCAAGGAATGATGGTAGTAGGTATGGGTATACATATGTAACGCAGATTTTTGTGAAAGAAGCCGCCATTTTTCTTAGCAAGGGAGTTCTAAGGTTTTAGGGCGCAGCTCCACTGAGGCGGAGACGAGCGGAGCGGAGCTGTGCCAATATTAACCAATATAAGGCGCATGTGGTCACGTCGAGCGGCCCTTCCACACGTTAGTTTAGATTCTATTGGTTAATATTAGCACAGCTCCGCTCCACTCCGCTTATCTCCGCCTCAGTGGAGCCGCAGCCTAAATTGCAGTATCCAAAACCGCCCCCATCCTACTTATAACAAAAGTCACATTCCAACATATTGGGCACCAGTGACGAACTTGGTGCGTCCAAATTATCTACTTTGTAGGTTAGGTTTGAATGTATTAAGCGTAACGTAGGTCAACGTAGGTAGGCAAACGTCAATCGAATCAACGGGACTCGTGGGAGAGTGCGCACAATCGAAATGAAAATCGGTGAAAAACATGTGAACTGAGACACACTAAGACTAGGGAAGATAGCGGAACGCAACTGTTTCGATAGAAACGTTAAATAACAGTCTACAGGGGCTCCATTCTACGCTGTAAAACCTTATGGCTTTTGACATGATAGCGCATTGACAACGTTATGATGATTCTTAAGCTGGGCATTGACGGACGTGCCGTTTGTCTCGGCGACAGATGGACAGTATACAACTGGATGGGCGTAATATGTTGACCACATTCACGGGTGCGCCACGCCACGCCTTAACGGTGCGATATCACGGAGCAGACTGAGTAGAAAATGGCAGCCAGAGAATGAATTCACAACGACGCCTGTAGCTTGGCGCGGTGGCGTGGCGTGTTCCAACGTTGATCTTCGACATTCACGATGGTTCCATTCGAATTGCGCGTTTGCGCGTTGCGCTGGCTTTGCGTCCATTTGGAAATCCAACGGACCGCGCCAAGTGCTTTTGAACTCTACAGTTTTGACATTCACGGATCGCTTTTGGCGCGGCGCTGCTCTATTCGGCTTTTTGGAGCGGTCCTGAATGCCCAGCTTTGTACTATGTAGAGTCGAGTGCCTCATCATCATCATTTTGACCTCTTCGGTTGCGTAGCTACTACTACTGCTGACTGTACTACCTACCCCATGATAATTTGGTAAGTATGAGTAAGCTGTATTCCTTTTGTAGAAATCCTTACTATAAACCAGAATCCTCAGATATCTAAAGCTAAAAGCAAATATTATCGTGAGTGTGAAAATAATAAAAAAAGCTGCAAATAACTTTCAAAAATGCTACGCATTTTAAATTTAAATTGTGCGCGGACGCTAACCTACGTCAAAGAAAGTCTATGGAATATATACATAAAAGATCATTTCACGATGCAGTACATGAAAACAGGATTTGTTGAATAATTATTCGGTCAACTTGTTGGCAGACAGCCATCTTATTTTCCTTTATCTTTACATAGTGGTTAAGTTTCATAGTATAATACAAAGTCGCTTTCCGCGTCGTCTGGTATATCCGTTAACTCCTAAACAACGCAACTGATTTTGATGCGGTTTTCACCATTACTTAAATCATTTTTCACGGAAGGTGTTTATGTATAAACTAGAGGACGCCCGCGAGTTCGTACGCGTAGAATTAGTTTCCCGTTACTCCCCCCATTTCTTCCCTTTGGGGGTCGATTTTCGGAAAATCCTTTCTTAGTGCTCACTTAGCTACATCATGAAAGGAACCCCTGTACCAAATTTCAAGTTTCTAGGTACTGTAGTTTCGGCTGTGCGTTGATATATAAGTCAGTCAGTTTTGCCTATTATATATAAAGATTATGGTTTATGTAGGTACGGGTATTACAGAAAATTCACATACACTGAAGCGAAGTGAGAGCAGCAGCAGCATTTAGGTATATATTTTTTGGTTGACATAAAATTATAGCAATAGGTACCGCTTCAAAGTTACTAACAAGTCTTGAAGAAGCAAGCTTTAAAATGTTACCCTACTTGTTCTGAAATCAGGTAAAATAGATGACCATTGTAACAATAAATAAATAAATAAAATGTATAATATTCGTAACTAATGACAAACCTTAGTAATAAATAGATCGGTTGAATCTTATTTCATTATCCACTTGCGTAAATATGGCGTTATCTATGAAAAGGGACCTTATTGTCGATGGCACTTCCACCATTATTAACAATGCTCCGATATAAATACAACTTCGCGCGACGCAGTGCGGCGTAAGCGCCATCGATAATAAGGTCCCTTTTCATAGATAACGCCACAAATAAGGTTTTCTAAAGTGCCTCTTACTACGCTGCTCAATACAAATTCCACAGCAGTTGCAAAAAGCAGTTTATGTTGACAGAATTTGCAACTCTAGTAGCATAAAACACGTGTGGGTAAAAAAAAAGTTCATCTTCAGAAAACCGTTACTTTCTTTATAGATTAGCTTATTATTCAAAATTTAAAACTAAATAGATTGTTCCTATACTAAACTCCCTTTAAACGTCCTTTAATCCTTAAACAGTAACAAAACAATCCATTCCAATGCCATAAAAGGCATGCCCTTAGTATCGTATTCTAACTCCGCTCGATACAAGCGATCGTGAACGTGGATGGAATTCCTTACCCAATACAGAAAATATTTACCAAAAATACAACTAAACAATACTCTATTGCTTAAACAATAACGTTCAATATACTACAATCATACGGCCTATCTTATTGTAACAAATTAATTTCAACCAATGAGCGCAAAGGACATTGAAATGTTAACCAATAGGAGAGAAGCAGATTGCAGTTTTCGCCAATAGTTTCAAGTTAATTTTATGGCTACGTTATCTGGAATTACGTAGACTGCCAGTGTGTTGGTATTTGCATAGAGAACGCGGCCAGCATATTGTATGAGCCTGAGAAACGTTCCAATCTGACAGCATTCCCTTGTGCATATTTACAACTATGGAAATTTTATATTCAGCTCTATGTTACCGATTTCCATATAAAGCGGACTTAAAATGACACTGTACAGTGTTAAATCTTCACAGGTACAAATGTTTAGCAGTGCCTGTACATACGTGTGCGTGTGCAACTGTCATTAAACTTCGGACAAACATCTTTGAATCATTGTATTATTGTGTTGACTTTACCACTTCTACCTAGGTATATAGACCCAAAAGAACTTACAGTGATTTTTATCCACGACGGCGTGCCATGCCGACGAGTTACCTTTTTACGCTCGTCAATAAACGAGAATTTGGCAGTGGGGCGGGACTGAAAACACTACCATTTAATTATTGCCACAAATCATAAATAATTTTTTGTGTTACTTACTACAAAAAAAACGAAACAGGTATGTGCCTTTTTTTGAACCATTGAATAATTACTACAAATATTCCAAATTTCAACCCGATAACTTAAAGCCGTTTTGGAGATGTAACAAGCGAGCTAGGATCTTTTTCGTTTGCCTAAACATGTGTTCTGAAGAAATTAATTATTATTTCGTCTACCCTTTTATGGATTTTAATTAAATTTACACGTGTTCTGTGAAAGAGACGGATGCTTTTATTGAATGTTTTGAGTGTCCAATTATAGTGGACCTTTCACAATATCAACCGGTCGGCGTCCGGTGCGGATGTTAGACCGCTGAGAAAGTAGCCCAGTGTACAGGCCCCCTTATCCGCGCTGTGGCGACAGATTGCAGTAAGTATAGTAATTATAAATAGTACTTACTGCCGCACTTAGAGACGTCAATTAAATTTAATGCTTGTTTAGTGACGTGTCGTCTTATTGTATTGATATAGCAAAGAAAGTGACAGCAGCAACTTTAATCAAGCATTAAGTTAAATTGACGTCTCTGAGTGCTGCAGTTAGGCACTTACATTAAGGAGGCACTTATTCCATACAAGTACCGTTTTGTTTGTAGAATGAATTAGAAAAAAGTTTGGTCATTTCCTGGCATTCGATAGGTAAATTCAACCCGCCATTTTGTGGGATATATACTTACCTAGTCCCCCGTTATTCTAAATTATCATGTTTAATGTGACCGGCGCCATAGCCTGTCTAAAGTCTCTTCGCCAAGCGTCATCTAAACAGGGCCCTGCCAAGACGCACTACGCTAAAGTAACGTTTCTATTCGTTTCGTTTTTAAACCAATCGCGTCACTGGTATATGATGTGATACGAAAAGTCACGTGATCTACCAGTGACGTGATTGGTTAAAAAAGAAACGAATAGAAACGCTAGTTAGCGTAATGCATTTTGGCAAGGGCCTCAGATAGCTAGCTTAACGCTTCTTGCTAATGGGTTCCACAGATATCTGCCCGCTGATGTTGGCCTGGCATCTTTTCGGAACCCCATCTGTTTATCATAAGAGGATTGTAAAGTTAAAAATGTCCAGGCAAAATGCTAATATAACGTTTCTATTCCCCTAAACCTAGTCCGATTTGTACGATTTTTAAATATGTTGTAGATATTATGAAAAACTAGGTCTGTACGTATTCAAAAAATAAAAAATGGAAACCTACAAACCTAGGTAGTTTTTCGTAACAACTACAACATAATTCAAAAATCTTGGAAAACGGGTTCGATTTATGGAGGAGAAACTATATCGCGCGGAGATAAAGTATGGAATTTTTTTAAAATTTGATAGCTACGCGATTTAAGCGTCGGTTTACTTCCTCTTAAGGTTTTATATATTTCTATTTTGGTCTATCAGGCGGAATAACAGATAAACTGTTAGTTAGTGCTTCAACTTAAACATGCAACCGATATTCTTCAGACTAAATAAATTGAGTAATAATCTAAAACGTTTCCATATGTAACTTGAAACAGATCACTAGCAAATGCTGACAAATAACTATCATAATTGAATAATGCAATTTTCATATTAGTTGCAAATAAAACCAACACGAGCGGGCTAAATATGTCATTTAGCCTAACAGCAAAGGCGCATGACCTTGTTTTATTCTGCCTTACTAGTTATTTCTAGTAGGTATGAATATTCAGACCGTATTGTAAGCTATTAAAACTGGCCAGGATTCAGTCAGCGTAAGGAATGCAGCTAAATCTTTGAAGAATTCGAAATTTGACAACTGTTAATAATACAGCCACTAAACAAACCCCTTAGTGTGAGGTGCCAAAATAAAGCACCTTTTAAATGCGACGTGATAAGCAAAGATAATAAAATAACAAATATAACCGAATGTCTGGTTATTGTCTTTAGATAGAGGGTTTAACCATTTGACGAGACATTAATGAATGATTCATCAAAAACAAATGAAAATCGTGCTGGATAAAGTCGCCGTCAATAGAATTTGCGAACTATGTAAACAAATTAGTACTGTTTGACACATAACCTCAAATATTCACCAAGCGTGTTTTTACTAAAAAATAACGTATAATGAATAGTTATTTCATCTTAAACTTAATATGAAAATAATGATCTAGCGTGTAAATCATTGCAAAGAACTCACTTGATCCTTAAAAGTACGTGATTATCGAGTAATCATGGTGAATTGGTTCGTTTGGTTTTGTTGACATCTTTTGCTAGTTCTATTGTAGGCGACTTTACATCATTGGTAAAAGGGCGCATCTAACTTAAAAGTCATGGTAGATCAAAGTTGTAAAGATTGGCTCAGTACTCGTGCGGGTCCAGAAAAAACAGTAAATAAAATTGCACATCCAATGCAAGTTTCATGAGAGTAGTCATTTTACTCGCTACAGTGGGCGGTAAACAATACGTACTCCTTTTTTGTACGCAGTTGCGTAACAAGAACCCTCTGTCTGTTATCACTTATCATCATACAATAATGGTTTGTAAGATGCGAACAACGTACGATGTTGTCTACCCTTATTATCATTATGATATTTATCCTACTCGAGTAGCGTTGGTGGCCTAGTGGCTTGAGGGGTCGACTCGCCATCGTAAGGTATCGAGTTCAAAGCCCCGCGGTCACCATGTACAGTTACCAGCGATAATATAGTATCCAACATTGGGCGCAAAAATATCTGACACGCTCTTATAGCTCTAGTAATAAAGACGTGTCAGATATTGCTGGTGACTGTACAGTAGACAACAAACACGTTTGTACCTTATATTGGAATAAAGTCCAAAAGTGGATATATTATATTTATTTCTGGACTAGATGATCTTAGAGTGGAGTCACATCTCGCCGCACTGATTCGCATTTTGTCTGTATAAAATAGTGACTTTGTATCAATATGCCTAAGGTAAAAGCACCATTATGGACAATGCTCCAGTGATGAACATTTACATTTTTCTAATAAAAGCATTGCAATACCGAACATTTCATTCTAATAGTGGTAATCCCGAATAATTTAAATATAATCTAATTGTTACGCTAAAAGCATGTCAATCTCTGAAGCTTATATTTATGGGATTGTTCATAACTGGAGTACTGTCCATAATAGGAGCTTTTACCTTACGCATCAAATCTCCTTTTGCATGAGCACGCATCTTCATACAAAACAGCCATTTTCAACAGACAAAACGCGAACCGGTGCTGCTAGGTGTGACTCCACCCTTAAGGGAAAGAAAAACAAAATGAGGAAACCTGCACATTCGAAAAGCTGCGTGTAAGAAGTTAATTTTCACAATATATCCTTAAGGGCCGATTCGACCAAACTGCAATAAGATTTAATCCGAGATTACTCCATACAAATTCGGCGTTTAATCTAGGTATAAGAACTTATTATAGTTTGGTCGAATCCGCCCTATAAGTCAGTTAGTACCTGTAAGATAAGATAAGATAATTATTATTATTTTATGGTTGGTGACTGTCTTTCTCTCAAATGTTTTCAATGCAAGTAATGGCACAGATTATATACAAGTTACAAGTTACAAGGTAATTGTAACCAGACAGACTGGGTGGCAGCACGTAAGATACCGTGCGCTTGCTCAGATTCCCCGGCTTACAGTACATTGGCCTGTCTATAGGCCCGTTGAATGAGTGCAGATGCACTTAAAGACCGAGATTGAATGAATGAATGGCGAGGAAGTTGGAACTTCCTTCCTGGGGCGTATAACTTTTGAACTATACCAAAGAGTGAAAAGGATATATTTGATTTTAAATAGCAATACTCTTTCCGGTCGCTTTCTACTAGCTGGGGGGTTATTATGACATAGCTATGCAATTCTGTTTACGCTGAGAGAAAAGGATAGAGCTATATAACTGCTATAGCTATATAATATAGGTCGTGTAAAGAGGTGGCAACGCCTGCCAAGTTCCAGGGTTAGAGTTATCTATATATATAAAAGGCAAACCTGACTGACTTATATATCAACGCACAGCCGAAACTACTGTACCTAGAAACTTGAAATTTGGTATAGGGGTTCCTTTTATGATGTAAGTGAGCACTAAGAAAGGATTTTCCGAAAAACGACCCCCAACGGGAAGAAATGGGGGGAGTAGCGGGAAACTAATTCTACACGTACGAAGTCGCGGGCGTCTTCTAGAGTATGTATATATGTAAACTCTTCATTGCTCATAAACAATTAAAACACATGGTTGCATCAATATGAGTATACATAATGTACATAGGCGAACTTATCCCTAATGGGATCTCTTCCAGTTGACCTTGGATTAGAATAAGGAAAGACAATACAAGACCATAGACAAATTAACAAAATAACAGAAAAAATATAAATAGCAGACATCTTTTTCACTGAGTTAGTTACACTTTCGCTAGGCTTCTAAATATTCCATTTTGTTTTAGTCCGTCTTGCTTCTTAATCACAACATGTAAATATTACTTACTATAAAGGTTACAAATAAATAAATAAATAAACAAACTTTCGCATTTATAGTACCATTACCAAAAGGCAGAAAGTACCGCATAAGTTTTTGCACACTATTTTCAACTCAGTTGACCATGTGTTAAGGAGTATAATAAATAAGGAGTATAATAAATATCAACCAGTAAGTGTTTCGGTTATTCCAAGTAACACCCGTTCCCATGACAGTTGTTCTCAAAAACCGGGTCCCAAATTCGGTGACGATTGCTTTTGGGTATCGCCACCAAATCCAGTGAAACAATTTCGATAAAAACATGATAATTAGTTCATAATCGAATGTTATAAATGCGTTAACATGTCTTACAAAAAGAATAGTACATTGTTGCAGAGGATAGAAAGTACGCGATTTTTGGACGAGTAATATAGAGGGCCGAAACGTAGTTGAGGCCCTCTAGTGTACAAGTTCATAAATTGCACTTTCTACCGAGGCAGACATAGTGCTTTTCACAACTAATGAGAGGAAATAAAATAAAAATTCATATTCAAAACTCAATAGCGTTAGTCAATTGTCGTCGGTTTTTCAAAGGTAGTATAGAAGCTGTATCACCGCCAATTTTACCATAGATAACTTTTTTTTAAATCTGGGCCCCTGTTCTCGTGGCACTCGAGATTAATAAACTAACATTCGAGATGAAGATGTCAACTCCATATAAAATTGTATTTGTTTCGCCATATCTCCCATGTAATTTCATCTCTAGTGGTTCGAGATTAGGGGCCAAGTATGAATTACATTTAAAAAAAAAGCAGTGACTGTTTTTAGTCTGTGTATCTTTTAACAAAAATACACCTAATATTTTACGACACAAAATGGTGTGTTCTGATTGGTCGATTTCAATTTTTAATTTTAAGGAGCTGACACGAAAATTTATTGATTGATTTTCATTGGTTCTTAAAGTTGGACAACTATGTTCTCGACCAATCAGCACACACGCCGAGAAAAACATTCTTGGTGTGTCCTTATAAGTGACGTTTTGTGACCCCAAATAAGACCATCTATGGCCATATTTCCGAGCAGTGTTGTGAAAAGATTTTTAATTAACATTTCGTCTCTACTATATTTGTTATTTTCATATTCCTATTTATTGCAACAAAATTAAAAAAATATATGACAAAAGGTGAACTAAATACCTACCTAGTGGCTCTACTAGGTAGTAGTTCTTTACTATTCACTACTATTACTATCTATTAATGTCATAAGTTTATTTCGATACCTGCAGTACACAATGCGGTTATCGAACGACGCTAGAACCAATCTAAGCACCTTGTTTGTCAGTAGAAATCGGGACATCCATTCAGCGTCTTCAAAGGTGTTCCTTTTTAGAGGTTTCATTGTTAAAATCTTGTGTATAGATCGCTCGGATATACAACATAAATACTTACATCTATACAAGCCATAAGCAAATTCTTCCTATTAGGCTTTGATAGTTGGTAAACTTATACATCTTATAGATACCGTAAACTTTTTAAATACGACTTGTTGGTGCCTGCCAATTTTTTCAATAACGCAAAAACAGTTTTACGGATTGAGGTGAACCTTGCAATACAGATAGTTTATGTTCCAGTTTAAATCAAAGAATCGTTTTTATCTCGGAAAATTCGTCAGTTCCCGTGGGAATATCGTTGTACGAGACACATACTAAAAATATCCCTGAATGAAATATGAAAGCATCACTCCTTAAAGCGCAAGTGACAAAAACGCATCTGAAAATGGCGGCGCAAGATGGCCGCCGACGCGTTTTCCCACGGCGCCTGCGCGCTGGGAGCAATTGCGTCGCACATGTGCGTGCGCGGGAAACAACGCGCTTTTTAGGGTTCCGCTGTATTTTTTTAGTTATAAAAAAAAACGACATTACTTAAAAGAGTTTTTCTCAATAATTTTACAAGAACTTCCGACTTCAAAAAAGGAAGAGGATCTCAATAAGGTAAGAACTATTAGGTCATTTAATAAGCAGCAGTGTTCGCATTGTAGTGTTCCGGTAGGGATAAGACAACCGGTGAAATTACTAGCATAGAGACATTCCATCTTACTCTTCAGGGTGGCAACGCATTTGGAGTCTTAGGATTGCAATTTTGAGATTATAGTCCTAAGATTGCGATTGATTGATTGAGTTTCGGATTCAACTTACTTCAGGGCCTCTATTCCCATGCTCGTTTGACATCTTTTTGCTCCATTAAAAATCGACAATATCCAAGAACCACGGAGCCCTTTGTGTAATTTTTTATCAACGCAACTCATCATAATTAAATTCGGAGTCAAGTACAAATAAACTATGTTATTAGAACATACATGTGTTGCGTATAAACAAACAAACAAAACATATGTTTTGTTTTTCAGTTTGCCACAGTTAACACCTCTCTTGAACCTTAAGTTGGCGACGTTAGGTTCACAATAGGTAGTGTGGAAACGTTACAGATGTAGCTTCAAAAAACATAATGGATAAAATTGCCCCATGAAATATTATTAAATTAATTTCTTACGATGCAACCGCAATAGCGGTTGTATAATTTTTAGTTTTTTTAGTTTTGCGGATTACTTGCTTCGAGACTTTAATTTTAGAGGGTCACCATGAACTACTGTAAAGATCCTATTGCACCCTTCCGAGTTCTTCATCAGACCGGAAGTCTTCTTGTCTAACGCACTCGCAATCACGATCGTTTTCATTTTGAAAATCGAAGGCTTGTCTGCATACAAAATGAAAACAATTGCTCCACTTTGAAGGCGGTTGCCATTGCGAGTGCGTTAGACAATAGCCCCTCAGGGCTTCTATTCTAGGCGGTATACTATACACCATATTGACTTTGACCTGGGGGTTATTGTGACAATGCAGTTTATTTTATGGCGAGAGTAAAGGACCGAGCTTTAGCAGTTATATATCTCTGTTCCTTTCTCTCAGCGTAAACTGTACTGCATAGCGATATCATAATAACCCCCCAGGGGCCCGTTTTATAAAACTACAAATTACAATTTACAGGTATTAAGTTTCCATTTGACACAACCTCGACCAACGACAACTAGCCATTTGAGCAGTGTTGCCAGTTTAGACCTGTAAAATTGTTACTTGTAGCTTTATAAAAAGTCTCCCTGTTATCGTATCTTTACAATAAATTTTTTTTACTTGACAGTAATGGTTGGAGAGTTAAAAACAAGGCAAACAGCAGCGATGCGTTTAAGGTCCCAGATAGACGTGCGAGTAAGTGCGCCGTATTTATGGCTCGGCGACCTTACTCGCCCGTGTGTCACCCTAAGTACGCGAACTTCTAAAGGTAAACACGGACGAAAAAGGTCGTCGAGCTTTAAGTACGCGTACTTACTGGCCCGTCTATCTGGGACTTTAGTTTACGTAGTGGGTAGTTACCATTTTAGCTGTCTGTGGCGCACCTTACTTATTTTTATTCAGCTTACCTGCAAAAAATAAAAGCAAGTTATTAAACTTTTGTTTATTTCTATAGAGAATCAAATCAATTTTCTGGTTTTGTTGGCATAGGTACTAAGTTAGTTAAATAAGTCGGTGCCGTTAAATATTGTACTTTAAACGGAGTTTTGGATATGGATATGATGGACAATGAGAAAAAAATCTTCCTGTCTTGTACTAAAGCTTCCTTTGTAGAGTTATCATGAAACTTGGCTTCTCTATTTCTTCGTATTAATTCCGTGTTTCGTGCACCAAAAGTACCATTTGCATATTCTATAGGCTTCATACTTTCGATTAGTATGTAATTTGTCTATTGAACAAGCAATTGCAATTTTAAAAAACGTTCGTTTTTTTATTATACAAGTTCTGGACTGAAAATTTTCAGCCTACCTATTCGCCATATATTACTTAACATATTAAATTTGATATAAAATACTTTTTATCTAATAAACAGCCCGGTGAAGGTCGTCTCCTATTCGGATCCTCTCCTACTAACAGATGTCGTATGTTGCAATCTTGACCCTAATGCTTGAAAGCCGAGACTTGATCAAATCACACAATCAAGCGTTTTTCTGCTATTTACTCTTAACTAGGATTAGCGTTGAGATACTAGAGCCTATTTAATGACGATTAGGTAACCTAGTTGGTAGTGTCCTTGCCTAGGAAGCTAGGCTTTGATCCAAGTATATAATATTTATGTGATGACTGATGAGCACTATAGTTCCTGCTTCTCGGATGTTATCTTAGTAGTTATATCCAGGGACCGATTTTTTTAAACACCAGTTATAAAAAAAAAGATTCTTTATTTAGGTAGTAACCCATCAACCAACCAACACAACAGTGGTTTAGAACAAAAGTGGCATACACACGACATGGTGTTTATGTGAGAAGCTCTGTAATGGTGGAATTTCACTTGGCGCTTCCTGTACGAGATGTGTGTATGCTGCCTGTTTGAGAAATGTTTTATGTTGGTGTAAATGAACAACAAAACCAAATAGACATAAATGTATCTCAATCAATAGAAAATGTCAAATATTTTTTTGCACAGAATTTTTATGAATAAAGTCACTGCATTTTTAATTAAACGTATTTGGCTCCTTTGATACGAGTAAAACAAAACAAAAATGACGCGGTAATGTCTGATTGCCAAGTAGACAAATCATGCCAATGTTTCGACATGGTTTTGACAAGTATGCCGGCTACGCGTAGCGATTATGTATAAAAAATTACAAATACGCGAAGTCGCTACGCGAAGTCGCAACGCGAAGTAAAGTGCTACCATAAGATGTGTGCTCGTCACCTATTTTTCTATGCTCACACGCACCTATACAGATGTTAACCCGAAGCGATTTAACTAAGGAAAGGATACTGATGCGTAATGAATGAGCCTCTAAGCATGATTTGTTATTTTATTACAGAAGAATTGAACATTCGTTGTTCTCAGGTTTAAGTCTCATGTTCATAGTTGTGTTATAATCAGCCACCCATATGTTTGACATTTTTTCAAAAAACATTATCCCTTGCCTTGTTTTGGCGTATTTGGAAATCTTCTCTGTATTTATTAACGTCCACATATAATGAAGTAAATTTTTGTAACGTCGGTTTCACATTTTTCTTTTAATTTTTATTACAAATCTAATTAGTTAACCTTTGTGTTTTAACGTGAATACTTATCTATGCTAAAATCCGTTTATCGGGTTAATTTTACACCCAAATTAGGAAGTCAGCCGTTAAAAATAATAATAAGGAACTTTATAACTCCGGAATCCCATTTAAAAATCTTACTACAAAATGATTACGTGAGCTAAGAATAAGATCTACTCGTTCCTCGCCCGGCGTACAGATGTTCATAGTCAACTGACTCGATGTAGTGTCAGTGTCACTGTTGATGTTAATGGACATATTGCCGTTATCCACTTCCCGCCAGACCAGTTCGGTCACACGCGAAAGAACTGTCCTTAGAAATGTGGTTTGGTTCATTCATAAACCAACATAAAGGAGCTTTCATTTAGTAATATTTTTTATATACTTAAGGAAACTACTACCAACAATTAACTGTATCATTAACTCTGATTTATATACCTACATAGCATTTAATTTGTAATTTTGCTGTGCCTTAGCAGGGTTCATGTTTTGAGCTGTATTTTATTTTTAACACCACATTGTAAACAACATGAAACGCAACAAAATGATTGACTGATTGCTTAATTTTCCTAGAATTGCATTAGGGACGTTTTCGCACACTAGTTAGCAATCGCATAGCTCTAGTAGAACTACAACCTTAAGAATACAAATGGGCTTTAATTAAATGTACTATCGGTAAAAATGAACCCCTGACCCAACATAGAACGGTGACACAGTGACATTATAAAACAATTTGTTTGTCAACTCTTACGATTTGATTTATAATGTCACTGCATAGTTGTATGGCTCGAATGGTTCTAGTCCGAATGCATGTGCCCATTCATTACAAAAAAAATACACTTTAAAGTTACTTCAGTGACAGCTGTTAATACCGGGAGCGCAGTATAATAGGTTTTATAAGGATCTGAAACGACACTGCGCTCCAATAGTTCAAATCCATAGAATATAAAACTGCAAGGCTCAAGTGGGGTTGGGCCGGTGGTCTGCTGCATGCATCCGGACCGCCAGGCTAGCGTAGCCTCCAAGTGGCTGTCGGAAAATGGGTGGCGAAGCCTAAACGGAGATGGCGTGACGGCTTGGATGCAATCGTCAACAACTGACCATAAGTAAGACGCACCAAATAAGGACACATGCGCAGATCAAGGGAAGAGACCTTTGCCAAGCAGTGGGACACTCATTTAAGATGGGTAAAAAACAGCAGTATCTTAATTATAAATATTTTAATGTGGAATCTTACTAGAGTTTCGATGGCTTTTTCTAAAAAATCACTAATCGTGAGAAACAATTCTGTAAGGATTCTCAAAACTTTCTTCAAATCTGAAGTGGGATAAAAAATGTTCTCAGGGTAGTGTAGTTGAGAAAAAAAAATAAACCACGTGGTAGCCCGCATATGTTTAGAGCTACCATCTGCGCGGTTATGGTGGAGATTCTGATAATTTGATATTTTAACCGTTTTTTGTATGGATCATACTTAATTTAATAATATTTATATAGAAACCATTTTGAACTGAATCACAAAAATACTTTATCAAAAACTAGAACAATACAGGTTTTGAAACCACGCCAACAAAGTTTGCACCGTTGTTTCTTTCGTAAATATGATAGTTAGTAGGGAGTTAAGAAACCTTTGCTGCAGATAATAAGAGTGTTCTATACTTATAAATAGGTATTTAAATACATAGAAAACTAACAAAACTCAGGAACAAATACCCACGTGCCTATGCACGAATTACTTATATCATTTGACTTTCAAGTTTACTTAGGATCGACCCGAATACAGATCATCTGGACCACTCACAGACCCTGACTCGATGCATGCCTCAGTAGATCTCGACGTCACAATATTTAATGACTGGACCTTTAATTGATCTAAATTATCATGAATCACAAGTGATTCGATGTTGGTGATTCAAAAACATTGATATTGGCTCTGGTTCGCTCCGGAGCGAGTTAGTTGGAAGGCTTCAATTAATTCATTGTTACTCCTGCGTCATAAATAAGTATAAACAGTTGCATTGCATTGGTCCGAATGACCGAAGTAGAAACGGAGTCTTCGTGACCTGGGATGTTTTACTTTTAGATTAATCTTACTCTTTCTAATATTATGTGAGTTTTCCGTAACACCCGTACAAAAACCTTTCTTTCTTGAAAACCTTTTCCTTGAATTGACGAAAACGTTAAAATCCGTTGCGACGTGGAGCAAGAGGCACTATTCTAGGCGGTAAAAACCATATAACCTTTGACATGTATGGTATTGTTTTTAACTCGGCCAGCATTACTGTCAAGTAAATAAGAGCTATCACAGCGTTTACAATACGATAACAGGTCAAAGACGATATGGTTTTTACCGAATAGAATCTCGTCTCACGTAACGTAGAACTACAACATTGTGACAACCAAACCCCGCACTGCACATCAGTTCTTGGGGAAAAATTGAATCATGTTGCAAGTTTTACTTCGAACGTTCATATTTTCCATTTATTTGTTGCCATGATACCTGATTATCATGTTCTTTGCTCCAGACGTTTTAAAAAAGTATGCTTTTCAAAGGAACCACCATCTTTACCGACGAGCAGCTGCAACGTGGGTCAATTGGGAGTGACCCTAGCATTACAATATAACTAAATTACAAGGCACATCGCCTCTTACAATTGGTCCGAAGCCCAACACTTCTTAAATTGGCGGTGTTCTAGCCCTTGAACACTGTGCGAAGACAGACACAAGCTTGGATAATACTCGTACATGCCATATCTATAAAATTCGCTTGCAATACATGTAGCTACGCTTCGCGAAAAAATGGTATTCACGTTTAAAATATTTTAAACTTTAATTATGTTTAAGAAACTAATTTCATTCATTGTATGTTTCAATTAGATAATTAAAAACACTTCGCAAAGTTCGGCTTGGATGTATTTGTGAATATAAAACTCAAAAATGTCATAACTGAAAATACGACTAACATGTAAAAACTTAAAATTTAAAAAGGTCTCTACAAAAAGTGGGTAGTTTTTTTAGCAGCTTTTACTTGCTTCGTTCGTTTGTCTGTCATTCCCACTCAAGCTTTGCAAGTCAATGTTGAATTAGGTACAGGGGGGTTATTATGACATAGCTATGCAGTTCAGTTTTCACCGGGAGAAAATGATAGTGCTATATGACTGCTATAGCTCTGTCCTTTACGCTCGCCGTAAAATGAACTGCATAGCCATGTCATAATAACCCCCCATGTAGTGAATAATGTTTTGCCATTGTTTTTTGTGGGAAAAGTTCGTTTTTATCTTGTTGTCTCAATCAACTTTAGTACCGATCGATAAGCTAGTTGAGAAAGCAAGATCAATACGAACTTATCCGACAAATAACGATCGATTTCGATTTCGAACGAACGATTTTTAACGTTCAAGTTTATAATAGTTTAATTTTCTTATAATACATAAATATTTCTGGGGGCACGGTAGTGCCCCCGCCAAGACGAGCCATTATAATTTAGAGGAACCATTTCAAAATAATAAGTAAGTATTTATACTTTGAAATGGTTTATTTTAATTATAATATACTAAAACATGGTGGAATTGCTGAAGTGTACTTATCCCAATTTAGAACCTAAAAACGTATCGTCTTGCTGCTCATATCAGGTATATAAAAAAAAAAAGTATTTTATTTGTCTGCATCATGCCAATAACCTCATCAATTCTATGTATAACCTCAATCAAATAAATGTATTTAAAAACGTCAACATACGCTTGGTAAAGTTACACGTGTGTATAATAAGAATAAAAAACAAAGTAGTAAAGTTGTATGTGTGAACATTTTGCTCGGAGCCGACAAGCGTGACCATACATGCGCAAGGCGAGCACACACTAGCGGATGACATAAAATTTGGTATAAAAAAAGTTGAGAGCGCTTATAGTTCAGATGCTTAATTGAATGAACGTTATAGTTTCACTAGGGATTTTATTCCACCTTATATTAGCCCATGGCAGCTCTTAGTCAGTTTACAGTGTGATTACAATATCAAAGCAAGATGGGCTAAACCAACGTAGAATAAACGCCCTGCGGCACGTTTTATAAAGCTACAAGTAACAATTTTACAGGTCTAAACTGGCAACACTGCTCAAATGGCTGGTCTTCATTGGTCGCGGTTGTGTCAAATGGAAACTTGTAACCTGTAAATTGTAATTTGTAGCTTCATAAAACAGGCCACTGATAATACGCTAAACTCGTATTTGTCTCACTTTACAAACATCGTAATGTAGCTAACTACTCGCATTTACGATTTATTTCAAATCAAATCAAAACAAAGTATTTTGTAAGAAGAGTATAAAATATATTGCATCGATAGATATAAATCCTAATTTGGATTTCACTGCGTGTAATAGCGTATTGTGAAATTAAATCGTAACTTCGTCATTGTGTGCACCACCCTTAGTCACAGTTAGTCACAGTTGGTCACAGTTTCCGTCGTAGATGTGTGCACCGTCCCTAACTCGGTAGGGGGCCGGGCGGGGCGGCATTACGTCTGTTTTCTTAGATAACAGAGACATTCATCTTTTGTATGGATGTATGTAAACACTAATAGTTAAAACAGTCAGAAACAGTGTAATTGTCATTCCAAGTGCTATGCGATTGTCACATGATATAGGAGAGTTATGGCTCCGAAACCAAACGTTAGGGGAATAGCAGAAGATATAATGGACCATATTAATAGAATAATTATTCTCAGGGTTAGGTACTTAAACTACCTAGGTGCGCCTGCGCTGTCCGCCCTACTCCTAACTAACTTAGAATTGTGTCTCTTGAACAGTACTAGGAAAATGGTTGATGATGTTGTGGATATCTTAACAAATAATAAAAATACGAAATTACTAAAAGGGACTTGTGCACGAAACTTCAAAATAATTTCACATTTTTGTCTGCTTTAAAAAAATGCCAGCTCATTTATGTGCCAAATCAACAATAGTTTATGCCTGATAGTTTAATGATAAGAACCAATCAACTCAATGTTGCTACAGTGCTTTCAATCCACGCCTGCGCGCTAAATTGACGTTGCGCGCTTGTGCCAATGTATACAAAAAATGCAGTAAGGGTGAAATTATAACACTACGCGATCACCTATTTTCCCCTCACCTCTTGTGGTTGCTTAACTTTGCTGGTTGGACATTTTTAACGAGTAACGTACGCTTTGGTAACTATAGTATTCTTTACCAATTAGCGTTGATATTTTGCGATAGTACGAAACCCTCGGTGCGAGAGTTTAACTGGCACTGGATTATCATATTACCTTATGGGTATTATTATTTAGTATCAATGTATTCGTAGTAATATATAACAGATTTTGGTGGATATTTGACGACCGTTTTTAAAACAAATATAAATATAACTAAGAAAGAACCCGTTTAATGAATACCTATTTGTTAGCGATGCACAAATACGCATAAAATGTTACAATCTAAATTGTGACTTAACATCAACAATGATATCATATAATCGCATATACAGAAGGCGACATATTGCTTTCTTCTTTAAATTACATCACTGTGTAAACTTTAATGACGTCACTTAATCCACTTGTAAAACTCATTTCATCTAAACAAATAGAAAGAACAAACGATTTCATACTCTAATCAACACACTAGACGTATTACGTACGTACTAGACGTATATTTTGAAAGACAGGTAGGATTTGACAAAATTAGAATGATTATTGGAATAAATAAATATCATAATAAATATCAGGGGACAATGTCACACCAATTGACCTAGTCCCAAACTAAGCTCTAGGCTTGTACCATGGGTACTAGACAACGATAAACATACTTATATAGATAAATATATACTTAAATACATAGAAAACATCCATGACTCAGAAACAAATATTCGCACTCATCACACAAATATCTGCCCTTACCGGGATTTGAACCCAGGACCGCTAGCTTCGTAGGCAGGGTCACTACCAACTAGGCCAGCGCGTCGTCAATACTAAATTAATTGTATTTCTACTCGGCTGCAAAAGGATCGTAATATTTTTGACCCATGTATGTATGGTTCTTTGATCCCTCGTAGAAAAATGGCAGATTTTAACGTAATTGTGTGGAAAAACAATTCGTCAAACACCATCGTGAGACATATACAAATAAAGTGCTTGAAGCAATGACAATTCCAAAAATATATGACATGGATATGAACATAGAATACACGAAAATATTACAACCAAAAATCATTGGTCTTCACCACTTTTCGGCCTCGACGAAATCAACAGTATTAGGAAGCACCACATTTTTGCGATGGTACTTACCTAATCAAAAACTACTCAGGTAAATCCGACACACTTTAGTATCTTGTAAAATTCTTCATGAGTCAACAGTTCAACACCCCAATTAGTATAGTTGGCATAAGGGGCAGCAGATAAATCTGACCTTAGTGTCCGGTTGCACTCCCTGTATCAGCTTCGAAGAACTCATTTGGATTTTTATAGCCAATGGCTTAGGATGTTACTAGGGGAAGAGTTTTAACAAAAGTAATTTACCTGTTAGAGCCAAAACGCGCTAACGTGACGTTAGTGATTTTCGAAAACTAAGAGCCTAGTCAAGATGTACTAATAACAGGGTCATTATTTGGGCGTTTATTCCGAACCACTTTCGTGGTCACATTTTGGAAGTGGCTGCAGATTTCGACTTCGTTTCTGGTTAGGTATCTAAGTTTACCGGACATCTAACAAATATCCATAAACGGCATGAAAATATACGCCCAATTCTTCAGAAATATGTCCACATAAGTGACGCGGTTGAAACGCTCGAATATCATTATTAACACTAAGTTAACGATTTTTGAAAATTTCAAAATTATTATAGGTCGCGTTGACAGCGTTTGTCAACTCCATTCATATCGAGTCGATAGAAAACGCTAGTAGCGTTTGCATCTTAGCTAGGCCTACTGAAAAAATGTATAGGATTGACGTAAACTGACGATCTTGTCAGTTTTCGTTAATCACTAACGTTAGCATTATGCATCTTGTCTAGAATCTCGAGGTTCTAGTAAGAACTGCTGAATGATATGTTATTTTTTATACTAGAGAAAATCAACGATCCAGCGTGTCACCTGACAGCAATCACAGAAGCGCATGAGTGTCCAGCGCTAAGAGAGGAATAAAATAATAAATAAATATTAGGGGACAATAATAATATCACACAAATTGACCTTGTCCCTAAGCTCTAGGCTTGTGGGTACTAGACAATGATAAACTTACTTACATAGAGAAATACATACTTAAACACATAGAAAACATCCAATACTCAGAAACGAATACTTGCACTCATCACACGAATATCTGCCCCGCGGAATTACACCCAGAATTGCTAGCTTCGTAGGCAGGGTCACTACTCACTACCAACCAGGCTAACGTGTCGTTACTGCGGTAAGTCCTTAGGGTTGGCGACGTATTCGCAATCTTAAACCGAGCTGGGTTCACTTGCCGCATGAGGCTTCTATCGCTTGACCAGCCTATAAAAAAAGTTAAGTGTACCCACTGGATCCAGTTGGTAAAACCATGAACGGGCGTCGAACCGTCATCATTCGTGTTCATGTGGAATGACGGGGCGGCCATGACACTACTCGGCCTCACTTTTTGCTGTTACGAATCATTAACCTCATTTTGCTATCACGCGAGTTCGCTACGATGTGACAATTACGGATCAAAATGTTAAATCATATTTTAATCCTAAAAATACAAGTTTTTTTATGAATACCAGGGGCCGATTGCATAATAAAGTACAAACTAATAGTATGAGTGGTTCTGTATGGATTTTTACTAATAGTATGGGCTTGTACTTTATCATGCAATAGGCCCCTGTACTAACATATGCTAACAGAGTAGATAAAAAATAGCATAGCGGACTCTAGCCTAAATAGTTAAAAGTACCCTAAGAAGATGCAGTGTTATAGTTATCAAAAAAGTATGTGATTGATGTAAGCTGTTGGACGGTCTTGTCGTGTCGAGCGCTTATATGTGAAGTCCATACATTTTGTGGCCAATTGACTGATAAATATTTTGAATTTTGAATTTAACACTAAAAAACCGGACATGTCATTCTTTTATTTTTAGGGTTCCGTACCAAAATGGTACAAAAGGAACCCTTATGGTGAGACTTCGTTGTCTGTCTGTCTGTCTGTATGTCACAGCAGGTTTTCTCAGCAACTACAAATGCTATCAACTTGAAATTTGGCATAGTTGTACAACTAGCTTGCCCGCATCTATTTGTAGTAAAAAAAAATATGAAATTAATTTTATTAATAATTGAAAAGGGGTCTAGAATGGGGGGTTCAAAAATGAAAGTGGTTCGATTATAGCAAATGGGGTGTCATATGAAAGGTCTTAATCTGCACATTTCAAAACAATTTTTTTGAAAATTTTCTGTGATGTACTTTTTGATTTATAGCCAAAAATTTTCAAAAAAATGACCGTCCCCCCCCCCCCTTATCTCCGAAGTTTATTAATCAAAAATTCTGAAAAAAATCCTGACGTATAGATAATTAATTATATTTTCGGGGAAAAATAAAATAAAGTCTTCATTATTTACAGTTTTTGAGAAATAACAAAAAAACTAAGAAAATCTGTATTAAAATTTAGGCTAGTCAAAATCGACCTTATTGCCTGGAAAATAAAGCTTATAACAAAATGAGTATTTTCTTTTGCGGTTACCAAGCATATTATCTTCAATACGGAACCCTCGGTGCGCGAGTCCGACTCGCACTTGACCGGTTTATTTTATTATATTATTATTTTGTTGTTATGGCGAATACAGAAATACGCTCACATTGAAAATTTCAACAAATATTATAAAGAGTTAAAACTATGCGTTTACTGGTTTTTATGTTGAATGTAATCTACTGAACCAATTATTATTTTTCACTCTTAGGAAGCTACATTACCGCTGATTTGTACCTACTGGCTTTTATTCTGATAACAGTGATTACCGAAGCAAAGCGAGGGCTGGTCATTGGTTGCCAATGTAATGGTCTAGAAGCAGGGTCATAAAAATCGTAAATTTTATTTAACGTTCATTCGGTTTCCTCTCAACCTCTCTCTTAAATGCTTTTGTAAATAGGGAAAGTTAGTGTTTTCATATTTTACAAAACCGTGCGTTTCAACGTTAAATTATTCTCACATCAAAATGAAAGAAGTGCTAAATTCACAAGCTTCTTCTGCACAAACTTCATTATGTCCATGTTCCAATTTTGGTTTGTCTGTGGTCATTTATTCAAAATGGCGTCAACCGCGAACGTTTCGAAATCCGAAAATCAAACGCGGAAGTGTTTCACAATTCTTTACCGAGCGTGTCTTTTGGCTATAATACAAATGATTGACGTTATAGGAGATTATAGGATTCACGTTGTCTATACAGTCAAGTAGAACCTAGTGGGTAGGAGACGTCATGGTTCGCTGCTACCGTCACGGCCTGCCGAACTCCCTACTTCGCGTCGCCTTCGGGAATCCTCGGCTATCTTCGGGCGCACTCGGCTCCTAGGTCCCCAATTCCTAGGTGCGCAGTGACTCAACTAATAACTATCTTTGAGTGCAATGATATCAGCGTTGTCATTCGTTGTAATTAGATGGTATGTGTGTTATGTCGTGGTCGCCAATAGGGTTATTTTTTAGAGTTGTGGAAATTTTAAACTTATATTGCACAACGATAGTTAACATTGATTATATAGGTATACTTATGGCCGGTTTTATAAAGGTCCGTTAGTAAATATGTCAGATCAAATAATAGTAACTTCATACAAGTTTTGACATTCCTGACCGAAATTTGATCTAACGGATCTTTATAAAACCCAGCCTAACCCTTCCGAAAATGACACAGTGTCAATGTATTTATAATGAGGGCGTAGTCGACACAAATCAAAAAATATAAAATAAAATTCATTTCTTATATTATTTGATATTGGATATTTTGAACCTTTGAATTTTTTGAAAAGTATATTTATTATTTATTATGCAGGGTTTACATCTTCGCTATTTTCGTGATTTCCCAAGAAGGCGTTTAATAATTTTCGGGTATATACAGGCTCTCCGGGATATAGTGGCCAACCTTACAGGGCTGGATAGCTCAGCTCATGAGTGTCAAAAATATGATAAATCATGTTTAGGAAAACGATACATCACAACTTTTCAAAATTTTGGAAATGTTGTACCCCAGTTCACCATTTTCGATGCCACGACCACTGTTATTAGAATTTTTCAGTTTCGTTTGCTGTAAAAGAAAGCTGATTTAATTTGCTTTAAGACCCTTGTAACGAAATTACAATAACTGTGGTCGTGGCACTCGTTAAAGGTATCAAGTAAAGACTTTCCACTCAATTCAGGTTCCAATGTTGCACTATGAATGAATACGGATATTGCCCTAATATCCGTATTCTCCAAAGTTGTCGGGTTTTCAAACCTTCCATTTTGTGAATCATGTTGTTTCAGCATAACTTGTTTCTTATATCCTGCTAGCTCCATGACAGCAGTCTTGAAAACTCCGTTCCCGAAGTAAGTACAGTCTGTGAGCGCTTAGAAGATGCATCGGGTTTGTACTTCTCTTCCACTCGCTCTTAATAAGATCGTATGAGAGCGAGTAAGAGACAAGTATAAACCCGATGTATCTTCTAAGAGCTATCACACTGTATGATCATATTATAACCCTGCTGTACTCAGTGGCTGCTACATGGGCCTACCTAGCCGCTACCCACGGGGGAATCCCCACCCGACTCGGAAACCCAAAACTTGTTGAAAAGGAGAGCTAAATGGATGCTGTTAACCTGCGCCTCTATTCCCGACGGTAAAAACGATATCGTAGTTGACCTGTTACGGTATTGTTATGACGTCAGACGCCATTACTGTCAAGTAAATAAGAGCTATCAAAACGGTGACAATACGATAACAGATCAAACACGATATTGTTTTTACCGTGTTGAATAGAGATTTATGAAAATGCTTCCCGAAAATGAAATTCCATTGTCGCTTTGGTACTTCTTGTGTTTTTGACAAAATACGTGCTATACTTATTAATTTTATTCTTACGGGTTTGCAGACATTTCTTATTTAATGTATTTGTGTTTATACTCGTCTTTGTTTGAAGGCTTTAGGGCTCAACGTTCTCTCATGATTCACTAAGTGCTTGAACAAAAAACAATAGCATTTGATGTAAGTTGAACGTATTTAGACGCTTTGTATTTATTAGTAAAGTTAATACTACACTAAATGTTTTACTACTTTATTGACTGACTTGAAACAGAAAATAGAGTAGAAATATTATGTCAATACACCTATCGCATTTAGTGGTGGCGGTATATCACGCAGGGCCTCTATTCCCAGCGGTAAAAACCATATCGTATTGGACCTGTTACGGTATTGTTACGGCCATTGCTGTCAGGGAAATAAGAGCTATCAAAACGTTGACAATACGATAACAGATCCAAGACGATATGGTTTTTAACGCCTAGAATACTGGCCCTGGTCGAGCAAATTGTTGGCAAAAAAATCGGAAGCATAAGGGCGCAGTGGAAGTGAAATTGAAATTTGAAATGTGATGGACGCCATCGCCACTGGAATCCTACCACGTGGTTTACCTAGGTAGTTCCCGTAGGGTTCGATTCTCAGGAATAGAGTGATGAGCGGGAGTAGTTCCTGAGTCTTGGAAGTTTTCTTTGTATTTAAGGATGTATTTCTCTACAAGCCAGGGCCTCTATTCAACACGGTAAAAACAATATCGCTTTTGATCTGTCATCGTATTGTCACCGTTTTGATAGCTCTTATTTACTTGACAGTAATGGAGTTTGACGTCATAACAATACCATAACAGGTCAACTACGATATCGTTTTTACCGTCGGGAATAGAGGCGCAGGTCAACTACGATATTGTTTTTACCGTCGGGAATAGAGGCGCTGGAGCTTAGTATGACACTCGGTCGATGATATTTATTCTTTCCAATTTGAATTAATGTCAGTTGCGATAGTCTTCTACGGCAAGGCTTTATGTCGTAGAAGACTATCGCAACTGACATTCAACGACACTGTGACGTGTGTATGTGTGATATTCGTCCTGAATCATCGTTGTTCCTTCACCACTACACAAAGCTTGGATACCGCTTGCTTGCAGTGATTTGCGTTTCTAACTTCAGTTATCCTGTTTTTGTTAAAACTACGTCTATGCGTTACAGGAAAACTTCCACGAAGTCACTAGAAATATTTACATTACAGGGTTTTCCTATTAATAGTTAAACAAATCGTAGCCGTAGTGGTCAATGTTCATCCATAATTTCTGTAAATAATCGGACAGTTATTTAATAATTAGTCTTTAGCGAATGCAAGCAGCACACATTCCCGTAACAAATAATTTAAAAGTTAAAAACTAAAAGTCGATGAGTATAAATAATGCAGCCAACTCCTATAATTAAAAGTATTTGTATAAAAAAGTATAAAACACCTAGTACCTAAGTAAGAAATAAAGTAAAAATCCATGTAGGTAGCAGAAATTATATGAATTGTCATTTCTATTGCAATTCACGAATTTTTTTATTTTTCTTGTCAGGCTTTAACCCTTGGATGGGCTTTACCAGACTATCCCCCGTATTCACAAACAATACTTAAGGGATCCTTCACTGAGTATACGCACTGCGTTCAATACAGCTTTATGATTGGTCTTTTTTGACCGACCTTTTGTTTATGAGACGATTTGAACCACCCTGTGCGTTCGTGAGAACTGTGAAACCTCATAGTGACGTTTGTAAATATGGGTGTAAATTATCTACAGTCAACCTATAAAAATGATAAGCGTACGTAAAACCTTGTTATTGTGATTGTCATTGCCATTGCCTTGCTCGCCATATAATGTTATTTTTTATTTTTATTTGATGATTTGTTTTTGACATGTCGTATTTTCAACGTTACGATAGCACTTACGTGACAGTAATCGCGTCCGAGATAAAAACAATACTATAAGTCTATAACACATTAAAAGCAGTACTGTTTCACCTTGAAAAACAGAGACCCGATTTGAAGTTTATTATTGTGACACGGCAAATAAAGTGCTCAACATTTTCGTTGGCCTACTGATGTATGTATTTGATCTCTTAAATCGGAAGTTCCAATTTAGCTCCTGAACTATTGGTCCGAATTCAATTAATGCGGTGTCATAATGATTCGTTAAGAACGTGTGAGTGTCACAGAGAAAATATACCTATAACAATTGTTTTCTAACTTTGGAATCTTTAACCTTTACATAAAACACTTTTGTTTGTGTAGATACCTATAAGTCAAGAACTGGATAACATCGTCAATTTTGTACATAACTTATTTAAACTGGCGCTGAAACTTATAGTGGCATATAGTATAGTAAAATCGTACTGCACCACGCTGTTAATACTCGTAATTGTTTAATTGTTCTGGCCCTGGGAACCGAGTCGGTGTTTAGCCGATAGGTATTTCACAACCGATAACTGAGTTAAGATGTGGCTCAGAGGCCTTTTCACGGCTGCTCGGAAATATTATTAAAGATGGTTAGAATTGCGGTTGCAAAACTGCGGCGTAATGTACAATGGTTTAAACCAACAAATCTAACAGACAGCAAGCTTTGAAAACTTGACTGGCTTTGAAATGCGGATTAACGGATCTTATTACTAAGAGTAAAAAAAAATGCTTGATATCTTTAACTAACATGAGATAAAAAATAAATAAACTCTTTTAAACTCTGAAATAAATTGTCTACTTAAATATCTCCGCTTAACTTTGTTTTATTATTTATATTTTAAAGTATTTATTATAGGTTATCATTTAATCTCACAGTGATTAATCTATTGCCAATTACATGGTAATAAATAACAATGGTGAAATAGTTATTACAAAACTGTTATTACCATGGCAACGCATTTTCCGGAACTGTTATCACCACGACAACACTTCGATTACTCTATGGGTGGCTTTTAACCGTTACCGACGACGGCAAAATAAGCCATTTATAGACACGAGTAGAAAACGCCCTAACCGGACGCATAATTTAAAAAATTACATGGTTAGGTATTCGTACAGACTTTTAGTCTTTGATTCCAATTACGAAACACCTCGTGACTGAAAGGTCGAATATTGCTCTTACTCTGTCTTCTGCGAAACCTAAAGGTCGTATGTCTTTATAGCTTTGAACGATATTTAAACGTTTTGTTACGGAATTACGTGTTCATTTACACTTGTAGAACCAACGTAAGTACCTAAGTGGTCCTTAATTAAAACGTGCATACCGCCCTCATCGAAAAAAGGGAGAATAGCTATCCAAACCCTTTTGTAATTAAGACTTTATTAATAGTCAGAGACAGTTGAGTTTGTTTTAGCACAAGTGATTTGCATGTACTTAGCTCTATTCTTTTCGGGGAAAGACCATTATTGCCAGATTCGACCAAAAGTATTTAATCCAAGATTAGCCCCTTTTTAATCTCGCAAAAAGTCTTTATTCCAATTTGGTAAAGTCAAGCGTAAGATTAACTGTTGGAAATATCACTACCTACGTTATGCGACACATATTTACTACTAAGTGTATTTAGATGGACAAAAAAATTAGTTGCGGATAGTCCGAGTCGCAGGTCCGTGGCATCATTCAACTCGCCATTTATTCAACACGTCATTAGACCCGAACCAGCTCACCCAGTGTTTTATTTCATAACGAATATTGACACCAAACCGCTCGACAACTTGTTATCCGACTATGCAACTTGATATCACCATGCATAATTAAAACGCGAATGGATAAAATCCGAGAATCCAGGCTACAAAACACCGTGCGGGTGGCACCACTGGAATCTGACATTTGATACGCGCGAACCGTTCCTATGGAACACCACTATTGTCAATAATTTCTTTCTTCAGACTACTTAACGCTTTGACTTAGGGGCTATTATAGCGCTGAATAATATCCCCGAGTGTGGTAATCATGTCAGCACTTCAATGAACCAACACGTGTCTCGCTTTCTTCTAAGAAGTTAGAAGGGTATAGAGTACTCAGCTATGAGAATTGTGGGATCATAAACATTCCCATACGTTAAGTTCGTGTTTATCGTGTTTCATAAGAATGCAAATTACTTATCGGAAAAGAAACGCTTTCCGTAGTCATAAATAATAAGGAGCTAGTAGTTATAGTATTCAAATGTTGACAAATTAGTAATAAGTAAGTGGGAACCCGAGCGTGGCAAAAGATGATAAATGAAATATCAAGGGACAATGTCACACAGATTGACCTAGGCCCAAACTAAGCTGAAGGCTTCTACTAGGTATGGGTAGGTACTAGACAACATTAAAGATTGTTTTTTGGCCCCGAAAAGCTCTAATCGTCAGAACTGTCTGAGATAAACCGTAAGAAATCGTCCTGTAGGCCTTGCCAAGATGCAAACTCTGCTAACTTTTCTGTTTTCTATTGACTCGAAATGAATGAAGCAGATATAAGCAGTTGACCCAATCTGCTTACGCTTACGTCAATCCTATACATCACTGCACACTTATCGTTATGCATATCGACTAGGCTTCCTTACCTTGTAAATTTTGTTCATTTGTAAGAAATGCTTCGTTCGTAAAAGTCAGGAATTGGGTAAGGAAAGAAATAAAATATTGAAGATTTATATACTTACCTCCTATAGTAGTGAATATAGTATATGATAGACATTTGTTCTTTATATACATTTGTCACCCTAGAAGTGTGCGTACAGTATAGTTGTTTTGTGAGCCGCCCTTGATTTTGTAGTGTGGGTATTTCGTATATTGTTTGTATAATTAGATATTTTTACAGTGATGTTATCACATGGGAAACTGTGCGGGAAAATTCACGACACCAAGTGTATTGTTCAGCCTACTTCGTACCTTTGTCGTATTACCATCAGGTTAAACAGACATACAATTATAAGACGAGTGAAAGCGATATGGTTCAAAAGTGGCCAGCTACTCATGACGGTAACGATACTAAAAGTGCCCTTCCATTCCCTAAAGCCGCAAACGCACTGACGGCTGATTTACATTGGTCCAGCAAAAGCATGCCAGTAGAAGTACATTGACGAGTTGGTTTTCACGTTTGAGGTGAGAGCTATTCTAAAGACGCAATGTACTTCTACTGGCATGCTTTTGCGCACGCGCCGTTCCAGTCTCAGTGTGTTTTGGGCTTAAATGACAACCGTGGTTTTCGTTGTTTTGGATCCACTTTTCAAAATCATTTTATACGATGTTCTGGTTTGTCAATACATGTGGTATTTCAAAGTAATAAATTTTTATTGTAGTGTTTTAAAAGACAATCCTTAAAATGTACTTATAAAGTGTTAATCAACCATTTATTTTGGTATTTTTCAATTTCAGTTTGATTTACATTTATTCTTCTTTAAATTCAAAAGAGGTTCGAATTTGTTATTTTTTGTTATCTGCAATAAAAGGTAAACGATAACATTAACAAAACACATGCCGTGTTTTTAAAGTTAGCTCCTTTGCACGTGTTGGCATCGGAAAGCATATGATTTGACCAGATTTCAACACATTACAAATCGTTTCCATACCATAACTACCTACTATCAAGTGCAGCACAAAATTGTGCCATGTTTTCTATCGAAACGTTATGGGGCTTGGCAGTATATTTGTGCCGTTAACGTTTTTATAAGTACAACTGATAAAAGTTAACTAGCTGATAATTAATTGTTATCTTATCGATTATAAGGAAATGCATTGTGAGTGGAATACCGATAGCAGAACCAAAATAAATAGATAATTCGGTTTATTTTACTCATTTGTTTTGATTGTTTTAATGTCGTAACAAAAATGTATGAATGAATACTGACATTGACATCTAGTTATTGTTCAGTGTTCTATATCACTAAGCTTTAAGCCTCCCATAGACATATAGCTACCTATCATTTGAAGGTAGCAGTTTTAAGAGTGCAGTAGTACAGCCCTACAATAACGATTATAACATTACCCTATTAAAATAACTGTTATGGGATTACAATACCTGAGACAAATGAAACTAACTTAGGTCCCCATACTTAAAAGCATTGTCGGAGATTAGAGGTCACAATGTGCTGGTTATTGATACTGATCTAAAAAACAGGTCAAGTGCGAGTCTCGACTTGCGCACCGAGGGTTCCGTATTTAAGATAATATGGTTGAAAAACACAAATCTAACGTAGATTCTTATTAAATAGAATTAGGTTCGAGAAATTACAATTCATTCTAATATTTTGATTAGTCTAAAATTCAATACAGTTTTTATAGATTTTTTGTATTTTTTTTCCAATTTAAAACTTTGAATTTTGACAACTTAATTTTATTTTTAGTGTTTGTTAATCCACAAACTCGCGGGACCTCAATGTACCTAATTGAGGATGCTGTTAATTGTGTTATAAAAAAATATTTATAAAGATTTCACTTAGAAGTCGTAAACGGTTTACAAAACTACCTACCTGTCAAATTTCAACCACATCGTCTACGTAGTCTTTGAGACATACAAACAAACAAACACACGGAAGCACGCCTCGCTTTTTAACCGACTTCTTCCATATTTGGTCGGCCGTTAAAAATGGACGCACGCACGACACTGTAAATGTGTGATGTTGAGATGACTTGTATATGTTCGGTTATACTCACGCAAGCGCAAGGCTAAGTAATTGCCATGCGAACAATATAAAACAGTATATTTAAAAAATAGACCAATGTCACTTGCAGTTTCCTAACAAGATGTTGTACCGAAGACCGTAACACGGATAACGTATAACAATAACTTAAACCGACACTGTACAAGGTCGATGCTCATAGATATGTATCTGTACACATAATCGCTGAACACCTAATTATATTATATATATATCTACTGAGTTGTGTAGTTACGTGTATTTAAGACGATATGCCGAACGTCAATGATAACAAAGGAGGTAATCTATATTTATCATTGTTAAGCCTAGAGCTTAGTTTGGGACTACGGAGCCTAGTCAAGATGCATCGCTGAGTTAGCGATTTTCGAAACATTGTGATACAGTAAAACTAGGATAATAAGGCTTTAAATTATATAAGCAGCGTCATGATACTTGGGGTTTTGTTTAGGGAAGATTGTAAAACATTGATTTTGTATTAGCAATTTGAAGTTACCCAGCACAAGTTTTATTATTTTGAGGAACATAACGAGCTCTGTCATTTGATTTATTGAATTGTTAACGCATAAAAATTACTTGGCAACAACACGGCGACTTAACTAAAACTATAATAATTTTTAACTTGAAATGGTAACTTCAAAGCTACGTTAGGTGATCGCGATACCCAAAAAGCAGTTTAACAATTTAACATGCATTTTCATAACAGACAGCAATGTAGCGATTGTTCGACCGCAGTTGCGGCTGTTGACAAAATACGGGCATTGTTCCCGCGACAATGCACCGGCCAATTTTGTCATAGCTTTATTTTTTAATTCATTTTTAATGGCGTTTAGTACCTGACATAGTGGCTTAGTTTTGTGCTTAAACTTAGACGTGGAGTGGTCATAGACAAGTCGCTTTCAGCGATCGTTAACGACTGCGCAAGATTAAAAAAATATGTACTTAAAGTAAAAGTGGTAGTGGTTGGTAGCGATTCGCACGGACACTGCAAAACCTACCACCACTATACGTTGTGTCTGCATGATGCTTACTTACTCTTCCACAAAAACGATCTTAAGCATTATCTCCCTTAAATATAAACGTGGAATAACCTTGGAGTAGCTATGCCATGTTTTGTCCTTACCTATCGTTGTGACACTTTTGACATTTGAATTCGACGGATAAGATAAGGACAAAACATGGCATAGCTACTCCAAGGCTATTCCACGTTTATAAGTAAGGGGTATGACATTATTGTGGGTTGCGCCGCACAATCAACGGCCCGTGAAAAACGCTGCGTCTTCATAAAAGAGGCTTAAACTGTTGAGCAATCGCCTATGACAATACCATTTGACATTTTTAGATGTTAGCGTTCGCAGAATGCACATTACTAGCTCGTTTGTAGTTAAGTAAAATTAGGCGAAAGAAAACGTTGAAAGCGATGCAATTATGACACTCACGAGCATATATAAAAGAGTCAGAGTAAGGTTAAGGGTAAGGATTAAAATTCTTAACAAAATGACTGTTTTTATATCCGAGACGAAACTAGGCTAGGTTACCTATGTAAATGTTTCAGCAGGCCCAAAGGGCCAAAGCACTTAGAGATGAGAGCTCCACGTAAACCCTAGTCAGTATAACTCATCATTAGTTAGAATGTTTTTGTCCAAAAAGTTGATCGAACTATTTTAGTAGGACAGGGTGTATAACGTGTTTAGAGCAGCCAATCGAGCACCTAAAAAGCATTGATTACAACCCTGATACATGTACTAGTACTATATACTCGTAGCCTAATGTGAGCTAATGCGGTAGTCATGGCGTTATATTGTTGCCTGCCGTTGCATTAGTTCACTGTACGCTGTACAGGTAACTAACTAATTAATATAGTCTTCTGCAAATATCTCTTTCGGTGGATTACGTGCTAGTTTTCCTTCTTCATGACATAATAAACACTAAATAAATACGAAAACCCTTATATAAGTTAACTCCTAGGTACTTTCAGAGATGATGTCTATTAAATGGCGCAATTTATTTCCATGATACCTAGGCTAACTAAGAACCAACCCATAGCCTCGTAAGGCCCACGTCAAATTTCGTTAGTTCGAAAAAGAATCTTGTGTCGGTCAACAATACTTTGATGACGCGCTAGCCTAGTTGGTAGTGACCCTGCCTACGAAGCTAGCGGTCCTGGGTTCAAATCCCGGTAAGTGCAGATATTTGTGTGATGAGCACGAGTATTTGTTTCTGAGTCTTCGATATTTTCTATGTATTTAAGTATTTATTTCTTTAGATAAGTATTTATATCGTTGTCTAGTACCCATAGTACAAGCCTAGAGCTTAGTTTGGGACTAGGTCAATTTGTGTGAGATCATCCCTTGATATTTATTTATTTATTTAATTAAAGTCAAAAGTCACTACGACAAATGTGCTAAATTTAGGACGATTATACGAGGTAAAGATGGCTTATGAGTGTACGGTTTTTACAGGAATCCCTAATTTAAAACTGATTTTTCCTTGTAATATCAGCATACAAAGAAACGTGGATACATGTTGCTTCTGTAGTCTTGTTTCTATAGTCGTCGGGTAAAAAAGAATCGATGTAAGTTGACGACGCGTTGGCCTAGTCGGTAGTGACCCTGCTTACGAAACTAGCGGTCCCGGGTTCAATTCCTGGTATGGGCAAATATTTGTGTGATAAGCTCGGGTATTTAAAGATAAAGATAACAAAAATGAGATTTTCTTGGATAGTCTTTTACGTTTTCTATGTATTTAAGTATTTATTTCTCTATAGCTTAGTTGTCTAATACCCATATTACGAGTACAGTCAACAGCATAAATAATCATTTATGTACCTTGTCACTTTAACGTCGTGTTTGAAATGTTATACAAAATTTAGAAACGATTGAAAGCGACAAGGTACATAAATGATCACTTATTTATGCTGGTGACTGTACAACCCTAGAGCTTATTTTAGGACTAGGTCAATTGGTGTGAGATTATTCCGTTTTTTTTAATTACTACACTACGAATTTATATGCTTAATCGTCAATTTCAGAATCAGTAATACAATAAGTTTTATTGTTCGGTCCCTTAATTAGTAAGTAGTGAGGCTTTTTTTTGATATTTTGATGATAATATCTGAAAATTGCCTTACTAATACTGATTTAACAACATTTTTTACGTTACTTTCTAGTACCTATTTGTTGCTGATTTATTTTTATGTCAACGGTGCACCATTGCACCGCTGTATTTGCGCTCTCGCCAATTTATCTATTATATTAATTCTAGCCATCCGACTGATCTAGACCAGAACGTCAAGTGTTTGACACGCCATCGAGGCATTAGACATAGACATCCTTTATTGATAGTAATTTCATCACAAGTCATACTTAACCTAATTAGGTACAACTAGTTCCAACTCCGGTGCTTATCGGCGTGTTCACTGGACGTGTATATATTATGACAAGACAGATTGTAAAGTGTGCGGCGAAGAAGTGGAGACCATGAAACACATATTGTGTGAATGTGATTCCCTCGCAGGAGTAACAATGAAAATCCTTGGCTGTGGCTACCCAGAACAAAACGATTTCAAGTCACTGCCACTGTACTCCGCTCCGCCCATCGCTTTCTGGAAGGACCAAGCTCTAAAAAAGGCAGGGTCGAAGTGTATCCCAAAGGACCCCAACAATAAGATAAGATAAATGATAAGATAACCTATTTTCTGTGTAAAATAAATGAATAGGATTTTTTCTGAAAACCCTTTTTTATGCTTAGTCTCCTTCAATTGTGAAAGTGATTATAGATATAGAAGCATTGTGGGATAAACCACTTTTAATTTTTCCTTTAAATGCTAGAAGCGTCAGTAACAGATTTGGGCGCCCTATTGTACAAGTTGGGTCCCATAACATTGATCAGCCGGTAGGACAATGCAGCCAGTTTGTTGTCGTGTCGTATCTTGGCTGTGGCCAATGCCTCGTCTACACGTGATGTTTTGAGATTAACAACCTCCTGCAGAAGATCGAGAGAAGCGTTAATAAGTCATAAGTCATAAATAAGTGTTCCAGTATAATTAGGCTTTTTTAGAGTGCATGGAGATCGACAACATCTTCTGCAAACACGCACATCACAGGCATTTATTGTACCTATCTGCTAATTTATTGAGGAACAGAAAAGAGTAAAAGGCACGTTTTTCAGGGAGGAGCCTTGCAAATTCGGTCGTAGGCCCTCCGAGTTGTCATTGTTTCCCTGGCCCACAACGTATTGAACTCTTCAGTTTTCTGTTAAGCACGGCGTAATCGACAACGTCAAAGGCCTTTGAGACGTTTGCAAAACAGCAGTGCGAATTCCTTCTTTGTTTTGCGTGCCCTTACAATACGACGCACTACATTACGCACCATGGCCTCTGTTCTAGGCAGTAGAATCATATCGTCTTTGACCAGGAGGGCTTATTGTCTAACGCACTCGCAATCATAATCGTTTTAATTTTGAAAATCGAAGGTTTGTCTGCATACAAAATGAAAACAATTGCTCCACTTTGAAGCCGGTTGCGATTGCGAGTGCGTTGAACAATAAGCTCTCAGGTCAAAGACTATAATGGTCTTTATCGCCTAGAATCTCGGCCCAGCCTCGCGTGGCACGCATTGCCTCTGACTAGATGACTCTAAAAATTCTGTCAAACATGAAGTCAATCCTTTTTAAAATACTTTCGCTACAACTGCAATTAAGCATTTAGGACTATATATATTGGAGTCATTGCTTGCCTTTTCCTTTATGTAGGGGACAAAGTTTGGTTTCTAAATACTAATAAATAATTTCCGCTTCTGATAGCATCGTTAAATAATATCGATACGTTCCCCGACCAATTATAGAATCTCAGTAAAAAAACCGTGCAGGTTTCTGGTTGGTTTCATAGCTACGTTATGAGTGATTATTTTAAACATCTCCACTCAAGTGAAGTGTACCTATCAACCACAGCGGTTAGGTACGGGGCGTGATTGGGGTTATTTGACATCAACCCAGTGGAATATTATGGTGTCTAATTCCTTATCTGAGGGCCCTGCCAAGATGCACTACGCTAACTAGCGTTTCTATTCGTTTCGTTATGAAACCAATCGCGTCACTGGTAGATCACGTGACTTTTCGTTTCACGTCATCTACCTGTGACGCGATTGGTTTAAAAACGAAACGAATAGAAACGCTAGTTAGCGTAGTGCATCTTGGCAGGGCCCTCTGATGTTCGAGTCGGAAGGTTGCAAGTTGCAACAGGATCTCCATTGTACTTAACGTAAGACCCACCAAGTTTGGACTTGTTAGTTCAGTCTTGATAAGCAGATGTTAGCAACAAAAGCTTGTCTCGAAATAGATTAGAAAAAACAAAAAGCTTAGCATTACAACTTTACATATTTAAATGCTTCACATAATTAATAGGTAAGTACTGCAATGACTAATGCAACTAATAATGTGGGTATAATATTGTGATGACTCCGCATTAAGTGTGTTTATGCCCATGGTATTATTCTTCTACGTATCGACTAGTAAGTTCGTATAGAATACATACTTCGCAGTCAGTAGGATCGCATGGCTATATGTCTACGACTTTGGTTCGCCCAATACTTAAGTATCAGAGTTTACACTTAATGCACTTCAGTGATTCAACAAAAAATGCTTTCAAGTTTTTGCGGAGCTGTTTTTCGCCACAATAGGTACTTAGTGATGTTATGCCCGGGTCACTTAACTCATTGCTACTCGTAGTTGTACCGGTAACCAGTTGTTCAAGTATGTCTTATCTTTTGTTCGCCTTAGTGCGGCAAGTCTCAGTAACTGAATTTTAAGCCTCGGGCGCTAAATCACAACGTTTCTCACTTCATACGTCTTGTGTTTAGTTTTACCATTCGTCCGGATTAGTCCGGACATGTCCGGACTTTTAGCCTCTAGTCCGAACTTTGTCCGGCTGTTTATTAGTCCTGTTTTTTTTTTAATTAGATGCCGGCCGTACCACTGTAACTAAGTGAGTAATGTTTCCATTTTGTGACTAAAAAGTCCGGACTTTTATCGAAATGTCAGGCTTTTTGTCAGGACTTTTCAAATTCCTAAATGGTAACCCTACTTGCGTTGGCATATTGATGTGGCATGAAGAAAGGAACCGAGCATCCAGGGCATTTGTTTGTAAATTGGAACGTTGAGATTGCAAACGCGTTACCAGTCCTGTAGACTTATATGGCATACATGTTTGCTAGTTATATATTACCGGCTGTCCGGATCACAATAATGCGAACAAAAATAGTAGCGACTAAACGACGTACATGACGTCCAACTTAGCGACTGGAGCCCTACCTTAATAATCGAATTTTAAAGTGAAAGAGATGGGCCATCTGTAGGTTTTTTAGTGAAATCGCAGTCGACGACGGCGTTTAAACGGTTAGCAATAACAACCACTGATAAGCTTGAACAAGGACTCGAGAGCAAACTGCCGAGCATAGCAGAAAGACAGTATGCGTCTATCGACTTCAACTCTTATACTGCCTTTTTCTTTTGAACGGCAGAATGATGTCATTAGCATTCTGGACTTATGACCACTTACATGTAGAGTGTCGAAGTAATCAGCTAATAATAATGTTTGTTTGTATGAAGCGGCCGACCAAGGCTTGGTAGGTACTAAAGTATGGGGCACTTTTTTTAATTGCCAATAATCTGGGGCTAGTCGATTGTGATCCTTTATCGTCATTTTCTTGCATCGAAGCATTCTTGCGTCAGCACTTTCCTTTTTGGATAGCGTTTGTATGGTGAGCTATCAGACCTAACGAGTTCCAGGCAAATAAAAGGACAGAGATAGAATAGAATAGAATAGAAATAATTTATTTAACGCAAACACACATTTGAAACAAATGACAAGCAAAACGAAAACATTTAACGTGGCGTTGGAATGGGCCCCTTCCCAGCTTTGTGCCGCAGCGCAGCAAGCCGTGGCGTTGGTTTCCAGAGGGACCTCGAGACCCTGACTTATAAAACATACTTAAATATCTAAAACTAAAAGATATATATGTATGACTCCTAGTTATAGCTCTTTTTCTTTTATTGACGGGAACTCGGCAGGATTTAACAGCTCATAATACGGCCTCAGTTTTGTATTAAGAATGTTTAAACAGGTGTATAACAGTATGTTCTTATTAAGTTGTCAATAAAAATGAAAGTAAAAGCGATATTTACAAAGAAATCTAACAAAAACCAATTATTTAAAATACGACTGCATTTTTTGATATGTGTATGTTTTGAATAAAGCCAGTATCTTATGACGCTAAGACGAATTTAACAACACCTATCGTTTGTCAAAACCAGGCCATCCGTTCAAACTCTACGAGGGAACAAGGAACCATACATGCATCCTATAGGTCAATTACCCTCCTGCGGCAGCCGGAAAAAAACTAAACCTCTGCTCTATGTTATTTTTAATATAACAAAACGATATCCCGGTAGTTTATCGATCTTTATCGATCCCCAGTACACTGCGTTATCTACATCTGCGAGATCTTCCAATTATGGATGGAAACGGCGGGAACGCTTCCATAAACGGTAGTAAAAGCCAGTCTTGCCTATACATAGTTATACATAATTGCCTAGAAATCAGGAAAACGTGAATAGCCAACGTTACACCGGTTAGAAAATTCATAAACGTACGGCCAGCATCATAAATAGATAAACGCTTTGAAGCAAAATATTTATCCAACGCGCGAAAATTTAGCGCTCAATATCTGACACGTTTTAGGTGAAGTAGTAAAGCCAGTTCATGGGTGTCATGCTTAACAACTGGCCTCTCAAATCGTTGTCTAATTATGTACCTTAAGCAGCAGACCTAGGTAAGTTGCATTCTACCGTACTGCCCTCGTAAAGGAAAAGGCAGTATCGGGTATGAAATCCATATGCTCATACTGCTTTTTTGGAGGACAGCATAGCTATCCACTTTTGATACATAAATACATTAAATCACGCCTGTTTCCCGGAGGGGAAGGTAGAGAAAGAGACCACTTCTTTCCACCTGCTACGATCCTGACAAATCTCTTTGCTTCTTCTTTTTAAAAACTGTCAAAATGAATAGATTGACATAGGCCATAGGGCCTCAATGCAACCGTCCGGAATATTTTTTCTTCAGTTTAGGTGGACGATAAGCCGATAACGTTTGCAGAATGCATCTTGTCTAACGTACAAGGCAGAGTTAGATTCCAACAACTCAGCTGTTGTTTTAGTCGTTGCGTTGATGATACTTGCGACTAAAGTCGAAATACACACACAACAATGTTAATTATACTATAAGCTCGGACGGGGCTACTTATGTAAGTTTGCTAGTTTGTTAATTCCTTGGCGGATTCAGTAAAGAGTTGTTTAAAAAAACCTTACAGAAGCAAATGTAGTTAGTTTAATAATCATACGATGTCGGTTTTCTTCGGTTCTATTTATCCTGCTTTCTCACTCAGCTGTAGTACCTATTGGTAAAGTAATTGAGAAAGCAAGACGACAACGAACTCATCTGACAAAATAAAATGTTACCTACTTATATGATTATTATGCACTACATTTTAAAGTCTATCACTGTTTGAGGTTAGATGTCAATTGGCGAGGCATATTTTACAATCATTTAAAATCATTTCGAAGAACAAGCTTACTGAGTCATTTATTTAACTGAGAGATTTATTTATCTATGCTTCTATCGATAAGCTTTTTGTGTTTTCGATTTTGACATGTGTTCGAACTTTACGTTTTAAAATAGAAAAGAAATAAACACGTCCGAACTTAGCGCAAGTAAAATATCATCTAACTGGAAAAGTAAAATCACAAATAATTATTAAGTATGCTAAATTTCTTCCTTGTAATATAAATGACTAAATTATTGAAATTACTTCCTTGAAATGACGTAATTTTAAATATTATTAAAAAACTGAAGTTTTATTTTTCAATGGGGCTGGGCTGGACCCGTTTGTCGCGTGTACGATGGCAGCACGGCTAGCACAAGTTGCCCGCGACTTGTTTGTCGCTCGGATCTTCCTTTCTAATTAGTCAGTAACGATAGAGACGCACTGAGCGACAAGCGAGAAAATACAACTTGTGCTACTGGCATCCACGCTATGGACATCGTAATTCGTAGCTGAGGCAGACCCAAAAGGAGATGGTGGGATTGGCAGGTGACCTGGGTTCCTAGCCAAGATGCAAATCATTACAGTAACTAGCGTTTCTATTCGTTTCGTGTACCTATATAAACGGGTCACTGGTAGATAACGTGACTCTTCGTATTCACGTCATCTACCAATGACGCGATTGGTTTAAAAACGAAACGAATAGAAACGTTAGTTAGCGTATGCATATTGGCTAGAGCAGGCCTAGTCTAGTAATTAGCGATTTTCGAAAATGTTTGACGTAAACTGATGACAGATTACAACTCAATACATTTTGAGTCGACAGAAAACTGAAACGCTAGTAGCGTTTGCAACTTGGCTAGGCCTACCTGGTTAGGGACAAGTGAGAACACAAAAACCATCAATTTGTTAGTACGCAACGCACACATGTGCAAACGCCAAGTGTTTTGGCTACCGGATACAGGACATATTAAAACCTTTCTCACAGCGGGTGCGCCCACTTAAGGGCTTCGGATAAAAAGCACTTGGGCTCACGGGATGTAAGGGGTGTTTTTACATACCCCCTTTTGCATCCGCTCAATTCACGAGCGGAAGACAGCCCCAGTTTTGGATTGACGTTGATCATGTTAAGAGCATGCATTTATCTATTAGATAAAAAACGTCACATGGTTTTTAGTTTAAACTTGCAGATATATTTTTGTTCAGATTTTGAAAATTTTTTTTTCGTTTTTTATTGCTACTTATAACAATTGCTGTATCTATTGACCTGTAAAAATACTCGTAGGATACTTAAAAAATGTACACAGTGTAAATTAGGCCATTATAACAACAGATAAGAAAAATTTAAAAAAACCGTGTTTTTTGCTCGATCTTAATCGTCGGTGGTACGGAACCGTGCATGTGTGAGTCCGATTCGCACTTGTCCGGTTTTTTAATGTTTATTTAGTTTTTACGCTCGATGTTCACTTACCTACTGTTTTATGTCATAGAAATAATAAAATAATGCGTAAGCGTATCCGCAAAGATTTTGTTTTGTGGTTTAGTTGAAATTCTAATAAGTGTCTTGTGGTTATTTGTTCTAAAAATACTTTATGATTGAAGGGAAAAATTCCTACGGCTCAGTTCTAAGAATTGCCTAGATTGGTCAGGAAAAGTAGAGTATTATTATTTATTTATTATTTAGTAAAACCCAAAGATTTTCTTAAAAAAAAATCAGGACAAACCCGAACGTGGCGTGTCTGACTCCGACTGTGACTGTCATTTGGTATGTTTTAAAACAACAACAACATACATACTTTACTTCTTCGTATTTAAATAAATCATACTTGAAATGGAGCTTGTGGCACTGAAATTACAACTGTTGCGTGGCATTGGCCACTGTACATCGGAATTGCTGTGTTAATTGAGTCAAACTAATCAAGCAGGTAGTACAAAACACCAAAAAGACTTAACTTCACAAGAGCCCGTTGTAATTTAGACTTACACACGTATATACAAAGTTTAACCTAAAAACATGTTTTATTGACTAAGGTTTTTTTACTTGTATGCGCGTGGGACCGCGTTATGCATTGGCATTTTGTAACCTTTGTGATAATTAACTTAAATAACTAAGAAAATACTACTTTGAAAAACCTCGTTCCAAAAATAGAGGAGTTTTATTTTAAACCCTTTGTTTGTCTTATCCCCTAGGACCAGAAAGGGTTAACTGGTTGTTAGGTGTTTTTTTTGCGCTCAAAGATTATCCTGTCACGCTTTAATCGCGCTAATAGAGACGTATTTTTGAGCCCAATATTTATATTTATATTTTGAAAATCGTAGGTACTTTATTTTAAGGATCGTACAGGTCGATTCACAAGAGCTGGCACGAATGGATTGAACGAGTGAACGAAAGTATACAAGTGTGTAAAATAATAACCGGTTTTCGGTTTGAAATTCGAACATCGGTTCAAAGGACGGCACCCACACAATGATAGGTGACATTACTTTCGTTCAATACATTCGTGCCAACTCTTGTGAATCGACCTGTAATTTAAAGAACCTATGTACAAATGACAACAGTAGGTAGCCATCACGAAATAAATATGAAAAGGTGTTAAGGTTATTTGGGATAACCTCGATACTTTCAAAGACGATGATTCATTCTTTTTAAAAAGGTTGTTTACTTAAATAAAGCAAAAGAAAAGGTTTCTTGGAACATTAATCATTCCTTTAAGTACGTTTTTTCGATTTTAAAGAAACGCACGTCATTTCATTTTGTAGGTATTTCGTTTATATTAGGTTATAGATATATTTTACAATAGGTTACCCACTTACAGACCAGAGAACCTGCGCACGCAACTAGTTACCGTAAAACTAGACAACTGTGGTCCTGGCCTACAATAGTCCAATTTTACTTATCACATTATTTTAAAAATATGATAGCTTTAGCTATAGCTAGAGTTTAGAGCAATCGATTTTAGGTCAAACAATACATATAACGAGCAATAATAACAGTAAGGTATTATATTTAGAATAGTGTAACGAGGAAAATTGGACTATTGTTGCAGGCTAGGACCATAGTTGTGTAGTTTTACGGTACCTATTAGATTGCTACAATTAGTCTAAGTTGAGCTTCTTCATACATTCGTTGAAAAATAAAATATCCATTGACGAGCACTCGTTTTTTACGTAAAAACATCAACCGATATTTACAGTCTGTGACCACTTAAAAGATGCTTCAGGTTTGTTCTCTCTCACTCACTCTTAATAAGAGCGTATGAGAGTGAGTGAGAGACAAGTACAACCCGAAGCACTTTTTAGAAGCTATCGCACTGTACTTGTACCTACCAAAAATAGGGCTCTCAGTTAAGGCTATTTTTAGTATAATTTGAAGATTATTTACACCGTTTGTTTTTATTTTTGATATGATTACGAATAGTTAAGCTTCTGAAAAAGTGTTTATATTAAAGTATCTTTAGTGTGCTTTTTGTTTGTTTGTATGTCGGAGTTAGTCTCTGGAATTATCTAGGTAAGTACTGCACTTTTCTCTAATAGGGAGCTACAACTTTAGCTGTATATTTTTTGATAAAACACCGAAGCGAACCGAGGGCGGGTCGCTAGTAACGAATAATTAAAAAAATATGGAAAAAAAGATATTATTATTTTATTTTATTTTTTTGCACCTTAATTGGGTTTTTATGGACACGCCGAAAAAGCTAGGAAAAGGTGCACAAAAGTGCATCAGGCCAAGTTTAAAAATAATATTTACGTGTTAACCTAATTTACGGTTTCCATTTGGCATATAAAACCATATTTAAGTATAGTATTTTACGCAACATGATAAATCTTTCAAACATGCAAATCAAAGCCGATAGGTATGAGTTTAGAAAAAAATCTCTCACGCGTGGAAGTGTCACGAGGAGAGACAAATAGGTATGTTCTACGTTTTTATGTATAGGCAGATAGCTACGATGTACATTCGAATTCTCATATTAAGCAAAGAAAACACTATAAAATAATTAAAAAAATAACTTTTTCAATAAGTTAATTTCGTTTTGACTTAATTACTAGCATTTAAAATTAATTAAATTTTAACTAATCGATGCACACATACCTACAACCTTATTAATTTAATAAGGTGATACATGTCGCTGGTCATTAGTGACAGTAATCGGCATAACTATTAACGACACGACACATAACATGTTAATATAACATACTCGTACCAATACGTAACCAGCCGTGTATTTGTCTGTGCGCAGGTTTCATCGACGAAGTAGGTAAGGTACTGTGGGGGATGTGGGGTACTCTTCAAACAGTGGTCATTAACTGGCCAAAGTGGTGAGAACTCTGCTTTACACGCGAAGTGACAACGAGCGCGAAGGGCAATATAGACTAGCCGTTAATATCTTTTCGATGAAAGAGAAGTCTTATTTAAGATTCTAACTAAAATAACAACAAGCTGCTAGAAACAGAGCGTTACTTCTTGACATTTAATTGAAACACACAGACACAACCCGACCACATACATAGACTTAGAATCAGACAAGTACATAGACTTAGTGAGAAAGTGAGAATCGAATTCATGACCGGCCGGTGTTATTAAGGTAAACTAGGCGGATTTCCACTAAAAGATTTTACTGCTTAATTTAATGTAACAGTATAAATTGCACATCATTGTCGTACATTGAATACAAAACGGCCACATTCCAAAATCAGTCAGTGTTGCATTTTAAATTTAGAAGCTGTTAGTATAAGATTTTCAATGCAAGAGAAAATTATTTTGGAATGTGCCCGTTTTGTATTCAATGACCGGTAATCTTAGGATATCAAAAAGCGTCCACACAAAGCTTGTGATCCTTTTAACTTGGCGGGAATTGAAATCCTTAACCTTTACACACTTTGGCACATTAAAGTATTATTAGCAAACTTGATGGCTCTCGTAACGTCAGACAAGCTAGATTAAAAACTTGTTTGAACAACTTCAACAGCGTAACTGTACTAGAACTTGGCTTGGTTCGTGGAACTAAACGGTTCATCAGCGTCTTGTACAGTCAAGGGCAAAAGTGTAGTAGCGGACAAAGCTCTCATGTGTACTCTCTTTTAATCCTTCTGCTCTTTATCTATAGCTCAGTGCTCTAATGTGTACATATTTTGAGTATTTACTAGTTTGGTAATTGTTTTGTTGACGTTGTAACTTAGTACCTAAGTAAGATAAGTATGCATTGTATAAAAATAGTTTTTTTACACATTTTAAGCCTTTAAACGGTCTGGTATTGAGTACCTATGTAATAAAATATTTTATTGATAAGAAATCAAAAGCAAGTTCTAAGTTTGTTAATACCAGTCCACACCGTTGTTTTGGTAGCAAATAAGTAACCTTTTAAACTATGAAACCAAGCCTATTCCTAACTAAACTTGTTTATAAGTACAAGATGTTTGCAAAACTACTTGGAGAGTGCGCTGTAATCGCGACTTAAACACTAACTGTTACCGTTGAGAACTTGTTTTTAACTGCAAATGCTTAGCAGCTTTGCTTCATAGTTGGCTGTTTCCAAACAAAATATACCCAACGTCCAACTCTCGGCACGAAACGTCAAACACCGTTTCTAAGCATTAGTTAACACGTGTAGCAAAATAAACTTTTTAAACTTTAAAACCTGTTTTAACTCATGCAAACACGAATTCTTTCGAGTCGTTTCATCCCCATTTTCTTAGACAGATCGCACACTCGAAATTAAGTAAGTTAATAACTTTGAGACTTGGCTTACCTCTTTCCTGGAACTCGGCGGCTCCGCCTACCGCTAGTAGGAGAAGGATCGCAAACATTGTCACTCACAGTATCATGCTAGTCACTCACAGTTGCTAGTCCAGCTAGTCACTAGTACACTTCGCTAGTCACACAGTCATCGCGACGAGCGGCCCGCTCGAAGGCGCTGCTTGAATGACGCTGGCGAGACGCACGCGCAGCATTGAGAGCGCGCAGACTCGACAAATTTTACACTTTTGGGATTTATGCCTACGGCGTTGCAGTGCTCAGCTGCCAGTGCGGTTTACGATGCTTCTTAAACATTTCACTCGTCATATTGGGTAATGATTCTTGAAAAATTAAATAAAGCTCATTTTGTCTAAGAAAGGTACAGTTTCGGTATAGTTAGAGTAGTTCTCAGGTTAGTACAGTCGAGTTCATAAATACGTGTACACTTTAGTACACATATTTTCGGTGTCACATATTTTCGTTGTCTATTTAATGTCATGTTTAAACTGCGATACATGAATTGTCAAAGCGATTAAAGTGACAAGGTACTAAAGTGTACACATATTTTTGAACTCGACAGTACGAGTATTAAACTGTAACAGCAAAACTCGCTCATTCAAATTTAGAACTTGTCTTGAAGTCTTTGGGGGGTAAGTAGCACTCTGAGTTATGCTAAAGATTAACCCCCTTGTAATAAACGTTGAGTAACAGTGGTATAGCTATACAATGATTTGTCCTTATCTGTCACTGTGACATTTGGATTTGACAGTTAAGGACAAAACATTGTATAGCTATACCACCGTAAGGGGGTAAATCATCATGTTAGTCGTTCATACTTAATTTTCTAATCACTCACGTTTTTTTAAATCAAGATCAAGTGTCCGATCATCATCATCTCGATTATCTTGATAATATCTTCGTATTTCTATACAAAGCACTTTAATACATTCATACAGTCGGTTACAAGTTGTACGTTTTTTGAAGAAACGCGTGTTTTGTATTGCATTGTATAGTGGGCTGGTTTCCGCAATTTAATAACCTAAATGTAAACCTAACTGTTAGTAATTAAAATGAAACCTATTTTGTTCTACTTTTGTTATTAAATTGGCCATAAAATCGCAATAAACCACAAAACATCATAAGCATTAAAAATAGGTAATTACAATGTTTGCATAAATATTAAAAACTGCGTACAGTTATGTTTCGGTAAACGAGTACATACACTAATTTAGTAAGTCTATTTTTATATATTCTAGACATAGCGGATTAGGACGCTCTCCCGCGGTTTGCACTTAGATAGCAACTTATCTATCGCACGCTTTTTGTTAGTAAAGTGTAAATCTTTATGATTCATTTTTTTATCAATATGACATGTTTATTATTATTTCAACGAGGTAACCCTGCTCGTAATGAGGTCACAGGACATATTTATAAGTTTTATTTCCATACACGACTGATTTCAGAAGCCAACAGAATTATAAAATTAATAGCAATAAACTGGAATAAATAATATACCTAGTACTTATAGTCACGGTATGAAAAGGCTCGTCACTTTTGGGCCTTAATGGCGTTGAAATAGAGTCGAAACCTTTACATGCCGTGACTATACAATCCACGGCGGCGGAACGTCTTGGCATTCAAATTTATGTTGAGCATGTCTAAATCCTTGCCACTCGCATTTTATTTATTTGTGCCATGAAGAAGGCACAGGTGACTGGTGACCATTCGGTATACATTTTAAAGTTAATAAGTTTTTACATCACTGGGATTCATGAAAGCTGCACCATGTACACTACAATGTCACCTGTCATTTTTGGGCTGACCGTAAAGCCGCTTCCTGACTTGTCGGTATGCTTGCAGTAAAACACGGAATCGGTAAGGGATGCTAGGCAACTAGTGGTATCTACCAATCAACGCGCAGCGTTTATGCTGACAGTACGTTTTACTGCAAGCATACCGCCAAGTCAGGAAGCGGCCCAAGTGGTCTCTGTGGCCCATTGTCATTATCATTGTATCTTTTAGTATATCCTGAAAATTATCAAGTTTGTAAAACTAGGAATTGTAAAATGTACAGCACTCTTGCTGACGATATTATCAGATTTTGAAATGCTTGTTAAAACTATAAGACTATTGGCTATTGTATTAAATAACTCTATAAGTGTGATCGGGCAGAGGTAGCCCTGTTTTTTTTTATAACAGATTACTTTTCCTGTTTCCTCTTTCAAAACCTCATCAGGACTTCTATTCTACGACAAAAAACAATATTGCTTGTCGTATTGTTAACGTTTTGGTTTTGATAGCGCTCTTCTTTGCTTGACAGTAATGGCGGCCGATTTAAAAATTATACCAAAACACGACAAAGGCAATATTGCTGAACAGTGTTGTAAAGAGCCCCTGGGGCCCTAATATGGCTGCGTTTATCGAGCGACAAAATGTGGATAAAACATCCGTCACTTTCTGACAAGTGTATAAGTACGAGAGTGACGGATGCTTTATCCACATTTTGTCACGCGATAAACGCAACCATTCTAGGCCCGCTGGACTAATAAACACATTAAAAAAAACATATTACCAAAGAACAGCATTTAATTTTTACTGGGTAACATACCTGGTGAATGCAATTGAAATCCCTCAGCCTCTGAGAGGCTTCAAAGCACCTAACGGATAAATAAGCATCGTCTGCGCGTACGCCGATCTGTGGCGAGGCTCGCGGGCGCAGGTAAGCCTCCGCCGGGGAGGGGGTGTGCCCGAGGCAGGGCTGTCACACACGACAAAATATACAGTCTCGCATCAACAAATAACGTTATGCAATGCTCTTGAAGTTAGCTGCATGTTACTGTAACTACAATTTACTCGTAGTTTGATAGTTACTAGTAATTATTTTTGAAATTTGACATAAATGAGTTAAGTAGGAAAGAGTTCGCTCTCGTATAGCTGAATCCCGCTATATTGCGGAATATTGATGAGTAAAAGTTAGGTACCTATTACAAAATATTAACTCTGCTTTTGATGTTTTATTTATAGGCTGGCTGTATCATACATTCATACAAAACCTTCATCAATTTGGTTTTTTTTGCAATAAATAAATAGGTAGCTAGTTAATTTAGGTAGGTACTTACTTAAATTCCTAGTTGTATATAAAACTAAGGGCAGGAATTCCCTTTCTTACGCTAGGTATGACTTGGGACTATCTTATACAAGCTAAACATCTACAAAAACAATTGAGAAATTGTTTTGAAGTAGTCAGTCACAGTGTTTCAGTATTTAGTGCAGTAGGGGCCAAGTCTAAAATCATTTATTTAACTTGTGTTACTAGGTCGGGTGATATTCGAGCATTTAAACCGCCGTCATTATGGTCTTCAATATATTAACGACATTAATGATTACTACCAGCAACTTTTGATATCAAAAACAGCGGACCCGGGGGTAGTTTCCATTAAATTTAAAAGAACAAGAAAGTTCTTAAGTTTATCTTGAATAATATACAAAGACAATAATGACGGCGGTTAAAACGTCGAATAATCACCCAGGGTAGTGATTCTCTCAGAAGCAAAGGTGAACGAATGCAGGAGTGAATGTCCAAGCGGCGAGTTCAAGTAGTCCCGTCAAAGCGAACAAAACACATTTTAGCGCGTCTCATTTAGGCAGCCTTGTACGTTCGAGAAGCCATGCTGCCAAATTGAATACACGCGCTGAAATGTGTTTTGTTCGCTTTGACGGGACTACTTAAGTCGCCTCTTGGACATTCACTCCTGCGTTCGCTCACCTTTGCTTTTAAAAGAATCACTACCCTGTTACCTTTAAACAAGAACTATAACGTTTTACTTCAGTTTATTTCATTTGTGCAGTTCTCAAAGTTTTTTATCGGCAACCCTGACAAAGGAGATGCATTTCGTGTTAAGAACTTAAGAATTTCAATACTACAGCTCAGCAGAGCTTTTACTCTAGGTCTAATCTTGTCGTCTCGCTCGTATACACACGTTGAGAGAGAGACTGAATGCATCGTGGACGATAACTCAGAGCTAAACGGTATCAAGTAAATTGACATACAGTATTTATTTTCAACCGTATTTGTAAGCAAACAAAGTCAAAAGTAGAATTGCGGCGGCGGTGACTAACAGCTTTTATACTTTAGTGAATTTTATTGTGTTATGTGAATGAAGACGGCAAGACAGTTATTAATTAAAAACTTTTGTTATTTAAACTAATGTATTATTTTTGGTCAAGAGATCAAATAGTCTGACGGACGCCGTTCTTTAAGTCTTTACAAGTTAAGCAGGTCATGTACCTACCCATACCATACATACTTTGATGAAGTCTCGTATGTGACGGTGGTGACATCTTCAAACAGAGGTATTGCATTATCCTAGACACACGGCGCAGTGCGATTTACTGTCATTAGGTACAAATGGAAATAACCATTCTGAAGTTGGGTCAAAAGTAATAGTATCCAAAGTGAATTTCGTCAAAATGTAATCGTGCTGAAAAGTATTTATAACCAAATTTATTTTCGTTGTAAATTAAGTCCCAATGGAATATTGTCCATTATAAATTATGAGCAAAATGAAATACGCGCAAGTGAATGTAGTCTAATATGAATTAAGACCATATAAATATAATACAAATTGTACATATTTCAGGTAGGACGTATTTACAATTGGTCATATTTCTGAGTGTACGTAAATACAAATGACATATTTTTTTCGACCAATATCCTATTGGACAATTTTGCCATGGGACATGATTCCATTTTAGACGTTATTCAGGATGGACAATTTTCCTTTTTGTTGTATTTCAAATGGTAATTTTTCTGAACTGTAATTTTGCTGACGCTGGATATTTCATGAAATATATTTCATTTCAAGAAATAGGCACCAAATAGGTACTTTTCAAGGAGTCCGGTAATTATTTTACGCTGGGCTTTTAAAGGCGATTTTATTATTTGTTACCACATACTTTACGCATCACTTTATTATAATCAGCAATGGCGTCCCAAACACGCATGGAACATTATTGCAAGATACAAGCATCACACGGGTTTTGCTGAAACGTCCCAAAATACGCAAAGAAGTATAAAATGAGTTTTGCTAAAATGTTCTACGACGACGTCCACAACTGATTAATAAAATCAATATTTATAGTTTTTACTATAAAAATGTTTCAGTTTGCATGTTATGTTTAATTTTTCTATGTTAGCCGTTGTTTGCTAAAAGTGTGGGGAAAAACCTTGTAAAAACACAGTTAGAAATTTATTTAAAAAAAGCCATAGAGACTTTTTTGCTAAACGATGTAAAGCAAAAAGGTTCATGCGTTTTATCGTAATTTCAGGAACCTAACTTGCGAGTTTGGAACGTTTGTGCAAAAAGTTATCTTTAAGTAACAATTGTTTATTATTATTATTATTAATGACTACAAGTTTAGATATTTTAAACTGGCAAAAAAAGCTCTACCTGTAGATATTTTCGACACTTACTTTAGGTATTTAAATTCATATCAACAAATATAACAAGCTCACAGTACGTAATCAAAATGTACGGACATTTTAATTATGAAGTACTCTAATAATCCCGTCTGCGAAGGTATTTCGGCAAGAAAAGCTGCAGGTTTAGTACCGTTTATATATTTTTTTAATTTGGTTACAAAAAATCTCACATGTAGATATTTTTGATACTTCAATAATCAAACAGGGCCTCTATTCAACACGGTAAAAACCATATCGTTCTTGACCTGTTACCGTATTATCAAAAATTTGATAGCTCTTATTTACTTGACAGTAATGGCGGCCTACTCGTCTCTACTAAAATTACTTAGGGCCTGTTTCACAATCGTCAAGTACCTAAAGCATATCTGACACATACATTTAGCCCTTTCCTTTTCTTACACTTGAACATAGACAAGGAGAGAGCTAACTTTAAATGGCACATAAATTTACTTGTCGATTGTGAAACAGGCCCTTAGACTCCACATTACATTCTGCCACACTCAGAGACGTCAATTAAATTTAATGCTTGATTAAAGTAGCTGCTGTCATTTTCTTTGCTATAGCAATAGAATAACACAACACGTCACTAAACAAGCATTACATTTAATTGACGTCTCCGAGTGCGGCAGTTAGACTCTACCTAAGTAGAGTCCATGTAATTTTAGTAGGTACGAGTGTTTAACCCTTTATAGGGCAAAACCACAGCAAAACTATAAATAGAGCTGAATTCTAGCCTCATTAGAATTCTCCTATAGGCACATTTTTTTTTAAAAAAAGGTACAAAATATAAGTATCAGTTGTACGTGGTCATTTTTAGTACCAGTTTTAAAATTGACCTATAAAGGGACGGGTGTCCCTCGGAATCCCTAACAACGTTTGTCCTAACACATCGTTTGTCCGAATTTTCATTTGCCCTAAACTGGTATTCAGTTGAGTCAGGCAACTTTTTAAGTTTTCCTATTATATCTGCGGTTCGGTTAGGTTATGGTTGTATTGTAAAAACACTAAAAGTTTTAGAATTTAGGGCTGATTTTTCAATCCCCAGATAAAGCTATCCGGAAGGTAAATTTTAGCTCTGTCCTTTTCTTTCATATGACTTCAGAAAAGGATAGTAATACATTTAACTGACGGATAGTTTTATCTGGGGATTGAAAAATCAGCCCTAAATCGGAAATGGATTTAGGATAAACGAAAATTTGGATGCATTAGGACAAATGACGATTAGGGATTCCAAAGGGTTACCTATCGATGTTTCGAAAAACTTTTGTCCGCTATTTCGTTTGTCCGAAATTTTCATTTGTCCGAATATCCTTTTTCTCGTAATAGTAAAACCATGCTAGTTTGGTCGAATCCGCCCATAAAGTAACTAAAGCGCTACGCCTAGCGCCATCTATCGTATAATTGTCGCAACGCTTCAGCTACACTGTAGCATGAAAATGTTAACTGGCTCACAATGAAGAACGTACCTACTTGTTGCCAATGCTTGTTCATAGATGACGCTTAAAACCCTAAAATAAATTCTGCCCAAAAATAAAAATAAAGTTTTTGCAAGTGCCACTGCATCACAGATAATAGGATCCGACTATTTTTGTAGTTATTTGAATCGGCAGTATAAAAAACCCAGTAAAGTGAGAGTCGGATCCGCGCAACGAGTGTTCCTGTCAAACTTAACTTTGCCGAGAGAAAACTGTTGTCAAATACTATTGACATAGGTCGCGGTCAGTTTACTGACTGCAAATAGGATTATATTATAATATATAAATATCAGAAAAATAAATACATATCAGAGGGACAATGTCACACCCATTGACCCAGTCCCAAACTAAGCTCTAGGCTTGTACTATGGGTGTACTAGACAACAATATAAATACTTACATAGAGAAAATGTATACATACATATAAAAAACATAAAAATAGAAAACATCCATGACTCAGGAAATAATATTTGTGCTCATCACACAAATATCTGCCCTTACCGGAATTTGAACCCAGGACCGCTAGCTTCGTAGGCTGGGTCACTACCAACTAGGCCAGCGCGTCGTCAAAATAATGCTATGGGTCTCAGAGGCACTACTTTGAAATCCGTAATTCGAACTTCGTCTATTGTTATCCCTTTTGCTCTCGACGCGTCACTGATTCGCAAGAAAGTGACGGGGCGATCCGAAGTTCGAATTACTGATTTCAAAGTAGAGCCCCAGATTCCATTTACTATCAAGTAGGGAATGCAATTTAACCGGTTATTAACCGCTTTTGTATGAAAATAACCGGTTAAAACCGGTTATAACCGGTTATTTGCATTCCCTACTATCAAGTGGCCTGTGTGTAGGGTTGCCAACCATACTTTATAATAACGTATCCTACGTTATTTTGCTTCATTATACTTTATACCTTGGATTAAAAAAAAAGTATCGAAAATACTTTATTTCTAACTTATGCGTGGAATGGATCTAAATTGATGAGCGGATCGCAGAATCAAGACCTGCGAAATTTCTGAACGTGCGTGACGTTTCATTACACTACAGTGTCCTAAAAGCACAAAAAAGTACCTTTTGAAATAAATAAATAATTAAATTTGAAGAATACTTTTTTATTTGAAAATACTTATATACGTTATTGTCCTAAAAACTGTACTTGTGTGCTCGTTTGCCTTCTGTTTGCTATAAAAACGGGTAGGCTGGTATAAGAAAGTGTTCGTCTAATATCGGGGACTGCATTTAAATTAAAACATTCCTCGATTATGTACAAAGTTATAATGTCTGCATTATCGCCCAGGCCGAGAAACAATACCCGACGTTTTCCACCAGTTTCTCCGATATCAAAGCTTAAAAGGAGATACAGAGGAGCCACTCGAAGCCAACCAGTGACACGTTATCAAGTGTGATTTAGGCTCGCGCAAAGCTCACTTACCTACTTAAAACTAATAAGAATATTCAAATCGCTCACTAAAATACGTAAATTCCATTATTTTTGATTGTTAACTGAGATTTTTATTTTGTTAGGCATTAATTATTTATCAATGCCTAGTTGAAAAATGTGGCTAGCTCAGAGCTACTAGCATCACCAGCGTATTTATGTCTGGTTTCAGGGTTCAGGTTAGGTTAGTTTTGGGCAAATATTTGTGTGATGAGATGTGTGTGAGACTGTGAGTACTTGTTCCTAAATCTTGGGAGTTGTTATGTATTTGTCTATATAAGTATGTTTATCGATGTCTAGTATCCATAGTAGGTAGATAAAAGCCGACAGCATAGTTTGAGACTAGGTCAATTTGTGTGGCATGGTTCCCTGATATGTTTTAAACCCACCCTTACGTTACTAACCCTTATTGGAGGCTTGGCACTCACGCAAGAAAACTGATACCCAACCCACACATAAATACCTACCCATCCCTTTCTTTTATTCTCATAAATCAATTCAAGCAGATAATATCAATAACTTTTAATTACGCTATGACGCCATATGAGCCATATCCTTTTGCATCTCTGAGGCAAGAATCTTGTATTCACATAGCCTTAATATAAGTAAATCATTCTGCGCCATTCCTCTTTGCAAGGCCACTTGCGAAACGAGATGTGGAGCGGTCTATATTTACCCGGCCACGTCCCAGCTTCCTTGCCACCTGTACCCTTACCATGAGTTACAAGTACCATACTCGCTAGCGAGTCGAATGCTCTGTCCCTCGCAGACCTCGCAGTATTCTTATAGAGTGCGAGGGATAGAGCATTCGACTTGCTAGCGAGTATGGTAATTTCAACTTATGGTAAGGGACAGGAGCACCTGCTTTAACGATTCTCAAAAAAATCGCTCTAGATATATCGCTCAGGCTTTTGATTTTTTTTCCGACAGAATAAAAGTAGCTCTGTATGTATTGGTTCTTGATTCACTCGTCGAGACCTAACAGAAGCCCAATTTAGATAAGCGACGTGTCGTTCGGTAGATAATAATAATAATATAGCAGATAAAAAATATGTTAAGTATTTACTTACAGTCAAAATCAGAAGTAGCTGAACATTTCAGTACCTTTTCGCACTAAAGTGTTAAAGTAAAAGTGGGTTGAATTAAGTATATCATAGCTGCGAAAAGGTACTAAAATGTACTTGTACATCCAATCAGGGCGTCTATGCTACTGGGCATAACCATAATTATTTTTGACATGTTATCCTATTGTTTTTAACCGCTTTTATTCAGAACTATTTTAAAACTTTTGTATGAAAAATTGACATTAAGAAACGTAACTGATTCTGAGTGCGAGACCGTAAATCGGCCGCCATTACTGTCAAGTAAACAAGAGATAGCAACAATACGATAGCTATCAAATATATATAGTAAAATCACAGGTTATATGGTTTTACCCGATTAGCAGGCTGTAAAAATAATATAGAAAATAAAATAATCGAATTACGGTGGAGCGCAATCAAGCGCACCGAGGGTTCCGTTCCGACCACCACCACATTAATAAATAGTGTGTCCCTGGATAAAGTGCACAAACAAATGGAGATGAAACAAGATGCAATAGCACTGACAAAAAAATATGAAAAAATTAGGTGTCATGTTTTCTTAAAGTTTTTTTTTTAAATAAATCATTGTTTGGGCTGTGAACTCTATCGGAATCTCGCCTCATATGAGGTCTATTGAGATGAAATCAACGGTTTTATAATCTCTGAGCATTTCCAGTGTCAAAAAATAAAATAAAATACGAAAAAATACGCCAAACTCACTCTGAGTTAGTTCCCTTTCAATAAGGAACCCTGAAAGTGGCTAAAAGTCGAACGAAAGTCGCGGCTATTTTTGAATCAGTAATCGTAAATTTCAAATCGTTCATGAAACTTTCATCGCGTAGCGTTGAAGCTTATAATCGCCAGAGAAGGACACATTTATGCGTGAGCGCAAAACAAACACATATCCCAACGAAATAAGTTTTTTTATAACTACTAAAAACTCCGTCATTTACTTGATGCAAGTTTTCATGTCATGAAGAAGGCAGGTGACCACGTAGGCCACCAAGTTTTTATGTCATGTAGAAGGCAGGTGACCACGTAGGCCACAGAGTTTTTGTCATGACATGTAGAAGGCAGGTGACCACGTAGGCCACCGAGTTTTTGTCATGAAGAAGGCAGGTGACCACGTAGGCCACCGAGATTTTGTCATGTAGAAGGCAGGTGACCACGTAGGCCACCAAGTTTTTATGTCATGTAGAAGGCAGGTGACCACGTAGGCCACCGAGTTTTTGTCATGAAGAAGGCAGGTGACCACGTAGGCCACCTAATGGTTAGTAGAAGGGATTTGAGATTTACAGATACATATTAGCAATCTTTAGACCACCATCTCAAGATTGTAATGCTCAGGGCTGCATTAAACTCTGGGGTATGATTCTCTCAACAACGACGTACGGACGGAATGTCCAAGCGCGTGTATTCAATTTGGCAGCATGTCTTCTCGAACGTATAAGCCTGCCTAATTGAGAATGCACGCACTAAAATGTGTTTTGTTCGCTTGGACGGGACTACTTAAACTCGCCGCTGCGCTCTCGCTCGTTTGTTCGACCGACCGCCGTTTTTAAGAGAATGACACCCCTGATCTACTAGGTAGGTAAACATCAAGTCGTAAGCAACTGACTTTTCTAACGTGTTTTGAGACTGCCATCTAAGCCAAAATCAAATTTTTGATATGGCCCTAACCTTCTTATTAATAAACGCACGATAAACCTAGTTTAGTTAAAGTATTATTAGACCCTTTCTGTGAAATTCAAATGCCATATCATAAAGCGTATTTTAAGCACAATTTAGCTATTGCTCGTTTATGAATAAGAGGGCGTTTGGAAATGCTTCGGCAGTCGGGTGGAAACATTACCCTACTGGTTTGACAGTCGGTTAAAAAACGGCCTATTTACAAAATCAAGATTAATTATTCATTTAATTACTCATCAATTCGCGCAATCTTTTGTTCCGCTACGTGAACGCATCTTGTTTGCATCTATGTAGTTATTCGGTTATGTGGCACTAGAGGAGCGCCAACTCCCGCGCACATTCAAGCGGACGATCGAGACCAGTCTTACTTGACCCGTAAATGCGTGGAGGTGGACCTTGTGTAGGGTCCATCCGAATCGCGACTAACCTTCTCCATGTTTTAGAAAAGGATTATGCGACAGTGCGTGTCTATGACATGTAGGTATGTGTCAAAATAACCAAGGTCGGTTCACGCACAAACATAGAATCAGGATACACAGAATACAGAAACAAGGCTAAAATCAGGCTAGTCGGTGTCACGGTGAGCCCATCGCAGAAGATATTGACGTGCGTAAAATACTTGACTTTTCGTCCAAACTTGGTCCTTTTTCGATGCAGCTTTAATGCCTAGGAGCTTGTTGCTCAACTTGTGATTGTTACGCGAAAGCATACAGGTTTTCTAAGAGAATACCTGATTTTTAATACCATTACAAATGGTTCAATGTTTAAAAGCGACCATGTACTACTGTGGCTTATTGTCTAACGCACTCGCAATCACGATCGTTTTCATCTTGAATATCGAAGGCTTGTCTGCATACAAAATGAAAACAATTGCTCCACTTTGAAGCCGGTTGCGATTGCGAGTGCGTTAGACAATAAGCCCTCAGATCATCTACTTACACTAAACCATAATATAAAGTTTGAAGTAACGTTGACGAACGCCTACATACAATTTCAAGCCAATAGCTACCTAGATTAGTTTAGTACTAAGAAATGACGCCAGTTTATATAAAATTTGGCATTTGGCACTAAATGAATACCCGGCGAAAGAATAAATAAAACTCATTCTCATAATTTTCTTTAGCAATGCCCTCTTTACTTCGAGATTTTCGACAATGTTGACGTAGCGGTGATTCACTTATAGAAATACTGGGTGAATCATGACGGCTGCCACATCTCACGCACGGTTTTTTTAAATCACCTTTCTTTCTTTATCGCTGGACTTCTATAAACTGTCTGAAACAGGAAATCGGGGGACCGAGCAGGATAGCTCGGTAAAACCTAATTGTTTACAACACGACAAGTTATCGTATTGTTTCTAACTCGGCCGCCATTACTGTCAAATAACTGTCAAGTGAGCTATCATAACTTTGACAACACGATGACATGTCAAAAACAAAGAGGAATATTCATGACTTTTTTTCACAGCTTAAATAAAGCTGAAGCTATAAAAATAACCAAGACATAATCGAACAAAGATCTGTCCGGTCTCTTTCTAGCAAAACAGAATTTAACATGGAGTTTATATAACCGACATGACGTCACAGTGAATATCGGATATCTCTGTCTAATCGCTGTCTAATTAACAGTCTACTAAAGTGTATTTTTTGGCCGATTTTAATTTTAATTTCACTTTTGGTGATCAATTTTACGGATATTTTGCCAATTTTTACATATAAGCCTACGTTAGATGGCGTTAAAATAAAATATTTTATTTATGCTGGGGATTGTGGAGTGTCCTGACTTCTAGCCGAAAGGTTAGCGGTTTCGGGGCGACCATGATGCCAATTTTGGCAAAAAAGCTATTGTGTCACCTTGGTGTCAATTTTATGTTACTTATATGTTGTTACATAATTATGTTAGTCTATAAGTTAAATATTTGTATTCATGAGCCTTGTTTGATTGCAAATGAATTCATTGTTCAGACGTGTGACACTTGTAAGTTCTCTATGATTTAAAATTTACTTTGTCTTCATGTTACCTTGTATGTTATAATAGCGTTGTACTAGATGAGTTAATTAATTAGCGCCTCAAACACCAAAATATACAAAGCTTTCGAAAGTATTCAGTGAATTCTATTTTTGCGTCATGATAACCTTCAGCAACGATAAACGTTTTTAAAATTGCTTTGTTATGTGTATATCTAGGTCATTATCTGTTATAGCTCAATCTTTTTCAGACGTCGGCTGCCAAAATCATATAAACTATCAAAAATCTTTATTAATTTCAATAGAACATCGAAAATCGAAAGTTTAGTACCAAGGTAAAATAACGACTTCCTGCAAACAGCGGAATAAATTAATCTGATGGTAAATATTTATATAATCACATGAAATTAACGGGTTCAAAAAAATATACTAATGTTGAGTATTTTTCGAGTCTTGCGACTTGTCTTCTCATGAGTAACTTCAGTTTTACTGCGGGCCTAGTATGGTTGCGTTTATCGTGTGACAAAATGAGTATTAAGCGTCCGTCACTCTCATACTTATACATGTGTCAAAAGTGACGGATGCTTTATCAACATTTTGTCACGCGATAAACGCAGCCATATTAGGCCCCCTGATTTAGATATCTTGTATTATTTTATACAGATGATATTTTTTGGATACATAATATATATTCTAATATTTAATGCGAATTAAATTCTTTAACATTCAGTTAGTGGAATGGGTAGGTTTTCTCACGATGTTTTTCCTTCACGTAACGTCACGACTAGGTTTATTACAGTGTAGATTTAGCCAGATTAACATTTAACTTTATAAGTCCCGAGCATAATCTCCGATTATATATTAACGGTGGTGGAGTCAACAAAGCGCTCGTCACCTACAAGGTGTAGCATTCCGGCCAGGAATAGCCGCGTGTGGGCGTGCCATTACCTCTGCTATTTGGAAAACTGTACTAAACGGCGAGCTTCGGAAATTTAGATCGAGCTTCGTGATGACTAAAGAGCACCACAGACAAACAACAGTCGATCGGTCGATATTTCCACCACCGTTCAAAGTGGATCACAACCGGCTTCAAAGTGGAGCAATTGTTTTCATTTTGTATGCAGACAAGACTTCGATTTCCAAAATGAAAACGATCGTGATTGCGAGTGCGTTAGACAATAAGCCCTCAGATCATACACTATGTCTCTTTTAAGGTGTCATAGTAGTCACATCTTCAAAGATTTAGGAATGTCAGGCGGCTTGACAGACATGGGACTGCAGCTCTATTGTAACTTTGTGGCCTTAAAGGTGGTCAGTTTTGTAATTTACAAACCCCGATTTAAAACAGCAGTGATATGGTAAGTGGTTGTCTTCGGGACTTGTTTTTCTCTGCTAAACAATCCAAATAATATTCTAAATCCTTTTGGGTTCACGATCTGTGGTTGTGGAATGTGTTACCATTTAACATTAGTCTCAGTCTGTAGATTCTCTCAAAACTATACTAAAAAATACTGGATTGACTCTTTTTTTTATAGTTTATTGTGGATATTTACTGATTATATTAGTCTACTTTACTATATACTTATTAATTTTTATTGCAGTATTAATTAGTTTTTGTATTCATTATCTTTTTTTCTAGTATTGTATCCACTTATTTGGCTATTCGTTGTTCTTCATTACTTCTCAATCGCTCAAAGCTTATCTGTAAGAGATCCTTTAAAGGGATAAGTCCGCCTTTGTACATTCTTGCTTTATATTTATTTTTGTAATTGTTATCTCTTTTGTTTGTAAAATAAAGTGTTTTACAAATTTGTTCGCTTATCTGTTAGGGGTTTTAGGTCCTGGTTTCTACAAGGTAAAACCATATTGCCTTTGACGTCTTATCATATTTTTTTACGTCATTATAGCTCTTAATTACTTGACATTAATGGTGGTCGAGTAAAAACAATACGAGGAATAGAGTAGAATAGAGAAGAAGAAACCAAAAGTTTTATTCTAATTCGACATAAATGTGGTTTGACGTTTATAAATGTACTTTTTGACATGTGTTAAATGAGGGATAACATCGAGTCAGCCATAGTGACAGCAACAACTATTGGCACAGCCTTTAAACCCTAATTAATAACGACATGGACGAGAGCTCTTGCACCGAGATATTTACAATAATATATCGGGACACACCGACAGCGATTTGTAAAACTATTATTTATAATTCTGACCCACATTTGAATCTAATCCAAGTATCCTGTAGATTCTGAACACTAAAATTAATAGCTGTGACTTAAACTATTATTGTGGTTGATATTCTGAATAAATTGAAATTATTTATGTGTTCTTATTATATTGTACAAAGCGACCCGCCCTATTTTGGCTTCGTATAATGTATATTTATTTTCATATAATGTATATACTGAATCCTGCAGGATATCAATATGAAACGTAAATGAAAATTTAAGTTATGACGTCTTAGTACCTGGATGACCTGGTTTTTATTTTGGCAAGTTTTCTAAAAATGAAACCTAGCTAGATCGATTCATCACCTCCGAAATCCCCTGCATACTAAATTTCATGAAAATCGTAGGAGCCGTTTCTGAAATTTCAGATTTATATACAAGAATTGCTCGTTTAAGGCCCGGTTTTATAAAGGTCCGTTAGTAAATATGTCAGATCAAATTTTAGTAACTTCATACAAGTTTTGACATTCCTGACCGAAATTTGATCTAACGGATCTTTATAAAACCCAGCCTAAAGGTATTATTAGATAGATATTCATTTTCCACTGAAAGCCATTGAGAAGATAAGAAGCCTATTGGGCACGAACTTTCAGACAGAGAGACAAAAATTATAGAATTTATATTTGGGCGTAGGTAGTATAAATAGCAGTTTACTCATGAATTTTGGCATTTATTTTGAATTCTCAGACAGACATTTCAAATGTATTTATTGGTAATGATTGGTGTAGAAGATACCCCTATGTGACATACAGACCAATTAGCAACGAGGTCTTTAATCGACATTGACTCATAGAACGGACCGTGCGCTAGAAACTAATTACCGCATAAGTAAAAATTACAATTATAATTAGGTTATGTAACAATAATACTCTTGAGCATTGATAATCCCAGTAGAGAAGTTGTCACGAAGACATGAACTGGTATCTAGAACTTTGAAAATTACCTCAGATACGTTGTTTGACATAGTACCTAAGTGGAAGAATAGAGATGTGCCGAACTCAAAAACGCTGAAAAAAGTTTAGAGAGTGAAACTGCTCTAAACGAAAATGACTCAAAATGCCCAGCGTTGTGACAACGATATTGTTTATTTATTTACTACCGGGCTGCGGCAAAGCCCAAATGTGTGTTATGTGTTTGACCTGTAATATGACTTATATGACTCTATGTTCCCTCATAACCATAACTACTAAACGGCTAAACCGATTTTAATAAATTATACGTGGTTAGATTCGTCTTAACCACTAGGATCATAAATAAGCTATATTAAAATTATTGGAAATCAAAATGGCGGATTCTTGGCGCCAAATTGCGCAGCATGAAAACTAATATTATGTTGACGACATCATTCAAACAGTAGTTGGGTTTTCAAAGCATGCTTTTTGTTTTATATACAACTGACTGAAAATGAGACGGAATCTGAGGGCTTATTGCCTAACGCACTCGCAACCGCAACCGGCTTCAAAGTTGAGCAATTGATTTCATTTTGTATGCAGACAAGCCTTCGATTTTCAAAATGAAAACGATCGTGATTGCGAGTGCGTTAGACAATTAGCCCTCTGATCCGTGTAACCTCAATAATATGGGGTCTTATTCTACTAGTACTGTCAACGTTATAACAGTTCTTATGAACTTGAAAGTTAAGGCGGCTGAGTTAAAAACGAAACTATAACAATAGGTGTAAAAACAACGTTAAATAAGGCCCCCGCATCATCATCATCATCATCATCAGCCTATATTAGTCCACTGCTGGACAAAGGCCTCTCCCATTGCACGCCAACGAGCACGATTCGTGGGCACCCTTATCCAGCTCTTGCCAGCCACCTTGCGAAGAAAGTCGCTCCAGCAATGTTGATTTATTTAATAATTTTAAAGATCTGACTCCTTGTTTCATCATTTCGACGGATGCTCTTACAGTCACAGATTGTTTTGCTTCCTTGCTCGTATCTTTTCCAGTTGCAAGACACGTAAGTATTTCTGCAAACTGTGTTTATAAATATTATTTCGGTTTAACTTGTCTCCAAGAAGCTATATGGCTAAATGAATGGCCGCTGTAACTTGTAATAGACGACAGGTGTGCCTCAGGGCAACATTGTTGGCCCTTAGATGTTCCTGACATTATTTAATGTTTACAGGGAGGTATAAATTCTGCAAAAATAGTTGTCTCGTAGTAAACATCTCAACGTTATATTAATTAGGTAGGAAACTGAACCGTAATTTGTTTGATTATTTCCGATTGGCTTGGCACTTGCAGGGAGAGTGCCAAAAGTATCTGAGTAATTCGAATCAATATGGTTGCCAATTCGGGCAGCGGAAGAATGAGACACTTTCGATTTTGTTTTGCTAGCTTACTGAGTTGATTTTATTATGTTTCTACGAACTCTTAATATGTCATTCGAGTTTGCACAGTTCTCTAGCTCGTTTTTAAGCGCTTAACCTAAAACTGCAATAGATACCTACTTTACTTGAAAATCTTACTGCTCCTAAACCAATAGTTAAGTTGTAAAAAATATAAGTTACGTGTAATATACCTACTTAATAATAATTGCTTATTTTTGTTCTATTGCTAGTACCTTAGACAATAACAAACCGAGTTTTCTTATAATCTACGCAAGAATAATCTTTTTCCTTCAAAAAGCCTGAACCGATTTTGACGATTATTTTACCTTGCCTAAACAATATTGTTTCCAAAAAAATCAGTACCAAACAAACGATCAGACACAATAATTATGTTTCAAGACAAATTGCCGCACACACAGACGTCAATTTTTAATGCTTGTTTAGTGACGTGTGGTCTTATTCTATTGCTATAGCAAAGAATGTGACAGCAGCAACATTAATCAAGCATTAAATTTAATTGACGTCTCTGAGTGCGGCAGAAAGACAAACAAATCCAGGTACTCAAGTAACAAAGACTGCCCAGAGTACGGGCAGTAAAACCATTTTAACAGTTACCTCGCTGCCAAGTTTCGAGCGAAACACATTTAACCCGAATCTCGGAACCGAGGAGCATTCCTGTGGACGCTTTATATTTAAACACCTAACCTGATCGATATAGCTCACGAATACAAGGTTTACGAAATAGACGCATCAAGATTCAAAACAAAGGAGAAATTACATTTTTATCCGACTGTTAAAGAAGGAGGGCAATATTATGTCTTGACTTGTATTATTACATTGCTAAATCAAAACAGTAGTAACTCATAATACAACTGTATTTTAAAATCAACTTTAATACAACTTAAAACAACACTACATAGCTAGGATTTTGAGTTGATACTGCTTTGATCTAGCAGTGCGTATGTATGTACTAGCCGTTGCCCCTACTCCATTTGCCTTATTCAATTTATCCCTCGCTCGGAAACTATCCTAATTTTCGGGACAATAATAATAAAATCATTTATATTAAGCACAGGGTCCATATGTTATTAGTAACAGTAAAAGTACCGTACGAAATCGGTTCTGTGGTTTAGACGAGAAAGCATAACAAAGATACAGGTGTATATAACAACAAGTCAGTAATGCTGCAGAGGTTACCATTCGTGTTATCCGCAGAACAGAAAAAACAGTAGAAGTGTCAAGTGGGCATGTAACGTGTGGCGTAGTTATGCGGAGTTCCGCATAACCTACCATACTTTTGCCGCCATCGCTTATTTCGATATTTCGACATTTCTAAAATAGGAAATAAATCAAGAAGCATTGGAATGTAAAAATGATAGCCGCACCAAAAACATTTTCTGTGTTGTTTTTATGATAGTTTGAGTATTGGCGACAACAGGTCTGATACTAAGCGAAGCTCATGCCACTTCCACTGTTTTTTCTATTCCGTGGTTTTATCTTAAAGCAGCCGGATTTTATAGGCTATCCCAAGACAAAAGAAGGGTGAATAGAACAGTGACGTCAGTGACCATATTATTATGTATATATGTGATCAAAAAATTACGTATCCCACTCTAGCTCCTAATCTTAATATTGCATCATGGAACAATTCATATTAAAATCATTCAGATTAGAAATTTTGTTAGGACCAATCTATGTTTATTTTTAATCTTTCGTTGCATTTTTTCCTTTTTACAAAATTTATATTTTCCGAAATACTCATACTAACATTTGAATGGCTCACCCTGTATAAACACATTTGCCAGAGCCTCTATTCAACACGGTGAAAGAGTATCGCTTTTGACGCGCTATCGTATCGTCAACGTTACGGTAGCTCTTATTTACTTGTCAGTATACGGTCGAGTTTAAAATAAAACGGTAACACGTCAAAAGCAATATTTACCCCGTTGAATAGAGGCCCTGGGGTGTGATTCTCTCAACAACGACGAACGGACGGATGAACGAGTGAAAGTCCAAGCGGCGAGTTTAAGTAGTCCCGTCAGAGCGAACAAAACACATTTTAGCGCGTGTATTTAATTTGAGCATGGCTTCATGAACGTATAAGGATGCCTTATTGAGAATGCACGCGCTAAAATGTGTTTTGTTCGCTCGGACGGGACTACTTAAAATCGCCGTTGCGCTTTCGCTCGTTCGTTCCACCGACCGCCGTTTTTAAGAGAATGACACCCATGCTTCTCCGTCTGCATAGATGACGTTATCGCTTTTCCATCGGGTAATGTCCAAAATACTTACCCTATGTCTATGTCTGGGGTATAAACTATCCCTGTATTAAATTTCACATCGAACCGTGAAGACTGAACAAACAAACATATTGTGGCATTTATAATATTAGTAGGGATAAGGATCACACACAAATACAAACGCTAGGCTCAATTCAGCCATTCTTCTTTAGAAACAACTTTGACGTTTCATGATTTATAATGAGTATGAGTATGAGTAACATTTTTTGCCTCGTTTTGAATTAGTGTTGATTCTAAATATAATTTAACCGTCATTTGTCGAATGCAGCTCTCATTCAACCGAACGCAGTCACCGATGCACCTGTTGCGCGCACTTTAGCACCCAGTAATGTGCGCCCACGCATCTCAAATACATGACGACTCATACACAATCATACTTGCTGTGTTTTTAGGGTTCCGTACCAAGATGGTAAAACAGGAAACCTTATGGTAAGACTTCGTGTATGTAAATAGGTATGTCTGTGCAGTTTTTCTCGGAACTATAGAAGCTATCCACTTGAAATTTTGTATAGTTGTATAAGTAATATCTGTTTTAAGTTAAAAAAAGTTTTTCTTCGTATATTTGTAAACGAGTCAAGAATTTCGTACCTTTTTGGCTATAAATCAAAAAGCACGTCACGGAAAATTATAAAAAAAATTGTTTCGAAATTTGCAGATTAAGCTCTTTCATATGACACCCGTTTGCTATAATAAAATCACTTTCATTTTTGAACCCCCCATTCTAGACCCCTTTTCAAATATTTAGAAAAATATTTTCATATTGTTATTACGAAAAGCATATGCGGACAAGCAAGTTATACAACTATGCCAAATTTTAAGTTGATAGCTTGTATAGTGTTAGTGAAAAACTGCTGTGACATACACCGTAAGGGTTCCATTTAAGGGTCCCTTTTTTACCTGTATGGAACCCTATCAAAATTGGCCATGGCCACCGGCCATACATTGCAGAGATGTGATGTAACCAGATTGCTCAGTATTCCTAAAAACAAATGAAACTCACCAGGGAGTCACCAGACAAAAGAATCAGTCGTTATTATACCGCTTTTCCGAGCGCGAGCCAACAATCTCGAATATTCGAGCCGCTGAATACGTTACCAAATTAATTTCAGAATTATTGGAATGCGCAAGCGACGACGCTTCCTTTTAGAATCTTGCTTTATTTTGATAACACGAGAATCATCAACACAGTGATGCAGATGTTGACTGTTGCTTTACTCTAACTTCTGTGCAGCATTCATCTTCTCCATTTTTTACTGGCAGCCTAATCCATGTTTTAGAAACGAGTTTCTAGATAGACGGAATTTAAGAAGCCGGCTTAGAAATTTTCGCAGTTTGTAGAGTTTTAGAAATAAAAAATAGCAATTTTCTTATATAAAAAAACCAGGCATAGAGCATATCGGACGTCGTATTCCTTCACCTTTACCAAAACAAAAACTTCGAGTGTTTGGTTTAATAAAAAAAAATTGTTCAATTCTCTTTGTCAGACACAAAGGTCAACCCAATATTCCTATGTAGTACAGTCAAGGACTTTAATTGTTATACCACTATGAAACCTTGTCATATGACAGCGTTAAACCACATGAAATAAATTACGCCAAAATTAATGATTAACGTTATGCGACAGGGCTCCATACTGGCATAACAATAAAAGTCCTTAACTGTACTGTCTCACCGCCTAAACTGCTGAGCATGAAATTTTAAGGTGCACTAATAATCGACCGCCAACAAGATTTTTTTTTACTATCAATGAGTAAATTTTATCCCTGAAGGAGGAATGATTGATATAGTATAATAATATCCTCATTTTTATACTACCAATTAGAGATGTGCCGAATAGTGGTTTCACCGAATAGACGAATACCGAATACTATTCGGTTCAATCTTTACCGAACCGGATATTCGGCCGAATTATTCGGTTTGCCATTTCATTGTTTTGCCGTGTAAACAGGTTCTAACATGGACGCTACGTGTCGCTGCTGGCTAGATGACGAGCGAGCCGTACCTAACCCGCGCACACAGCGCTGTCGGTTTGCTTCGAAACATCGTACGATTACGTTACAAATAAAAACAAAAGTGCTTATTATTACAAAAATAACATAAATCTTACATAAGAAGTTTGGTCTTTTAGTTCTATACCGTTTCGTGTAGCCAAGAAAATAGAAATACTCGAACCGAATATATTCGGCACCAAAACCGAATAATTCGACCGAATACAAATAGTGAAAAAGATGCCGAATACGCCGAATACCGAATACCAAACGAATACTCGGCGCATCTCTACTACCAATCAAAATTATAACTGGCCATCATTAAAATAGCACCAAAGTATATTATAGTGTAAAAAGAAATAAATAGAAGAAATGTCCATGGAACTAAGAGCATGGTTCATAACAATACTTTTCTAACAACACAATATATTTTTTCATCATCACAAACCCAGAAAGCCGTTTACTTAAAACATACTGTATAGCCTTCGCTGAATCCGTTGTTATTTTCCGCCATTTTCTGAAAAGCCGCAAGCCGCGTTCGCATCGCTGTGAGTCAGGCGTGAGTCACGGGGGACGGCGCTCGGCCCACTTCGGCCAGGTACGAATATAACCGAATATTTTGCCACCTGCGTAAGCGCAAACGGGACACGGTAGCGGCGCGCGCGTAAGTGTTATGCCAAATAATATTAATATTAGTATGCGAAAAATTGATTGCACTTGGAAAAAAAAGGATTTATTACTTAAACCTTAATAAGAAAGAGAACTCCCGTAGCGAAAAAGAAGGATGAACAATAAACACACATTCGCAACTATAATAATTTCTGAAAATACAAGCTGGTCGGAATACTTCTTATCGATTCTGAGTAGTAGACAAACTTGGAAGACAAGGCCACAAACTCATATCACTTTACCGGGGGTTTAAAATTGTGCTAGGCCTCTATTCTAGGTGGTAAAAACGATGTCGTTTTTGACCTGTTATAGCTATCAAAACGTTGACAATACGATACCAGGGGGGCTAATATAGCTGCGTTTATCGCGTGACAAAGTGGATAAGGCATCCGTCACCTTCTGACTCGTAAATAAGTACGAGAGTGACGGATGCTTTATCCATATTTTGTCACGCGGTAAACGCAGCCATAATGCTGGTCAAAGACGATAATTATGGTTGTTGCAGGCCTTAGAATACCGGCGCTGGATTATCATTGTTTCCCTTTATAAAAACTCTTGAATTTATTTGGTTTCAGCTTATATATGTTATGTGTCTCTCAATATTCTTTTCTAAGCACTTGTCTATCTAACTGTCCGAATTTAGAAATAGAACGATGATATATGAAGGGTTCACCTGATATGACGACGCGACTGCAGCCGCTGACATTTCACTCGCATTAATTGCATCCGTGACAGATCGCTAGGAAAATATATTCACTATACCTACTCATAAAACATGATTCTGTTCCATAAATAGACGAAAAGTTGCTAAAGTGAAAGAAAGATAAGAAATCAATCCCCTGACACCTGTCATCTCAGTACAATTGATAAGATATTCTTGGGTATTGAGGCTAAAATTTGTAAGTACTGGAGTGACAGGAGTCAGGAGTTACTTACTTATAATCGTATTAGCGGCCTGAACACGTAAAGTTCGGACCGCGGGAAACGCCACGCGCCGTTCCAATCTTCGTTCCGAACCGTACGTGTAAATCCAACTGTAATAGTAAAATAGTAAAAAAATTACGGTTCGGAACGAAGATTGGAACGGCCCGTGGCGTTTCTCGCGGTCCGAACTTTACTTTGCCTTTAAAGGCCGCTATTATGTTCCTTTTATTATGATCTCCTTCTCCTCTAGTTTACCTCTAGCTCGCTCAGTACCGGAGCTGGTGGAGTCATGGTGTTTCCTCATAGATGGAGTGAAAGTCAGTATAAGTCACTCAGTAGCTACATTATTTTCGTCTTGGGCGGTGTCACTTGAACTCCTCGCCACGCTCAGAATTCTGCTATAAAGGAGCATCCTCACTGAGAGCATTTAATTCGCGTGTAGTGTGTAAGCATTGTAACGCTCGTCTCAACGTCGTCCACGCCACTCGAATATTCACGCGAATGCTTCTCACTGAGAACGCTCCTTACAATCCTCGCTGCGCTTATGCTTTAACTCCAATTAGGGAATGCAATTTAACCGGTTATTAACCGTTTTTGTATGAAAATAACCGGTTAAAACCAGTTATAACCGGTTATTTGCATTCCCTAACTCCAATCCACACGGACCTCTACCTTAGGCGCGGGCTAGACAGAAGAGACGTAAGTCGCGGACGCGTCAGCTTCGCGGCGCCCCTTTAATGAATTTTCAACCAAAATGCACTCGTAGTCTTTAGCTTCTATACATTTTGGTTGAAAATTAATTAAAGGGGCGCCGCGACGCCGACCCGTCCGCGTCTTACGCCTCTTCTGTCTGGCCCGCGCCTTTGTCCTTTTCATGAGATTGGAGACGAAACTAGGAGCCCACCTACCACCAAACGCTCCGTGCTCGTTATTTTGGGTTTTCTTTGGGTACGCTTTACAACTCCGAAGAGTTATAATGCCGCATTGATCGTATTTCCAAATATAAACAAGGATTGGCAAAACAGCCTATCTATGTGACTAATAACTACAAGCGATGTCACCGGATAGTTTATTAAGTTCTAAAACTTTTGCTATGGCGGGTATCCCAGATTTTTGTGTTAAAAAAGTTATTGCCATAGAGACAGTGGGAGAGTTCAAACATAAAAAGTTGTAGAATATAAAAATACCTATCCATTATGATCGCTTATTGCTGGTTTACCCTTGAATCGCCGACACTCATTTCACCGAATTTTCATTTCATTTTATTTTTTGGTGGTCACTGGTGTAACCTAACCTAACCTACGTAAACCATGCTTAAGGTAACCTAACAACAATAGGGTTTCGGCAGAAATTAGCTGTCGATGAAATGAAAATTCGATGAAACAACGCATTCGTGAAATGAGTGTCGGTGCTTCAAGGGGCACACCTTATTGCTACGTCCTAGTGGTTCCTAGGTCTATACATTTCTATTTTCTACCCTCCCTACTTTAAAATGAACACTTATTTTGTATATAATGTATACAGTGTGTAAATGGTATACGGGCGTTTATTAAAAATGGACATAGATTAAGACTCCAATAATCATAAACAGAAATACCTAATTATTTTGATTAAGCTAACGTATACACCGTTATTAATTTTTGAACATACTATCGACCCGCAATGTACATCTAATTCCATCTTTCATAACTTTGAAACATCATTAATTAATTGTATTTTTTGTTATACATTGCGTGTTAAATTATTTTGTTTGGTTAATTTTTTTTAGTTTAATTTTAACAAAAGCTGCCTAAATGTGCTCATTAGGGGCTATACTAACCACAGTTAAAAGGAACGCCCGTATACCATTTACACACTGTATATTCAAACGTAACCTACTCGTAACGTATTCGTAAATAGCTCTAGCAGAACATATGTTTCGGAAAAAATAATACTTATTCGAAATGTTATCGTGTTCCCGTTCTTATATTCCATGACACATTCACATGTCCCAGTCAGCGCTTCCCAAATGGTTGAACTTGCAAACTCTGGTTGAAAGTATATTGAAAAAAAAATGGAAATGTAAAAGACACTAGTGCGAAAAATTCAACTTTCCGCACGACATGCAGCTAGAAAATGCACCTTTTAAAAACTGTATTAAAAAGTTATTTTTCAGGTAGGTAAGGTAAAAAATCTTTTCAGAGACAGTTTTAACGCAAAATAAAATGACAAACAATATTTTAAACTATATTTTGAAAGAAAATGTGGTCAAGTTTTACCCATGCAGCTGAAGTAGTTAAAAAACATAAATAAACATAAACATTATAGGTAGGTACAGTCAACAGCATAAATAAGTGATTATTTATGTACTATGTATAACATTTCAAACACGACGTTAAAGTGACAAAGTGAAGGTACATAAATGATCACTTATTTATGCTGTTGACTGTACTACAAAAACAAAACACAAAAATCTCTAAATACTCGGAAGCTAAATATACCTACGAAATCAAATGACCAATCGCCGAAACTAAAACATTGTACCCATAAAATTAATAAAAAAACAAAATCAACCTGCCATCGCTGAACGTTTTTGCACTTGACTATGGGATGGGACATACAGTATAACCCTTCCTCCTGATAATATAGTATTTATAGGTTATTTTTATTTATTATTTTTTATGCTGAAACCCATACCAATTTCAAATTTATTTTACGGGCTGTAAAAAAGTAATCACTAATCACGTATGTAGAAACTCTACGATTTCTACGAATAACTACAAAATTGGATCATTCCTATTAAAATCAGGCATAATAATTGAGTTTGTCATTCATACAATTGGGCCGATTTAGATAGTTTAAATTTAACTTTAAATTTACCAAGACTAAAAAAAATACAAGGGTACGTACACAGGTTTCTTGGAGCACAAAAAGCTTTAAGGATATTTAGTTCAAATGATTTTGAGTTGACATAAAAATCTTTATTGTTAGGTACTGAGTTACTGGACTTGAATTTTTATACAATCGTTTGCCACTCGAAGGGACAGGTACGTGTTTTAGGTTCCAAATTTTATTTACTTACCAACCCCAAAGGTAAATTATTAGAACATGCTGTCGTTTGTGTTGACATAAGTAATCTTAAAACTAAAAACCGTCCAAACATCTCGTCTCAATCACAGCCATGCCATAAATCCAGATTATGATCATCCGGTTATTTTAGACGTGACTGATGTTTGTAAACATATAGGACAATCAAAGATAAGTTCATTGCTAAGTTCAGAAGGTTGGTGGCATTTAGCTGGTGCCAGAGAGTGAAAAGAACTCGGGAGCTGGACGGGTTTGTTTACCATGCGACCGCCACTCCCTACCAGAATCTCGCGACCTTGAACAACAACTTCTTAATGTTGTTTTGCCTTCCAAATGATCTATGTGGTGCGGTTGCCCCCAGAAAAATTTGGAGTATTAAAGAAGGAACAATATCCCGCGCCAGCTCCTCCGCTCGTGTGGAAAGGGTTTCGCCAAAAACTTTTTGGTCAAAACAAATAAAAGAGCGGACGGGAAGGCGGGCGTGTCTATAAAAGGCCGAGAGGGGGGGGAGCGCGGGGGTGGTAACACGATCCGCGCGCTCCAGCCCGCTGGCTGCCCTGGAGCCGGGGGGGGGAACCGCGCTCACGCCGCGCGGCGCCCGCCCGCTCTCACTAGTCGAACGGTGCCCGACCGGTAACGTAGCGCCGACTGCCGACCGATCCCGACCAGCGACAATGTCCGCCGTGGCGAAGACCTCCAAGTACACCTACCGCAGCAGCGGTGGCGGCACCACCGACGTCAACATCGAGTATTCCACCGACCTGAGTGCTCTCTCCAGGCTGGAGGTACAGCCCGCTACCAGTGCAGTGCCGTGACAGTGTCTAGTGCCTATAACTCTAATGTTGTATTTTTCAGGACAAGATCCGTCTCCTCCATGATGATCTGGAATCCGAAAGGGAGCTGCGTCAGAGGGTAAGCGGTCGAAATGTGATACGAGCGCGCGCGCCCGCTTTGGCGCGCGCGCACTGGGCGGGGCGCCGCTATTAATACGCCGCCCGCGCGCACCCTTGGGGCGCCGGGACACCCTCAGCGCCGCCCCGCCCAGCTTTTTGGACTTGCGGATTTTGTGTTTTTTTAACTTAACTAAAACTTTGAGTGTATTAAAAAAAAGTGCTCCCAAAAGTGACTCAACTTTAACATCCTAAGTGCCTTCCAAAGTGTTCGGAGTTCAATATCATCAGCAGCCGTGGGTCGCGTCATCGGATCGGTTTGCGGGTTCTATTTTTGAATGCTGCAGTCGGAACCGCTCGCGTAACTGCGCTGCCGAACCCAAGATAAATATAGATGTAGCGAAAGCATTCTCACAAATCTCGACTTCTCGCTCGAGACAGTTTTGAAACTGGGCCAAATGATGCTCCGAGAATGCTACAATATTGAAATGTATTATTAGACCTGGCAAAAATATCTCAGTTAGTCACTGAGGACCCACACTTATTTAGAGACCACTATGAAGGGCGTCATCTATACGCTATTATGTAATGCACTACTGATGATTAACGTATTAAAATATGCTTGTGAATGTCTTATGTTTTTTGTATTCAAACAATAAATTTATTTACGTACCTACTTACGTGCTACATTTCAATTTTAATTTTCATAAGTAATAAACTATTCAGCATAACATTTTTAAAAGTAATCTTAAGACTTTTCTTAACATGCTTCAATGTTCTAAAATTTTGATTTTCACTTAAATAATTTTATATAGGTATTTATTGTATCTTCTTGGTGTTTAGATCGAAAGGGAGAAGGCAGATTTGAGCGTGCAAGTCATCCAACTGTCCGAAAGGCTGGAGGAAGCTGAAGGCGGAGCTGAGAGTCAGGTAAGGGTCTTTCGAATAAATACAAGTACAATTTTTCTAGTAATGAAAATATTCAACATGAGAAACAAAACACCGAGGAATAAGTCTGAAGAAATAAAACAACCAGAGAAGATTATTGAACGAGAAACAACGAAGTTTATAATAAAGATAGATGAAGATATCAAGAAATTCCTAAAATGTTAAGAAACAAATTGTTAATTAATACTTGAAGAAAATAATGCAACAACAAGAGACAAGATGTTGTGCAGACTATCAAAGAAATTATGACAGTTTCGGAGAATAAAATAATATTGATCACACAACATATTGAAAATACTAAGCAGAATTACAGGAAACATTAAATGAAGATATTGCAGAAATATTTATTTGAAACTACGAAAAGAAATCATTAGTATACATGTTTGTTATACTAATAATTTCATTACAATTTGTTTACTGCAGTGCGACACTTTTTATATTTTGCTATAGCGAATATGTTTTATTGCTGGGCGACAATATTTGTTTTTTTGTTTTAGGTCAAATTGGAAGTTAATTCACCAAGAAAACTGAAAATAATAATAATTACGTAAATCAATTCATTTGTAAAGGTTAATAAGAATAACCAAGCTGTTTTCTTATTATTAAAAAATATATATTTATAAATAAACCTAATTCATTCTACATTCTGAGGTGAATAATAAACTGAGCTCGCTAATAGTAAATAATTTCTTGAGTAACTTGAGTTGTTGGTACTTATTTCTGTTGACGAAAAAAGAAGGAATGAAATAAAACAAATGTTTTCATTGTGTGGATTTCATGACTAAAACCAACAATGATGTCTGGATCGGAATCGATTTTCTTAACGGGATTCTTATTAAAGTTAAAATCATGTTCATGTCAACAAAAACCTATAAGTGTTCAAATTTGAGTCTGGTTCAATAACAGCGAGCACTTCAAGTTCAATTGTAAATTTTACAATCCATCCGTTGAAATTTTTAAAGTACTACTTACAGCTAATACCGTTTACTGTTTCGACCGTAAACATCAAAACACCCGAGAGTACTGCCTAGATCTGCTTTGTGACAAAATACGTTTCTGAAAACTGTTAAGCATATAAATAAATTATATAAAACCAAGTTTCATCACAAATAAACTTGGACCCTCCAAACCTCGAATCTAAAAAGGGAAAACCTATTTGTAAGTAAAATTTAAATTTTCAGTTTGAGATCAACCGGAAACGCGATACTGAGCTGACCAAGCTGCGCAAACTATTGGAAGATGTCCATCTGGAGTCCGAGGAGACGGCCCACCTCCTTAAGAGGAAGCACCAGGAGATCGTCAACGACTTCCAGGAACAAATCGACCAGCTTACCAAAAGCAAAGCCAGGTAATTACAATCCTAATGAGAAATGAAACAACCACAGAACAGATGAATTTTCAATTGTTTTATGACACATTCATTACATTACGTAAACTAAATGAATAAGTAACGATTAATGATGTTCGAATTGATGAAGATAATCTTGCACATATTGAACTATATTTTTTTGTAAACCTGAATGTTTTAGTGTAAGTAATTTGGTGTCACAAGATATTGAAAATTCTGGCGTTATTATAAACAGAGTCTGTAGACCTCAGCATCGGCTAAAATGTAAAATGTAAGAATGACGTCTATATTACAGTAGACATCAATCTTAAAAACTATGTACATTACAAAACAATAAATACAATCAGTTTTACAGATTCTGAAAACACCCGTTTTAATTTTAACGTTACTTTATTTCATAATTCATCCCGATATCACTATATATTAACTGCATGATTCCATTTTTATTAAGTTTTGCCATGCGAATTGCGAGCTAAGCGACTTTTTATCATATTGAAATCATCCTTGAATACATTTTACACACACAACTTTCTACATGTGCACGATTACGACGATGACTATCTGAGAAGAATGTATATGGTGTGGCGTTTCAATTAACGATACGTTCTTCTAGGCTAGCACAAATAAATACTGGTTACGCATAATTCTCCGAATGTCTTACAACCTTGGAATGGGGAGCACTATCAGTAATAACAATAACATTTAAAAAGTAAACTATAAAGCTTGATCCGGATTCGTCTTCCTTGTTCCGAGAGGTGTCAATAATTTCATTATGCCAACAACTAAATGGAGATGAATCCGGATGACAGGACCAAAAAATTGACGTTAATATGAATATTACTGATTGTGCATACCTCGTGGTAAGAACGGCAATTGGAACCTTCCCTTGTCTCCAGGAGCGAGAAGGAGAAGTCCAAGTTCCAAGCTGAAGTGTACGAGCTGCTGGCCCAAGTGGAGAACGTGAGCAAGGAGAAGATAACCATCGTGAAGACCTGCGAGCGCCTGGAGGTGAACATCAGCGAGCTTCACATCAAGATCGAGGAGCTGAACCGCACCATTGTGGACATCACCTCCCACAAGCAGCGCCTGTCCCAGGAGAATGTTGAGCTCATCAAGGAAGTTCAGGACCTTAAGGTGTGTAATGTGTAGCAGATTCATTGAATACCTAAATTGTGATGAGTGTGCAACTAAATAGAAAACGAAGATGCACAAAATGGTGTTCAATACAAGACAATCTGATGATCAAAAATGCCAGCAATCATTCTATTAAATTACAATGACTTTCCATGTAAATGGTAAAATTGTATCAAATTAAACAGCTTTCATGATCGTTAACTACCATGTTGTAAAAGTTCAAGTCTCTGACTTTCGAGTCCCCACCCCACATTACCTTTTTGGCGCCGAATGTATCACCAGCGAAACTGGTTTGGGTTTCAGGTGAACATCGAGAACGTGATTTACCTCAAGAGCCAGCTGGTCAGCCAGCTCGAGGACTCTCGCCGCCGTCTGGAGGATGAGGACAGGAGGCGCTCTCTGCTTGAGGCTACCCTGCACCAGGTATGAGAAACTCCCTATTGCAGTCCTAGTCGCTTATCAACATAATATTAATAAACTCTGTCAAAACTGCAAACAATTTTGGAATGAATATTACTTCGAGTATATCCTAAAATTCCGTCCAGTCGTTAATATGTGATTCAGTTAAAAGCACACAAAATAGGTAGTTAAAAATAGTGTAGATATTCCCATGCTTTCATTGGTTCCTATTTTAATATTTTAAGAGTAAGCATAGAAATTACGTGTGATGTCATATTTCACCAACCAATATTTAACACTGTCAAAGCCTAATCGGCTGGGTAGTTAATACATTTTTGAATAAGAATAAGAATAAATTTATTGTATAACCACGAATAAGAATAAATTTGACAGTCGTCATATCTCTGATCGTTTCTATATTGGGAAAGAATTAAAAGTGCCTCCTAATTAGTTTATTCTTAAGGGGTCTGAATTTACCTATATAATAATGGATTAAAGGATGAATACAAAATTGTGTTTTGTTAAAAGATATAGACATGATAGAAGAAGGGAATGTGTTTGTACTATTAGTTATAAAATTACAAGTTGTTGAGGATGATAGGTACGTAGTAACTGTATATTTTTCATGTTCCTAAAAAGGGATACTTAAACCATTTAGCGCTAAATATTACATATAAATTAAATCAAATCAAAACTACAACATAATTTAAAATATGACAGATTCATTTTGATCATTCCATTCGGTCTCGTATAAAATAATGACAAAGGAACACATGATTAATACAACGATACTACAGGTTGAAATCGACCTGGAGTCTGTCCGCGTCCAGCTGGAAGAGGAATCCGAGGCCCGTCTGGACCTGGAACGCCAGATCGTAAAGGCTAACGGCGAGATTCAGCACTGGAAATGCAAGTTCGAGTCTGAGTCCTCCGCCCGCATTGAGGAGGTCGAAGAGATTCGCCGCAAATACACCATCCGCATCCAGGAACAGGAGGAGCAGATCGAGACCCTCATTGTCAAGATTAACAACATTGAGAAGCAGAAATCTCGTCTTCAGTCTGAGGTGAGAGACAACAGTGACTAGAAACTAGTAGTAATGAATATACAATTTCTTCCTCCTTGAGGTAAACTGACGATCTGGTGAAGGTATGGTAGATCGGTCACGCTCAATATGGCGTTTATTGGGAGTGGGAGTTTATTGGGCCTCTGTCCAGGAGTGGAGATCTTTTGACTGATGATGACGATACTAATAAGGTCAAATTAACATAATTTACTTCGACTTTGTATATAAAGGTTAATTCCATGATATCTGAGGATAATCATCCACATAACGACAACATTTAAATGTTCAAGTCAGTCCAATAAAAAGTATGAAACCCATACTGAGAACAAAGATAACTTTAAGCGTATCTACAATCTAATTCAAGTGTAATTGAAATATTTTCCTGAAAGTTGCAAAAGGGCATCAACACTATCATTATATTAGCCAAATGTAATGTAAATGTAAATGTGAAAATGGAGAGACCTCCCTCAGGGTCCCTACAAGGATGATAAGCTGGCTATCACAACCTTCATTCTCATATTCTTCTTCTCAACTCTCTCGCTTGTCACTAAACGTATAACCTCTGGATTATTAGTTATAAATAAAGGTACAAAAAGTCTCAGACAATTTGTGCTAGTCCTAGGCTTAAACATCTAGACAAATATTTGAGAAACAAGCTGTATTCCTCAGGTGGAAGTTCTCATCATCGACCTGGAGAAGGCCAACGGAACTGCTCGGGAGCTGCAGAAGCGCACCGAGCAGCTGGAGCGTGTCAACATCGAGATCAAGTCGCGCCTGGAGGAGACCGTCCAGTTGTACGAAGTCTCTCAACGTGACCTGAGGAACAAGCAAGTTGAACTGCAGCGTGTTTCTCATGAGCTGGACAAGACGCGCGAGCAGAAGGACGGACTTGCGCGCGAGAACAAGAAACTCAGTGGTAAGCGTAGGAGATTTTCCCTGAATCCCCTTTTAATCCTATTTAAGGGTAAAATTGTATATACCTATCAAATTATAGTATCATTTGAACACGTTAAACAGAATACCTACCAAATTCCTCCAGTCAAACTTAGTTCTTATTCGGCTTCTATTACTATAGTTACATTTTTACAAAAGTTGTAAAAAAAATCCCAAAGAAATCTACGTCAGTTACACTTAGGGTTGCCACCTTTTTTTCAACAGAATAAAGTATTACTTACCAGAAGAGGAAGAAAAATAAAGTACACAGCATAAATGTAAAGTATTTTTTTTATTATCTTTAAATGCATATATGTTATCGACCGTGTGTTTTCTAACAGTGATTTTTCCACATTTAAAATATCAATCGCGTTCAAAGATGGCAAACACTGGTTTTAAGGCATATCATTAGCAAATGTTTAATGAAGTTATGTGCAGCTTCATTTCTGTCGTCCCGCCACTTGGCTTTCATTATAGAGAAGAACCGTTCTGTAAATCTCATAAATAAAGTACTTTGGCGTACTTTATGTGTTACGTAAAATATAACGTACGGGAAGCTAAAATAGAGTACAATACTTTATAATAAAGTACGGGTGGCAACCCTAGTTACACTGTACTTAACCACTAAATGACTAATTATCTACATATAAATCGAAACCCACATAAACGCCAACAACCTACCCCAACAACTTAATGTCGGTTCTTCATTTACCTACATACCTATTTTACTTGCAGTCTATTCAGAAATAAATACATTTTAAGTACTCAAATGCCACAATGTAATCTTTATCTATTAAATTCTACGGAAAAACACTGATTAGTTTCCACACAGTTTACTTCTACTTTAGGTAGGTATTCTTACTTTTACCAACTAAGTAAAAACCTTTTACATTTAGAACACTTATTATGTTCTGCAATATGTTAATTCAGATCCTCAAATAAACTTCAACCCCAAACAAGCTGCAGCTTGCTATAACCTCGAATATTTTATCACTGCTGCTGTAGGTAGATCCTCTAGACGAGAAACTGTTTTCCTGATCATTTGGATATCGACCAAATCGATCTAGGTTAATCTATCGATGCGATGAGTCGAAAAACAAATTAATCACTTGTACTCAGATAGGAGATGAGCAAACGGCAATCAATATTACACGACATCGTCACGCGGCAGTATTTAGACTCATCAACGATCTATCAATATCTTGATACTATTCTCGAACTATGACAATTCGATTAATTATGCGAGCAGCAATAATGCTTGATGGCTGGTGTCTTCACTCTGAACTGACTTCATAATATCTTATGACTTGTTTTAACCTAATAAGTTTAAGGTAGTGAAAGGGACAGATACTTATACTCATCACAGATCTCTTGCACTTACTAGAAAGTCGAAGGTCTAGAGAATTCATAATACGGCCTCTGCTATGTACATCAGCAGTTTTCAATCTTTCAAGCGACTAGATCTTAACAGAGCATTGGTCCTAGCATCCATGACACTATAGGATATATAAGCATTTTTTTTCTGCCATAACCTACCATGGTCTTCGGGACACGGAAGGGGAAGTTTGTCAGTGTCTCATCAGCGTTTTAACGTTTTAAGATGCATGAGGGATGAGTGACCCTTTTGCTATTCTTGCTAGGCACGTAGGATACATTATTTATAAGAACTCAAAGGCGTTCTTTAAACTATTCGCTTTTTAGGGTTCCGTACAAAAAATGAACCCTTATAGGATCACTCGTGCGTCCGTCTGTCGCAGCCAATTTGCTCCGAAATTACTGGACCGATTGAGTTGAAATTTGGTACATATATGTAATTTGATGACCCAGACACAAATGTGCAAAGTAAATAAATAGGTTTCTAAAATAAGGGTCATTTTCGGGGGAAAAATTAAGAAATGAAAAAAGTTTTGCAAACCTTATTGTGTCATATATCAAATGAAAGGGCTCGTTATGAGGATCTCAAATATATTTTTGTTATTAATGTAAAATAAAGAGTTTTGATTTTATTCATGAAACAAGACGAAAATTGACCTTTCCCGCACTGATCTCCATAACTACTGAACCTAAAATTTTGAATAAAAATACATAATATTATAGTTAATTGCTTTTAGATTACAGGAAAACCTATAAGAATTCGATCCAAAAAAGCATTAAAAAAAATACCTATGTACGGAACCTTCTCTACGCGAGTTCAACTCGCACGTGGCCGGTTTTTTTGTACTACAGAGGGCTTATTGTCTAACGCACTCGCAATCACGATCGTTTTCAGTTTGAAAATCGAAGGCTTGTCTGCATACAAAATGAAAACAATTGCTCCACTTTGAAGCCGGTTGTGATTGCGGGTGCGTTAGACAATAAGCCCTCGGGTTGTGGATAAGAAAGCGGTTGGAAACACATTTGCAGTCTTAAAATTACTTTGGTTTGCTGTCTGAAATTGCTTATGTCTATAGGATAGGCATCAGAGCCCATGTACTATTAGTTATCCTGTTGTCCGTTTCCCTTCTCAATGTCATGAAGAAAGGATTTAGCGTGGCTATATCAGAGGTTTGTTCGCAGATGAGCTGCAAGACTCCCGCGCCAACATCACGGAGTTGACCCGCCGTCTCCACGAGCTCGAAATCGAGCTGCGCCGTCTCGAGAATGAGCGTGAGGAACTCACAGCCGCCTACAAGGAGGCCGAAGCCGTAAGTTTACTCTTTAAACTCACAAACGGAATCTCCATGGGAAATGGAATGATTAGAATGGGAACTAGCCTATGGAGTAATTTCTGCCTTTCAGCCAAATACATTATTATATTCATACTCACACATATAATATTGTAGGATGAGATCTGATTAGTGGGATATTAATTTTAATCTATAAAGATGCACTTCACTACTTAACTTTAAGTACAAACCTACATTTACGCAATCGTACAATGTCATATTAAGTGGTGGTCATTGTTGATTAAAAACGCTGTACATTGGCTTACAAATACATTGAGCTCGTTTGGAACATTTAATAATAATCTTGAGTTCTAACAGAGCAATGTAAAGATTATATTACTATAGGAACTAGCAATATTACTATCATTAAAAGAACACGTTTCTAAATGTATAACTATCAGAGGAAAAAGCACATCCGTATAAACTTTTAACAGAAGGAAGGTGAAAAAAAAACGTGCAAAATAATGTTGCAGCTTTTTATGAGCTCGTAATACGAATTTGACAGGCAATTCTGTTTTTGCCGAGAACTAGCTGGAAATAAGGAGCTCATAATAGGCCCCCATGTCTAAGAAGAAAATGTTAACAATCAAAATTTAAAAACAAACAATTTGAAAGTAAAAAACATCATCATACGCGTACGTCACAAGTTCTGCCAGTATTTTAGTACTTTTGACAGCCAACAAGCGTTTGAAACTCTGACTCCACTGCGTTTGATACTCAATGTGATACACCATTATCTAGTATAGTATCTCGTATGCATAATAAACTAATCCTTACAATACAAAGACCTATTGACAGCTCGTTAAAAATGTCTTGGACTAAGCACTATAGTTAAAGACCCGTTGGCAGCTACTCGAACACAAATTGCTAAATCACTCGTCGCTGCCAGATTTCCTACCTTGTTCTTTATTTAGAACCGTATTTATAATACATCGACGATATAACAGTACCCAGTGTATGATAGGATTGACCGGTAATCGATATACCGATAACCGTTATCGATTTTTTGTAAATAACTGGCAAGAAGTGAAGAAGAGAGATTTAATTTAGGAATGAATGGAGAAAACTAGGGGAGGTATAGGTTTGTTTAATACAGGACGGATAGATAGATGTATCATTAGGGGTTAAAAATATTGAAATGCTATACTCAAACGACGTACACCATCTTTTTTGAAAATGCACTCGGTATAAACGAGGCACAAAAAAATGTTTTATTTAATACAACAGATTTGTTGAAAACTTAAGTCTAAACATAATTTATTTGTAAGATTTCGACAATAATCTAACACTGTATCTAATTCGCAATGCAGCTCCAGCTAATAAAATTAGGTTACACCTAAGAAATTTATTTAGAGGTTAAAAACGTAGTTAAATTAACGGATTTTTCAATCACATCCACATCCATCCATCCATATTCTAAAAGCAAACTTATTATTTATAGCCATATTATAACAAGAAGTCCTAAGACGTATTTATAAACTGATCTTGTAAAGGAATATCATCTCAAGCAATACGCATCAAAGATGCCAGTTCTTTATGACTTGGCGTTTAATTTGAATGTCTTGAGACTGGTCCCTCACTCAATATCAGGTCATTAAGACCGCTTGTAGCAACAAGCGACACAGTCAGGCTCTGACCAAGTTCATACGTTTCTTCCACTTCAATTGACCTTACCCTGGTACCTTTAACATAACTGATTTTATTCAACAGGGCCGTAAAGCCGAGGAGCAGCGTGGCCAGAGGCTGACTGCTGAACTCGGACAGTTCCGCCATGAGGCTGAGCGCCGTCTGCAAGAGAAGGACGAGGAAATCGAATCCATCCGGTAAGTGCTGGAACAAAGGGGAATGACAACATTTGGTCAGATCAGCTTTATGAGATGTGGAGAAATTCTCTTTTGCGCAGTTAAACCGTTCATTACAAAATCTTCACGTAATGTAAGGTCCCTGCGCCTAATAAACCCAGATCACAATTACAATTATCTATGGTCATAATAAAAACAAAATTATATCACAGATATCAGATGGTAGATGGTAGTTATAGAGCTTAGTTAAATATTGTATATTCAATGACAAACACAACAAACTAAAAAAAAGAAGATATTCAATTCTAATTTTACAGTAAAATTTAAAGTACCTACTGCTAATTAACAGGTTATAATTTTACAAAGACAAAAAACTTATTAACAGAACTTATCAAAACACAATGTTCTTACCAATTGGAACAGTTAACACGGAACACTAAGAGCCACACTGCACCAGACGAGAGCCAACTCGGAACTAAGAGCCGCGTCTATCATCACCCCCTCCACTCCCCCCTATTGACTGACGCCTGTCACCAAAACACGCGGCCGATAAGCCTCAACAGTCATCCATGACACACTTATTACGCTGGATCAACGCCAATCACCGATTAATTACACTGATTTCAATACCACACGCGAAAATCTTCGTGAATCCACTTCGAACAAACAAAACTATAAAGTATCAGCAACTGACTGGAGCAGTCATGAGCCACCACACATCACCACAATTTATAGGGATATTTCCGGTACCAATCTAAAAGCGTCACCCTTATAATTTATCTTTAATTATTGGCACGAAAACCATTTATATTTAACCAGTCGTCCTATTGGTGCATAATTTAGGTGATCACATTAGTATTTTGGCACATCAGCGCTTGTTAAAATATACAAAAGACGTGGACTTGCTGGTCGCAGGCCTAATCATCCGACCTCGGCCCTAGGCGACGCACGAGCCGATATATCGAAACGATCGAACGCGTAAATCTCAGGATTGCTCAATCATGCCCCCCGTCAAAGTAGCCACTTACAAATGGAATCGTCCACCCACCGCCGTCTACGAAGACAATTATGGCTACGGTATCAATTTCTACCAGCCGATGATCGACTATATCTCTGCCAAAGAACACGGCTCCACCGCCAAACCGCCTCACTTGCCGTGGAACAACGAGCGAGGACTTGAGAGATACCGCTTCGACAAACCAATCCGTGCGTACTCCGAAGAAGACGTCTCACGGATCTCCCATGACATATCAGAACAAGCTAAACGAGATCTCGACAAATTTCAAATATACAAACGATCACCTATCACAGCAGTTTCTACGGCTGCAGCGGCCAACGTAACAAAACACGTAGGAGTTGAAAGTGTTAGTGTAAAAGCGAAAAGGTGCAAAGTGAACAGGGAGAAGATAAAGGCGGAAAGGCAGAAGAAAAGAATGGATGAAATCGATAGGGAGCTGGAGCTTTACGAGAAACAAGCAAATGTTGGTGCTGAATTAAAAAGTAAAGCGCTAATGTATCGTGGTAAATCTGCTAAGGCTATCACTCGAACTTTGCTAGATGAGAGTATGAAAAATGTGGCCCAGGGTTACGTCAGAAAAATGGATACGCAAGCGAGAAAGGATCAAATTGATCGAAATTTTTCTAGAGTTTCCAAGAACATCATGTCAGAGAGTCATGTTGAGTCGTCTTCTACACGTCAAAATCGTTTCACGGAGAGTGAGGAGACAGTAAGAAGTTATCGAGAAATGTCCCCTAGAACTCGCATTGTGAGGATCGAACAATATATGCCTATAATCGATGACTCGTATTTACAACCGTTAAGTGAATTGAAGGAAACGTTGAGGCAGTTTGAGCACTTGAACACGAGCATCATGATTGACACAAGGTGAAAATCTTTCGCAAAACATTGAAAAGTACCAATAGCTACATTAGATTTTTTTTACAAAAACTTATACGAAATTTGTTCCCAAAGAAAAATACGTAAAGTATTTTTGTAGTAGAGAACGAATATTCGAAATATCTCTACTTATTATTTGTCTGAACTTCAATCAGGTTGCCACTATATTACATAATGGTTTTTGTTACATAATTACCTCAGCTCATTTTAGAATATCATTACTGTTATTTAGAATCCTCAAGTGTCTAAGTATAAAAAAAAAATGAAAAATTAAAAATTAACTCTCCACAAGGGAAAGTAAATGAACAACACAATTAGTAATCAATGAAATCTTCTACAGTAAGCAGACCAGCATTGAGATCGAGCAGCTGAACGCCCGCGTCGTGGAAGCGGAGACGAAGCTCAAGACTGAAGTGACCCGCATCAAGAAGAAGCTTCAGATCCATATCACCGAGCTTGAGCTCTCTCTTGACGTGGCCAACAAGACCAACATCGATCTGCAGAAGACCATCAAGAAGCAGTCGCTTCAGGTAATGACATAAATGTTCCACTCAACACTTGTAGAGTTTTAATAGGCCATTTCCATTTCTCGCTATTATCTCTCGCTAATAAAAGGCTCTCCCTTATGTTACCAAAGAATTTATTTCATCTGTTAATTAAGGCTAGCGTAGTGGTATTCCATATCTCAGTCCTCACGGTTAGCAACGTTTTTGCAATGTTGATATTGCAAATGTCCAGAGCCCATTTACCGTCTGGCGGCTTGTGTGGATTGCTTGCCTTCTCCATGCCAAATAAAAATAAAGTATTATCGATAGCTTATGATTTTGACAATAATTATGACTATCTTCACGAATTCGCAGCTCACCGAGATCCAGACCCACTATGACGAGGTCCAGAGGCAGCTGCAGGTCACTCTTGACCAGTACGGAGTGGCGCAGCGCAGAATACAGTCGCTGACCGGCGAGGTCGAGGAGATTCGTGGCAACTACGAGCAGGTAAGCATCGTGTCATCTACGTACAAATACTAAACAGAAATTTTAGACGTCGAGTTGTAACATTTCTGTAGTTGGATAAATACCGACTATTATAACTCGACCACGTTATGCATCACTGTCCTGCGGCGTAATATACGGTGGCGACTAAGCATCTAGATGTAGTAGGTAGAGGCAGACTGTGTAGCAGGAAAAAAAAGCGCGCAACTGCGCCTCTGTTACTACTTGGCAGTCGCTTTGCCTCCCCGCACTTCACTCACCCCAAGACAATATAAACTTAAATCACGGTATATTAAGCAAGCCTTAGTTGCACCATAAGGATAAAAATCTTTCAAGTCATAGTAATAGCCTGCTAAAATTTGACATAATTCGGTGTCTAGACAATAGTTATGCTAATCCCTAACGTAAATGATTTTCGAAAACTATCCAAATGTATTGAATTGACATAAAAGCTCAAAGCGACTATCCGACAGATGACGTCAATCCTATACATTTTTAATAACGATAATGTTTAGGGCCACAGAACCGTTTAATGCCTACACCAAAATCTGATCGAACTTTACTTGTTTCACCAGGCCCTCCGCGCCAAGCGCATCGTTGAGCAGTCGTACGAGGAAGCCACCCTCCGCATCAACGAGCTGACCGTCATCAACGTCAACCTGTCTAGCAGCAAGGCCAAGATTGAGCAGGAACTGGCTGCCGTCGCTTCTGACTACGATGAGATCACCCGCGAACTGCGTGTGGCGGACGAGAGATACCAGCGTGTCCAGGTGAGGCCATTAGACCGAGTGAGACGTGCGTTCTCTTTAAGAGCAGGGTTCTTATCGGGGAAGGGCCAATGATGAGATGTAATCTGTTTCCTTTTTTATCCACTTCCCGCACAAACAAAATGTTTTCTAAATGTACGAGTACATTAGCCCGGGACTAACGAATTTACTGTTGTCTGTTTGAAGACCGAGCTGAAGCACACCGTCGAGATTCTGCACGAGGAACAGGAGAGGATCGTCAAGATTGAGGCCGTCAAGAAGTCTCTCGAGATCGAAGTCAAGGTAACAAATGACAATCTTCCTAGATCTTCGCGTTACTCATCTCTCGGTGAGGGTAAAGATGTCAAGAGTGGCTAGAGCACCTAGGATTTCATTTTTTATTTCCCCAGTCTGTAACGATTAAGACATACTGAGCGATTAACAAAAACACAAAAGATACACTAGCCGCTCTGGAAAAAACTAATTAGGTGCTGCTTATAGAAAAGTCTCATTTTTTTATAGAAATTGACGCATTTTCTCAATGTTTATTGTGCCTTTCAATAACTGAAGGAAATCGCTACTACTATGTAACGCTAATTCCTGCATTAATTCCTAAATTACGAAAATGACAACGACCAGTAAATACTATTATAATCTTACCGTGATCGGTCCTCATAACCCGTTTTCTTTTAATCCTTGAAATCCTATGACTAGATCCTTCTAATGCTTTCCAGAACGTTTCCGTCCGTCTGGAAGAGGTTGAAGCCAACGCCATCGTCGGAGGCAAGCGCATCATCAGCAAGCTTGAAGCCCGCATCAAGGATATGGAACTGGAAATGGATGAGGAAAAGAGGAGGCACGCTGAGACCATCAAGATCTTGCGCAAGAAGGAACGTACGCTCAAGGAGGTCATCATACAGTGCGAGGAGGACCAGAAGAACATCTCTCTGCTCCAGGACTCGTTGGAGAAGGTTACCCAAAAGGTCAACATTTACAAGAGGCAGCTGACGGAACAGGTACGTTACATTACAATTGAAGAGTGGGTCTAGTATATCGATTAGTTATAGTAGTTCGATTCTCGAGATTTTACAAAAAATTAAACTTGCCTGTAACTAAAATATTTGGCTCCGTTTTCATCCACCTGCGGACCCAAGATAATTTGCATTATGCAAGCGCTAACAACTGTAAAGTTCTAAAAAGACGCGACGAAACTTATCTCATAACATTTTCCTTGAGTTCTACAGTTGTAGGAGGAAGGAAGTTGCATTCAACTTGCCTAAACCTAAAAAAAATCTGACAAAATATAAACTTAATACTAACCGTTTGATTCCGCAGGAGGGCATGTCCCAGCAGACCGTGACGCGGGTACGACGATTCCAGCGCGAGTTGGAGGCCGCCGAGGACCGCGCCGACGTCGCCGAGAGCAACCTCTCGCTCATCCGCGCCAAGCACCGCACCTTTGTCACCACCTCCACTGTGCCCGGCTCCCAAGTCTACCTTGTGCAGGAGTCCCGCGCTCTCAGCTCAGAGTGAAACCAACCAATCCGGTCGGGTTAAGCCTAGTCGTTCGTTAAGTAATGTTTGATACCAGCAACAGATGGCGCTAGCAAACCCAAACTACTAGCGCCATCTCTTGCATTAACAGGACGCGCGCTCGGCAATAGCGCTCGCCCTAGTGTCTCAACACATCAGCCAATCGCAGATCACGCGTCCTGACCTAAATTTTTTGCTAATAAAGGAACCAAATTGTCAATTTATAAGCTTTTTTTCACTATTTTTCTAATATAAGGACACCGGCGCTACATTACGTAGATAAAAAAATAAATGAATTATTTTATATTACTATTTATTAATGGTGCAATGCATACTGTACGTTTGTAACTGTAACTTATAATATTTAAAAATAAACGCTATTTATGTTATAGAAACAAAAAAAGCAATAAAAGTTCAAAACGGCTTGGATTTTTATTTTTGTTTGGAGGTTACTCGTTGTTTTTATTGAAAAACTATAGAAGTAAGCTCGGATAGATAAATATAACATTTGAAGTAATTCGTTTGTGTTTAATTAGGTAGTTAGGCTTATAAATAGAAAACCGCTTCCTCTCTTATCCTTCCTCTTCAATCCAACTAAATCTGCATCGAAATATAATAATATTGCAATGAGAAATGAAATTAACGGCGTTTATTTGGTTGCTAATATTAATAGGGGCTTTAAAAACAATGTTTAACTAAATATTTAAAGTGTTGAAACCCAACATAACACTTCAATAATAACAAATTCAGTATAAATTGAAACGTTTCCAGTCAGGATAAGATTCATTATTGACGACACCACCGAACGGCACCCCGGGGGTGTGGTTAGTAAACGTCATAATTATGTTAACAACACTACCGGTGATTAGTGTTGTACCTACAATATATCAAGAAAAAAAACTAAATTTATTATGATAGTCAAAGTGTAATAATAATAATGAATAATACATTACAGTGGTTAAGCCCTCTGTTGCCCGTGGTCCACCTATGTTATCCACCCGGGCATTTTAACAGACCTTAACAAAGTAGCTCCGCTATCTACTTCTAGGTTTTGGCTCTTCGGGCTCTCTGAAGAACTAACATAACATAAACCTACCTGTTGGTTTTGTCCACTCTACTCTTCGTAATCCACATAGGTGGACAACATCGGTGGACCACGGGCAATACACCTGGAGAACATATTTCACAGCCCTGCGGCTAGGGGTGTCGTTATCAAATGATGTTTGTTAACGACAACCCTAGGGGCATAGAACAGAAAAAACAGTAGAAGTGTCAAGTGGGCGTGTAACGTGTGGCATAGTTATGCGGAGTTCCGCATAACCTACCATACTTTAGCCGTGATCGCTTATTTTGATATTTCGATATTTCTAAAATAGAAAATAAATCCAGCAGCATGTCTTATTGTGCTATTTTGGAGTGTTAAAACGATAGCCGCACCAAAAATATTTTCCATGGTGGCGTGTTGTTTTTGTGATAGTTTGAGTATTGGCGACAACAAGTCTGATACTAATCGAAGCTCATGTCACTTCCACTGTTTTTTCTATTCCGTGCCTAGGGGTGCCGTTTGGTGGTGTCGTCAATAATGAATCGAGGATAAGCAAGTAGGCCTCAAATATGTATAAATATTTCTTTGGTTTTAAAAAGTTGAACTGATTCTACTCTTTACTGCCAAAACCCGACGTTTCAAACACTTTTTCTCAGTTCACTCTATTATTATGGTAAGGTCAGTTTTCGGGTGAGCAAGTACGTTATGACTATGGCACAACATCAATATAATATGTACTTAAAGTAATGTAGTATTTAATGAAATAAAATATTTGATTTAAAAACGTGTGTTGTGAATTTGTTTTCGGAACCAAAGTTTGTTTGAAGTTATAATGCCTAGGACGACCTTAATGCGGCTCTTAAGGTGGCGGTTCGCCCCGTGACAGAAACAAGCGACCGAGACATGAGACCGAGACCGGAGACACGAGACACTACTGGTCCGGGGCAGCGACCGTCTCGCTGTCTCCTGTCTGTGTCTCGCTCGCGAACTGTCGTCATTACATTGCCTAACGACAAGTGACGGTCGCGGCCTCTGGTCTCGGTCTCCTGTCTCGGTCTCCTGTCTCGGTCTCCTGTCTCGGTCGCGGTGCGAACTGCCACCTTTACAAGCGGTCGACCGCAGCGACCACTGCCGAATAGCATTAGCAAAATCTTCTCAAATTGTGTACTTTCTTATAATAATTTCTCACTTTTCACAGTATATTTTATGTTTTGCATAGAATAAGAATTCTCAGTGCTCTAGGATTAAGGAATGGTCAGCCACAATGCCGCCGTGTTCGGAAATTATTACATTTATGTTAATCTAAACTAAAACATTTAAGTCAATGGCGAAACATGCACCCAAAGCTGATCGACACTTATATTTCTAGGATCTAGATAAGTATGGGAAAAACATTTTATACGAATGCGGTAGTGTATAGTGTGCGGTATTGGGAAAAAAAACTAAAAGTTAATAAGTATCACACTTTATATTGTACACTTTACATTGTAATTGTTAAGGTTAAAAATAAATATCCAGACAAAGTTGCAAAAATATGTACACATAGATTTTATTGCCATAGAAATAAGGTCTGTGTACATATTTTTGAGACTTTGTGGTGTATACATATTGGTGAGCTTGACTGAACACACCATTTTGCAATGTACTATTTGCTAAATATGATCTCATTCATAGTGTTTAGACAGTAGAATCGAAAATGGGGTAAAAAAACCAAGTGTTTCTTTAAGTAAGTATAAAAAAAAACTTACGACATGAGCCTAGACAAGATACCTTTGGCAAACGTTATAGGATTGAAGTAAGCTGGCGGGACATCGCGTCGACCGCTAGTCAAGTCTTGTTAGCGTCAAGAGTCCGCCCAACAGCCAAAAGTAGAAATACTAAGCATCTGATAAATAATATCTTAAATGAAAGCACATATAACGAATTTTAAGGGAAAACTATCACGAATAAGAAGACTTGATTGGTTCCTGAGATACAGGCGACCAAAGTGTTCATACCTACAGGTCGATTCACAAGAGTTGGCACGAATGTATTGAACGAAAGTAATGTCACCTATCATTGTGTGAGTGCCGTCCTTTGAATCGATGTTCAAATTTCAAACCGAAAACCTGTTATTATTTTACACATTTGTATACTTTCGTTCACTCATTTAATCCATTCGTGCCAAGTCTTGTGAATCGACCTATACTAATATATCCTACCTAAGATGTTCATTTTTGTTGTTTTTTGAGATGGCTCCTTAACCCTACGGAAGCATGGTCAGACATGCTCTTGCCCGGTTTTTTTTCAGTTAATTTTACTTTCATTTCTTCATCATAATGGTCGACGTTGTAGTAACTCTTACTGCGATGTGAATAGAGCTCCAATACCGTCAACACTATCATAACGATATGCAAACGAGATGGGTTAGAGTAAAGTGGAATAGGGGCCTTAGAATAATCATACCTTTATAAAAAAATCTAAGCCATCAAAGATTTTACAATGCACGGGAATCGTGTCGTCCCCGTCCCCGGGCCCGTAAGTCGCTCCGACGTCGTCGGCGCTGCGCTTACGCCGCCCGCCCAGTCGCCAGCCGCCCGCCCTACGACGAACATCGCACCACAGGTTAGTCCCAAAATCCCATACCAAAATACACCGAGCATTAACGTTAACGTTTACGTTGACATTTTGGAAATGTGCGCGTTTAAGTTTCTGTTCGGTGTGACTCTTGTATTGAACGTGTGTCGTGCTATAGCGAGTTTAGTTTGCAGGTTAATAATATACGCTTGTTAATAGCACTAGTGTTTCTAAGTGTAGATGGAATTTGTGTGTTTTTTTTCAAAGTTAATACCTATGTGGTTCTCGCAACGTCTAAGATATAAAATGCCGGATGCCGTTGATCTAACTTATATTAAAATGTTTATTTATTTTGGTGCATCCGCGATGACACGGGACGTGATCATTTTTCATTTTAATGGTAGGTAGTTTAAATTTTACGAAAGGTTAGTCAAAGCTAGTTTTTTTTAGTTGTTACTGAGATCATTACAAAACAAAACACTCGTGATTTCTCAGTGACATACTCACTTCACTCTCAAATAGTGCTAGTGATAGTAAAATGTATTTTATTTCAAAATTAGACGGTAAACATAAATATTTATAAACCCTTACATGACATGCGTTTTAAAAGAAAACCACTTTCAATTTTTTTTCCGGTATATATAATTACAATAACATCCCACAAAAAAAAACACTACCTATCTTGGTTTCAATCTTTTTTGACAAATTAAGGGATAATAACAGGTTTGTAAAATTTTACATGTCAGTCGTTCATATTTAACCACACACGGTGCCATATTTTGTCACATTTAATTTTTCAGCCCCTTTAAATTTCGCCTAACGAACTAAAAAAAAATGAGTCTCTACTACTCTACCATAAATGAGGAACGATTAAAAACCATTTTCAAGTGATTCGAACGAACAATCATACATATTTATATACATATATCTATATATATAAAAGGCAAAACTGACTGACTGACATATCAACGCACAGCCGAAACTACTGTACCTAGAAACTTGAAATTTGGTACAGCGGTTCCTTTCATGATGTAAGTGAGCACTAAGAAAGGATTTTCCGAAAATCGACCCCCAACGGGAAGAAATGGGGGGGGAGTACCGGGAAACTAATTCTACGCGTACGAAGTCGCGGGCGTCCTCTAGTGTTATTATAATTGACGTTATGACTTCGTTTTGCCTATAATGTCATAAGAGTAGAATTATTTGCTCCCTCTCTTCTACGCTCGGGGATGATTTAAAATATATACCTGTATATTTCAATGCATGTATATGTAGGTATTACACTACCATGACACTACCACGATTACATGGTATTCAAATATCTATATGTATGTACTTTACTAAAGGACGCTAGTTGCAAACACTGTCCCCCTTAATACAAGTAATAAACGTTGAGTAACGGTGGTATAGCTATACAATGTTTTGTCCTTATCTGTCAAATTCAAATGTCACAATGACAGATAAGGATAAGTAAAACATTGTATAGCTATACCACCGTTACTCAACGTTTATTAGTAAGGGGGTAAACACGAGAATTTTAAGAAGCCGTTTTAAGAAAATAACAACTGAGTTTATTTACTGAAATGTAACATTTCTACTCCCGACGTTTTTAAGAATACCAAGAAATGCATAAATACGCGTAAATGTTCTCGGAATATACCAGTATTTTTTTTTTGATTAGGGTTGTTTAAGGAATTTGTTTTATAGCCCCCTTCCTAATAAACTTTGAGTAACGGTGGTATAGCTGTACAATGTTTTGTCTTTATCTGTCAAATCCAAATGTCACAATGATAGATAAGGACAAAACATTGTATAGCTATACCACCGTTAGGGTTAGACAAGAGAATTTTAGAAAGCCGTTTTAAGAAAATAACAACTGAGTTTATTTACTGAAATGTAACATTTCTACTCCCGACGTTTTAAAGAATACTAAGAAATGCATAAATACGCGTGAATGTTCTCGGAATATACCAGTCAATTTTTTTTGATTAAGTTTGGGTAAGGAATTTGTTTTATACCCCCTTACTAATAAACGTTGAGTAACGGTGGTACAGCTATACAATGTTTTGTCTTTATCTGTCAAATCCAAATGTCACAATGATAGATAAGGACTAAACATTGTATAGCTATACCACCGTTACTCAACTTTTATTAGTAAGAGGGTAGAAGTTTGTTGCGTATAAAACTCATACTAGTAGATAACCGGGACGTAGTCGCGTAATATAAACATTGTAGTTAGTAGCTCGACCCCGACCTCGTTTACTACAAAGTTACTGGAAGCCCGCGTCGCTCGGGATGAAAACGAATTTTCCCGAAGATGACAAATCGATTTTTCGCCCCCGTATATCCCTATATTGCAAATTTCATCAATATCGCTAGAGCCGTACGTTTTCGAGAACGTGATTACAGATATGGCCCCGTTCCCACTATGCCGGACCGGCGAATTTGCCGGATGCCGGTAAGGCTAGTGGCTTATGACGCTATTCACACGGCATAATGTGAACAGCTTCATATAAATTGTACAGCCACTACCCTTACTGGATCCGGCAAAATTGCCGGTCCGGCATAGTGGGAACCAGGCCTATGTATTACTTGCTGTTACCCGTGAGTCCGTCTCTGAAAATAAAACATAGCCTATGTCACTCAGGGTTGAAGTATTCTATTGGTGAAAGAACTTTTAAAATCGGTCCCGTAGTTCTTGAGTTCATTCGTTACAAACATTCAAATTTTAAATATGATCTTAACTCACAGATATTATGTTTTTAAGTTAAGAGCCTTAAAAACAGTTTGATGTAAGTACAATCACTCGCAAACTACAATAGGACCCTGTCGCAAAAGATCAATGAATAATTTAAATGTAAATCCTTTTGTGGCTTGACACAGCCATAATTGCTGTGCCCTTACAGGGATTATGTTTGACTATTTTTATAATTGTAACACCATTGTAACACATAAATGCAAAAAATGATATGACTATTGACTATAATGACAGAGTTCTATGGTGGCTCAAAGAGTAAAGTTGGCCATGGTGCGGTCGGCCTTATAAGCTGCACCCTTAAGTGCTTTGTCACTTTAACGACATGTTGAAAGTCCTACACTAATCTGCCAAAGGCGGTAAAGCGTCAAGGTACAGAAGTGAGCAGCTATTTACAAGGCTGACTGTACGTGTAGGCTTCAAAAAGCCTTCGACGCATTGAAGCTATTGTGATATTACTCGCTTAAATCGATTAATCAGTTAATCTTTTGAGGTAAAATTTTACACTAAATATGTACGATTAAGGACTTTTCCAAGACTATACTTTCGTAACTTTTTAAATTAATATATTGTAACAACATGCCAATTTATAGAGTTAATTTACGAAATATGAAATATTTTATTTTGAGATGAGATAATACGTTTTCAGGCTTTGACAAAATTCACAAAAATCTAATAAATAGTACATAATAATAATGTATGTCAATATTTACCTTTCTATAAACAAAAATAACAACGATCCGAAGTATTAATAATAATAGTAAAAGTAAACTAAATAATTCAAATGTAATCGTCAAGGGCGGTAGTAAAACAAACCTGACGAATGGAACACGTACTTTAACTAATTAAAATAAAGGTTAAATAATAATTAACACACTTAACACGCAGACTAACTTGCGCTTTGCGGCTTCGTTTGTCCAACTGCGCTGCGCAATAAAATCCAACAAATGTTTTGTTTCAAAACACTTTTGACGTCAACAGTACTAGCTTTTTTAAGGCGCGTTACTAGTCTCAACCAAAATGCAAATTCTTTGCAAAAATTAAATACATTTTAACGTATTTCTACAATTTATTGTTGAAAATAAAAGCCCTGTGCTGATTCTTTTACAAACTTTTGAATTTTAGTAAAATGATGCGATATTAAACGTCAATCAGGCTTTTAGATCAGCTTAAAGTAACTTTCCCTCGTTTTAATTCAATCTTTTACATCACATTCATAATAAAATTCATGGCATGCCTGTGTTGTGGCACAGAATAAGTATGGTTGTGGCTTTTCGGAAAGAATGTAGTGTTTTTACAACAAAGGCACGCACGCCCAGAGGCTAGACAAGATGAAAACCGCTAACATAAATGATTTTCGAAAACTGTCATAGATCATTTATGGAAGTAACGTAAGCGATCAAAACGACCATCCGGCAACTTATCCTTCACATTTTCGATAAAGATACGCTAACGTTCTCGCAATGCATCTTGCATAGCTACTACTCCTATTGACGTTGCACGTAACGTCGTGTAATAATTAAGTAGCGATGCGCTATTTCTTGGATTGAAAACTATTTACCAAACAGACAAACATGAAGAGGATGTTGTTCTATACCATTTCCGTATTTCGAAACGAACAAAGGTGCAAATTCTCCAAAACAAATGCAACAAACAACTACTAAGTTAAAAACTGGCCAGTAGATAGACTTGGTTCATTCTAGCTAGTACCTACCTACTACGCGGTAAACCAAAATCGGACCTTAAAAATAAATCTGTAAGTGGTGTTGCTATTTTGAAGTGCTGCAGTTTAATAGATATTTAGTTATTATAATTTTATAATGTATATTTTGCATTTGGTTTATGTTTTACCACTTATGGCTAGTCATTTTAAAAAAGTCTATCGTTTCATCGTCATATGTCATTGCGTTTAAAGAAACTATACGTGTAAGGTCAGTGCGAGTGTGATAGCTATAATGCCGATGGGCTTCAATTTGATGGCCGCTCTACACGATGGGCCATCATGGGCCAGCGTAGGGACGGAGTGATGCGTAAGAGTGAGATGCAAGAATATGTTGCTCGCTCTAAGGTGTAAATGCGTCCCTTACGCTGGCCCATGATGGGCCATCGTGTGCAAGGGCCATTAGGTCTAATACGTTAGTATTGTGCTTTTGGTTTGAATTAAATTCATAGTATGAAGTGAAAGAGAATGTGTTTAAATAATTCAATCAATTCCTCACTCCAGTGTCTCTTTATATTTTTAATTGGCATGTTATGGTTTAACAATAAATGTGGATTACACCTACCATTGTTTGTAATATTCCGTGAAATGACGTGTGACAACTCCCTGACCTGAAAAGATCGAGTAAGTTAAAGATGTGCCTACAATAATTCTAAACTTTATCAAAAAGTACATTATTTAGAGCAATGAAAAACAGCGACGTTGTAAATTAGGAGGCTTTTCTGTATATTCAATTAATCTTGTCAGTGTTGCAACCATTTGTTGTTACTTACCATAAAGTAAACCTATATTTATGCCTGCTTTTTAAGAAGGTGATTATTGTTAGGTATTACTTACTTCCAAGGCAAGGCTTAATAACTATACTAAGTTATGGACTAGACATTAATGTAATAACACTAATCATTTACTACTCGTACAGTTAAAAATAAATCCGTCTAATACCATGCATGCATTTGAATTTCAAAATAATATACCGTGACACGAACATACTATATCCCATTTTCTGTGGCGCCACTGTCTTCGCAATTCCAACTAAGTTTCATGAAACGACGTTAGTTCCAAATCTCGCCACCGATATAGATAAGTTTGCGGCTTTATAGTTAAATATAGCATAGACAATTCCTCTTGCTTTTATGTGATCTTTATGGCCACCTGTCACCTATGTGTCCGTTACGAATTTATTTTTGTTGTTCTTGTGTTTGAATTTCGGACCCAATTACTTCCTATATAGCAATATAATTGCGAAAATACCCCCACGTTAGACGGAAAGGGAGCGTATTGTGTAGGCAATAGACGTTAACCGGGGCCTAAACGTTTATCAATACATTACGTTATTCACCTGACGCTTGCAGCTTTAAAACCAACCAACACATCAATGAGTTACACCAAAATTTACGCACCCGCATTAACGTGCTTGTGTGAAATCGATTAGCAATAGCGACTGTCGTTTACTTGTTGCTGCTTACACAACGCAAACGTAAATCTGAAGCAATGAAGTGATACTTATCTGTCTACAATTAGTAGTAGTGTGCCTCGAACAGAGAGTTCGCGGATTCCATCCTGAATCCGTAACTCCCGAAGAATCCTGCTCATGTTTCGACATAATAACTATTTTCTATAATTACGTTTCTACAAAATTAAATGCAGATCGAATCAACATTCACTTAATTGTCGAACTATCTTATAAACATATGAATGCGGCGCTATCCCAGCTGACACTTAACTTACGAGCTTCTACCATACTTTTAGTATGGGTCTAAAGGTGATTTTCCACCGACGGGGCCAGAAGAGGCAAGACGAGACAAGAATGGAAATTAACGAGTATTAAAAGAAAACAATTCCCTCCTCGCGGATCTCAGACAATCAACAATTCTTTAAATTAAAATTCTTGCACCTCGTCTTGACTCGCGTCGCCGGTAAAAAAAAGCCGCTTCCGATATTCTATCATTCTCTTGTTTATATTTACTATGGATGCAATGAATGACATATATATCTTTAATTTTCCGCCCAAACGACGACAACGATGGCTATTTATCTTTTAACTGTGCAAGACTGCACATTGAATATACGATTGTATTAAATATCCCCCTCGGTTAGAGATCGGAACTTTTCAGCGTACTAAAAGTAGCACGTTCATCGCTGTGTTTATTTACGTGAATCTATGTATGTCAAGTTCGTAATTGTTTCATTACAACATAATTTTAAATGTTTGGGTTCCGTTGAGAAACTGTGGGAACTATTACTATAGTTTTTTAATGGGTTTCTGCAATGTTTAAGAGATCCCAATAACGCTGTTGAAGTTGATTTTATCGAGTCATACAAAAATCTAAACATAAAAAATACAATAGATCACCTTAAGCATATTTACCTACTTACTTAAAAGGAAATAGAGGAAATAGAGGGGGAGTTTTAATTCAGATTACTTGAAGATGGCAATTTAGGGTTCTTTAATCAAAATCTGTTTGTTTTTTTTTATTGTTGATTAAAAATCGTTGAACCACTTTCAAGTTTAATATACCTACCTACTCTTGAAAATTCAACCACAACACATCTAAAAACAAATGAACGAAAAATCGAATCCATGCGTTTGATCTAAAGAAACAAAAAAATCTGTAGAGATAGTGATTTTCAAATTAATGCCATCTATTCGAGCACACTTTCTTAGCAAATTAAACAATATCAGCAAAGATAATCAAATTTTTTTTATGATTTAAGTATTTAAAACACTTTCTAACTAGGTATTCCGCAAGGAAGCGAGCTAGGCCACATGTACCAAATACCCGGCGCGCTATAAATACGTCTGTAACTGGGGATTTATTTGTTTACGCCTAGGATTCTGTTATGTAGAACAGAGGCTTGTAAATAAATACTACCTGTGCAGTTCGATATAATGCTCTAAGAACCACGAAATACCGATGAACTCCGTACAAACATCTTGCATAAACATATTGAAATTGACCCTTTCTGCTCTCGCATATTATAGACTCAAGAAAACTGAACATAACATTCTCAATGGGAACATTCTTAACTGTCATATTGCAAATTAATATTATATTTTCTATACTTCTCATTCTTCCCGTCAGGCAAATGCTAACGCACGATCGTTTCTGAAACTCCTTGAAAGTTGTGGATTTAAAAAAAACCAACCTTCTTAGAAACAGTTGCGAAACCTTGTTTGCTCTACAACCTAGGATCAATTTTATCTACTTGACAGTCCTGGCACGTAAAGGTAACCAAATGCGATGAAAGAACATCAATGGTTTATTGAGAACGTCCAATCTCGTAATTAGAGTTTTTTTTATTGCTGTCCTGCACTATATTGCAAGCTGAACTGTCAAGTGGCTATAAAATAGTACCTAACTAAATCAAAAATTACAAAACTAGTATTACTATTTTCATTTATAGTAGCACGATTATGCAAGGGTAGATAATTTTGTATGATTTTTCAACTTATTGGTGAACAAATAAGACGTGTATATGTGTAATTCCACATTTAAACTCAACGACAGGTTAGTGTTATGAAATTGGTTCCGGTACTAATAATAATATTTCCTTGACTAAAATCAGACATAAACTTCCGAATGAAGATATTTATTTTCATGAATATGGCGTACCGTCGGCTTGAAGTCTAAAGCCTATTTCTATCAGAACACAGACAGATTGAAACTATAGTGACATGACAAACCGAGATTAGTTTACTCGATCGGCTTCGACCAAAATATGACATATTCAAAATTAACGTTTAGGTGATAAACATTAATAATCCCAACCGAAAAGATCTTCAAAGGCATCTTAACCATCACTCAGCAGCCAAACATAAAGATCCAAAACATCACAACATTAACTGAGGCATTCCTCCAGTAATTATTTAAGTACCATGTCGCCCTAAAAGAATAACAAATGGAGAACTGTTTCAAACACATTTCAAACGAACGTGATGTATGTATGAGAGTGACAAGGTGGTAACTATCGTTACCGAGAGGGCACCAGACAGGATATAGTGACAAAGAGGGATATATATAAATAATTTGTCAGGAACTCCCATTGCGGTGAAATGCTGAGGTTATTTTGGTGTCGTACCGTACAGAAAGCAGCAGGAGTTGCGGATAAGTTGGTCTTAATTATCTACACGCGATCTTATAATCTTTAGTATAGAGTTTTGATTAGTTTGTTGTTGTGCAACTGTAATGCTTACTGTACGATTTTGTTCTTCGGGATGAAAGCAAAGTTGTGAATATAGCTAGGATTTAAATAATTGACAATCGATTTGGTCGACTGTTATGATGTCGATTGTTGTTAATCATTTAACAACGATATATTCATGACTATCATTTAATTTACCATTATATTAGAAAGTGAAAATAGTTAAAATAACTCTACTGTCAGGACCATGGAATTCAATGAACTTACTAGGAATTTTATGTTTATATGTCAAGAAAACAGGTAAACAATATTATTATTATTCAGTCAGTAGGCCGTGTGGGCACTTTTACACGTCAAAGCCCTTTAAATTTAAAATAGAACAGTAAAAACTCAATAGACTACTTTCATTCGAAAACAAGTGATTATAGAAATCTTCCGAGAGTCATTAAAATTTTGGGAACGAATGGTACAAACGGTACATAAATAAACAAACTTCCTAAAAAAAGCAATTAATTTTAATCACAACTAAACATGTTTTTCTGCGACCCAAATGGCTTTGACTTCCTTTCGGGTTGACCACGATTTAGGCCATTCGGGTTTCGGGCCGACGTGCGCGCACAAACGCTTAACTAGATCTAAATATAAACACGAATCATATTTTACCTTTCCAGTAGGCATTACCTTAAATAAATAAAGATTCAATGGCAACAAATCAAATACTTTCCTTTAAGTCATGGAGATGGCCCGAAGGCAAACCGTTACACAGGTCGCCAGGAATCAAGTAACTTCTGAGTTCTGAGGGTCTACTGATCTAAAACAGCACCAAAATAGTTATAAAGTACCTACTTTTTTTAGGCTGTCTTAAAAAAATCACTCCTCCTATTATAATCACAGAACAGAAAAAACAGTAGAAGTGTCATGTGGGCGTGTATCGTGTGGCATGGTTATGCGGAGTTACGCATAACCAAAAATACTTTTGCCGCGATCGTTTATTTCGATATTTATAAAATAGGAAATAAATCCAGAAGCATGCCTTATTATGCTATTTTGGAATGTAAAAACGATAGCCGCACCAAAATCATTTTCCATGGTGGCGTGTTGTTTTTATGATAGTTTGAGTATTGGCGACAACAGGTCTGATTCTAGCCGAAGCTAAGCCCCTTCCACTGTTTTTTCTATTCCGTGATCATAATGCTCCCTCAATTAAAACTTTTTCTAACTGGCCAGTGCCAATTCATGTTGGCTACACCTTGCCGGGAAGCGGGCCGACCTCATTTCTTCGGAGGCAACAACCAATCTTGACACTTCGCAGTGGATCGGCTATTTTGGTCCTTGAGAATATCTAAGAACTTTAACTTGCCAATAGTTTCCGGGGCATCGGTTGGGGAAGTTTCTTGACCCTATGACGTGGAGAACCAAGGAAAACTTGTAAACGTGGGTTCATAGCCCAAAGTTCGAATAGATTTCGATGAAAAAACTGGCACATTATTTTTGCCGTCGTAGAAACATAGGTACAAAGACCTCTTCGAGAGATATGAAAGGCTTACTGACCCTCATTCAAAAATCCTTTTTTTTTTAGTCTATTGGCCTCACAGCTTCTTACTATCGAGCGATCTGTGTGCTCGTTTGCCTAACCTAGTGTAAATACTGTATATAAAGCTTATCAAACAAGTGTTTTTTTGTATGTTTGTGCGTACGTAACGCGAAACCCACGTAAATAGTGCGCCCTACTGAACCGCTGCTAAATATAAACCGCTTAATCATCAGGCTTTAATTACCAATTGCTTGATGCAACAATCCTTGAGAGTCATAAACAGTTGAGAACATGTTACAAGTATCAAACAAAAATACTGTAGAAAAAACTAGACAACTTAATAATTATTCAATTGAGATAGACCCAAAAACGTTTATTCGAAATAATAAACAATTTAAAAAAAGATTTTTTGTAATCAAGTATTTTTTGTTTAATATACATGGAGCGATATGAAAGGGACTTTATTATTTTTTAATATTTACTTCGAGTTCTGGGACACCCTGTGTTTATTTGCATGGAATTTGTGGATGACCTTGATGGAAGATGTAGGATAATATATTTTAGGTTTTGTATGATGATAACAAATATTAGTAAAGCAACAGGATTTTATATTTCTGCCTAAAAAGATGGCCATCACGTATATTTTAAATCTGTCGAAACGGATCTTATGTTCTTATCTCGCAAAATAACAAAACAAAGAGTGTCAGACAAACGGTCGACACAAAAATAGCAGCTTCGCCGTTGAAATATTATGTAATTATGTGTCGGAAGCAACAGAGACGTATAACACCTTATTACGAGTCTGATTCACAATAAAGTTATTTAAGCTCTGATCGAAATAATCTTAAGTATATAAAAATTGATAACCCCCTTCTTGGAGAGCTGATATCGCGCGCGCGCAAGATGTGAGATGGAGATATAAGTAGTTTTTGCGCGCCTCGTTGTGTGTCGTAAGCGCATAGTCAAATAGGTAATTATCGATTACAATAAAACCAAAAATTATGAAAAAAAGGTTTATCAGAATTGATAAAGTATTATTACTCAACTACACATCAAAAATCATTGATAAAGACCATAGAGTTTCGAAGATTCAATGATTAAGGAATGTTTCAAAAAATGTATAAAAGTTTTTGTTAATATAGGTGTTCTCGTTTAACGGTAAAAAAAAAGTTGTTTGATAATATTCGGTTACTCAAGACGTAGATATTCAAAAAAAAAAAAATTACTCAAGCATTACGTATGCCCCCATATCTACAGCAAAATATACTTACGTTGGGTAGCTATAGCTACGCCAAGTATTTGTGCAGGTAACAACCATTCGGTACCTAGAGCACGATTTTCTTCTTTCTATCGAGTAAATAACGTTGACGTATTGTCACCGAGAAAACGTTGGCGATTGGAATCAGTGCCCCGTTCGTTCAGTAGTTACTTAAATTTATAACACGTTGACACTGACGTCTAATTTCATATCGTCATCAAGGAGTAAAGGTAAAGTAGGTACTGTGAAGGTTGAAGACCTCCTCGTCGCCTCTATGGCCAGATATTTAAAATAGGAACACTCTTTAAACTAACAGAAAGCTGTCATGTATGAGAAGTAAGAGAGCCTGATGAGATTTAAATAGAAATCTCTTTGAATAAATTAACAACCATGATAATATTAATGTTTAGTGATATAGTAAAAATAATAAATGGAAACGTGAATCTGTTTTAGGGGTTTGTGCTTCGGATAGATTCAAAACTTGTTTTCGATTAGTAAAGGCGATTCTAAAACGTGACTTATGATTAAAATGTTCGCGCACGAGCTACGGAACGTCACTTCTGTATTTTACTTTGACCACACGTAGAGTCAACAACTTTAATTGCTGAGCACCTATAGAACCCTGTCCCAGAAGGAAAATCGTAAATTTTGACGTAATTTATTTCTTTAGACTTGACGCTGTCATTATGATAGGGTTCTATATGTGCTCAACAATTAAAGTTGTTGACTACCTATAATTGTCTCGGAACTTCTAATTGATACGACCTGTTTTTCAAATCCATAAAGAACAACATATAATCTAAGAACAAATTGATGTAAGCCTAGCGTGGCGTCGTTTGGCATGCTTCATACCGATCATTGTATTTGTTTTTGCCGCTCGCCGCCTACCGTTAACGCTGCCACCCAAAGTCGTAGCCGGTTGGGCTTTAGACAACAGTTTTTTTTTTACCGACTTTTGATGAAGGCGAGTAATGTTTCAATATATGTGTGTATGTGTATGGTTTTTTGTTTCATTAGCAACTTAGTAATAGTTTAGATTTCAACAAACGTAATGACGTTATGACGTTATTACGTTCTTCTCGATCAAACCAATAATACTCAATTTCCGTTGACATGCTACGCCCCCCATTACCTTTAAGTAAATAAGAGCTTCAATTCAATTCCCAGTATGAAAGTTAAACTCGCACTTGACGATTTTTTTGTTTTCGATCACTATAAAAATAACTCTATGAAATACAAACATACATTAAAATAAAAGCATAGATAAAACATCTGAGTGCAACAGATGTCAATAATTTCGTACACGTCAGTGATCAAACATAAACAACGATCAACTTTTATTATCTAGAAAACAAGATCGAAAATGGGTTGAAAAAGCGTCTGTGTGAGAATTTAAAAAGTTTTTATCCATAGACAATATAGGTCAGTCCGGAAACTATTTGGATCCGTTCCTATTTTGAATGTTTAAAAAGAAAGCCAATGCACGCACATACGATAGTTTTACCAACGTAACTGGTTCAGTGGCCAAATCTGGAACTAAACGTCACTGGGTACTAACTCCACGTGGCACTAGCGATCACAGCGACATTGTTACCGCTCTAGATAAGATTGTAGCGATGTTCTATCCTGAAAATAGATTTGAGGTTAGGTTCTTTGCCCCTGATAGTTCGGGATCCTATTTTCGCTAGTGGCATTTTTGCTCTGCGCTTAATGTACAAAGATGCAAACAGCTTGCAACGGACGGTTCGTTACACGAAGTAGGTTCAATTCCCTGTTAAGATCTACTTGTAATTGGAAGTGTTGAGTTCTTGACTGCAGAAGTGCAGAACGATTTCTTTCTTTTAACGTCTTAAGCGTTTTATTAACTTTGAGTGATAAACTACTGGTACTACTGGTGGCTGGCAAGAGCTGGATGAGAGTGCCCACGAATCGTGCTCGTTGGCGTGCAATGGGACAGGCCTATGTCCAGCAGTGGACTAATATAGGCTGATGATGATGATGATGATGATGATGATGATGATAAACTACTAATAAAAAGTCATTTATACATTCCAATCCAATTTTTGTCTTACTTGAAGCAAACAAAACTTGCCATGTTACCAATTAAACTTCGAACAAGGCCAATTTTTCCAAACTTGCGTAGACATGAAACGGCCTTTGAGGTGTCGATATTGTCAAGGGCACCATTATTCCCGAACATTATTTGTTTCGTTTTGGAGCTTCCTTGTGACTCATCCAGCCAGAGTGGTGCTGGTGCCAACCGCCTACAGACAAATCGTCAACATCGTTCCTATAAGTGTATCCTCCTATGAAATAATTGGCTTGCATTACTACATTAGGAAAGTGCACAAATTTATTATGTTTGCGAACTGAAATAGATCTCCTGAATCATTCCGTTATTTGTAGTAGTCGATTTTATAATAAGATTTTCGTTACGGATTATGTTTAGAAGTAACCTTACCTTAGCATATGGAATAGACAATATATTTGACACTAAATCGCGTTTGACGTATTCTCCTCGCCTCGCATGCTAAGCCCACAAGCGAAGATGTTTTTACCCGTGTAAGTATATTAAATAAGAACAGACATAAATTCTGACATTGCTAACTTTAGTGTTTAGTCTACGAATAATTTATCAAAAGTCAAGTAGGTACAGTCGGCCAAGAAAGTGGTCTACCAGTTTCGACCAAAGTTTCTGTGAGATCTAATCATTGTTAAGGTTGACACTTGTCACTGTCATGACATCATTGCAAATCGAACTTGTTGTATCATGACGTGCAAATGAACTTCAACCGTATGGTGGCAGACCATATTTTCGGCCGACTGTACCTGCCTACAGATACAGTAAATAATCAAAGGACGTGCTTGTATTCTTTCTCAATTAATATGTACTGAGTTAGAGTTATATCTCAGAAATTGAGATAAAAAAGAGCTTCTCCGTAAAATTACAAGGTCACTTCATAATTCACTAAATCTGTAGCGGTGCGCGGCTTCAAGAATTGAAAATAGGGAATGCAAATAACCGGTTATAACCGGTTATAACCGGTTATTTTCATACAAAAACGATTAATAACCAGTTAAATTGCATTCCCTAATTGAAAACCCTATTGGGCAACAGTAAACAGCCTATGAAACCTAATAAAATTGGCATTGTTTACTGCTTTATCGCCAGCTTATTTATACTGCCGTTGATGTCCTTAACTTAATAAATAATCTGCTAAACGATTGCGTTACCTAAATATACAAAAAGTTAACATCGATTTATTCATTTCGACTCTTTTGGTTCCAGGATTCAGAACGTGCAACCTTCGTGAGAGACTCATGGACCCGGGTTGATTCACCATGTCCTTTCGGAATTATGTAAGTGTTAATACCGTTGTCTCCACTTCCTTTCTTTTGCCTACGTTTGGATCAATCGAGTCCGTTCGTCGTTGTCAAACCGGGCCGATGGCGATGGTCGTTTGGAGTATTATGTCATAAATTAATAGTCAGGTTGCAATAGGATCTCCACTATACAGTCACCGGCAATAATATACGATCCCTCAATGCACTCAATCTGATACACCTCTATAATACTAGAAGCAGGATTTTTACACTTCCCGTTGGCTCACCTAGTTTAAAAACTTTAGATGTAACAAAGAACATACAAGAATATCTAATGAATAACAGCTACTTAACAATAATGATAACAATATGGTTTATATTATAAACTTTATACTCAGCTAAGATACACGCAAATACACAAATAGGTACAGGTCGACACACGTAAAAAGAGCTCCGAGCGGCTAGTGGAGGGATATGTTTGCGCATGTTGTCTACTGACAAACCAATAGCGTGGCAGCAAAGCGGAGCGTTTTACACTCCCCCGTCGCCCCCACCAATTTGGTCTGTAATTTGCTCACTGCTCAGGTAGGTCCCTCAGGGCTCTTTTTACGTGTGTCGACTTGTAGACAGACACACTGATACACAAATACATAGATACAAAAATATACACGCTTTTTGCGTCAGAAATTAAAAACAAAGAATAGATGTCCTTGTTAGACTGTATGTCATGATAGGTACCTACTCGTACACGCGTTGAATCAGCTCGTTTAGATATAATCCCATATTTCAACTTATCTACCAGCATACGGATGTATGACACAGGCTACATGTATGCCAAATTCAAGCTAATAAGATGAGTAATTGTAAACTTATTGTTTAGTAAACTTCATGACAACCAAACTTAGCTTACTCATTAGTAATAACATAATTCTTACAAAATATTACACGTAGGTCTGTCTGTTGGTTCTGGCATTAAGATAAAACACAATAACGAAACCATGTCAAATTCTGTAAGTACCTACAATGTTTTTTCACAGCCCGAAGACGTAGGGTTCTTTTTATGAACTCGTACGCCATCCGTTCGATTATTTTTTATTACAATGACAATAATTATTCAAAAGTAAAAAAGTGTTTGAGAATGTTTAGATGACAAAAATACGCATTCTATGCGGACGAAGTCGCTGGCAGAAGCTAGTCATCAATAATTAGAGTGGATCAAGAAAAAGGTTTTTATGCAAAATCAATTCTGGGTTATGTACACATGTTACGGATAAGTCACATAAACAGAAACGAAGCAGGGACGGGTCACTAGTTGATGATAAATTATCCTAAATTAGCACACAAGTTGTTCATATTCTGCATAAAAACATATTAAAGATTTGTTGTCCCGAAAATCATAGAGGAGATAACAACAATCTAGCACTACGCGGGCAATCTCCCTGGAAGAGCTACTTTCAAATGGTTCTAGAAATTTCTTAACACAATGGTAAATTTTGGTAAATGGTAAATGGTAAATGGCAAAACTGCAAAGAACATTGGCCTTACGTTATATTATACCTAAAAATTATCACTGTAATAAATTCTATTTCTCACTTGAAGCAACATGATCCTACACTAAAACTATGCAACGCAACTCGCCGTTCCTAACAATCTAAAGAGCTTAAATCTATTTAAACTGGTTAACACTTATGCCCTTCCAGTTCCAACATATTACATTCCTCAGTAGAGATATTAATCAGTCTTTCTTAGTCCTAAATATACTATACGAGGCTCAATAAAATCCTTCCCTCTACGTTATCCTAATACACTAGGCAACACACTTATCTAAATCGATATCAACCTTATTACAAGGTATTAAAATCTATAGGATTTAGCTGTCGCGTCGCCTTGCGTACACGCATTCCCTTTGCTATTTATAAACCTGTGAAAGGAACAACTTTATGTGTGATGTTGTTGAATGGAGAATATGGTTTTACTTATACTGGTGGATTTGTAGCTCAATAATTTATAAGAAACTTGGTTTACCACTAGCTTTTGCCCGAGATTCTGTATGCTTGCATTTCTTTATTCGCTAGTTCGGGAACTATCTAATTTTCTGAAATAATAAGTGTCATATGTCCGTCTACACTTTACGAGCTATCAAATATTCCTCTAGCAAACTTCACTCCGATTAATTCGAAGGCGTTAAACCGAAAAAACTGAAACAAACGAACACACCTTCGGATTTCATCACATCACCTTGTGAATGGCTACCACCATCCAATCCTTTAATTTACCGCCAAATAAAAGTGTTCGCATTGTTGTGTTCTGGCGGTGTCGGGATAACACAACCGGTGAAATTACTAGCATAGAAGCATTCCATCTTAGTGTTCAGGGTTGACAACACACCTACAGGCTTAAGATTGCAGTCGTGAGACCGTAGTCTTTAGATCCCACTTACACGGTGGCTTGTGTGTTCGTTTGCTTTCCCTGTGACATAAAAAATGAACACGGTCACGAGAAACTTCCACTGGTGTCCCGATATTCGGTCCACATTCCAGCTTATCATCAGATCAGTTTTTAGACACCACGATCTTGCGATCTCATTGAGTTTGGTTCACAATACCAAATTAAAAAAAATCGGACCACGGGAAATTTCAAAATTTACTTGCATGATTTTATATAAAGAAAGATACAAAAACAAGCAGGGCCGAGATTAGGCTGTTGAACCCATGTAACGTCTTTGACCTGACATCGTATTGTCAACGTTTTGATAGCTCTTATTTTCATGACAGCAATGACGGCCGAGTTAAAAACCATACTATAAAAGATTAAGGACCTGTTTCACAATCGTCAAGTAAAGCATATCTGACACATACATTTAGCCCTTTCCTTTTCTTACACTTGAACATAGACAAGGAGAGAGCTAACTTTAACTGGCACACAAATTTACTTGTCGATTGTGAAACAGGCCCTGACGATGATATGGTTTTGACCGCCTACAAATTGATATAAAAGCTCGACGCGACGGTCTGGCACCTTAAGGGCTGATTTTTCAATCTCCAGATAAAGCTATACGTCAGTTAAATGTATTACTAACCTTTTCTGAAGTCATATGAAAGAAAAGGACAGAGCTAAAATTTACCTTCCGGATAGCTTTATCTAGGGATTGAAAAATCAGCCCTAAGTCTAATACGTAATATACATATTCGATAATCAACATTCTCGCAATGCATCTTGTCTAAGGCCACAGGTCAAGTTCATAAAATGAATGCACCGCGTAATTTTTAACGAAATTGTCTAAATACTACAAAACACGTGCGACTTTCCTAGACAGTTCCGGGTTGGCACAAAAACAAATGATCTGAAATTCAGCTATTATCATTCGTTTGAGATGCGAGAAATACGCAACTATCGCCGAAACAGTGCTATTAGTGTTTGCCAAGTCTTTGATAAAATTAAAAAACAGCGCTAGTGTCTAGATTTCCTGTTCATTTCGATTGCGATAAAGATGATTTACTTCAATTTATAAGCCGCACTTAGAGGTCAAATTCAAATCACAAAGAACCAGAACTCGGGACAAATACAAATTACTTATGAATTTTCAAATCATTTTAAATTACGCCAAAAATATATACATTTACGAATTGTTTGTGTTGTGTACTTACTTAAGACGGTCAGTCTAAATATACCTACTTCATAACTTTGGTTAAACATTCTCGTACACATCGCATAATGGTATATTTTTCTATTTCAGTCTACGTACGATTCATCGTCATACGGGCGGAACCGGGACGCTTTAAGGGCCACCGCAGCTTCCACAGAGAGACCAACGTCCGTCACCGCCAAATACCTCAACACAACTCCCTCTTACAAAACCTCTAGCATCCCAATACTCAGCCCTGAACGCACCCTTCGAGAAGAAACGCCTATATCTACGATAGCTAATCGATACGCCAGCTACAGTAAAACAGATAAAGAAAAACCGAGTACCCCCACACCAACAACAAAATATGGTAAAGATTACAAACTCTCTGTACCATCAGTTACAACCACCAGAAGCAGAGATGTCAGCCCCACATCTAAATACACCACAAGACCCTCCAGACATTTGAGTCCAGAACGGAAAAAGTCCTACAAAGATTTGAAAAGCAGAGATCCTAGCCCTTCGGATCGCGACAAAGACATTCCAAGCAAGACTGACAAGTCTTCAGGCTATAACAGTCTGTCGAGTTACAAATTGTATCCACGTGCAACGCCTACTTATTCTCGGCCCTCTTCAAGAGCAGAGACCAAACCTGAAGCTACTTATACAAGACCGTCGTCCAGAGCCGAAGCTAAACCAGAAACTTATGTCCGACCTTCGTCAAGAACTGAAACTAAAGCGGAAACTTCTTATACGCGGCCGTCATCAAGAGCTGACACTAAAGATACATATACGCGACCCTCCTCCAGGGTCGAGACAAAATCTGACACCACATACACACGGCCTTCATCGAGGAATGAGACTAAAGTCGATACTGCTTACACTCGACCCTCCTCAAGAACAGAAACTAAACCAGAGCCCAGCTATTCAAGACCCCCTTCAAGAACGGAAACTAAACCTGAAATCACCGTAAACAGATACGGAATAGCAAACCGTTTACCGACAAATTACTTAAAAAGTCCACCAACAGTTAAAAGATCTTCCGTATCACCGGTTAACCACATCGATGTTCCCAAATACGAGCCGGAGAAAAAATCTGTGTCACCATGCACGGTCATTAAAGAAGAAGAACCTAAAAAGGATGAATTAAACAAAGAAGTAAAGGAGATCGTTGAAAATGGTATAGAGGATAACGAAGATGACGATGAATGTGAAATGGTAACCGTGTCCGTTATAACTCGGCACACATCGCCTACGCCACCTGGATCGTCAGTGTACGTGCGAACAAGGCGAGCAGATATGGCAAAAACGATAGAAAAGAACAGAACACGAAGAAAAAAACGACCAGAAATGATAGACAAGGAAATCCAGTCCGATAGGTTAGATGATCCTACTCGCTCAAGTAGATTTGGAAGTACGGCTCGTGCAAATACTATCACTAATTGGTCACTTTACACACCAAGTGCTACTAATTATACAGGTTATGCTGGTAGATATTCTACACAGTACTCAAACGTACGAGACAACTCCAGCAACTCATGTAACGACAGAAGCAGCAGAAGTCTTAGCACGGAGTCCCATCCAAGAGACACAGAATCCGTCAGCCCGTCTCTAGAAAAGAAACTTATATCACCTACAAATGTCATTGAATCTAATCAAGACATCACGTTGTACGGACCAAACAAAGATGATGAGACCTCTGAAATCATTATCAATGTAAATCTTAAATTGACTAGAGCTAAAAGCCCATTAGCTGTAGCTTCTGCAGAATTAGTTTCACCAGAAATAACTATTACTAATAGTCAGTTACCGCCACAAGTGCCCAAGAGCGACAGTACTTCTAAAGTAAAGAAAGTAAAAATACGTAAAACAAGCTCAGATTCTTCCACTGACGGTTCAGTTAAAAAGAAAATAGTTAAGCGTAAAATTAAATCTGGCAGCTCGTCAGACTCTGATCAAACTACAGAAACGGGTGAAGGAAAGGATAAAAATTCAGTTTCGCCACCAAAAAGTGTTCAAAAAACTTCTTCAAGTAATAATCTAACAAATGGTCATGTAAAATTGAAAAACTCAAAGTCACGAGAAAGTAACAGTCCAGAGTCTAGTATTACATTATCAACACAGTCTTCGCTTAGTGAGGAAGATATGACACCAAAATCAAAAACTAACGAAGTTTCTAGAACATCAGCCGATGAAATCTCAATACCAACAGATCGATCTGCAAGGCAGCAATCTCCGATTGTTTCTCAAAAGAATGATGGTGCTACGGAAGAAGCTAAGTCATTTTTGATTCGAGCTCTGGCACCCGTCACAAGTTTATTCAAAAGACACCAAGAGACCAGCGATAACAGTCGTTGGATGGAAACTTCCACGTCAGAATCCACCGGCAAAGATGTTTCTAACCTAACTACAGAAAGTGAGAAATCAAATAAACCCAAAATTAATACTGATAATATTGTGGCTACTAACGACAATAATTTTGTTAAATTGAAAGCTATAAGGCACATTGAATCTGGGGAACGGGCGTGGTGGATGGAGTCAGATTCAGAAAAAAAGAGCAGTGTAAACCATGTAAATGAGAATCAAAGGTCTCCATCGGAGAAAAATCTACCTAAGAAGATAAGGCACATAGAGTCAGGAGAAAGGGCTTGGTGGATTGAATCGAACGTTGAAAGTAAGAGCGAAAAACCGCTCACAAATGGTTCAGATAGTACCGAACCTTTTATAATACCAAAGAAAAACAAATATGCGGAAGATGAGAAACCCTGGTGGCTCGATAGCTGTGCTAACATCCCTGAAGGTATAGAAAGACTGACTCCCCCACGCAAATCATCCAGCGACAGCGAGAAGAGCGAGAAATACAACTTCTTTAAAGTGCGTCACATCGAATCCGGGGACCAAAAAGACTGGTGGGCGACAAGTAATGAAAATTCGGCTAACACCAAATCTGACCATCCAAACAGTTTGAGCAAGTCAAATTCCAATCAGAACAACTTGAGCAAGTCTAATTCTAATCAACTCAGTTTTCCGTTGCGACGCATACGGCATATAGAGTCAGGGGAGCGGCCGTGGTGGCTAGCTAGTGACAAGAATATCCCAGAAGGAATAGAGAAGTTACCTACTCCGCCACCTCAAGACGACAGCGACTCATCAGACTCTGATGAAGTCCAAGTCTACATACCTTCCGCGCAAGTTCCTCCCTTCCCCTTACATTTACCAGACGACGAACCTTTAGGCGACAGAAGGAGCCCAGAGGGCTTGGAAACGCCGAAAGAACCCGAACAATATCGAGGGCGTACATCACCGTACGAAAACCATCGGCAATATAGACGGAGGGGATCTGGGACCTCGTATCAGAAGATTACGGATAAATTCGTGTCTCGGTACACTGATATTGACGATATTTTGGGGACGTCCGGTCAGTTATACAGACCGTTTATGGACAGTATACTGGCGAGTCGGGCCGGCGTGATGCCGTACGACGACGAGGAATGCGAGGAGATCGACCCGACGCAAGTAAGGATCCACGACAGCACTGCCCAACGGCCGGTCATTAAGAAGCTTCTTAGCAGGTATGATTATAATCTCGAGAAAGGTCTTTGAATAATCTTTCTGCCAAGAGCATTTGCCCGCGAGTGGGCCTTATAATGAACAATCCAGAAAAAGCACACGAATACTTTTAGCTAACGAACCCTTAATTTACAAACTAATTTATAATGACCAACATTTGCGCTTGCGCGGGTGTATCAATCTGTTTCCCAAACTCGATTATTTCGCGTAGCAAAATTTTTCCGGTCGTGATTTTACCGAATCGCATTTTTCCCCATTCTTAATTTTTCCTGGTCGCATCCCGTAACTATTCAGGTAAAAACAGATTGGAAATTTATGATTCTGCTGAGAAAAAATATTCGGCAAAATAACCTACTGAAATAAATAAAGACTAGTAAATTTTGCAAATGGAAAGATTGCTACCCGGAAAAAAGGTTTAGGGAAAAATGTTGCCATACTCGCTTGCGCCCGTGCTAATGTTAGACACGATAGCCCACCGTCAGCGTAAAAGTGTCACAGTTGCATAAGAAATTAGGTCTATTTTGAACTACTATGTAAGCCACGTGTTAAATTCGCTTGAATACAAAAATGCTCGGCTCAGCGTCTTCACCGCTCGCAGATTCGATGACAAATGTTTGTTAGCAAATGGTCTTATTGGAAATTCTCCCTGAGATATTTAAAGTCAGTTGGAACTATGGTTATTCGTAAATTCTTACTCTCAACAGAATATGATTATTTAGACGTATATATTTTGCATTTCAGAAGCGAGATCATTGACTGCCGCGACGAAGATCAGGTATGTACCTTCTTAAACCATACTGTACCGACACTACCGACCGAAACCGACAAGCTAACTCCGTGAGCAGAAGCACTTCTTACTATGACCAACCAAACTAATCAATAATAATTTACATATTACCTATTATATTATGATAATTTAACAAACAATCAATAAGTACATTGACGGTTATAATCTAAATTAGCGTAAGGAACAATGCTCTTTAACTTTTTAATGACATGAAGAAGGAAATGTGGCGCAGAGGTTAACTGATTAGTATCAGGGCTTTGAACCCCATAATCATTGCATGCATTATTGTTCTATTGCATATGCAAACTAAGGATTGGAATCGTGTTGCCGACATCGACGACTACGAAGGGACGCCTCTCTGCGAGTCATTTTACCCAACACTGGAGCCCAACAGTGCAAACACAGTTAGGCTTTCTCTACTACTACTAAAATAAAAAGTAAAATAATAAAGGAGGTCCCTATACAAGAAACGCTTTTGTCAACATATTTCTTTTTTATCGTATAAACCACGAAGAAAATCAACAAGTAATATAAAATGGTAGATATGATGGATGGTGCGGTGGTAGGGAACCCTCGGTGCGCGAGTCCGACTTGCACTTGTCCAATTTTTTTATTACCACTGTAGCACATTCCTTAAACTAATTAAGATTACGGCCATCGATATGTATTTTGTAAGTTCCTCCCTAAAGCGGTAGCATTTCCTCTAGACAACAGGAAACTAGACATTCTAATAAAACAATCTATTTTCAAGATTATAACGCGTCCAAATTAAAAATGGTCTTATTGCGGATGGCGTTTACGCTTTTATGATTATTGGCGCCATGTAATTCGTATAACTGCTATAACAAGAGCGTCATAACCGCTGGACGGCGTCAGATTTACGATTTCGACGAGTAGGTATTTATGTTAACCTTGCACACGCATTATAATTTCGTTACGCATGTTGGTAAAACAGTAATTACATATACTAAGATCTTGATACCTACTTGTTTCACCAGGGTTTTTACTTTTGAGTAACACCTCGCTGAGCAATCTATCAACCAAACCAATTCGACCCAGCAGCGTGAATAAACAGCGCTATCGTGCGTGTCTCCAAAAGTGGTCATTACCATCACAATAAATAGGTACTCCACGACGACCACAAAACTCTTAAACATGACCGATTTCCATGAAAACTATCTAGAAACCATATCGCCAAGATATGTGATCAAACAAAATTCGTACTAGGTAGGTAATAATAATTCGTTCCAACAATTTTGGTCTTAACTTTTTTTGGCCACAAGTATAATGAGCAACAAAATAAGTAAACGATCCAAATTAGGTTAGGTTAGGTTAGTTTTTGGTGATCATTTACTATTTTTTTGCAGTAAAAAGTTTTTTTTGGCGTTATATTTTACTATATCTGGTGATCGGTTAAACATAAGCCATGTTTTTTCTCATAAATAGATTCTATGTAGGTAATCTTGCCATAACACCAGTAATTAAGTAGGAGCCGGTGGGTTGAAACACAGATTACTTATATAAGGGTATGTCGGTTGAAGTTCCTGGACAACTACGAAAGTGTCCAGTAAAGTCGAGGGATTTTGAATTTCGAATCAAGTGTCCAGCAAGTAAGTATTGAAATTCCATAATGTACCATTTTATTTGAATTTGGAACTATCTGTACAGACCTGTGATAGCCTTTAAAATAGCTAAAGAGGTAAGCACGAGAAGGCCACAGGATAAAAAAAAAATACGGAATTTATTTTAAAATCCATCAGGATTTTTGCGAATAGAACCTTCAAAAAAATCTATTTGTTTAACTTTATAATTAAAATACTCATATTTTTATATCATTTTTAATTTATATGAAAAACTGAACATTCACCTCAACAGAGGTTGGCAGTTTGATACCAAGCAGTTTAAATTAAAAATAAATTGTCACGAACGAAGTCAGTGTTGCCAGAATGTACTCGTACGTACCTACTCATGCTGTAAAAAAGCGGAAAATAATAGTACATTATTGCCTAGGCAGGGATGTAGGCAATTGCGGGCCGAGTATTGGTTTAAATACGAAGCCCGTAATTGCTGTTCCTGCCAAGGCAAATAATAAATTTCTCGTTAGGTGCTGTCTTCTACAAATTTAGAATAGTTTACAAAAACTAGATTAATTTATTAATTAAACTTTTTATTACTTAACCTACACTTTTTTACTCATCTACTTGTTTTATTTCTAAGAAAAACACTATACATGCTTCGACCATTATGAGTTATCCTGGACTCGTTAAATCATACTCGTCCAGGAAGACTACCATACTGGTCTCTACAGTAATATAATGTACTATTCAACCAAAAACTAGCAAATAAAGTAATTCGCAACTAACTACGCCATCTATCGCATGTACCAAAAACAAAACGTCCGTTGCAACTGAATTCTAGTTTTCGCCACCAACTTAACTTTGCGGGTGGGCAAATTGAGAACTACGGTTGCTTCGTACTAATACTGTGGAAGTTAAAGTTGACAGCGCTGCTTAAAGTGCATCGTTAAGTTTGCGAGTCACAAGACGGATTCATTAAGCACCATAAAGAGAGGCCAATGGGAACAAATATTTACACAGCCTATTAAAATGAATTGCTGTTAACAACTGAGGGGCTAGCATGGTTAAGTTGATAAGGCTTATGTTATTTTTGTAACTCTTAAGTAGAGATAGGTTTCGAGAATTTGTTTAGTTACACTAAAAAATACCGAATATAAAATAGGTTGATATATTAGCAATCAATTTAATATATTATCCATTTCAATTATTTTGTTTTCTTCTCTAGTACGCGTTGATGTCTTTTCTATGAAAAAATCAAAGAGTCAAAAATTATAAATTAACTGGTCGAAAAAAGCTCTTTTTAGGGTTCTGTACCCAAAGGGTAAAAACGGGACCCTATTACTAAGACTCCGCTGTCCGTCTGTCTGTCTGCCACCAGGCTGTATCTCATGAACCGTGATAGCTAGACCGTTGAAATTTTCACAGATGATGTATTTCTGTTGCCGCTGTAACAACAAATACTATAAACAGAAAAAAAAAATTAAGGGGGGCTCCCATACAAAAAACGTGTTTTTTTGCCGTTTTTGGCTAATGGTGTAACGTGGTGGCGCAAGTCCGACTTGCACTTGGCCGGTTTTTTTTTTTCATCTACTAGATTAGGTTAATTACCGAAGGTGATCCAATGTTACTTGTAAGGTGTTCAGGGTAGTGATTCTTTCAAAAGGAAAGGTGAGCAAACGCAGGAGTGATGTCCAAGCGGCGAGTTTAAGTAGTCCCGTCAAAGCGAACAAAACACATTTCAGCGCGTGTATTCAATTTGGCAGCATGGCTTCTCGAACGTATAAGGCTGCCTAATTGAGAATGCACGCGCTAAAATGTGTTTTGCTCGCTCTGACGCGACTACTTAAACTCGCCGCTTGGACATTCACTCCTGCATTAGCTCACCTTTGCTTTTGAGAGAATCACTACCCTGACTGTAGTGTCATGCTAGCCCCTCTAGCTGTATAAAAACCAGCCAATGCAGAGTTGATAAAAAAACAAAACGGCTAGCGATTTAAAACATAGTACCTGTTATTTTTAATGGCTTTAATGCAATTAAACAGAATTCTTACGAGCATACATCAGTCAAACACGAACTAAATATAATAAAGGCCAACACAGACGGCAGTTTGAATGTTCATTAACAAACCACTGATAGATTTAGTTACCTAACTTGGGTAAAAAAATCGGCCACGTGCGAATCGGATTCACACACTATAAGGGTTCTATACAATTCTATTTGTACCCCTTTAGGGTTCCGAAGACCAACTAGGAACCCTTAGAGGTTCGCTATGTCCGTTCGTCCATCTGTCTGTCCGTAGGTATGTCTCACTCACTATGTAGATATTTATACCGCGCACTAAATCAATGAATCAATGATACAATAAGTTAAAACAATGTTAAAACATTGTTGGACAGTTTGTTGAACCCCCTACAGCCTAAATGAAAAATATCTTATACATTATGAAAGCACATAGAACGAATTAAAAAAAAAAACTATCACGACTCATTAGTCTCATTACTCACTGCCGCACTCAGAGACGTCATTTAAATTTAATGCTTGTTTAGTGACGTGGTTTCTTATTCTATTGCTATAGCAAAGAAAATGACAGCAGCAACTTTAATCAACCATTAAATTTAATTGACGTCTCTGAGTGCGGCATTTAGACTTAATAGATTCTTGAGATAAAGGCGATTAGTGTTTATAACTACTAAAAAACATGTAAGATAGCTCCAAATAACTTTAAATGCTTACTCGTAGAAAAATCGTTCATACTGCTGTTTTTGGAAATAGTTTTTTTGTTTGTAGTAACGGCATCGGAACCCTACACTGAGCATGGTCCGACAAGTTATAGCAGCTATAGTATACTCACTAAAATATGTAAAAAAATGTAAACGGATACTAGAGTACAGCACAGCCTTGTGAGCCTTGATTCCACTTTGGTTTAGCCCACCTTGCTTTAATATCGTAATCACAATGTTGACGTTATGGTGGCTCTTACTGACAAGTGAATAAGAGCTGTTATAACGTCAACAATCTAATTACGATATCGAAGCAACTTGGGCTAGTACGATGTGGAATAGAGGTTCTGAAAGTCGATTTTTGAATCTCGCTGATGGTTGATTACTTATTAATACAGAAAGAGTCACGCGGAGATCTCGTTTACATATAAGAAACTCGTATTTGATATCAAAGGCGTTACCAGAGAGGTAATATACGAAGTTTACAGTTAAACTTTGACAATTTAGTAAACTTTATTCGCCGCGTGCGTTTCAATTCAGGAATCATTGATACCTACGCATCTTTTAACCCTGCGTATGATGATTAGATTTTATTGAATACAAACAATAACTAAAGAAAAATTAAAAATGAAAATAGAGCACTTAGTGGTTAAACATACGAGGGGTAAAGTTATTTACGTGTAATAGGGTTGTAAAAAAAAACCTTCGATACAGTGTTCATATTGCAAAAAAACTTGGCACTAAACTACAAAATCAAAAATTAAGACACCTTACACTGTACTGACTAGGCGAAGTCTTTAAAAACGTGAGCTCTTTAGCTAAATTAGACAAAAGTAAGCTTCTAGCAGTTCCAAAGAAAAAAGTATTCTTCCCTTATGTAGAGCCATTCCTAGATATCTATATAATGATTGCAATTAAAGAAGAAAACTGGGCCAAGACACGCTTAAACATTGCAATTGCTCTCATTCAATGTTGTACTGTCCCGTTTAGGTATCAACGATACTTTTCATTTAGTATTATAATTCTCGTTAACCTATATAATTTTATTTAAAATATTTTAATTTATTGACACACTACAACTTCTCCTGGTACATAATAAAAGCATTGCTATTTAAGAAAAATTGTAACTGGCCATTGATTGCTATACCTACTTAAAGGTGTTAGTTAAAAAAATTGCTTCTTGTTAATGCCTGGGCATTTCTGCCTATGTGGCCATACATAAATATCATGCGATTCTTAAAAGCAATCGTCTTACTCAAGATTAAAAAAAATAACTGGCTTAATTATAACTGGCCATCAAATATATAATTCTTAAATGCAACCTACTTGCTAGCGTTAAGTTCCAAATTTAAAAAGATCTGGCTATGCGGAGCGGGAGCAGTGAACTGGGGAGTGCACTGTATCCTTGAATCAGGCCTCCATTGGGAATTGCAGGGGGGAGGGAGACAGCGAGCTTTGTGTGCGCTGCTGACATTTCCGAAAGATGACGTCATGGGCACAGATGAGAGAAATTATAGGAGTAGGAACTGTTTGAACTCGATAAATAGAGTAGTTGATCTTAGGCGAGATACATTCATTTTAACTTAATCAATTACCGAAGAAACACCCTAACAGAAGAAACATAGTATTATGTATGAGATCGACGATCTGAATAAAAAAATACTATTATAAATGTTACGTATGTTATTTTCATAAAAAAACTATACCTACTTGAATTTGTTTGATATCTTGTGAACATCAATCTGTAGTAGTTCGTCTCGATTATTTGATAAATGTTATTTACGTATAATTAGTACTTACTTCAATAAAGTACTGCAATTCATTTGTCTGGTAATTAAGATTAAATTTTAATTGTAACGTCGTACTAGTACTTAAGCCAAAACACTGCGCTTTCTATATTTATTATGATATGATTTAAAATTAAAAAGGAACTTATTTTTTGTGTTTTATATTAAGTTTCTTTTTCATTTAAGGTTTACCCACTTATCGCTTATATTCTGTGCACGACAAAACAAAGGGATAAAAAACTGACAATAATTCGCACAACACATAGATAGGTACTTAATGGGTTTACCAAAGTACGAAACAACAATAAAATATAATTCCTAAAAACAATACCGTTACAGACAGTTTGTCTCGTCTATGACTCACTAGTCTTTGCGGAGGCTTCTATCCGTTCGCAGTCATCTCTTTCTTCCGCGTCGGCCTTCGATACAATGTTCTTTCCTTGACAACGTGGTCGATTTAAAAAGCAAATACAACGGGAGCCCTTCTTCTGCGTCTGGGCCTGTTTAAAACTGTCGTATTATACGACGTGAAAATTTTACCTGAGGCATGTTGTCATGCTCTTCAGTTATACATAATATGGCTTAGGCGTAGGTTGGACCATAGAATCGTGTGAAAAGTCAAACAATGAAAAAGTGCAGTTTTAAATTAAAAGTGGACATGTTCTGATCTCAAAAGGTAGTTAATAATTATTTTTATCCGAAGCCGGTGTTCCGAGTTTTGTTTGAATGAAGATCCTGTGTTTTTGTGCATACAGCCAGCTTCAAAAAGTTTTCGTAAATCGACGTCTTTGTTTGACAGCTGACTTAACTGACAGGTTAAGTTTTTAATGCACTAAAATGGACGATGGACACTTTACGAAAAGTACAGTGAGTTTTTGTAAAAGCATAAAGTTTCGTGGTTGTTTATAAATTGTTTAAGCCGCATAACAAGTTTGAACGAGATTTTCTGATACAGTTCCAAGGTTACTGGGGCTTCTTTAAATAGCTTATTCTTTACAACAACTAAGTTATTTCTTCACACACTGGTGTTTTATTCTCTTACACCTCATGGTACCCTGGTACAATATCAAATATAAGTTAGGTAGATTCGTAAAATTTAATTATTTTAATAGCAACATTAATCGGCAATCATAAATAATAACAAAAAGCTATACTTAATTAAATTTATGTACATATAAGTACTTATTTATATTCATGTAAGGCAAGCTTGACTTTTAATTAAATCGTTCGGTTCGGTTACTTATCTATTTACTAGGTTATGGAATTTCCAAACCCCATTATTTATGGTCCACTAAGTACCTATGATAAGCTGCTTATCAAGTCCTTTTGTGTTAAAATTCACACTTTAAATGTTTTTAAAACCTCCATTGTTACTCAAGGGACTGATAACAAATTAAAGTTTATAGAATGGCGTAAGTATAATCAAACTCTTGTACCATATACGTCCCTATCAGTATTGCAACAGTTGAAATTCCTGTAGTTATTAAGGTGCATAGAGGTATGCGCATTTTTTTCAAGTTTGCATTTTCAATACACCGACGACGCATTTTTTTTGTCTTGTAAAAAACTTAAACAAGCCTAACAAAAAGCAAGCTTGAGAATCCGAACGGCATGTCTTGTTCTCTCGTCTATAGGTAGGTAACCTACCTAATCTAATTTTAATTAACGGCTTTCACTCCTGTAAAGGTGTATTTCGCCAATGTCAAGTTATTTATTAGACTTATTAGAGAAATAAGTCCATGGATATTACACGCGAGGACAATTTGTTCGGTAAAAGAGTAGGTATTTTCTCTAATAGGTACCCTACCTATAATGTTTAATTTTAATGTCATATGATTGCCACTTTTTTACCCAACTGCGCAAGGAGGAGGGTTATGTTATTGACATGTACCTATGTCTTTTATGTATGGTTGTATAGTCTATTGTTTGCTCGTAAAGGTGTTGTTAGATTCGTCTTAGGGCCACGACAATTTCTGAGTACCTAGGTACCTTCCTTACCTGCTTAAAACAACCGGGCAAGTCGGATCATGCTGTACGATTACGACGCCGCCGTTAAGTACAAATCTATGACTAGGTACAATCCCATAAAACTACCTTGAATACAATAAAAACAATTTTGTAATGAAAGGTATCTGGTGATGATTTTTATAAATAATATTTTAACAACAAATCAAGTCTACTTAGTCGTAATAGATTTTCTTTTAAATTCGTTACGTTCGTTTCGTTCGTATTCGTTCATTTAAGATGTTTTACTTTTGGCTTGGTAGAAATTAAATTAATTTAACTATCGCAGTGATCGCACAACAGAGATCAATTACCTACATCCTAATTTGACTTCGAAACCCTAAAAATGGCGGATTAAAAAATAAACTACGTACGTGACAATGTCTTACAAAACATGCATGTCGGGTTTTTAAAGACTTATTTGATACATATTTGTAAACTATTTATGTTGATAGAAATAATTACAGCTTATAACTTTCCTGGAATAAAAAACAAGTCGTTTAGACTTCAGGAAGTCACTAAGAATCAGACATAAATTACATACCTACTTACCGAATTTTCATAACATACAATTTTTTTTTTCTGATACCGTTTTTATAACTCTGTTGTATTGTTATAAAACAAATTAAACATTTTCAAACGTAAAAATGACATCAGAAAAGAAATAAGTATTACATTTTCGGACAAATGCTAACACATTCTATCTTCCTGGGCAATCAAGTAAAAAATCTAACTTTAAGAAAGAGCAACCTTTGATCTGCATTTTTTAACACTATCTACAAATACATATGTTACATATTTATAAATCCCTTATCTAAGGTTCTTTATGTACTAGTCCAAGTTGTAACTGTGTTACAACTGTGTCGATACATATCAAACGTGGCTAACTCCATCGAACTTTATTTTGAGATAATCGTGAAAAACCGTTTCTGATCCTGATTTTATTACTAGGATGCTTAGAACAGTATTCTAATATGACGGACTACCTAAAAAATCAAAGGCCTATTAAATTTTGATTGTAGAAGATGGATATTGAGCAAAAAATGGATTTTAAATTTGGATTTAACCAAGTTTGATTTACCTGTCTCGTATTTGGCCAAGTTTGAAAAAACATGTGATGGATTAAACTATGTTTGAAATAATTGTACTGGATATTCGAAGTAAACTGACAGCCATCTTGGGACAATTACGCCTTCTGATTGGTTCAAATGGATTTAACTAGTTTTGATTTGAACGACAAGATGGATTTAACCAAGTTTGAAAAATTACAGGAAATTTAAATTAGTTTTATTCAAAATTTACAAAGATATATGATTTTCTGTGTTATATATAATAAAGATAAATTTATTATTACCTCGTGTGCCCAAATCACTTCATCTGTTCATTCTCTACGAAATAGAACAAAGAACCATGCATACACATACATGTATACAGATATAAACATTTCCATCCTTCTTCGGCAGGCGAGTTAAAATACAGCTGCCGCATAATAAAACACTAGTTTTTTAGCACTCCTGCTCATGAAAGGGGGTATTTTTTCATCCTTGTTAACAACCGCCTTTAATTAACAAAATCGAAACGCAACCAGGCTGTTTAAAAAAGTAACTGGCATGCGAAAGAACAAATGCCATATTCCCAGGAACATGTTAAAAAATTAAAAATCAACCGACGACGCTGCAACCGAAAACTTACAACCGCCCGACTAGTGGCGCAGCTGGTTTTTTCGCGACAACCGGTCGATAATAAATGGAGACTGTTGTTTTTTTTTATGGTGTGGTAGCATTTGTAATGAAATAAAAGCAATAAATCGCGAACTAGTTCGGCCGTAGATCGTTCGTCGCCGCTATTCGAAATAGCCTAGCGAATGGAGTTCTTGGTGGCTTCGGGCTCATACGCCATATTTTTTTAAAAAGGTTGTTTAAAAAAACAATTTTGAGGAGGCTAACTGACCATACTACGCACATACAAAATTGTTTTATTATGGTTTTTTTAAATTTGTTTTATTTTTCGATACGATAACGGCACCACGCTTGATTTTTGTTCAGGCTTCATTATGAATAAACGACAATGAACCGAAGAATTTTTCATACAAAAGACATCAACGCATCGATCTTTGTTTTCTTTCTTAGGAAAAAAGGGTGTGGTAATAGGGAAATTACTTATTCAAAATGGTTCGTTTTAAAATATGTGCCATTATTATTTAATTAATATGTAGTCATCGAACGGTCCACATGTTTTTTGTTATTATGTAATTGTAATAATAACACAAATTGTATCATCTGGCTAGATCTCTATTCCACTCGGTAAAACCATATTGCTTTTGACATGACGTTACCGTAATGTCAACGTTATGATAGGTCTTATTTACATGACAGTACTTAAGGGCGGCCGAGTTAAAACAATGCGATAGCATGTCAAAATCAACATGTTTTTACCTAGTAGAATACAGCTCCTGGTAGACAGAAGGTGACAATAGGTACCTGCTTGCTTGGCTTCACTTGTGTCATTAAGTTAGTTAATAATAATACAAGTAGAGTAGGTACAAAAATAATCCTTTGAAAAATCTTATTTTCTCACACAATTAATTTTTATATTTTCTACATTTACCAAGGTATATTATGGCTGGAAACCACTAATTTCAATAATTAAACTTAAACAATGTAGCCCGTGAGCGGCCGCCATTTGCAATGGAGATGTGTTTTTCTAATGAATTAACGAAACTAGAAAGCTTTTGTTAAGTAACTGGTTTCACTCGGCTAGGAAATTTCCAAGGACGAAGGATTACTGTGTGAATGTTAATACTGGCACTTTCTATGCCGAATAACTCGGTAAAGGGTCTATCGTAGTCTCGCTCGGACTTAGATTTCCTAGTTAAATTGGATTATTTAGACCCTTTTTATACAGGGTGGTAAAAAAATATAGGTCCTGGAGGGGAACTGCCTTAAATCATGTTACTTAAAGGAAACATTCTTTTATTTTTTTAAAGAAACAAATCTTCATTTAAAGATTTTCTAAAATTCACTTGTCTCACCCGGAATCGAACCGGCTTCGAAAATTCAAAAAAACGAACACTCAGTTCGCTATAATTAATGTTAGATTTCATGATTAGTGAAATAAAATAGCGACCAAAACAGCACAGTACAGTCCAAAATTAAAAAAAGAACTAAAAAACTTAAAGCCTATAGAATATGCAAACGTTAGGTTTAGTGAAAATTATTAGTATCGACCTATCGACTTACCTACCTATCCAATGGTTATGATGTGAAAAATAGTCAACCTAACGTTTGCATATTCTATAGGCTTCATTACTTTCGATTAGTATGTACTTAATAAAATTGGTCTACTAAACAACCAACAGCAATTTAAAAAAAAACATTTTTCTTTTTTTTTTTAATTATGGATTGTACTGGACTGAAATTTTTCAGTCAACCTATTCGCCATATATTACTTATCATATTTCACTTTTGGTGATCTCTTTTACGGTATTTTCATGTTTTGTAAAGAAATGCGATTTAAAAAATCTATGCATATTCTCTGTCATCTTAACACAACACTAGGTAGTTGTCAATGAACTAAAATGTCGATGTCGTTATTATTTAGATTTGTCCGCAAACTTGGGAATGACAAAAACCAAATAATAAAATCATATTAATAAAACCCAATAATGAGAAGGTATTAAAGAAGCATATATAATTTTCTACCTCACCAAACGGATTTCTATATGTTATAAAAATTAACACCAAACCGTATTCACAAACAATACTTAAGGGATCCTTCACTGAGTAAACGCACTGCGTTCAATACAGCTTTGTGATTGGTCCTTCTTGACCGACCTTTTCTTAATGAGATGATTTGAACCACCCTGTGCGTTCTCATAGTGACGTTTGCGAATACGGGTGTTAGTGTTTTGTAAATTCCACGGTGGCATAGGAATCTTTGCCGTCTAATCCTCTCTTGACATCTTTCAAAGTTTCTATAAGAAGGCTACATTAGGCAACACCCACGCAAAGCGTCATTTTTCCCACGTTAACTATTTATGCATATCATATTCCCGTCCCTTTCCTAACTTAACTGGACGAGAGAGCTAGTGTGTTTGTTTTTAAAGTGTTATGTACCGTAGTTTGTGTTTTACACTAGTCATTTTGAATCTTTTTAAGTGCGTTTGTAAATATTAGGAATGCGTTTGTCTTCGATGCCAGCGACACACATAGGGTGTTCGAATTACTTAATATTTGTAGGTTAGAGGCAGTGAACGTTTTTACACGTTAATTGCCACGTGCTCTAAATGGGGGTATTTTCGTATCGGAATTAGTTGTCTGGGCGTCGAATAAGTGTATGGATTGTGTGGGTGTTTGTGTGATGAAAGCATTTGGTTGATCATAAGTTGGGAGTTAAAAAGCGATGACTATGTAGATATATGTTTGCTTTTAAAATAAGATATTTTTGAGGGCTATTCACAAAAACCCTTTTACCTATGCTATGGATATTTGTACCAAATTGGCTATTCCATGAAGTTTTGTTATTATTTAACTCTCTTTAGTAGATTTTCGAAACCGATTATATTGTGTTTTATTTTTGGTCTTCTGTAATTGTATGAGATATTCCGCCGCAATTAACCGTACATTAAAGAACAAAAGCCTGTAATTCCAATTGCTAATTTAAAAAAATGTTGCTTTCCAAGATGCAGGGAGCTCTATAACCCGGTGCGGGAGCATAATTCCCAACATGAGCAATGGTCTATGCCTGAATGATTCCGCGATTAACGCGGGCATTTCCCGTGACCACCGCCTGTATTGTTCAAATAAAAACTTCTTTTCGAGTCTATGGTCGCCGGACAATGTGTTCCAAGTTCAAAATGACGGTTACCGAATGCAAATTTACGTTTACCGTCGAGATTACAGCCTGTGTACTTTAACGAGAAGTAATAAAGTTCAATTTTCTTTGGCATGGTATTATTAGGTTCAAGTAGCGGTTGTATTCAGGATCTTCAATGACAGGTTGTAATCTTGGGGTGGGGTTGCTTTTATTGTGTTTCTTGATGCGTAACGAGCGTCTTATTATATAGTGTTAAAGGCTATTTTATCGAGTGATGCGTAACGCAATAGGCACGTCGAGTCAACCTGAGAGAAATTCTTACTGGAATCCCAAGTTTTTTTTTGTTGCCCTGTCATTAGTTAAAAATCGCAGAAAAAAGTCATGACTCCTATTTAACTAAGACTTTTATTCCTAACTAGCTGGTACCGATCACGTGGGACTTAATTCATCGTTATTCCCTTCGTACCTATAGAAGTTTCGAGGATGAAAAGTATCCTGTTCTTTTACTGGGTACAAGTACCTTCTAATTTCATTTAAATTTGTGAAGCAGTTTGGTCGCGAAGGCATTACAAAAAAACATATAAACTCGTTTTCACATTTATAATAGCAGAAGTTGCCTTTGGTTATAGTCAAAGCAAAAATTAAGTTAAACTTATATAAATAAGAAACCTTGTCTATTATGTTAACAAACTCGTAATTGTTTTAACACGTTCACTGCCCCCACAACCCTGGCTTTTTCAAACTATATGTACTATCAGCTCAATGGAACCCTATAAAAATATTCAGATTAACCCTTTCAGCAGATTTTGACATAAAAAACTGCTATCAAATAGCACCTTATAGTATGTATACTATACCTAAGCTCGCCTTAAGAACGATATTTCGTGAAAAATGCGTCAGTCATAACTCCGACGTGCAAACATTCGATCAGATATGTGAGATGCGAACTCTAGAACTCATGCTTAGAATAAATTGCAGAGTCATCGACCGCCAAATTACGTCTGACCGCTGACCATAATCAAAATGGAGCTTAGAGATACACGAGAAGATTATAACGTGCATTCGGGCTAAAGAACTACTTATAAGCTTTCATTCGGGTGTCATTCGCGATCCATAATATCGTTTGTCCTAATCGTCATTTGTCCTAATTTATCGTTTGTCCTAAACTGGTTTTCAGACTACTTTTTAAGCTTTCCAAAAATACCTGCTGTTAGGTTCGGTTAGAGTTATGTTATAACAACATTAAAAAGTTTTAAACTTCAGGTGGAAATGGCTTTTAGGACAAAAGATAAATTAGGAGAAATTACCATTAGGACAAACGATATTATGGATTCCAATATAGACCCCTTTCATTCATCTTTAAATCCCATTTAAGTTACTAAAACTGTGATAGAGTCGGTCAAGTTTACCTTGCCTGCAGGAAGGTGTAGTGGCGGCTTGTTAAGCTGAAACTACCACCACCATCCGGCAGAAAGCATTAAACTTGGCATATATATAGCTTTTATATATATGCTTCAATATTGAAGTAGGAACAGGTCAAGAAACTTTTTTTCCCCTCCCTCCGCTCTTTTGTGTCCCCAATCACAGTTTATTTAGTTTGTTTGAAAACGGCTAAAGCTAGGAGAAAACCGTCAATGGATAAAATGTTAATTATAAAATTATCTACAAAACATTCCTTGGATGTATGTTGATACGACCTATAGTTTTCAAAATATGCTTAGTTATTTTTATAGCTATTCAATAAATGATTTTTGTCTACTGTTTTTGGTTGATTCACAAGATCTGGCACGAATGGATTGAATGAGTGAACGAAAGTATACAAGTGTGTAAAATAATAACAGGTTTTCGGTTAGAAATTCGAACATCAGTTCAAAGGACGGCACTCACACAGTGATAGGTGACATTACTTTTGTTCATTCCATTCGTGCCAGCTTTAGTGAATCTACCTGTACATGAATCAGTTTTTATAGAAGTTGTAAAAAAAATAAAAATATTCCCTATTCTAAAGAAGATTTTATAAGGTGCAATAAGTCACAACGTTAGGAGATTCAAAATGAAAGCTTTTTCTTTGAACTATATTGCACGATTCGAATTGGTGGCACTTTTATTTCGCTTTTAAAGCGTGTTACACAAATTAGGGGGAGTGCACATTAGCGCGATAAATCATAACGCAATTTACTTACTGGAGCAGCGTAATTACGGAGTTTAGTAACGAGTTGAGTAATGTGGCGAGCAGCTGGAGGTTCCGTAGGGATTGAATTTATTTTTTAAACATATTACCATTTTAAACCAAAAATACTTGGGTACCTATAACACTATTTTACATATTTACTACCAAGCTATTGTAGGCTGTTTGAAGTAGTTAACATGCCAGGCGTGACGCTAGCAGTAACAGTTAACGTGTTAATTTACTTAATATATTATTTTCAAGTGGCATGAGATAATCAAAAATAAAAAAACTTATATAAACCCACAATTTCAAAAACGTGCATTAATTCGATGAAATGTTTTTTTGTATGTTTTCAAGTGTCGTGTTTTCATTCAAAAACCTAAATCCTTACAATCGTACGGAACCCCTACACGGTACAGACCTTATTGCATCATATCTCATTATGTTAATAACGTTTGCAAAAACATATTAATTACTAAATGTAACGATGCATCGCACATAATAGCGAAGTTTGCATCATATAGGGTAGACACAGTTATCTACAGTGCATCAGTTGAAGCTCGCAGAATTATGCAGCTGTACGGGTCTACAGTATGAGCAGAGTTTTTTTTAAAGACACTAAAAACTCAAACTCAAACTCTCGATGGGAGATGCAAGCGCATTTTGGAGTGGCTACCTCGCTCAAAGAGAGGAGAGAGCCCAATCTGGGTGAGATACACCGCAAATCGGGCCCAGTGGAGAAAAATAGTGGAGGCGTGTGCCCAACGGTGGGCGCATTTGCGGTGGGTAGTGATTCTCTCAAAAGCAAAGGTGAGCGAATACAGGAGTGAAGTCCAAGCGGCGAGTTTAAGTAGTCCCGTCAGAGCGAGCAAAACACATTTTAGCCCGTGCATTCTCAATTAGGCAGCCTTATACGTTCGAGAAGCCATGCTGCCAAATTGAATACACGCGCTGAAATGTGTTTGTTCACTTTGACGGGACTACTTAAACTTGCCGCTTAGACATTCACTCCTGCGTTCGCTCACCTTTGCTTTTGAAAGAATCACTATACCTAGTGGTTTCTGCTCTGTTCCTGTATGTAATCCTAGATAGACAATATAACGGTAAAGATATAATCTTTCTTTAAGCCACATTTTAGTACCACGACACGACCGCAAAGAATCAAGTTCACATTGCCAGTTACTAATGAATAGACTTCAGAAAACGCTGTTAGTATGATATTTGTAATGATTGTAAAGGTTTTTTAACAAATCTTTTTTAAACTACGTTATGTTCTAGATTCTAGAGCCCCCAATTATGTGCCCAATTTTATGATATTGTAATTATTATGCCCAATTTTATAATATTTTAATGTAAAAATAAATTAGTATTTTATAGTATAATTTGTCATAATAATGGCCACTTACAAATTTGGAAGCCATTTACGATCAATTGTGACAATTGTAATGGCAAATGGCAATTGTTCTTAATTTGAACGCCACGCGTGTCACCAGTACTGAATGGGTTAAAAAACCGGTCAAGTGCGAGTCCAACTTGTACAATATAGACGCTAATTATCTAAATGTTAAAGATTACTTACTAGAGATAATATCTCGTGCCAAAAGCAGGCAGTCTGTCTTAATTAATTTTATACTTTTTTCTTTTTATAATTATTTGTTGGGAAAAAGTACGTAAATAAACATATGTTGTAAAATTTCAGCCACTTACATATTACGATGTAAAAGATACAGAGTGTAGCTCTTAGTAGGACAGACTGACTGACGGACGGGAGGTAATAGGGTCCCATTTGGTAGCATTGGTACCATATTATATGATGGAACCCTAATAAACGAATACGGCGCGAAGTGTGAACGCGCCTTACATAGGCGATAGAATTACGGTACTACAGATAACCAAGGACAATGTCACGGCTGCATCCTGTCGTTAATCTGTGGTCGGACTAAAGAGGATTACGAAGACTTGTTAATGTATTGTCATAACGAAATACGTTTTTTAAATTGGGAATGTTAGTTCGTTGACTTCCGTAATGATGATTCATTTAGCTGTCTACTTTCATGTCACTTTATTTGAGCTAATAATTATTATTTTATCTGTGTCGTTTCCGGATGAGTATCTCAAAACCGTATCGTAAATACAAATTAAACAAGTTTGTATAACGATTCTAATAACGCATAGCTTAAACTTACTCATGATATACCTACCTACAAGTAAAGAGTTTGGCAGCATAAAAGTCCATAGTCCTTTTCAACACTTCGTACAAAACATTTAAACATGCATCGATCCCAGTGATTAGAAGAAAACAAGGTATTGTCTTTGGATTCCCATGTGCCAGTGTCAGTTTTTAGAATTTTCATGGAAGCGAAGAATAACCTTAGGGGTCGTGTAAAACGTGTCACCGTACGGGACATTGACTGAGTACCTGTCGATTCATGTGTTCCTGGTACTTTGAACAGTTAAGTTCGAAAGTTTAACTGGGAGACGCGTTAAAGTAATGGTTTAATTTAAAACCAAATGAGGTCCATTTGGATCCATTCTCTAATTTTTAATATCGGTAAAATAAACGTCAAACTCCAATTCATGTTAGACTAGAATCCAGTTTATTGATTTATCTATCCAAATATCATAAACCCTCCATGATGCGTTCAAGAACCGCACATTATGACCACCATAAAAATAGACTGTTTTGTTAGAACAAATTTCTTATCTGTAAAAATGTTATTATTGCTAAATAATAACATCGATTTCGATATTATTATTTCATTCAAATTTCGAACATCTCTGAAAAACAAAGAAATTTGATTTGACCTCTATTCTGATATCAGTCGAGATGACATTTAGTTCAAAATGATTTGTCAAATTGCTTCAAATTTGATATGATAGTTGGAGCCGACTCTAGTTTGTCTCTGAATAAAAAAAAACTATGACAGGTGCCAGAAAACTTTTCAATTTTTTCATTACCATGATCCAACCTCGACATAATCATCGCACCGATCGATGGGGCCATAATATCCCAAAAATTTATATTGATTCATTACCATGCCGGTTATAATATGCGGCTCCTGAATGCATCATGGAGGCATATGATATGTGGGTAGATAAAGTAGTGTATGTAAACTACTAAGGTTAAACCACACCGTCTATTAAAAAAATATAGAACACTGATCTGAATTGGCTATGTTTGTTTAACTGAGATATCCGAAAATAGATTGATTCCAGCCAGATTCGTTCAAATACCTCTATACCCTGATAAAATTCTAATTTTGTTTAGTTGTTCTTTATCCCAAGATTGCTCATGTTTTGTGAAGCCAGAGGACGAATATTTGTGGCACTAGTTATTTGAACGGCTGTAATATCAAATCATTAGTCCGCGAGTCCAATACTTGACTAACGGTACGCTTATACTTTATCCCATTTATCGAACGACCCCAACGTAAACTATTATTTAAACTGATATGCGCCCGACGCGACCATCCGGCACCTTACGCCTATCCTAGATTTTTGTTAACGATAAAGTTCGTTTAATGCATCTAGAGGTATGGCCACTGAACTAGTGCAGCTGACTATTCTATATCTGCATACATTGCTTCCGTTCTCGGTGCGTGCCGGTCGTAGCAAGAATAGCTTAGATAAGTAATTAGGTAAAGAGGAAAAAAGTTTTTGAAAAACCGGCCAAGTGCGAGTCGGACTCGCGCACGAAGGGTTCCGTCCCATTATTATTACATTAGCAAAAAACGGCAAAAAAACACGTTTGTTGTATGGGTGCCTCCTTTACTATTTCATATCCTTTAAAAATAAAATCGCCTTAATAGCACATATTCTGAAAAAACCGCTATCTATAACGGTTCAAAAGATACAGCTCTTTAAAGTCACGACGGACGGACGGACGGACAGCGTAGGCAAAAGCCATTGGAACACTACGGGTACGGAACCCTGAACAGCTTGTAAAAAACGTATAACTCATGAAACGTGACTACAACCAGCTCTTTTTAAATCCCCGCGTGTCGCTCACGGCCAATCTTGTTACGGTCACACGTGGTGGCCGTGACGCAGGGAATCACTTCAGGGTTAGGATTTCTAGATTGGCTTACGCGGGAACTCTTAATCCTACTGTATACGAGTAACATAATAATCCAGGTACAGTCGGCCTTATAAGAAGCTGGACACTTTTATACCTTGTCGCTTTAACGCCTTTGACAGATCAGTGCAGCAGTTCAAACATGACGTTACAGTGACAAAACACTAGTGTGCAGCTTCTTATAAGGCCGACCGTACACATATCAAAAATGTCTTAAAATGTATCGCACTGCAGTATACAGCGAAATATAAAAATAATGTAGGGAAATTTTTGATCCTTAAACATTTTTGATGTGCGTATGTCTTTTGTGTATTAAGTTAAAACCTGCCACTATGTAGTTGATATCAACCTTTAATTCGGCATGGGGGTGCGAGTGCCGAAACTATTATTGTAAATTTTAATCTTCAGCAAAAAGTTCGATTAAAATTCTTGAATGGGGATTGTGTCGAGAGACGTTAGTTTCTGTGGTAAAGACACCTAGACAAAATGCTTAACGCTACCGTTAACGATTTTCGAAAATTGACAGAATGTAGAATTAACATAAGCGGTCGACATAAAGCCGCAAACGCACTGCACGCACGCTGTGCATTCACGACCGCTCCAACAAGCCGAATAGAGCAGCGCGATGCTAAAATCGATCCGAAAATGTCAACTCTGTAGCGTTTAAAAGTACTTGGCGCGTCTGTTGGATTTCCAAATGAACGAAAAGCCAGCGCGACGCGCCAACGCGCAATCCGAATAGACCTATCGTGAATTCAATGTTGGAACACGCCACGCCACCGTGAATGCGTCGTCGTGAATGCGTTCTCGGGCTGCCATTTGTTAAGAAAGACTAAAGTAAAGTATAGTAGTAATAGTAAAGAAGCGGAAACTAAATGGCGTGACGCGCCCATGAATGTGGTCAAAATATTACGCTCATCCACACTTTGTATACACTCCATCTGTCGCCGAGACAAACGGCACGTCCGTGAGTGCCCAGCTTTACCACTCTCTACCACTTTAGCGTCGCTGCGTCGCAACAACTGTCTTGTTAATAATGATATTAATGATCTGACGGAACAACTTAAGCTGGTTGGTTAAAATCTCAAGAACAAACTAAAAATAATTTCACGTTCCAGAATTATAATTCCTTATTTAAAAAAAATTTTCATAACTTTCACAGGCTATCATTAAAACAATTATGAAGAATAACGTTTCCAAGTAAAGTATAATAAATAATTATATGTAGTATAACAATAAGAAGTACGAGCTGGAGTGTGTGAAGAGAATGAATTTTAAAAAAACTGGCAATTAATATTCTGTGATTCAAGAACGCAGTGTTCATACATTTCGTATTATATAAAAATTGTTTATTCAGTAACTAAAAATTACATATTTAATTGATTGAATATATGACAATAGCAACAGAAAATCAATTTCGCACGAGTATTTTGACCTACTTTTTAATCTTTATTTGCTGACTTCCATAAAATTCTTAGTCTATGTTCAGACCTTAGTACTACCGTCATATTCTTTAACCTATCGCCAAGCAGCAGTTTCCGTGTCACCACCCCCCTTAACAATTTGAAAAACAATTCATGCATTTTGTATTTCATTTACTTTATTTTTAATTTTTCTGTTAGATATTTCGCATGTTCGGACGCGTTAATATCTTTTGTATAAAACAATCGAAAAGACCGATAAATGTTTAAATTTCCAAAACAAAAATACGAATAACATGTATAAAATTACCTGTATATTTAAAACATCTGAGTAGTATTGGTAGTATTGAATCAGCCTATTCTCCGAAATGGTTTTTAAATAAACATTGTCAATAATTATGGTGCATTGCCAACTAGTCGTTTAGAGAAAAATAAAAGAAATAAGCAATGACATAAGCAAAGTAAATTTAACCTTAATGATGTTTTATTATATCTTTGTATTTTTGTAAAAAAGAGACTTATTTATGTAGCGAATGCAAGGCGACCTCTTTTGTTATTTTTTCACTCTTACGTGATATGAGAAAAACGCATTTATTTTTGTACCGGGACGATTTAAACTTATTCTTATACATCTAGGGCAAAATACTTATCTTGTTTGAGTATTTTTGTAGCCCTGTATCTAATCTTATTTAGTTTATTTGTCGGAATGCTTACCTATGCCTATTTTAAATTAATTATAAATGAGTAATAAAATAATTTATTTTTTAAACTTTTAGCAGTTATTTCTTTCGATCAATTCGACACTTGTCAAAATATTGAGGCCATATGTCCATAAGTCCATAGGTATGCCAGTTTTATGAGAGGTTTGATACTGGCCATTTCAAAGCGAAGCGAAGTGCTAATTTAATATTCTTGAAACCATTCTAATCTAGCCCTAGTTCAACTTCAAATAATAAACGGCCAGTGTACCCGTCATAATACTGGCGCATCCACATCATTTCGCGCATTGCACAACCTAGGCCCACGCGGTTACGTAACCGTTTTAAAATTAGAATAGAATAGACTGTAACGGAATAATGACGTGATCGTGTTGGATCCTGTCGCGTAGAATGTCATAGTTTTGGGCAAAACGGAACGCAACAAGCATCGAATCATTTAATATAGACTTCCTATTTCACGAATGAATGAAGGTCTATCAGTTAGTTTCACTCTTTCTAGTTCACTTCGTTCTTGACTCCCGAATCACCTTTTTAACTTACGTATCACTAATTTTGACTCAATAGTTTGATGAATGAATGGAACAGGAAAATCATTCATAACACAAATTACATCAATGTGATACAGGTCACAACATTTTTAAAAACTAGTTTCATTTAACTTAACTTTTAAACTACTTATTTCTAAAGTTGCAACGCGTTGATGTCTTTCCTAAAAATATAGCGATCAAACTTTTCGGTAACATCCGTTTTTAAATAGGTAGGTAATATTTCTAGAAATAATTGGTCTTAATTTTTTGTTGTTGTAAGATCTATGTTTTTGGTAATAAACCATTACTTACTTATTTAGATAGGTACTTATTTGATACTATTACCTAATCTAAATACCTATAATACGAGTAGGTATCAAAATTCCAAATAATATTTTCCTTTTAAAGTTTATCTTCAAAAAATCCTAAAGCATAGCTCTACTTTATTATGTACCCTACCTACATATTCCAAATTCCTAATTTTACATCAAATAGTCGTATGTACGTTGTCTATTTGTAAATTACCGGTAGGTACTGCTTTATGTGTACAGCTTAGAATAATAACACACTGTGATATTATTCTAAGGTGTACAATACAATGCATTTGATTTGGTTCCTTCAATACCTTCTCTGCACAATAGAAAATTACAAAACATCGTGGCTCAGGCGGCGGCTTCTAAAACTCAAAATAATACTCTTTAAATAAGTAAAATAAACCAAACTCACTGTTTCCGTATGTTGATGTTTTAGTTTTTGATACCATTTAAGTATATCGTTAGAGATGTTCTACCCAGGGGCCCTAATATGGCTGCGTTTATCGCGTGACAAAGTTTGGATAAGGAATCCGTCACCTTCTGACACGTTAATAAGTACGAGAGTGACGGATGCTTTAACCACATTTGACACGCGATATAGACGCAGCCATACTAAGCCTGCAGGTGAAGCCAGGGCGGATCGCTAGTTTAAAAATAATAAAAAAACACGTACTTACCATAAACTAAAGCCTTACGAAAGCGATAATAAACAACGCTAAGGCATCGCCACACGATCGTGACGTACCAGCCATCGGTCGCCGAGTTCAAGCCGAGGGCAGCGAACGTCACGACTTCACACGTTCCAAGCCCGCGACACACCTGACGTGTTTAACTCACATACAAATCCTAGATACCGGCAGTGAATACTTTCAATGCCGAGCTACTCGGTTTTTATACAAAATACACTACCCAATTTTAGTTCTCGGTTCTGAGCGTGCTAAATGCTCATATAATGGTCTAAAGAACTTGTAATTATTGTGAAAACTAAAGCTGTCTTTTATATTTCATAGCAGTGCGATTTTTAAATAGATCTGTGTTTTGTTAATAGGTGTAAACAAAACATAAACAGAATTAGTGCAGGCAGTTGTAGAAGTGTGCAAATTTAGATATACAATTTAAGTAATTTAACAACGTTGTTTAACTTTTACAATCTCTTGTACCTACAAGAGATTGCAAAAGTTTTTTTTTAAATTATAATCAAAAATGAATTTACATAATAGTTAGGCATCGGAAAACCACATAGTAAAATAACTTCAGACTCAGACCCCATAAACTGGCATTGCTCTTTTTTTCTTTAGATGTGATTGTTTATTTAAATTATTTATACATTGTCATCTCCTGCGAGGTCAACAACCCTGCGCATTTTTACGATTCCTTTCGTTTTGGGCCGGCCGGAGCTATGTTATCCTAAAACAAAAGGGCACATGTACAGTTATAACATACAAACTTAAACCTTTTTAAATAGTAATTAGGTTGAGACGTTAAGAATTCTGTAACAGATGTGTCTTTTCAATTAGGGCAGTGTGTCGGTAATTAGTTCGATAAAAGTAAATTAGGTATGCGTGTCAGTTATTGGGAACGCAAAAAAGGGACAGGTACGAGTAAATAAGACAATCAAGTACTTAACAGGTATTTTGGGATCGGAACACCATATTTCGATTACGCATGTAGCGGTAATTATAAAACCATTCGGAGAAATAAAGTTACTAGTTAGTTAGGTACTTCAATTAACTTCTCGTCGTTTGTTTTCCAAAAACAATTATACAAACCACTCAAAATAAATAAACGATTAAAAAAAAAAAAAGTCGGTGCCTAATTAAAAATTCTTTCGATTTCTAGTTTGACTACGGAACCTAAAGAGAGGGTTATTTTTAAAACGTCTTAACTCCTAGTTAGTATGCAACAACTACAACACAAAACACAAAATTAAATAGGTACTACTACCTACAGCCTCTTCAGATTAAACTACAGAATTCTTGGACACGCAACTCAGAAATCAAAGTTAAAATTAAAACTCCAGTTCACAAGTTTATTTAAATCTAATCATTTTGCAACGTCCGAGACGTAAAACTAATCATAACACGCGCGTTATCGTTCGCGGAGGCGAACTCGCGCGTAAACGTTACCAACGCCAGTCTCGAAGCCTGCCCGACGGCGCCCAAACGTGCGGACGCGAGTTAGTTAGCAATGCAATTCTGTTTCCGGAAAATATCCCAATTGTAAAAACGATAACAATACTGGAACGGTGTTTTTTTAAATATACAACGAAAAATCGCATAAGTAATCGTCATACTAGTAAATTAAAAAATGGAACGATAATCGATTTCATTCAAGCGAAACGTCAATTATTTTTTATGGTTTTCTTTACTCGAACAAAACGGCACCGGATTCCAAATTCAAACATTTTCAGTGCAACAATGTGATACAACCGGCCTGTGATTTCGAAGACTGTTTAAATATAGATTAAAAATGATTGACCATGTCAAAGTGAATGATAGAGTGAATGGGGCGATGAGGGAGATAGTGGTGGACTCTTTCGTTTGCCGAGTGCAGTACCTGAACGATCTGGACCCTTTTATGGAGTACAATGTGAGAGAGCCGCCGAGACCATTATACCACACGTTCAACACTACAATACCGCTGTCGTACCAGATAGCGGCTGTACACAGGCTGCTGCAAGCGCCTCATAGGGTAAGTTTAAAAAATATTAGCCCCTGCTCTGCTTCCAAATTCGAAGTTTAACGTTCGAAGTTTAAAGTTCGCCTTTTGTCTTTCGATCTTTTAACAAAAAAAAGAGGACCGAAGAGCTTCGAATTAAGCTTCGGAATAGCTAACCTTTAAAAGTTACGCACGGTGTATGTTTAAAATTAACGTGCGCTATGCTGTTTTGTTTCATCCACGACGTCCCATGACTTTTTTTTTGTTTTAACAGAGCAATATAAACTTGAATGGAGGTGGACCGCCGTGAATTAAAAAAACACACTACCTTGATTTGTTTAAGCAAATACATTTACAAAAAAAATGGCAAAATTCTTATTTCTTTTTCTATTGTTTAGACTTAACGACGCTGTGAAGTTATTATCTTTACATAGTATAAAACAAAGTCGCTTTCCGCGTCTGTCTGTCTATACAGGGTGTTCTGAAAAACGTCTGACAAACTTCAGGGACTAACTCTGTAGGTCATTCTCATCAACTTTTATTATGGGACCAACATCCAAATCGCGAAAAAAAAAACAGCTGTTCCATACATTTCGGCTCTTTAGCTCTCAAAGTTTGTATGGAACAGCTGTTTTTTTTTTCGTTAGTCCCTGAAGTTTGTCAGACGTTTTTCAGAACACATAGTATATCCGCTAACGCCTCCTAAAACATCGAACTGATTTTGATGCGGTTTTCACCATTAGTTAGGTAATTTTTCAAGAAAGGTTTTCATGTATAAAAAAACCTGATTAATGTACGGATGCTAGAGAAAACTCACTTAAACCGAAGCGAAGCGAGGGAGGGTCGCTAGTTCTTAATACAACTGCATATCTTCTTTATATATCTTTATATTTGCGTAGTGTGTGATTTAAAATTATTTTTTATTTATTACGAACTACTGCCTGAAATATAAAGATAAAGACATTTATTCAGTAAGTAGGCTGCACGGGCACTTTTACACGTCAAGAATCTACCAGCGCTTCGCAAGAGGAGACCACTGCTGAGAAGAAACGCCGCAAGAAACTTAGTCAGTCTTTTTTTTTAACATATTTCTTATCACAATGGTACTGCTTAGTCTAGCATTATATAATGCTGTAAACGTTAAATTAAATATAATATCAAATAACATGCGTTCAGCAGGAAAACATGCCAAAAATCTTCCGAGAGAGATAGAAGGAGAAAAGGAAAAAAACACCTACTTATGTGTATATAAGACGGTGCAAGACGACCACAAGTTTCGATATGTTTTTCTACATCAACGGTGTCCCCTAGACAAGAGGGTGTAGTTACTACATCATAAAATTTAGTAGTTTAGTAGGTACACTGCATTAGTATATTTTTGGAATTAGCTCATAGAGCCCTTTCATTTAATACCCCACTCGATAAGTCGTAAACTATATATCCACTAAACTTTCCTGCGAGCCGATTATGGTCGTGTTTATCGACGTAGATAAGCGTAGATAAAACATCTGTCACTTTCTGACCAGTATGTAAGTGCGAGAGTGACGGAAGCTTTATCCACCGCGACAAGGCGACTATAATACGGGCCCTGAAAAATATTCTACATAAGTACGTTAACTTTCCCACAGGACTGCCGTCAAGCGACTACGCGAAAAAATGGTGGCCAAATCGTTAAAGCACCAGCAGTGTAGCATTTATGTGATTCTCATAGCGTCGAATACAACGTCATACGAGTAAACTAGAATAAAGCGTTCCCTGTAAACAAATAGTGTATTTTTAATTTTTAACGGAAAAACCGGTCAAGTACGAGTTAACCTCACGCACCTGGGATTCCGGATTAGATAGGTATCGTGATTAATGTTAATGTAACTCTTAACAAGACTGTTTTAGCAACCGCAATATTAAATTTCTTAGGTACCTACGCGTTGTTTTTGTTTTTTTTCTTTAAAACCGTAAGTGCAAAACAAAAAAACGAGGACAGCTACACAAATTCGTCGGGGTTTTTTTACCAAAATCCGTTTTTTATGATAAAACTTTGAAGGAAAGGGTTTTGACAAATGGACGAACTACAAAGTACGGAACCCTAAAAATACACGTCATAAACCTGACTAGACTTGGCAATTCCCTGGTTTCCGCCGGGCCACGTGTTGTCTCAACGGTGAATCAGTTGGTGAGACATCTTAGGTGGGCACAATGTTCCCGGAATAGACGAATTCTGGAGCAGATCAGTTACGAATCGAAAACACCTGGGAGCGATAAGGTGCGGCGTACACTGCGGAATTTGCGGACTCTTCAACAACAGCTCTTGTACTATAAAGGCTCGGAAAATCGCCCGTCATTTTAAAAACTAAACCCTGTTCCGTACTACAGTAGAGACTTCCTTCCTATTAATAATTAATGTTTATATATTTTATCTATTGATATTTATAGAATAACATCATTTTGCGTGTCACGACTTCGACTAAGGACGAAACACGCTAGACAAATGCCAATGATAGGTTACGTCAATTGTACACTATTTGATTTCTACAATCGTTATCTAAGAATAGCAACTTGTTATTCTTACTGCTTTTACTCCATAGATAGAACCAAGTAAGGAACTTCTTTAAACTTTTCATAAATGAGAACTAACCTAAGTCTTGAGACTTCTATTTAGAAAGGGTGATTATTCGGCGTTTTAACCGCCGTCATTACTGTCTTCGCATATTATTCGAGATAAACTTTATACATTTCTTGTTATTTTAAATGGAATGGTTACTCCCGGGTCCGTTGATTTTGACATCAAAAGTTATCATTATTTTCGTCAATATATTGAAGTTAACAATGACGGCGGTTGAAACTCCCGAATATTCACCCGCCCTTCATTTGTACACTTCAAACCTTCAATTCCCTTTTATGCTAAAAAGATTAAATAATCAAACCCAACACATTCAATACCAAGGACTCAATATAGAGGCAATTGCGTATATAAATTAGGTAGGTGGGCACTGAAGGAACTGGTGATAGGTGATTAACATTATGCGTAACACCAGTACGATATCTAATCAATTAGTCATCTCCTTTACCTGTTTGCATTGTTCGGATGCATCATATTAGGTATAATTTCTTAATCACCTAATCACTGACGTCGGGCTAAACAGTTTATCTTACATTTTGATCTTTAATTTGAACTGATTCTGAAGATAGTGTTTTTTAAAAGGCACTAAAAAGGCGGAGGTTATTTGACACGTAGATACCTATGTACTTTAACGGTAAATGTGTATTAGTTTTAATACAGCTACCCAATAAAACGTTAAGCATACTTAGTACCTTGTTATTATAAATGTCATTTCCATTGTCATGCCAGTCGTTTGATATTCAGTTTCAAGTTTATTATGACAATGCACTAAAGTGCTTTACATTTTCGTTAGGCTTACCTCGCTCTGCCACATTTCCGGTTTTTGTTAATATTTTGGATACTTTGACAGTTTTGAGAAAGAGAGTCATGGAAATTGCTCCACCGGTAAGAGCCTAGCTCTTAAATTTAAGAAGACAGTTTTAGCAGTTTTTATTTACCTATCTTGTAAATTTTTACTCTTTTATAGAGATTAACCAAACCAAAACTCCGAATTAAACCGGACTCACTCAACTGATGCAAACCCTACTTTTTTTTTCTGATGATCATATAAACAACCGTAATCTTGCGCACGTTTTAGCTTTAAAAAACTTATTCTTAATCATTCTAGAAATAAAACGGAATTTTATTTTTTTACACTGGGATAGCAGGCGTGAAGGTATTGTATGTGTATTTGTTTAAAGCATTTTTTCAGTATTATCTCTGTTATTCTTATAACAGTTATAACGTACCGAATTTGACCGTTATAAGTCTCTTCTGAAAAAACGAATTATAAGTATAGTTGAGGTCACGCCAATAAAACATGATGTGATGACAGTCAGTGATGTCATGTAGGTATAATCCTGCGTTCTCCTTCAAAGCCGCTAATCAGTAATACCTATTCGAGAGTTTTTTAGTGCTTTGTGTACGAAAATAGCTTTACGAGATAATGTTTCGAGTATTGTCGATAGAGTCAGTGCAATAACGTCACTTATGCAGGCCTTAAATAAATAAAAGCCTTTAGATTTGTTCACAACACACGCCCAAAAGAAAAAGAAGTGACATGTTCAGTATAGTTCAGGAAATATGAATTGGCCGTCTGTAATCTTCACTAACAACTATGCTAACAATAAGATCTTATTGTTAGTGAAGATTCAGGGTACAATGTCACACCAATTGACCTAGTCCCAAACTAAGCTCTAGGCTTGAACTACGGGTACTAGACAACGATAAATATACTTATATAGATAAATATATACTTAAATACATAGAAAACATCCATGACTCAGAAACAAATATTCGCGCTCATCACACAAATATCTGCCCTTACCGGGATTTGAACCCAGGACCGCTAGCTTCGTAGGCAGGGTCACTACCAACTAGGCCAGCGCGTCGTCACAGATTACAGACGGCCAATTCATATTTCCTGAACTATAACAATTTGAGTCGATGTGGTTAGCCTAATTGAAAGTGCCAACGAAGCTAGCGGTCCCGGGGTCGATTCTCGGTCAGGGCAAAATATTTGAGTCGAGGATTTTGAAGCTAAAATTTTCATACAAAATGCGATAACATTTCTCTCCAATTAAACCTAGACCGATTCTTGCGATTTTTTAATATGTTGTAGATTTATCTGAAAAACTATGTCTGCGCCTCTATTCCCGACGGTAAAAACGATATCGTAGTTGACCTGTGGGCCTTATATACCTGTCAAAAAGTGACGGATGTTTTATCCACATTTTGTCGCGCGATAAACGCAGCCATATGTTATGGTATTGTTATGACGTCAGACGCCATGACTGTCAAGTAAATAAGAGCTAACAAAACGGTGACAATACAATAACAGACCAAAAACGATATTGTTTTTACCGTGATGAATATAGGCCCTGTACGTTTTTCTTTCCAAGAAAATATTTCTAAGAATGAAACAAATTAAAAACCAAAAACAGAAACGTACAGACCTAGTTCTTTACAATAACTACATATTCAAAAATCGTGGAAATCGGACTTGATTTAGGGGGTGAGAAACGTATAGCGCCGGGAGCTAAATTTTATCGATTTTTTTGACAGCTACGCGATTTTAGCGGTGCTTCACAATCCTTTAATAACCTCCTTTATTATCCTCTGTATTTTCTATTGTATATAATTATTTATTTAAAGATAAAGATAAAGATAAAGATAAAGATAATTTATTTGTAAAACATGAGTAAGTTTACATAATGGTCATAAAATTACAATATTGTCCGTCATGTTTTGCCTTTCGGCGTACAAATTTAAATTTAAATTAACAGTAATAATAAAATATAATAATAAATTAATTAAATGATCCTGTCTAACAAATTCATTAATAAACCAATTTAAAATAAACCATTTACACTAAGCGCTTAAAAACTATTATCATTTAAAAAGTCATTAATATTATAGTAACATTTTTCCAATAACAATTCTATCATCCTTTTCTTAAACATGTCAATAGAACAATTTCTAATTTCTAATGGTACCTTATTGTAGATTTTAGGCGTGAGGCCAAATATACTCTTCTTATATAGGGCAGTATTGGTGATTTGCCTTATTATCCTATCATTATCACGTGGTCTGAGATAGCTGCATACTACACTATGACGCTGAAATCGGTCAGGGTTATTTTTAACAAATACAGCTACTTCATAGATATAGATTGAAGGAAAGGTCAACAACTTATATTTTGTAAAATATGGTCTACTTTTATTTCTCTTTACATTTATTTAATTTTTGCTTCAGGACAACGACACCCGTAAATACTAACAGGGTGTCCCGTAATCGACGTTAACCCGCCCAGGGCTGATAGAGCAGCTAAAAAGCTATCGTTTTAAACCTTGTGTATGTTCAGCGATTTTCACTAGTTTCGGAGATATTGAGCATTATAATCAGATTTTTTGTAATTTTCTCTTATGTCACGAAAAATCCTTAATTTCATATTTTATTTCAAAAGATTTTCAGTTGTATCTTAGATTATTAGAATCATTACGAATCAACGAAGTTTGCTCGATTTTTTATAATCAACTTTTTAGGTAATGACATAAAGTCGTTTTTTCCATACAAAGTGAAAAACAAACACTGGGACACCTTAACTAGGTTGATTATTAGGTAGTTTCTTATAATTTGAAACATTATCACAAGCGTTTTACAATGATAGGATAAAATATGGCGATTAAGCAAGCTAGCTGGCGCTTTACGTTGTTGTTAGAAGTAAAAACAATTGACGCAATGATTAAGTCAGTTTTAGTGAAATAAATATTTACTTTGAAAAATCGTCAAAGGTCACGCTTGGTGACAAGCTTCAGTCGTCATCGTAGCGTTTATATTTTTCAAGGTCAAAATCAACAACAATACAAGGTCAAGATCAATGTTGGTCTCTAAACTCTATTTAAATAGTAAAGGATATGTACAATGATCGTAATAAAACTGTAGTTAGTCGGGTATCTAGTATGTGGTAAGCTTTTTAGCGTACCGTACCCAAACGGGACCCTATTACTAAGACTCCACTGTCCGTCTGTCTGTCTGTCAGTTATCAGGCTGTATCTCATGAACGGTGATAGCTTAGACAGTTGAAAATTTCACAGATGATATATTTCTGTTGCCGCTATAACAACAAAATATACTAAATCCCATACAACAAACGTGTTTTTCTTGCCGTTCTTTGCTCGATATTTACAGAATATTTAGTTGTATATTCACTTCATAATTTAATAGAATTAAACAAATATATTTACGAGGGGCTCTCATACAACAAACGTGATTTTTTATAAATAATGGTCCGGAATCCTTTGGATTATAAACCAAAGACCCTTGAGCTCACAAACATCCTAACTAATTCGAAACGCACTAAATAAATATAAAGTGACAGCACGTGACTAGTATAAATGGGAAAGTAGTTCGTCTTCCATCCTGCGCCTCTATTCCCGACGGTAAAAACGATATCGTAGTTGACCTGTTATGGTATTATTATGACGTCAGATGCCATTACTGTCAAGTAAATAAGAGCTATCAAAACGGTGACAATACGATAACAGATCAAAAACGATATTGTTTTTACCGTGTTGAATAGAGGCCCTGTACGACGGTGCTTCCTTCCTCAACTAAACCGGCTTCGCGCAGCCTGTTCAGTTTGCTTGTGGTTGCTCACGGCGTGTACGGTCGAGCCGCGCACACATGCAAGCCGCGCGATATACCTTTGTTTGAAGATGAACTACTATGCTGATGACATTAATTTTAATTAATCGTTACTGCCACTGGGCAGAAGCGCATAAGTATAACCAGCCGCGGCAAGAACTACAAGTTCATCGGCTTCCATCTCTGGGGATGACTTTTGTATGGATTGAATGATTGATATGTGATAGAAAGTGAAGGACATAGTACGCACGAAGAGCGCCCTCTGTACTTGTACTATTACAAGCAGAAACATACGGACATACATACATACATATGTTACGGAAAGTACATGACATATCTATCTTAAAAGTTATTTTATGATTTATATCTGTACCTGTGTGATAAGTAATATTTCATACTCTACGCGTTGAGAAAAGTCAAAAAGTGACTCTGTGGTAGTACTGCTATGTTATGTGACAAGACATTCGAGTACCAAAGATCATGTTTGCTTTGAAGAAGTTTGTTTTTTTGGAAATGCAAACGACCTGCAAATCGACCCTTGGCGGCCGTCGACCCCGGTGCATGCAAGTGCAGTCTGTTTGCTAAAAAAACGTTAACCTAACTGTTGATGGGGTGAAAGTCAATTACCTTTGCAATTTAACAAGCTTATGACTTGCCTTGATAGTGTAGCGAACCAGTTAATCTGGGTAATCAAACTACTAAAAGGTTAATTGGAGATCCCTTAAAGGGACGAGTTCGCCTTTGTACTAGTTTTGTTTCTGTAATTTTAATATTTTTGTAATGTAATTGTTTTAGTACAACAAAGTGTTTACATTCATACAAACAAGCCCATAAAGCCTTAATTCCATTTCGTTTGCTTCTAAATAGTACATACTTATGTCGCTAACGTAAAGTGGCCTTATTCTACTTTGTCCCTATTGAACTATAGTTCTCGGCCGATAAGAACTAAATCCTGACACATGTCATTTCAGTACAAATTATAATCTCAAACCCAAGAAAGGTTATGAATTGTACTGCGATGACAGCTGTCAGGATTGACTTCTTAACGACCGGGCACTATAATACGTTCTGATAGCTCTTATTCACTTGATGAGTAATGGCGTCTGAGTTATAAACAATACGAAAACACGTTGAAGACAATATAATGGTTAACCAATAGAATAGAGGCCCAGGTTATAATTCAGTTGACAGTAAAAAGCCTACAAAGTCAACTATTTATTTACAGTGTTTTCAAGGTATGAAGTACCGCGTTTCCATATAGTCGAAAATACTGAATAATACACCTATCGCCTCAAATACACAAACCTTATTGTCAGTGACATAGAGGCGTGTAGATATTTTGACGTCTTGAAAACGTATCCTTATGTCTTTGTCGTAATCGTACCTAACTAGACGCAACAGTACAATGTCAAATTGAGTGGGTGCATGGATCAAAACCACTACATAAAGACGTGAGAAAGGCTGAAATAATTGGAATAGATTTCCTGTACAGTAGCTGAAACCAGGGGGGTTACTATGACATAGCTATGCAGTTCAGTTTAAGCTGATAGAAAAGGACAGAGCTATATAGCTGCTATGGCTCTGTCCTATACGCTCGCCGTAAAATAAACTGCATATCTATGTCATAATAACCCCCCTGAGGGCTTATTGTCTAAAGCACTCGGAATCGCAACTGGCTTTAAAGTGGAGCAATTGTTTTCATTTTGTATGCAGACAAGCCTTCGATTTTCAAAATGAAAACGATCGTGATTGCAAGTGCGTTAGACAATAAGCCCTGTGGTCTTATATGATGCTGGTTGACTCGAGCACGTTTGCAAGAATGATCGATCGTCTAAATGTGTGTGGCGTTCGGTTGTTCGAAATTCGAACTGAACAACCAATCGGTACCCACATTTCATTGATCATTCTATCGAACGCTCGCGTAGATGAGTCTATCACCATTAAAAAACGTCTGGACATATTTATTAACTCTGTAGCAAAGAATTATGTCATCTGAAAGTTTATTTTTAAAACGCGGAAGAGCTCAAAGTCAATTAGCGCTTCAGATGACTGTGAATATAGTCGACTAATAAAAAAAACATACTCAGGACCTTGTCATTCTTAATATCATTGTCAAAATCGAGCTGTTCTTTCTATGTTCAGTATTAAGTTTACTATGACAAGGGACTAAAGTTGTCAAGTATCTTAAGGGTCAGACTTTAATTGTTTTGTCCTCCATAACCAGTTGGTATCCTTTTGTTTGTTTATCCACGCTTAGGTACGCAGAAAGAGAGGTGTTTTGTTAGAGTGAGAACTTTATGATGGACTAGAGGACGCCCGCGACTTCGTATGCGTAGAATTAGTTTCCCGCTTCTCCCCCATTTCTTCCCGTTGGGGGTCGATTTTCGGAAAATCCTTTCTTAGTGCTCACTTACATCATGAAAGGAACCCCTGTACCAAATTTCAAGTTTCTAGGTACAGTAGTTTCGGCTGTGCGTTGATACATCAGTCAGTCAGTTTAGCCTTTTATATATATAGATAATATATATATACTAGCTGTCCGCGCCCGGCGTCGCCCGGGTGTAATTTTTTTTTTTCATAAAATCCTTATGAAAAATAGTTTACGACCTATTCTCAGACCTACTGAATATACACACAAAATTTCATAAGAATCGGTCGAGCCGTTTCGGAGGAGTTTGGTTACAAACACTGTAACACGAGAATTTTATATATTAGATAGATTATAGAGTTAAAACTGGGTTTATGATGGTTTTTTTTTCTTTTTATACCTACAGTCGGTTTTTGCAGAACCAATTTCAGTCGATCTACGTGAAATAGGTACCTCCGAGATCATGTTGCTACTTTCCGACAGTATTATCAAAGCAGCTCTTTTGGATGCCATAATATTGCATTGTCATTGGGTTAACATATTAATTTCAATCAGACCATGCTAATTTCAACAACCATTGAGGCATTCCATCGAGATTTACTCATTTAATCGTGATATGGGAATTGTCCGGGGACAGATTACTCCACGAGCCTCAAAAACTTCGGTTGCCATCATGTGGTCTGTATGCTCATGTACCCCTTGCCAAAAAAAACTTAAAAAAACTTGTTATGAACCTTCAGGAGAAGAACATACTCTTTTCTCAAAGGCCGACCATATGGCTACTATGACAAGTCCGAATTTTTATTCCCAGCTGTTTTACTTGTCCGAATAAGTTAATCATAATAATAGTTTTTAGAATTCTTATAAAACACAGCTAACCTATCCTAGCTTCAATGGAAATAGATGATTTCTAACTTATGAATTTTCGGACAAATCATACAGCTGCAAAACAAAACTTCGTACTGTAATAGGTTACCCTGGCAACGCATCTACGATTCCTCTTTCGCTCATGCAGTGATAGGCGGCGGTGATCACATTCTCTGGGCCGAGATTGTACTTAGGCTTAAAAACCACATCGTCTTTGACCTGTTTTCGTATTGTCAACGTTTTGATAGCTCTTATTTACTTCACAGTAATGGCGCCCGAGTTAAAAACAATACCATATTAACTCAAAGACGTTTTTTACCTCCTAAAATAGAGACCCTGGGTCGAGATTCTGGGCATTTAAAACCATATCGTCTTTGACCTGTTATCCTATTGTCAACGTTTTGATAGCTCTTATTTACTTGACACTACCGATAACAGGTCAAAGACAATAATGGTTTTTAACGCCTAGAATAGAGGCCCTGACGAACCACAGTCTCGTTTGTCTCCTTTATCGAAAAATACTATCGACTGGAGAGAAAAACATTCCGTTTCGAACTCGGTGGATGCGCGTGCGCTCCGTGCTGCATTTAATAATAACCTTACGAATATTATGTCGCCGTTACAACACCTGAGCGCGTATTATTTGGAACAGATAATTTTAGACGAATGCCACGATGAGTAAGACGAATGTTTAGAGATCGAACAATTGGGCGTTGGTTGGCCTAAAGTTTCCGTCACAGCAAAAGTATCTTGTGCAGGGTGTGTCCGCATGCACAACCATGTTATTGTTTAACCTACTACCAATTAGCAGTATTCGCATTGATTGGTTTTAGTCTCAGAACAGAAAAAACAGTAGAGGTGTCAAGTGGGCGTGTAATGTGTAGCATAGTTATGCGGAGTTCCGCGCAACATCCCATACTTTTGCCGCGATCGTTTATTTCGATATTTCGGTATTTCTCAAATAGGAAATAAATCCAAAAGCATGCCTTATTGTGCTTTTTTGGAATGTAAAAACCGCACCAAAAACATTTTCCATAGTGGCGTGTTGTTTTTATTTTGAGAATTGGCGACAACATGTCTGATACTAAGCGAAGCTCATGCCACCTCCACTGTTTTTTTTTATGGTTGGTGGTTTTAGTGATATATGTAGTCATTACATTGACGACGCGTTAGCCTAGTAGGTAGTGACCCTGCCTACAAAGCCAGCGGTCCTGGGTTCAATTCCCGGTACGGGCAATATATGTGTGATGAGCACGAGTATTTGTTCCTGAGTCTTTTTCTATGCAGGCATTATTTAATACTAGCTTCTGCCCACGACTTCGTCCGCGTAGATTTCGATTATCGTTATTTCCTCGGGAAATTTTAAATTTTCCGGTATAAAAAGTAGCCTATGTTTTAATCCAGTATATAAGCGTAAACACGGGTTACTTTAGCCCTAGGGGGTAACATAGCCCACCCCAAAAACCACCTTTATAATTTAATTATTCCATTATATGTTACATCAGGACCAAGCTACTTATATAGCTCTAAAATTATTTTATCAATTTAAGATGTTTAAGGGTGGCAATGTTACCCCGTAGGTAGGGCTAAAGTAACCCGAGTTTACTGTATCTCCTTTCCAAATTTCATCCAATTCCGTCCAGCCGTTGCAGTAACAAACATCCGTACATCCATACATACAAACATTCGCGTTTATAATAATTAAAAGTAAGAATCAAATCATAGTACCAATGTTGTTTAGGGTTTTTTGATGTTTCGAACTTCTCAACACGTTCAAATTAAATTAGTTACAATAATAGTCCTGGAAAATAATTTATCTTTACCCCGATTTAAAAATAAAAGCATGAATATGTACGTGAACGGAGTTGTAGATACGGGCAATGTTAAGAACACTGACTGTCAGTTTATCTTCAAGTTTACACTATAAAGTCATTCATTCAATCAAAACCATTCACCGTGACGTATCTGTGGCACAGACTATGCACCGGTAATTCTGTCCCGACTTCCCGAATAACTCGGTTTCGGCAATAAGGGACCTATTCACGTCGCTCCAGATTTCGGCACTGGCACGCGGCCAAGATAACACGTGCGATGCACCCGTGTCTGTTGACACGAGATCAAGAAAAAACTGGTCAAGCGCGAGTCGGACTCGCGCACTAATAATGCCGTACCATCGTACAATACCTAACTAAGATCGAGTATAAAATGCCGAAATAAACACTTTTTTCGCATAGGACCTCCTTTATTTTTAATTGACTTCAAATTTTCATTTGGAATGTTAATTTAGTGAAGTGGAACTGATGATGAAGACCAGGGACCCAATTCTCGTGACTTCGAGATGATTTTTCATGCGAGATCAACTGTCAACTGCATACATTTTTTCAACAATATCTCGCATGAAAAATCATCTCGAAGTTACGAGAATTGGGTTCCAGAGATGGCCACCGGGAATCCTCAACGATACTTTTTTCAAGGTTGGCGATAAGATATCACGATTAAGGTAGTTGAGCGACTATGACGACGCACATTAAATGGTTTTAATATTATGACTATTTCTTTCCCGCTGTGTTGCTGGTGAGCTTGAAATGTCTTATAGTTTCTTATTGATTGAAAAGGTGGACTACTTACTTAAACCACAAATAAAAATGGCCTTCTAAAGCAATAAATAACTTCAAAAAAAAATTGGTAAGCGGTTTTTTTTTAAATTCAAAAATTCATTAATGTTATTTTATTTATATTAGGCAAGCTTGATAGGTATATATTTTTTTCGCTTCTAACAGAACCGATGTTAAAGTTAACTTTTTGCTGAACGGTCGTGTATAATACCTACTTACATACACTTGTATGACTCTGCAACATGATTAACCTTCTTGGAGTAATAAGGTATTTGACGTAATAGTAGCCTAAAATATCGTCTTACTCATTTCAACCTACTTGAAATACGAATGAATCACTATATAATATACATAGTACTGAAACGCCTCATTATATTTCATTCATTATCTTACATTTCATTTACATTTTGCCTTCTGTGACTAACGTTAGCTCCATCTGTTAGAAATCTGGGACAGGTACATGACATGGAACCTTTCGCTCGTCGCTTTGGTTCTTGTTGGAAATACCGTGAGCTGAACACAGATGGCTCTGTAACAACAGTTGTAGGTAGGTATATTTATATTTATATTTTATCATAAGACATAAATATTAGTAGGTATCGAGACTACGATAGGTACCAATAAATCTAAACTACCTAGTTGAATTAAAAGTGTCAAAACTACAAGTACCTAGATATCAGTGCCTACTGAAGTCGGTACCTACAGCGGTGATTTTTGGCTCTATCTTTAAATTAGCTCGACAATATAATTCGTTTTGACATATTATTTTATCAGATTTCAGATGTTTCCAATTACAGAACAAAAAACAATTGAACGATTTGAAAATACTTTGCGATAATAATTGCGGTATGTTTCATTAGAGTTTAAAATTTCATTCAAGTATTTCGACAATTCCATAATTCGTCATTTCTTTATAACGCCATGTTACATGGCAACGAAATAAATATCATAACAAAACAAAATAGTACTAATTATTGTGTAATATAACTAATATTACAAATTGCGCGCTGCTGGTTACATAGAACTGCACCGAGGGATAAGTTATCCTACTGCGGCCATGTTAAGGACGTAAAAATATGCAATATTACTTATAACTATGTATAAAATAGCACAAAAGTTATTAGTGTATAACGGCAGTGTCCATAAGTGCATATAGGTAGGTAGGTAAGGTCCATAAAGTTAGGTATGCTAAACGAAATTAAATTGTCTATGAAATTTTTTCGTTGTTCGACGAAAATTTGCCATACAATTGTAAGGATACCTTTCGTCGCACAACAGTTTTTTTTTCGCCTTCGTTGTTTGTATGGTTAACTGCGCTTATAACTATAGTCCAATTTTTTGGTCCTCATCGAGGTATGTATAGCTACAATGAATATGGCGTGTGTCAAAACTCTTACACCGTTGACTAAGAGTCTATTATTAGGTACAGTCAACCAATTTGAATTCTAGGCCACTATGGACTTTGTCAACGTGACGTTGTAAACCAAATCATAGGAAGTCTCTTACGTTTTGGTTGACAACGTCACTTTAACATAGTCCAAAGTGGCCTAGAAATCAAATTGGTTGACTGTACTTAATCCCCGCGCCATATTAAGTGTCCTGCTAAACCTAGTGGTTTTAAAAAACTAGTTAGTTATGTAGTTTTTTGTTTACAGTTGGACGACGCGACACTGCAGGTGTTCAAAGATGGAGACTACGGACCCTACCTCGACCTGGACTCCACTCTGCGAGAGCAGGACGAAGAGCTGGAAGGGCTGCAAGACAGGTAAAAAGCTACAGAGTTGTATAACCGCCATTAAATATATCTTAGCAGACCGGGTACTCAAAATATCTGAACACACCTTTAATAAAAGTGCAGTCGAGGTTATTGTAGAGCAATTGTCTGCTCCGATATATTTGATAGCGACTATACTGTGGTGGGTAATAGGCAATGATAAGATATGATGTATAACGCGTAGGTGAATACAAACCCTAATTTAATTGCGACCCTTCCTTTCAGAGTTTATATACTTAACCCTTTATAAGGTAGAGGCGATTTAGCGACCACATATATTTATTTAGTATTTCTAGTAAAAGTCTTATTTATTTGTAGTAGTAGTAGTCTTATTTTGAAGACAAGTTTAATTCTAAGGCTCGCTTGCACGTAAACGTTAATTCGTTAAAATTTACAGTTCTCTTCTCAGACCCGATTTAGACCAAGCGAACGAACAAGAATTCTATGCATTATATCTTACATTTTCTTTGTAAAAGATAAAACATGTCATGTTCTAGAGCATTCGCTCGTTTGGTCTAAACCCACCTTCATTGAATCTGACTTTCGTTTTAGGTATAACGGCTACTGTCCAGTGGGTCAATTCAGCCAGCAGTGTCAATGTTGGCAGCTACGTGATTTTTAAATTTTCTGCATACATTGATCAACATAAAGGATGCTTGTCTATTAACTATAGCCTAGCGAGTGTGAGAAAAACACAACAGACCTTGAATTGAGACCCCCAGTTGATATACTCTGATTGGATTAATATGCGCGCGAGCGTGGTCCGGCAATGCACTTCCTCTTCCCCCTCGTAGCGCGTAACCCACCATCAATAGGGATTTTTGAATGCACGAAAAATAAAGTACAAATTCATAAAAAAAATCGGAAATTGGGAATGGTTTTGTGAAAAAAGATATATTATTTTCATTCACAGCTAAAAATGATAATGTATTTTACTGTGGGAATATTTTTTAATCCTTCCCTCCATAAGTATAGTTCAGGAAATATGTTATGGTCGTCTGTTATCTACTTTGCGGTCTTTTTTTCTGCGTTAACACTTACCGGACCTAACCTTTAACTTAGAAGTTTAATTTTTTCACAGCTTCAAGGGACTGTAGACCTGAGTATATAGTTTTAATTTCAACTCGATACCTCCATGCGTTCCCGAGATAAAGGGTCTTGACAGACGGACGGACGGACAACAATGTGATCCTATAATGGTTCTGTTTTTTTCTTTTTGATGCACGGAACCCTAATTATGAAAATTGGTTAAAGCGCCCCATATCCATATATACTAGTACCTACTAAAATTTTATAGGAAGTTCTTATTGACGTTGACTTTCGTATTGTCATCAAATAGTAAGATGAAGTATTCGTAAAATAACGTATGAAAACGTAAATTTAGAAGTTGGTGCTACGGATAGGTTCAAACACACAATAGTAAAGGCGATTCGAAAATGTATGAGAAATGATCGAGAAAATCTTTAGATAAACCTCTAAACTCTGAACATTTAATCTTAGTGGATCGGGGACTAAACAATATTGTTATATTATGATTGACGTACCGCGAATCCGAGTCCGGCTCTCCATTCACATAAAAAAAACTTACATAACAATCTACAGATAGATCAAGGCCATTTTTACCAGCTCTACAGATTCCCAATTCTATAGATTCTCAGCTCTACAGATTCCCAATTCTACAGATTCCCAGGTCTACAGATTCCCAATTCTACAGATTCGCAATTCAACAGATTCCCAATTCAACAGATTCCCAATTCAACAGATTCCCAATTCTACAGATTCCCAATTCTACAGATTCCCATTTCTACAGATGGCCTAGGCCTAGTCACCCGTCTTTAATTGGTCGGTCTTGGCGGTAGCTCATTCTGTGTCCATAGAGTTAGAAAACTTTTGAAAATCTAATTTGACAGAGTCGACGGAGCTCCTCGCGGAGCTCCTATTTCTGGGTTGTTTTGGCCCTTCGGGCCTCATATAAAAACGAACCTAACCAAACCTAACTACGACTGTGAAATTTATTATTTGTTTTACGTTTATCTGTATGTAAAGTTGGGAACCTGTTGAATTGCGAATCTGTAGAATTGGGAATCTGTAGAATTGGGAATCTGTTGAATTGGGAATCTGTTGAATTGCGAATCTGTAGAATTGGGAATCTGTAGAATTGGGAATCTGTAGACCTGGGAATCTGTAGAATTGGGAATCTGTAGAATTGGGAATCTGTAATAGAAATCTGTAGAATTGGGGAAATACCGATCAAGGGCTCTATGCGCGAAGCGCTGTGCGTTCTGTAATTTAATTATGCAATTTTGATTGCTGCAAATCAAGCGGGGTGTACAGGGCCTCAATTCTACTAGGTAGAAGAATATTGCCTTTGACTTGTATAGTATTAAGGGGCTTCTAAACGGGCCATATTTTCACTGCAATTTGTGGCCGGCAACTATTGGTGTCCCTCTCTTACTCGTATGTTAGAGAAAGACATCAATAGTTGCCGGCCACTTATTGCAGTGAAAATATGGCCCGTTTAGAAGCCCCTTTATTTTCAACTCGGCCGCCATTACTATCAAGGGGCTTCTAAACGGGCCTTTTCACTGCAATATGTGGCCGGCAACTATTGGTGTCCCTCTCTTACTCGTATGTTAGAGAAAGACACCAATAGTTGCCGGCCACATATTGCAGTGAAAATAGGCCCGTTTAGAAGCCCCTTCAAGTAAATAAGAGGTATCATATCATAATGTTGACAATAACATAAGGACCGAGAGATAGGTGGTAAAAATCATATCGTCTTTGACCACCACAGGTAGCACAAGTTGTATTTTCTCGCTTGTCGCTCGCAACTTGTGCTAGCCGCACAGTGCGTCTAGCACAAGTTGCCCGCGACTTGTTTGTCGCTCGGATCTCCCATTCTATCTAGTCTAGTCAGTAATGATAGAGACGCACTGAGCGACATGCGAGAAAATTAAACTTGTGCTACCCGTGCTGGGCCGGTATTCTAGGCGGTAAACACGATATCATATTTGACCTGGGGCTCTACTTTGAAATCAGTAATTCGAACTTGGGGTCGCCCCGTCACTTTCTTGGGAATTAGTGACGCGTCGAGAGCAAAAGAGATAGCAATAGACGAAGTTCGAATTACGGATTTCAAAGTAGAGCCTCTGGACCTTTATTCTAGGCGGAAACAACCATATTGTCTTTGTTATATTATATGGTATTGTTTTTAACTCGGCCGCCATTACTGTCAAGTAAATAAGAGCTGTCAAAACGTTGACAATATGATAACAGATGAAAAACGATTTGGTTTCATTTACCGTACTTTAAAGCTAAAGGTAATTATTTGGCCACATCAAGCATTCCGAGAAAAAAGTCATTTTCCCCTCGCAAGAAAAACCTTTTTATTTAAAACTAGACATTACAAGGCTTTTCTTGTTATAAAACAACTAGAGGACGCCCGCGACTTTGTACGCGTAGAATTAGTTTCCCGCTACTCCCCCCATTTCTTCACGTTGGGGGTCGATTTTCGGGAAATCCTTTCTTAGTGCTCACTTACATCATGAAAGAAACCCCTGTACCAAATTTCAAGTTTCTAGGTACAGTAGTTTCGGCTGTGCTTTGATATATAAGTCAGTCAGTTTTGCCTTTTATATATATAGATAGATAATCCCGCCGCCAAATCAAATAAATTAGCTCACTTGTGTTTCTGCAGTCCTGGTACGTCCTAGTGCGCTACAGGTTTCAGTAGGGTGACATTGTTTCTTTTTTTTTACTGAGATAAAAAAAAATCTATACGTTTTTACATTATCGAATATTGTTTGAACATTTAAGTAGTTAAGTTAAACTATTTAAATGTTAGCAGAAGCTTTACTTTCCAAAACTAAACAGAAATAGACTCAAGTCTATTTGTGTTCTATTTTTTTTTGTTTAAGTAGGTGTTTTGCCTTCACGTCAATAAATTTATCATAATTATTATTATTACTCATTGGAAACAATACGAAAGCTCCAGAAAGCTTATATTGTAAATTTTAAATGTGATAAATATTTACATGGTTATTGTTTAGAGCAACAATAGTTTATATTGTACAGTTAGCGTCAAAAGTAGATACGAACTTTTATACCCTGTCGCTTCACAGTCAGGTACGCAATGACAATTGTCTAATGTGCTATAGCGATGAAGTACAAAAGTGATCAGTAACTTTCGACGTTGAATTTATTACGTATGTTTTTATATTGATAGTTTCAAATTCTAGACTAAAACGAGTATCAAATATAGGGTAAACAAAATAAGTCATAAATGAATGCATGAATAAAACTGGATTAAAATTAAATAAACTTAAATTTTACTGATTTGTTGAATTGTTTTACGAAGTAACACATCAATGTTTCTGAACAAAATTGACGCACACACGTCAGTTGCGATTATAATCTATTTATACATGATAACACACGTCAAGAAACCAAGGTTAAACTGATTTGGCTATATACGGCCAATTCTTACCATAGAAAGCCTGGAAAAGCGAAACCGTGGGTGCATCTGTGGTGTTTTTTACGTGTTGAAGGCGAATCTTGTGCAAAAACTGGGTCTCCGCTGCACAATGAACTTGCGCTGAATGCACAGGCTGATCACAAAACTATTGTTTATTCATTATTTTTAAGACGCTTTTGTTTTTAACTGAGTTTTGATGTTTCGTCATTTTCTTGCAATAATTTAATTCAAATTTAAAACGGTTTTTAAATTAAATCGTGTGTACGTTTTAAAAGAAAACATGTAAAGCTTTTGTTTGTGCCTTTGTCCGCGTAGAATGCCATTATCACAACTTTTTTTTAAATTTTAAACCGCTCCCGTTTTTATCCCGACCGCAAAAGAGGTGAACCTAACCCGCCGAGAGGTGCCCCGTCCCTATCAGTTATCACTCAGCCGAGCTAGGAGGAACATCATTTTTTTTTAAAAACACACAACTAATCTTTAATTGTTACATGCTGTATAACTAATAGAAAATGGCTCTCGTACCTCGAGGTGTCAAAGACGATGCGCTTCGTAGCGAAGCAGCACGTGAGTTGTCGGTGCCGGAGCTACAAGAGCTGTGTTTCGTGTGTTTCGTGTTTCTGGTCAGCGATTCTGGTGATATGATTGACGACGATGATGACAAGTGAGTTATCTGTACATTTTTACCCGACTGCGGCGAGGCCGAAAGGAGGGTTATGTTTTTCACCGTCATGTATGTATGTATGTATGTCCAGTTCTATGTTCCCCGCTACAGCAAAAACGGCTTGGACGATTTTGACAAATGAGGTATCATTGGATTCGTCTTCGCAGCGAGAGTGTCATAGGCTACATTTTATCCCGGGAAAACGCCCCGTTTTTTTTTTTTATTAGTCCAAATGTTAAATTATATCAAGAAATAGGATTTGTATTTCATTGCTTGTCCCCGGCTGCAATGCCTTTTCCAATATTTAAGTTAAATTTAAATTGTTATAAATATCAATAAGTACATTGCTCTTACAATTTTCTATAAATTAGAGCTTGTTTTTCGCTTTTCAGTTTTTTTATTCCAGTCGGGTTTTTTGTTTTTTTTTTAATAATTTAATTTTTAGGAGCATGGTTAGGTGAAAATGCAATATAGACATATTTTTGTATCCTATGGAACAAATATTTCAACGAACTTCCAAAATATAAGTGTTAGGGTTAGTATACAATTAATCTTGAACTTTCGCGATATGCACACATTTGTAGTTAATCGGGAATATTTACATAGTATAAAACAAAGTCGCTTCCGCCGTCTGTACGTCCAAACTACGCAACGGATTTTAATACGGTTTTCATCATTAGGTAGTAATTCAAGAGGAAGGTTTTTAATGTATAATAAATTCTGGTTTATATACGGGTGATACAGAAAACTCACATAAACCGAAGCGAAGCGAGGGCGGGTCGATAATAATCTTTTTTTTTATAAACCTCTACCATTGATATCGATAACGGTATCAGAATACCTATAGCGTAACCGAAGCGGGAAAACAATAAAGAATGTCAGCCGGTTTAGATTTTTGGCTTACCGTATTCTTCATTAAAAACAAAAAATAGCTGTAAAAAAATCATTTCGATACGTCAAATAGTTTTCGAGATATTGAATTTTAAACTTCGTATGCGGCGCTCGAAACTCGGCGGCTAGCGCTCACGGATGATGACGTCATCGTTTAACAGCGGTACGCGCTCTTATATGAACGAGTAAGTTTACAGGTTGAGATTGCAAATCCGGATTTATTTTGTAAGGAAATCCGGATTTAATCCGGATTTCCCCATACAAAACGAATCCGGATTGCACTCCCTAGTTTACAGGGCTATATATTTTTAACCGTAATAAGTAGCCAGTTGAATTTTTCACAGAATACGTGTTATTATAAACTCTATCGTTTAAAATTATAAAATGAACAATAAATCAAATCCCAAGAAGGGTCCCCATACAAGAAACATGAAATAAAATCCTTTTTTTAGCAATTTTATACGGATTGTATTTTTATAATGGCTTCTTATTTTGATGCTATTTTAAGCTTAAATTGTGGTCTAATTTTCATTGTTTACGACTAAATAGCAATCTTAAGTAAAACTTCTACAAATATGTGACAAAACTTATTATCAACACGATTAGGTTCGGCTGTGCGTTGGTTTGCCTTTTATATAATATAGATAATAGTAGATTGTTCAACAAGGGACTAAAACAAGCCATAATGACACGAGATGTTTAGCCACGCGAGCGAGCCAGCGAGCGAGAGTGGCTATAGTTCGAGTGTCATTATGGTTGTTTAGTCTCGCGTTAAACACTCTACTTTTCACTTTGAATGCGAGGAAAAAAAACAACGTTCAGTGCCGGATTAGCCACGTACCTAGCAAGAGTAGCAAATGCTACGGGCCCCGCGCATCCACGTCTAACCCCTAAAATGTTAGTACTTACATCAGTATGCGTATGCGTGTACTCATATGCATCAGGGTTGACGATAAGATGAATAATCCAGTCGATATTCTCCACCAGAATAACCTAAAACAAACACCCACGCAAGTATATCTAAATAAGTCGCTCAGTTGCGGAAAAAAGACCGCCACAACCTGTAACATAAAACAAACCCAGGGGTCTCTTTATAGAATTTGCTACGGACCCCGACGGGCTTGCTCAATCCAGCACTGACGAAGTTCTATACACATTTACAATATTGATTATAAGAAAGTTTCTTACAAATTTGTTCCGCGGTTTTTTTCTTTTCTTTTATTTATTTTTTGTTAAGTGCCGCTTTAAATGCTTGCATATTTAGCCAACAGGTTCAAACTTGAAAACCATTTTAAACCAAGCATAATTAAATGAATTCATCCTTAATATAATTAAATAATATATTCATATTCGTAATCATTAATCGTGTTTCACGAAATTAAATCATTTTTATTTGTATTTTTTCAGTTGTCATTTTGAGGTTATTTCCACGCGCTAAAAATTGTCTATACCACAGAATAAAAACTAGAGGCATAGAAACCGTACTAAATAGGCAGAAAATACATTATGGTTGACTTCCTTTTACTTATGGTTTTCATAGTGAGTTGGAAAGAGATCGTCACTAGGCGTGATTTGGACCTTTAAGCACCAGTGTGGAAGAAAGTAACGCCAAAGAAGACCGGTCGTTGATTTGACGTTTCTTCACCTTCTACACCTAGTTTTTGTTTCTTTTCCTCTTATCAAAATGTAATCTATAAAGTAGAGACAAGTAGCTGGAGCAACGTTCATCTTATTGCACGGCTTCTTTACCTTTAGTCTTTATTCTGTGGTCATGCTGTGGTATATACAAAAAGACTGAAAATAACAATAAATCCTCCATTCACAAACACCGTGATTGGATGTTAAGGGGATTCCAAAGTAAATTAAAACAATTTTACTTTAATCCCTAGAGATTAAAAAGGAACTTTAGTCCCGATGTGCAGAGACTAAAGTAACATTTTAAGAGCATGAGAAGTGAAAATACCTATTCGTCATTAAGTAGGTAATTTAACTTATTTGAACTTAACTAAAACTAAAGACTCCGTCTTTGTCCACAGTCGGAAGAATGCCATCATACTCCGAACGCAGCTATCGGTCAGGGTGCACGCCATTATCGGTAAGTTTTTTTATCTCTAAATAATATAAATTAAAGTCGCTTTCGTCCTTTTCTCCTGAATTGAATTTCAAATCTAACGGCATGAAAAACTCAATTTCGAAAAAGTGTCAGATAGGACGTTTTTGAAAATCGTTGTAAAATAAAACATTTAAGTATGCAAATGCAACATCTATGCAAATGCACCAATTTGAAAACTATATGTAATTATTCCAGATGAACTTTGGTTATTTTAACTTATATTAACCGAAGCGAAGCGAGGGCGGGTCGCTAGTATATTACAATTTAACGTCTTCCTTCTTTGTAATGTTTATATTTGTTTGTCAAATCTTGCAAGTTAATTTTGAAGTTCCCGTTATTGGAATTGCTTGAAATCTACACACACAACAGTACTTTTGTCCGGACGTTCGAAGTTCGAAGAAAAAGCCGAGCGACACTAAAGTCGCCGTCAATAAAACTTGCAAAAGATGTAAACAAAACCAAACGAACCAATTCACCATGGTTACTCGATAATCACGTAGGTACCTTTAAAGATCAAGTGAGGTCTTTGCTATGATTTATACACTAGATCATTATTTTCATATTGAGTTTAAGATGAAAAAACTATAAATTATACGTTATTTTTAATAAAAAGACACTTGATGAATATTTGGGGTTATGTGTCAAACAGTACTAATTTGTTTGCATTGTTCACAAGTTCTATTGACGGTGACTTTAGTCTTGCAGTGTGTAGGTTTATTTACTGTGAAGTCCAAACCTAGTGGACCTGCAATAGTCAGTGAGCACGACGACGACGCCAGTTATCGTCTTGTTATAAATATGCAAAGTTTCAAATCGATACGGCTACTGGAAAATAGGTTGAAGTCAACTTCCTAGATTTTTTTACAAACTCAGTTAGTTACACAGATACACAAACCAAGTGTAGGTTATAAAGCGTGTTTAATAGAGCTTTTATATCAGTTTGGATGATCGACTATCTTATAAACACCTTTTTATTTTTCATTATTAAAGTAAATAAGTACTTTAAAAAAACCGGGCAAGAGCATGTCGGGCCTACAATGGCAATTTACCTGGCGGTGCCTGCCTACGTGGATTGAAAACACTTTAATAACAGACCCAAAAAATACTAATATTGCCCAAAAATACAAAATATATTTTTAGTATCTTTATTTATCGTATTTTTCCGAGATTCTGTAAAAAAAAAATCATTTTAGGTCAAGCTTTTGTAATTAAGGTCGCTGTCAATAGAACTTGCGAACTATGTAAACAAAACCAAAGGAACCAATTCACCATGATTACTCGATAATCACGTACTTTTAAGGATCAAGTGAGGTTTTTGCAACGATTTATACACTAAATCATTATATTTATATTAAGTTTAATATGAAATAACTATTCCTTATACGTTATTTTTAATAAAAACACGCTTGATGAATATTTGAGGTTATGTGTCAAACAGTACTAATTTGTTTACATAGTTCGCAAGTTCTATTGACGGCGACCTTAGCTGACTGTATTTTTTGCATTTGTCATCTACTTACCTGTCTATCGACGATGCCAAACTTATCTCGTGTTGGGTCGATTCTGACATTAATTATTAAGTCCTCAAATGTTGTGTTCTGCAGAGAGACTACTCCAGTCCCAAGGCCGGGAGCTGCGACGGGCTCTGTTCACCCTCAAGCAGATCCTCCAATCGGACAAGGACCTCGTCCATGAATTCGTGGAGAACAAGGGTCTGGACTGCCTCATGCAAGTTAGCAGCATGGCGGACCATAGCTATCTTGACTATATACTTCGGGCGCTTGGGCAGGTCAGTAAACACAACAACAATGTTTTGACAGTCCTTGGATACTGTACTATCCAAAGAATGGTGGTTGGCAAAATAACAATAGTGTTTTATCGACAACCCTTTCTTCACGCATTCTTCTTCAATACCACGTTCTCTTTATTTGGCCAAGTGCCTTGAACGGATATGTGTTTTTTTTCTGTAGGTATGTGATCTTTGTCTAAATATCTATGCGGCAAAAGTATGACCTCTGTCTACGTTTCAAACTAAATTGTAGGTTCTATATTAAGCGGGTCACCCACATATAGTTAGTATATTAAAACATACGAGTACCTAAGTATTCAACTTCGTTACTTATTAAAAGCTAGGTTAAGAATCGGAATCTAACTGGTTCCACTTTGAAAAAAGGGCATGTTTGTTATTTTCCAGATACTTTTATACGTGGACGGCATGCACGGCGTAATGGGGAACAAACGCTGCATCCAATGGCTCTACTCCCTCATCTCGAGCAAGTTCCGACACGTCGTTAAAACTGCCCTCAAACTCCTTTTAGTCTTTGTCGAATATACCGACAAGAACTGCCTCCTCCTCTTAGACGCTATCAACGCAATAGACTCGTCAAACGGGCGTCAACCCTGGTACAACGTGATGAAAATCCTTCAGGACTTCGATGCTTCAGACACGGAACTCCTTATATATGCTACCACTTTGATAAATAGATGCCTGAATAGTGTCCCTGATAGGGATATGTATTATGATCAGGTGGATTCCTTGCAGGACCAAGGGATGGACAACATCGTCCAGCTGTATATGTCGAAGCAAGGGACGGATTTGGATCTGCTGAGGCAGCTTCAGATTTTTGATGCGGTACTGCTGTATGAGGATGGGGATGAGAGCGGGACGGCGCTTAAGTAAGTATTTAGTACAGAATTTTCATTTCATCGACAGGCACGACACAGACACGCGCTTGAGTTATAATTTTTTTGGTGGTCACAGCTCTTACCAAATCTAATCTACGTAACCCATGCTTAAGTGTTTGATTTAATTTCTTGCTAAACATATTCAGCATCCCCAGTCTTGAGGCTGCACAGGTCAACATAATTATTCTACAAGAGCAAAAGCGAAGCAAAAGGGATCGAAGATAATCTGGCCAGCTGGTTATTCCCTCGCCTTCTTTCTTCGCCGTGGTTAAATTACTTTAAGATAAATGTATAACCGATTTTTTTAAACAAAATTGTAAAAAATAATAATTTATGCGTGAAGGATTTTTAAAATCGTTTCATTTCTTTCAGATATTACTTCTGATATACAACACATAATCTGATTAAGTTTTTAACCTTAGTACCTACAATATATACCTATTTACGTAAAGTTCCACCCCTCAATATTCCCCCTGAAAACACTGCATATATTGAAAGCCGAATGTCCCATCTATTGTACGAGTAATTAAAAACGTTCTTTTATTTTAGGCAATTAGACGAGTCGGTGATTAACTCGGTGCACCGGCGCAGCCTTAACTTGAACTCCCCAGATCGGCGAAAGTCGAAAAAGCAAGAAATGAAAGAAAAAGGTAAAATATATGACTTGAAAAAATATTTGGTTGCGTTTTCATGCTTTGAATGTTTTTGATATATGTGCATGAATGTTAAACGTTTCATATTTCCTCTTTAAATTAAGTGACTGTAATCGGGTCTATACTTACTGCATTTAGTTAGGGCTGAGAATCACACCCCTGTTCATCTGGTATATTTATACATACCTATATAAGTATTAATACAATTAATTAGTCATGATATGACATATATTGCGTATATGTGTATAATTAATTACTGTACATACAGTGGTGGTGACATTATTAGGAACGCTTGCGTTTTTCCCATACGATTGCATTCAAATATATGACTTTTCAATTTTGACAATCAATCAAAGTTCTTAACCAATTTTATTCTTGTTACTCTTATCATTATCTTAAACTAAGGTTTAAATTTATGTGCAATTTATCTCTGTTGAAAAGAAATATATAACTTAATTCCGGCTTTGTTCGTTCATAATCAAAAAAATAAAGAGTATCTCAATTAGTCTCGTCAAATGTTTTAGTTGATACCGAAATCACATGAAAATTCTGTAACTTAAAAAACCTTAGCCGCAAACAGACAGATAAATACGCCACGTAATTTTATATGTATTATTATTTTACGAGCTTTATTCAATGTGTGTGCGTGTTAACGTGTGCTTACATCGTCACATTTTTACTAACAACAGCCAAACCGGTCGTCTCACACGTGGAACCGGAACCGAAACCCCTGAACAGTCTTCGACCCTCATTCTTGCCCTCAATCCTCGACAACAAAGAGAATAAAGAACTTACAACAGCCTTGAGAAGAAGAAGAGCTAGGTTCGCGAGGCAAGCGCACCACATCACACAGCAACAAGAGATGCTGAATTCTAGTGGCGTCTACAATGGACTCTTCAATGGCAATGGGGATTACACCAACGGGAGTTATTCCAATAACTATTGCAATGGCAACGGGAAGACCTACAACGGCGTTAACGGCCACCAGACGGAAGAAGAAAGGCCCCTGATTAACAATCTGTGTGAAACTATGAAGAACGGTTTGTCCATTTGCTAACACAACGGTAAACTTGTCTGATCTTGTGACACACTTCCGATTAAGTATGTTCTGTTATATTTAATTTTATAATAAATGTTTTAGTCTTTTCTACCAGAATCAATTGAAGAATCAGACAAGTCTATCATACATTTTCATTTGCTTCTTTTCCATTTTTTGTCTTGCCGTTTGATTTGCTTATTGTTTAGGAACAGTTTAAAAGCTTTTGTGTTACTTGTTCCCTATTGTCCCTTATTTTTAACATAAAAACGAAGGACACATTATTCTAAATATGAAATATCGTAAACAATTATTTTAATGTGAGACACATTCTTTCACTTAAATTACTCACAAGTCTTTTCAACTATCAGCTAAGACAAATCTCCACTACACTCACTGTCTGTTCCAGGACTAAAAACAAGAATATACTCTGGCTTTCTTACCTAATTTTCTCAAAACCAGTTAAATTTTCAGGAAACCAAAGATATACAGCTGGTCTGAAACAAAGAATACAAAATGGCACCCTGGGCCACAGCGTCAGCACTGCTGATGCTTTGACAGTCATGCGTCAAAAAATAGATTTACCAACTGATACCCTGGATGACAGAGGAGTCTTGCTCAACCGAGAGCACAGCATCAAGGATCTGGCGCAAAGACTGACCAGCCCCGTAAGCCCCACGGCTGAAGAGAAGCCCCTAAGGGTCTCTGACATGGCGGGGATCGTGTCAAAAGCCAAAGAAGAGTTAGCTAAATCTCAATCTAAAGGTAAATAGTAATCAATTTAAGTTATTAGAGTACGCAGTTGTTAAACAAAGTTTTGGTTATTTCTTTGCTCACTTCAACTGAGTTGTATAATTATGGTAACCAGTGCTTAACGTATAATTCTGAATTTAGGGTTTTTTTATGAAGTGACTTTGAATTATTTTGATAGGCTAGGTATAACGTGAACCTACAATATTTCTAATGACTATTTACGTGTTTACTTTCGCAGAAGTAATAAAAAGCCCTACAATAGAAAAAACTCCAAAACTTCACGAGATAAAAATATCAGAGAACGATTTGCATTGGGAGGAGCTAAAGAAAGGTTGCCTTGATCGAGAGTTTCACCTCTGTGATCTGGATTTCTCGGACCTCCGTAACGACTCCGACGACGAGATGTCTTCGCCGGCTATCAATGCACCTGGCGTGCCTCCTCCTCCTCCCCCTGCCATGTTCCAAGTAGGAGTACCCCCTCCCCCTCCGGGTTCCTTCTTCCCGCGAAATGTACCAGCACCTCCACCGAAGTCTTTACTCTCAGAGCACTCAAACGACTCCGATAGTTCCACGATTAAGAAGAACAAGAAAACTGTGAAGCTATTCTGGAGAGAGGTTCAGGAAAACCCTGCGCCGACCATTAAGGCAAAGATCGGAGGGTTCATATGGGATGACCTGCCAGATGTCAAACTAGACACCGCTATGCTTGAACACCTGTTCGAATCTAGGACAAACGACTTGATTATCAAGGTTTGGTTTTACAATAGAGACTTTTTTAGGGTTCCGAAGTCAAACTAGGAGCCCTTATAGTTTCGCTTGTCCGTCGGTCCGTCCGTCCGTCTGTCCCCAGGTTAACTCAGAGATTGAGCTGTTATTTGGTATAAATATACATATCAGTCACGCCGAAAAACTGGTAAAAAAGTGGGTACCTCCCCTACCCGTAACGTGGGGAGGTTTTTTGTTCTTGTCTGCCCCATGGTGTGGCCTGTCGTTGGATAGGTATTTAAAAAATATTCCGGGCTTGTGGAAACAAATTTTCGAATAAGTGATCCGTTTGTGAAATATTCAGATTTAAAGTACAAATTATTGTTTCCCCCAAAGCACATTATAATAAATTTGAAAAGAAAAACTGTCACGACTCATTAGACTTGATCGTTTTCTGAAATACAGGCGACTAAAGTGTTTAGGTATATCTACTAAAGTCATCTAAGACAGCAACAAATAACTAAACAGAGAATTAGTTCATACTTGAGATAGTTTTTGTTTAGTAACGGCTTCGGAACCCTACACTGAGCATGGTCAGACATGCTCTTGCCCGGTTGTTTTATTTGTTCATTTAAACGCACCATCATCTTAATCTAACCTTTTGTTTTCTTTTTTCATATTGTTTCTGCGTTTTGGATTGCCGTCTTCAGGAGGTGTGTATTCTCTTATTTTTATTTAGTAGCTGTTCACTTGTTTACTTAGTACTTGAGGCAAATGTTTCATCTGGGTTTTTAATCTTTGGTATACCACTTTGTCAGCAAATTCCGAGACAAGTTATTTTTCGTTCGTGTTTTTTTGGTGCACCAGTACTTTATCAATAGTAAAATCTTAAAATAAACAAGTCTCTTTTTAACCGCAGAATTGGACATAAACCAACCTGACCAAGGTTCTTTACTTAAAAAATACGAAAATGTGATTAAAACTATATTTCTTCCAGAAGCTAATGGAACCAAAGAGAAACCTGATACTAGACACCAAACGTTCAAACGCCATTAACATTGCTATGAAGAAGTTGCCTACACCACAGACTATTAAGGCCGCCATCATGAAAATGGATGCCACTGTCATCGGCAGAGAGGGCATAGAAAAGCTGCTCACAATGTTGCCAACGGAGGAGGAGAAAGTTAAGATTCAGGAGGCACAAGTAAGGACTCTTTACAGTTGAAAAACTAAAAAGCAGCAACAAATAAGAGAGACTCATAATTCCTCGTAACGTTTTGAAGATCCGAATAATAATTTGACCTGAATAGGTTTTCATCAAAATCAGAAAATCAAAGTCGGTTTTCCAAAATACCTGCACTGTGTTGCAGATTTTATTACGATGAGCGCGAGTATTTGTTTCTGTGTCTTGGATGTTTTCTATTTAAATATGTATTTCACTATACATATAAGTATTTTTTTCTACTCGCTTACTATAAACCGCTAATATTGATATCATTAATGGTATCAGAATACCACCTATAGCGTAACCGAAGCGTGAAAACAATTCTATAATGAGCGTTGCCATGGTAATAAATAACAGTTCTATAATAATTATTATCGCTGTCCAGTAGGTACCTATGTCCCCTGATATTTCTTTATTACCCATATTTGTTTTTTAATTTAAATATAACTGTTATCGTTTTTGTAATGGCCCGACCGTGTTCCAGTACGCCAACCCGGATCTTCCCTTGGGCAGTGCAGAGCAGTTCCTCCTGACCCTGGCTTCCATTAACGAACTGTCATCCAGACTCAAGCTTTGGGTCTTCAAACTAGATTTCGATAACTTAGAGGTAAGTCCATAGTTACTTAGAGTATTGATGCCTTATTGATGCCAAAAAAGACAGGGATTTTAAACTCAAAACGTTTTTACAGAAAGAAGTAGCAGAACCTTTAATGGACCTAAAGCAGGGTATAGAACTACTCCAAATAAACAATACCTTCAAGGTGATCCTAGCTACCCTGCGATCTGTAGGGTGTTTCCTCAACGGCAGCCAAGTCAAGGGTTTCAGACTAGAATACCTGTCTAAAGTGATGGAAGTGAAAGACACGGTCCATAAGCATCCTCTGTTGTACCACATCTGTGAAATGATTATTGGCAAATTCCCAGAGAGCACCGATTTCTTCAGTGAGGTGAGAGATTTAAACTACAAATTTTCGCTTGGCGTACCTAATTTAGCGGTCAAAAATGTCATATTCAGTGAATTTTGTTAAATAACAAGAATTAACTCTGGTTTTAACCTCTAGCCGCCCAATGTACAGTCGCGAACTTTAATTTGGTACCAACCTTAGGTCCAAAGTCAATCTGACATTCTACTACAATAAGGTTGAGTTTTCTACAAGTTACAAATGACTTGACATCTCTAATGACATTGAGGACTTCAAGCATATTTTTCTTGAAATGGGTCACAAATTAACGTTCGGGTTAAGAGTACAATCACATTGTACAAAGTGACACATAGCATAACCGGCAAGACGTAGAAAATTAAAAAAAAAATACTAAACGCCCTGTGTACATTACACTGTACTCTTGGGCAGTTTGGACATAAAAATGTTTTGGCTTATTAAGTAGATTGCACACTGGGCGATTAGCTGATCTCGCGTCTTTTCTTGGGCTACCTATACTTTACAAAAATATGGCTGATTAGCCGTTTGATGATGATGGAATTAAAGGTTTAATGACTTGGGCCAAATGGCCAGTGTGAACTGTCAGTTTTACTTAGTTTCAAATGACGTCATGTATTTATATACACGTTTTTTAAAACTCCGACAAAAAAGAAGGATGTAAGCTTAACGTGTCTGTGAAAGTGTGTGTCTGTGTATATGTGTATCTTCTCTAAGAAAGCTAGTTTATTAGATATGGTTCTACATTCTTCTAGAATCTAGAAGTTTCATGACAATTAGTTGGGCCGTGTGAAAAGTATCAGCTCTGTAATTGGTTGCCATGCCATTATTTTGGGGATTTTTATCTAATTACGAGTAATAGTTATAGATCAAGTAGTTGAAGAGCTCGAACTTTCAATTTTTTTCTTTAAAATCAAACTAATCGTTTGAAAAGTTACAACAATATGTAACCATAATTTCAGGTGGGTCCTGTGATCCGTGCGTCGAAAGTAGACTTCGACGTCCTCGAAACCAACTTGTCCAGACTCGAGGCAGACTGCAAAGCGTCTTGGGACCACATGAAACGAGTGGCCAAACACGATAGCTCTCAGATCTTCAAGACTAAGATCAACGAGTTCCTCACCGATGCCGCTGAGAGGATCATACTGCTCAGCATCATTAAGAAACGCGTGATGAGCAGGTAATGATTGAGGATTGATTATTGTTAAGTCACCATCGAATCCTGACATTGACTTAAGACTAAATTTATTCAGTCTACTTATGTTATATTATCTTACCACCGTACTCAGACATATTTTAGAGATGATTAATTCGTTCCTGTTTGATCATTAACGGAACTAATGCTTAAAATTCGAAAATCAAATCGAAAATTTGACTCATTTGGTTCAGATTTAACAATTGGTTACGATTTTTAACTATCAGTTCAGTTAACTATTGATTTAAAAATCGGATCTGGGGAGTTGTTAGGTGTTCATTGCGTACCTTATTTAAAGCCCCTAAGACAATATTAAGGAACTCATCGGCTTCGCATTGTTAGCCAAATTTGTCACCTGTTTCTGACAGGTTTGTAGAATATGGCTAGACAATCTATCGCCGTTTGCCTTTTAGTTTAATCTTTAAGGGATGGGTAATATAAAAAATACAGCACAATTTTGATACTTTTATGCGAAGCGACTGTTGTAACTGTGTTGGCTTTGCTTGCGCAGCGCGACTGTTATTTGGAGATTATGTGGTGAAGTCGTCGAATAATGAAAATTATATTCAGGGTGGGTTTAGACCAATCGAGCGAATGCTTTAGAACATGTTTTGTCTTTATTTTTACAAAGAAAACGTAAGAGATATTGCCATAGAATTATTTTTCGTTGGCTTGGTCTAAACCTACCCTTAACTCTGCGATCGACGCTCAACTAGTTAAACTGGCAAACAGAACTTGACCCGTCTATCGCTTTATCGAAGTACAGTAGAGGGCATTCATATCTTTGCAGCCACCGCGTCAAATGTATGTATGACCGGGTGTCCCTTGGAATCCCTAACAACATTTGTCCTAACATATCGTTTTTCCGAATTTGCATTTGCCCTAAACTGGTTTTCAGATGATTCAGGCAACTTTTAAAGTTTTCCTGCGGTTCGGTTAGATTAGGGTTGTTTTATAACAACACTAAAAAGTTTAAAAATATAAGCGGAAGTGGCTTTAGGATTAACGAAAATTCCGACAAACGATGCATAATGACAAATGACGATTAGGGGTTTCATAGGGGAACCGTAAGACCTGGTTGTTAGTGGCATAAAGGCAAACAGATATTTTTGACGTTTTGGGAACGTTCTTAAAATGACTTTGACTGTACAGTCAACCTTATAAGTAGCTGTGCTGTTCGCTTTAACGCCTCTGACAGATTAGTGCAGCAGTTCAAACAGTTCAAACAAGCCTTTAAAGTGACAAAGAACTGACGCGCTACTTAGGATAAGGACAACCGTACAACCAAGGCTGTACCACGCCCTGACAGGTCAAGTTGGGTTTGCCACTAACCGTTAGTCGATGATCGAACCCATAAGAGAATAACAACCCTAGACCGAGTTATTTCCTTGTTCCAGATATTCCAAGTTCCTCTTGTTCCTTGGAGTTCCACCGGTAGATATTTCCAAGACAAAACCCTCGGATTTCCTGAAGGTGATAGCGGAGTTCGCCTTGGAGTACAGGACGTCCAGGGAAAGGGTGCTGCAGCAGCTTGAGAAGAAAGCTAACCACCGCGAGAGGAATAAGACAAGGGGCAAGATGATTATTGATGTAAGGAAACATTTTTTTACTTAGGTAGTTTGGAGATTTTATTTACTTACCTACGTACAGTCAGCATCAAAAGTAGCTAAGCAGAATAACATGCCCAAAATGATCTAGACACGACGTATTCTCTTGACAATAGAGTCGAGTGCAGATCATTTTGACCTCTTCGGTTGCGTAGCTATAGCTACTTCTGCTGCTGACTGTGCTATAGACATTTGAACGCTATGTTCGACTGCAATATTGTCTTATTTGAGTACCAAAGATGGCGGATTCTATGCTCTATTGGTAACCACATTAAAATTACTTATACTAGTCCTATGCATGTAGCAATAGCCGCCTTCTTCGGTTACGGCAGTTATGCATATAGAACAACTTACAGACACTGGTCTGTCTCATGGCAGCTTTGGGACCATTAGAAATGCTACGTAACTTAGACTACAACTTTCACAGGTGGCGAATTACTCGGCAAAGAACGGTGACCACAGTGCTGACAGCGCGCTCAAAGAACTGCTGAAGACCGATCCTGACACTGACAGTCTTACAGAGAGCCGACGCAAACTGGTCGCCCCTCGACGGATCCTCGTTAAGTAAGTCCCATCTCGTTACGTCAATGAGGGACATGTACAGGATAAGCTATTGAAATGGGTCAGTATGGAGAAGTCCAAAACTATCGAGAAATAAATCACTTGTCGATTTAAGATTTGAAAATACAGGTATTTTCTATAGCACATGACCAGATATTAAACCGGGGATTTTGGCTTTTTAAATAATAATGTTTGGTAATCTTTGAGCGCCACACATCAGCAACTTCGAACACCAAGTACTTACTATAGAGACTAAATATCCACATCTACCTTAATCCTTACATTTGTGACTTTTCCGTCTGCATTTTATTTAGTAGACCAAGCATCATTATCTTTATCTCCCTGATGAAGATGGGGTGGTTATAATAGCTCTCTTCCTGGAACGATCTTGCACCACCTCTAAAGTTTTCTGTAAAAGGATTACCAAAACTACATTACAAGACCGTTTTTTTTTTCAGTGGAGACATATCAGCTGATGACGAGATCATTGAAAGCCTCGTTCGTTCGGCGACGTCTAAGCGCCGGCCTGTTACCCGCGAAAGGAGGAAGAATCGACTGTCGGACAAGAAAAGCTGTAAGCATACTCCATTGAATGCAACGATTTATCCATACTTGTTTTGTTACCTAAACAGATTTCTAACCTCGAAATTTCGGCTTTTACGAATATAAACGGAGGTGACAAATCATTTTAAATTCCCTAATTCCTAATTATTTAAACTAAATAAGACAAGTATTAGGATGAATCGATATGTGGTGCTCTTGCGAAAGTTATTTATAGGCGACTTGAGCGAATGATTTCACATTGTTCACACTGGCTGTTTTAGGGCTGATTTTTCAATCCCCAGATAAAGCTATCCGGAAGGTAAATTTTAGCTATTTCTTTCATATGACTTCAGAAAAGGATAGTAATACATTTAACTGACGTATAGTTTTATCTGGGGATTGAAAAATCAGACTTACTTTAATTTTCCTAGAACAGTGTTTCCCAAAATATTGACCCTAAAACTGATTGGAGCTAGAAACAGAGAGACACACGCTGCTGGATAAAACTGCTTTGGAAACCACTGTTCTGGAACGTTCCGCGAGCATCTTGGCGACTTATAAGTTAATGATCCAGCCATCCCCTAGTCTTTAATTGGCGTATAATGGTAAAATGTCAAATGACAAATGACAAATGATAAATGACAAATGACAAATGACAAATGACAAATGTTCAAAAGAAGCCAAATGATGATCAAGTCGAGGACCAAGTAAAGTAAGTCATTGGATCATGCTTGTCAGGCTGCCAAAGGAATTATTTTGAATATGGAGTGCACTTTACATATTGTTATTATGTAAGCATTGGTTTGGCGTCTGGGGCACGTATAATGCTATCGCCAATGGCTTTCAGAGGTTTAACTAGGCAGGAGCTTTAGCGGCCTGCACACGTAAAGTACGGACCGAGGGAAACGCCACGCGCCGTTCCAATCTTTGTTCCGAACCGTACGTGTAAATGCAACTGTAATAGTAAAAAAGTAAAAAATGTACGGTTCGGAAAGAAGATTGGGACAGCGCGTGGCGTTTCCCGCGGTCCGAACTTTACGTGTAAAGGCCGCTTTTAAATGACAAACTGCCGTTCCGACTCTCTATTTCATTTACCTGACAATGACAGCTACAGGTGACAATTGTGTGTAATTAATAATTATATGAATCCCTGTCACTTGGGTACTTGAAGACTTTGCAATGTGTTTTAATTGTCACCTGTCACTGTTATGTTAATAATTAAGGTCCTATAAATAACGCCTGTCAATATTTTTCTCCTCAGTGAACAGGACACTCGACGGGCATTAGTCAGACTGGGTTCTGCTGAAATTTCTCTAAGGTAGGTTATATTTACGTTTATAATGAAAAATAGAAAAGAAACGAGATGGAAATAAGTACAAGATCGAAGTCTTGGTACAGTCAGCAGCAGAAGTAGCTACGCAACCGAAGAGGTCAAAATAATCTGCACTCGACTCTATTGTCAAGAGAATACGTCTTGTCTAGATCATTTTGAGCATGTTATTCTGCTTAGCTACTTTTGATGCTGACTGTACGAGGAGGTACCGTCGAGTACAATGACATGCATACCTTCACTTTTGCACCTTACGAGTAGAGGTACCTATTTCAAAGGAATAAAATGCAAAAAAAAATACATATCTTTGTATTCGACAGCTACTAGTTTGGTACTAATCATTTAAAATGGCCAGTCATATACAGCTCTAAGGTGCTTTTCCCCTGCAGGGTGAGACTGAGACGAGACAATGTGGATCACTCAATGTATGGAAAAAAAATTGCTTTAATCTATTTCGGCTACTATGAAAAAGCTGTTAGGTACCTTAAATTCATAATAGGTACACTCAAGAGCAAAAATAACGGATCAGAGTGCATTTTTCATACACACGAGGCTATTTCAATATTGACTTGAGAATTTTAATTCACTCCAATCAAATCCTCTTTTTATCTCGCCGCTTTACACTTCATAGCTCCAAATATGGCTGCGTTTATCGCGTCGCGTGACAAAATGTGGATGAAACATCCGTCAGTTTCTGAAACGTATAAAAGTTCGAGAGCGATATATGCTTTATCATATTTTGTCACGCGATAAACGCAACCATACTAGGCCCGCAGGACCTTGTCTCTCCCTTTCTGGTGTGACAGTTTGAACTTGACCAAATACGGGGGTCCTAACGCTAACGTAAACGATTTTCGTAAACTATCACTTACAATGTATAGAATTGATTAAACGCTCTACGCGGCCGTCCGGCAGCTTACGTCGATTTTACATTTTCGATAGCGATAACGTTTGCCGAATGCATCTTGTCAGAGGGCCCTGCCAAGATGCACTACGCTAAGTATCGTTTCTATTCGTTTCGTTTTTAACCAATCGCGTCACTGGTAGATCACGTGACTTTTCGTATCACGTCATCTCTCAGTGACGCGATTGGTTTAAAAACGAAACGAATAGAAACGCTAGTTAGCGTAGTGCATCTTGGCAGGGCCCTCAGGAGAAAAAGGGCAAGAAGAAGAAAAAACCAATCAGATTTCCCGAAATGGATACATGTCGACTTTAATTGTTCGTTTTCATCGCTGGCGCTGATTGTTTCTCTGCTCAGTTCCGATTGAGTAAAAGCCACCCTTAATTCCAACCTATCGTTCGGCCTATGTACTCCATATCCATATAATAGGTTTCTTCGATGATTAGGTTCACATAGAGATGCAAAACCATTCATTTAGCACTAATGTCCCGTTATGATAATTTCTGTCAATTTCTAATACACCAAGGTAGAAAGTAGAAATTTAAAGCGACATTATTTTAAATGAAGGTTTGCGCAACTGAGCAAAATATATTAATAATATCTCATACTTAGCTTATTGTATTTTCTACAGGATGATGGTGTGAAGTCAACGTGTGAAGATGAACGGGAGAAGAAACTGTTACTAGTGATAATTTATTTCTAATTCTATTTATTTTAACAAAAATCCTTGAATCTCATTTCGACTCAATATTTGTGCTTATGCATTTTTTTTGCGTTTTTTTAATGCTATTTACCGTCCCAGTCATTCTTTGGAAAGAGCAATTAAAAAGTATACGAATTTTGTGTGAATGTCTACCTATTTATTAATATGTATTTCACAGTTGTCAAATAGATACGTAAGTGACATGGTGGCATCCTGCACCCACAAGGGTAACTGGCATAAAGATCTATATTTACCTATCAACTTCTCTTTATTAGACTGATATTATGGTTGCAAGTAAGTACGTAGTAGATTAGCAAATTTTAAATCGATATTCTTATAACTTTAGCAGTATATGTCTAATATAGTCCAAGTCAGGGAGAAAACATCACAAATGAGCCTTGAAAGGCAAATTAGTGAATTTAGGCTGGTTAAGATTTTTTTTCTATCTCACTTCTATTGTTCAAAGGAGTCGCGCCCTATTTAAAAATACAAAGAACGAGTCTCTTAATCGTATGGTCACGCTGAAGTCATAACATAAGAAAAGGAATTTAGGAGTAATGTAAAAGAAACTCATAAAAATCTTCAAAAATCGAAAAATAGCACTAAAGCTATAATTTCTAATCTTCCACGTTCTTATGTTTGAACCTAACATTTTATCTCGCTTTTAGTGATCTATTCACTTTCCCTTTCTGCATTTCTTTAGTTTATATATTTCTCTGCTCTCCCACCCTCAGTACGGTGTTCGTAATAAATAGAAATATCAAAGATTTAAGATGTTACGTAACGGTAGATAAGATGTAACGTTTCGTTATTTAAGAAAATAGTTTCATTGCGATTTGTGCACAATTGTTATCAAGTAAGTGTATCGAAGTTTCAGGTTTTTTAATGTACCTAAACCTCGTTTTTAGTAAATAGAAGATAACGAATTAATAGCTAACTTAGCTAATTTTCTAACATTTCTGCTCCTATCTTTGCTCACTGAATTTTAAAAGTTACTGTAAGAGAATATGGTCTAGGTACTTATCGCTAAAAGAAGTGCAAGATGATTTTCGGTTTCATGTGACAGTTTGTATCTTTTTCGTGTAACAATGTAAATACATAGATGTACATATCTACTAAATGTCTGATTTAATTAAGTGTTTGTTTTGTACCATGACATAACTCGGGATTATTTCTTAATATCGGAAGAATAGTGAAATTATTGATTATCTTTGAAACTCGCTAAAGGTGCGATTAAATTGATTTTATCGAACTAGAAGGTCCGATTTTATTGTAAGGAATACATAGTTTTAATAAATTTGACAAAAGCTGTTTATTTATGTCTCAAAATTGTAAAGGCCAGCGCACTTTTCCCAATACCATATTTAAGTTAACCATTGGGTTTCATATTGCTAAAGAGGCGTTCTTAATACTCATCCTCGATGTATGTAGGTATCTAACTAGAAGAACCATAATTAAACTTTCTATAACTTGTATAGTATTTACCTATAAAACTTCTTAGATTATCTACTGCATTTTTAAATCCATTATAATATAAAGGAATTGTAATGCCCACGGGTTTTAAAGCTGTACTGTAAGGTTAAGTAAATGCAGGTTCTGATTATATAATAAACATTATGTGGTAACTCTTTATTTCATTGCTTTTCCGTACCCTCACAGGGTCCTATAGGCTAACAGTTCGCGTTGAGTTCATCGTACTGCCGTAATACCAAACAAGACAGCTGGCTACAGAGGGCTTATTGTATAACGCACTCGCAATCGCAACCGGCTTCAAAGTGGAGCAATTGTTTTCATTTTGTATGCAGACAAGCCTTCGATTTTCAAAATGAAAACGATCGTGATTGCGAGTGCGTTAGACAATAAGCCCTCTGGTCGATCCACGTAAAAAGTGCTACGAGCGGCTAGTGGAGGGGATATGTTTGCGCACGTTGTCTACTGACAAACCAATAGCGTGGCAGCAAAGCGGAGCGGTTTACACTCCCCCGTCGCCCCACCAATTTGGAATAATTTTCTCGTGGTCCTACTAATTTGTCCTACTAGTCAAAAAGTGAACCTAGATTTGATCACTAAATACTAATTGTGGTTGTAAAAGTAGGTAGGTTAGGTTCGTTAGGTATCTTCAGATGCCCGAAGGGCAAAACCACCTAGAAGCAGGAGCCCCGCCCTTGGGCGGGGCTCCGTCGAAAGTCAGTAGGACAAAAATAGTAGGACCACGAGAAAACGGCCCAATTTGGTCCGTAATTTGCTTACTGCGCAGGTTGGTCTCTCAGGGCTCTTTTTACGTGTGTCGACTTGTACATACTCGTACTTAGTAGTACCTAAGTAGTATAAACATTTTAAATTTAATGTAGTTACCAATAGAGTCTAGAATGCCTCGTCTACTATATTGCAGTTAACCTTTGTTATTACGGTAGGCACGGCAGCGTATCCATCGTACCAGACTATCCGTTTCTCTTAAGGTTTATAGATTTTGGACACAGGTGGTCGGACAGACGCGACTGCAGGTAAAAAGTTCATTAGCCCTAACACTTTCAACAGTTTCAACGCGGCGACCCGGTTGGCATGTTCAAACACTAAGTTCCTTTCTGGTCCGTGGCAGTGACTAACTGGTTATTACCATCAGTTACCACTTACCAGTGTTACCACCCTACACGGTATATTGTTACTTTGAACTTTATCCTTGCTCATAAGGAGCGTCCCCATTGAGAGCATTCGCGTGTAATGAGCATTTGGCGCGAATATCGAGTGGTGTGTAAGCTTTTTAACGCTCGGCACGTCCACACCACTTGAATATTCACGCGAATGCTCGCAGTGAGGATGCTTCATGATGCGAACGTGTGTTTGATTGTTTGTTCCACCTTCACGGTACAGGGATAGCTCGGGGACGGATATTGGTATTATTAGGCACTGGTCCCACCGCCGGCGAGTAAGCGATGAACTATCGGCGATTTTCTCGCCCAAGAAACGAACAAAAGATAATCGCTCCGGTGTAAAGAAAAGAGAGAGATTATATATTTATAGTTCATCGCTGGCTGTTCACACTGCCGTCGAGGACTCTCTCTACTAGTTTAGCGAAACAAAAGTATAGATCCCGTGTCAATAAAAGATACACATATATTAATAGTTGATCGCTGGCTGTACTCGCTTCCCGCTCAACGCCCGCGGTAGGACCAGGGGCTCTACTTTGAAATCAGTAATTCGAACTTCGGATCGCCCCATCACTTTCTTGCGAATTAGTGACGCGTCGAGAGCAAAAGGGATAGCAATAGACGAAGTTCGAATTACGGATTTCGAAGTAAAGCCTCAGTGCCTTGACCTAGCTTCCAATTCCTGCGGGAATAGTGATAAACGATTTCCACGGAGTGGCGAGCAAACGCTAGTCAGTAATAACAGTCATAAGGTAGCAGTAGTAACTGACGACAGTAACCCCAAAAAAGAACCTTTGAATGCGATTTTCAAAGAAGCAGTCATTAGGTAAGAGGGATGCTACACGAGCGTAACCAGAGGCTCTACTTTGAAATCCGTAATTCGAACTTCGTCTATTGCTATCCCTTTGCTCTCGACGCGGCACTAATTCGCAAGAAAGTGACAGAGGGATCCGAAAGTTCGAATTAAGTACTGATTTCAAAGTAGAGCCCCTGTGCGTCACCTCGTCGCCGCTGCGTTGTTCTACATTATAAACAGAGATCGGAATAGGCAGAGCTAATTTGCCTAAACTTGACGCATATTCATTCATGCGTGAGTGAGAAGGGAATACATTATTGAATGAACATGCATCAAGTTTAGGCAAATTAGCTCTGCCTATTCCGATCTCTGATTATAAATTAGACCGACATGCCACACGAAGCCCTAAAACACTTGCGTCGCTCTATGTTGAAATCTAAGCGTTGCGACGACGCAACGCACCGTACCTACCCGTATTTTTATGTCAGTTCGGGCAGGGCTATTCCGATAGAGGAGTAATTGCGTCGTTTTAATTTTTTCAAGGGCCATGCAACGTTTTTGTACTATTTTTACGCCTTTTGAGAGTATATTAAGGACCTACATTTCTGTACCTAAATCTATGGTGTTCGATGGAATAGGTTTCTGGGACGTCAAAATAAGAAAAATAAATAAATAGTAAACTAATTTATTGGACGGATATAAATGTTAATACAAAATAAATGCATCGAATAAAATTATCGTAATTGAACATTAAAATAATAATTAAGTGCTAGTTTGAATCGCTACTTTTGCGTGATGAAGATTAAATTAGTTCTACACTTGGAGTAGGACTGCAGTCCCCTACTTCAACATCCTGACAATGCCACGTGGTAGGTTGCAATTCGGTATACCTACATGGCAAAGTTAACAAGTTCTTACATGATTAGACTTCATATTAGCTACGCCATGTATACTAAAATGTCAATGTCATTGTGAAATAGGGGATAGGGCGGCTAGCCTAAGTTCGCGAGTCTGTAACGTTAGAGACGCGCTGAGCGATAAGCTACAGTAATACCAAAGCAAGAGGGTAACTGCAATGTAGTAGTCGAAGCATTCTATACTCAATTTCCATACCACATTAAATTCAAAATGCTTTTACAAATGCCCCCTTACTAATAAACGTTGAGTAACGGTGGTATAGCTAAAATCGCCGTCAATAGAACTTGCAACATATGTAAACAAAACCAAACCAACCAATTCACCATGATTACTCGATAATCACGTACTTTTAAAGATCAAGTGAGGTCTTTGCAACGATTTAAACACTAAATCATTATTTTCATATTAAGTTTAAGATGAAATAACTATTCATTATACGTTATTATAATAAAAACACGCTTGGTGAATATTTGAGGTTATGTGTCAAACAGTACTAATTTGTTTACATAGTTCGCAAGTTCTATTGACGGCGACCTTATACAATGTTTTGTCCTTATCTGTCAAATTCAAATGTCACAATGACAACGTCTATTAGTAAGGGGGATACTGTGCAGTTAACCCCCTATGGTATTACGGCAGTAAGCGAGAAAATACTGCTATCCCATCTTGCTTCGGTATCGTCAAGTAAATAAGAACTGTCGTAACGTCAACAATTTAATTACGATATCGAAGCCAGGTCGGTTAAAATAATGTTGACAGACCTAAGTTGACGTTGGATCCCGTCATTCACAAAGTCATTTACAACTCGAACAAGTTACACTACAGCAGACGGAAATTATTTATAGCACGTCCTAAGGCCCAGCATACAACGTTATTTAACAATTAAATATGAACCTAATACGGCTTATTTAAATGTAAGTGATAAAAACAAGGTAAATTCCACTTTATATCCTATGTAGTGGATCTTCATTTCAATTACTTACCGTATTATTTTGAATTGAATCAACCCATATGTACAGTACCCCAACGAAAATGTTAAGCACTTTAGTGCGTTGTCATAGTAAACTTCAAACAGAACATCAAATGATACATACACATCACAAGGACAATGACATTCACAATGACAAAGTTCTAAGTATGCTCAACATTTTTATTGGGCGACTGTACATCATTGGGTCTTTATTATCAATTAACAACCCTCTATTTCATTTGATAAAGAAAGTATTTAATATTTTAATACAAACAGTCTACATTGCTTTGATTGTGTAAAAAATAACTAATAATAATGTCGCATAAAAATATAAATCTACATAATATCTAATCTTAATCTATCAGATCTTGAAGGACGGAGTACAATTTATAGGCACAAAATGGCAGCAGTCAGTTAATCTTAAATTATAGTTGTAATGTGTCATAATTAAAGAACATACGTAATGGATCAAATAGCAAAATTCATTTCATAAATTTAACAGGCCTTTGTAAAAAAAAGTTTAAATTACTCTACACCTAACTAGAGTGGGTATTGTGAGCGCTACTGTAATTAATGGAACATGTATTATTTACCAATTGGTAAGATTTCACCACAGAATGCCATCAGACTGTTAAATCTTAATTAACTACATTGGAACAAACCACAGACATGATACAGTTTGCCAGCCAATAGAAGCAGAACACAGTTTTAAATGGCGGTTCAACAGAGCTGGGCCTCTATTCCCGACGGTAAAAACGCTATCGTAGTTGACCAGAGGGCTAATTGTCAAACGCACTCGCAATCGCAACCGGCTTCAAAGTGGAGCAATTGTTTTCATTTTGTATGCAGACAGGCCTTCGATTTTCAAAATGAAAACGATTGCGAGTGCGTTAGACAATAAGCCCTATATTGTTATGGTATTGTTATGACGTCAGACGCCATTACTGTCAAGTAAATAAGAGCTATCAAAAAGGTGACAATACGATAACAGATCAAAAACGATATTGTTTTTACCGTGTTGAATAGAGGCCCTGTGTTGGTTGGTTACATTTTGTTAAATACAAACAAATGAAGTTTAGTAACCTTTCCAACCTAAAGGGTGTATTTACACTAACGCATAACGGACACAGAGCATAGTGGAGAAAACTACAAATAATCTTACACAATGAGTTCTAGTGTTTCAGTAATATGGTTAAGAATAATTAGGTAAATTAAATTCAACCTACTACTTCGCGTGTGCATTAGGGACATAATAAATGGCTACAGGTGTGAGAGATAACATAATGTATAAACGTTAGCAGATGAAAATATTTCATGTCTACTGAAAAGAGAAGATTACAGAGTAATATTTTTTATCTTTATCTTCTACTCAGGGACCGGAAAACCCATTCCTTTGCTTAAGCCGTTCGAACGGCTTACCCGTTCATACGATAAGCCAATCGTTTCAGTAACTTCTTGAACTGCTTACCCAACGATTAGGTAGCCCTAATAAGCCGGGATATCCTAACCGTAACCCTTTGGTAACCGCTTACCGAATGTTGTTGGATTTGATATTTGTTTAAGATTAAGCGCTTACCTAAACGTGCGGGTTTATAAAAATCAGCGCTATAAAAACCCTTTAAAAACGCCGGGTTACGGTAAGCGGGTCCAGACCCTGCTTCTAATTAAGAATGTAGTCTATTTTATAATTTTTGATTTAAGAATATTCTGTATAAAATTTACTATCTTAAGTAATTGCAAAGACAAGATTCTGATTCATCTTTACAATCTGTCTATGTTAAGACTGCAATAAAATAAAGAAAATTGATTGATATCCAAATACAAAACCTCATCTAATGCTACTAATTGCAAATTCTTTAACGCCTGTCATGCGTAGGACACCTTCTGCTCATAAGCTTCATCCTCTCTCCAATACCCTTGGACGACAGCATGTTGGACAGGCAACGTGTGGTGTCTTAACTTACAACACTTTGCGCCAAACCTAAACATCAATATAATAACCAGAATAATGAAAAGAGACAGTACAGCAACCGCTGGATACAACATTAAAAATGCCATGTTTATATATCACTTTCTCGCTTATGCAATTCCAAATAATCTTGAGATGAAGTGAGAGGTTGCTGAGAGACCGATGGTGGTACGTCACCGCGTTGGTGCTCCTCGTGATACTCTGTCGTGTACGGTGGAATGTACTGAACTGGCTCGTAATTACTTTCTAACTCTGTAAAGTCAAGAGGTGGTTGCTTGTGGGGTGTTGCCGACCAAATGGATACAATCCAGCGGTTTCCTGCAAGAAACATAGAAGTTATTTTAGCATGTTGCAAAAAAGGATAAAACAGTTTGAGAAATGTGGCGTTATCTATGAAAAGGGACCTTATTGACGATGGAGCTTCCGCCATTATTAACGATGCTCCAATATAAATACGACGTCGCGTGACGCAGTGCGGCGTAAGCGCCATCGACAATAAGGTCATTTTTCATAGATAATGCCACAAATAAAGGCGGGAGGTGTAACTAATATGATAGCTGTGTATAGTCAGATGTCCGTATACATTAGGTGCTTCAAATAGCATGTTTTCTTTTCTATATATTTTTGGGGCACCCCTTAAAAATTTTCCACATGTTAAAAATCTTATCCTTTTTTTTTCTGAAGTGGTTTGAGATATTTAGCATGAGTTTACTTTTGCTTTAGTTTAATACTGTAGAAGTTTTTTAACATATGGAAGAATATGAAGGGGTGCCTCTCAATATTTTATAAAAAATAACCCCACCATCATGGCTGGTAGCAACCCCTAAAATAACTTCAAAGTTCTGTTCTTTTTTTTGTACAATTGTAAGAATGCTTTTCATTGTACAGACCTTTTTAGGCTTATCATTTGAATGGTTTGTTTTGCTAACTTTTCTCAAATTACGCCTAATTTTATAACCTCTACCCTTGTAGTCTGGTTAGACTTTAATAATAAGTAAATTACTTGTTAAAGTATGCATTAGCACTTTCTGTCAAGTTCAAGTATTAAAGAAGATATAGTTGAAGTTTATTATGAGCATACAGTGCAACAGCACATAACATAACCTTTTGGGTTAGTAATTCTCTCTTACAGGTTCTCATGCTCTCTTATGCTAGTCTAACTGAATTTCCCCCGAACCTTGTGACTTTTAAAACCTTTGTTACTATTGACGGGTAACTAGTCATTCACAGATGGGGTAATTAATGACTTTTATTACGGCAAATATTCCTTCATTGAATACAAAACGGACACATTCCAAAATCAGTCAAGTGTTGTATTTTAAAATTAGAAGCTGTTTGTATAAGATTTTTAATGCGAGAGCAAAATATTTTGGAATGTGTCCGTTTCGTGTTCAATGAGCGATTTATGTCCTGTGGGCCGATTATGGTCGTGTTTATCGACGTAGATAAGCGTAGATAAAACATCTGTCACTTTCTGACCAATATGTAAGTGCGAAAGTGACGGAAGCTTTATCCACCGCGATAAAGGCGACCATAATACGGGCCCTGAAGAAAAATAACCAATCAAAAACCTATCACCCTGTAGATATAAAGTATTTTAATAGTACCACTCACCAGTATGTCTATCCAGCCAGTAATCGGAGTATCGTGAGCAGCAACACACAATGTTAAGTATGATTATAGACCCCAAAATGATGGTACTGATGGCAATAGCTATATAAAACGGCGTGAAATCTCCCACCTTCGACAATATAGGGTTAATGGCTTTGTAAGTTCCGTTCCCTGCAAAGTAATTGGGAAGATCAGAAGCCGACATGGTCTTTACAACAAACCTGTTGAAGAAAGAAAATTACGTCAGCTTTATACAGTTGGTGCTTGTAAGTAATCTTATTGTTTTAGGGTAAACGATTTTACTCTTTTTTGGGTCACGCACCATAGAAAAGAAATTATTGCAGGCCCCACCCTTGCTTCTATTCTAGGGCGTGGTAATGCTAACAAACAACAGATTGTAACAGTTATTATACTGACCTAAAAGTTGGTTGCCGTAAAGTTAACTGATTACTAAAGCGATAAAACTAAAATAAAGAATACATAAAGTGCGTTAAAGTGAAATCTCCACAATACACGAAAGAAGTTTTCACCGTTAGCGGCGTTAGCATTGCCTTTGCCTAGCTAGCTAGCGTCGAATCCACAGAGTACTTAATCACTACGTTTTTATCGAAATCGTTCGTAGTGATTAAGTACTCTGTGGTCGAAATCACAGATACATTATTCCTTTACATTATTCATACATACGTACCAAAATGGAAAACTTTTAGAGTGAACGAATTCGGATTGATACATATTGAACTGAATGAACGAATGGCTACATTTCGTTTCGTTTCCGAGAGTGCTTGCTTGCGTTTTCAATAATCCTACAAGTTGAGTCCTTATAATCGTATAATCAGAAACGACTAGTTTACACATGTATGTAAAGTATATTAGTAATTAGTGGTTTTTAATTACCTATATGTTATACATAGACTATGTAGTCAATATCGCATATTTATGTATGGCTTGACAAACTATAGGGACCTTGTCAAATGGCGCTAGAGTCCGGCCAGCGAGTGGTGACACAATAAAAAGGCGGCAAATTCAAAATATCACTAGCTGGTAACACGATATGCATAGCGACTGGATAGGTAGGTACTCATAATGAGATGTGACAGCTTGTTTTATAAGTAAAATTGTTGCCATATGATGAATTTGAGAAGAATGCTTGTGCCACCTCTCGCTGGGGCCTGTTTTATTAAGGTACAAATTACAATTTACAGGTTACAAGTTTCCATTTGACACAACCTCAACCAATGACGACCAGAGGCCCGTTTCACGAAGCTACAAGTCACAAATTACAAGCGGAACTCTCTTTCTAGTAAAAGGAGGTAGAAAAAGACTTCCGCTTGTAATTTGTAATTTGTTGCTTCGTGAAACGGGCCTCTGGTCGAACTCTAAAGTCCCAGATAGACGTGCGAGTCGTAAGTACTTAAAGCTCGACGACCTTTTTCGCCTGTGTTAAAAGGGATGATAGACGGTCGAGCTATAAAATCGCGAATCAATCGAATATCAATGAAGTGTGCATACATACATAGTCAATTCACTAATTATTTATTGGCTTCGCATAATAATATTAACGCATTAACTTTACGTTCTATGGTTGTACGGTCTTGTCACCGTTCACTCAAGTCAGTGAACGTCGACTACGAAGACATCGAAATGCAACCAATTTCAACAACCAAAACGCAAACAAAGAACTCGCAGACTCAAGAGAAGGAATGCAAACCATCCACAAGCCAAGCTCACCGTCATCGACGAGACTACGCGACAGCCGACAACGTCGCCTTCAACTTTGATTAATGAATTTGATCCATAGTATTGTTAAACGAAGGTCTTCCTTTCTCTTGTAAAATCATTTTTTCTTATTTTTCTTTAGTGTTGCCAATATGTACGGTCTTGTCACCGTACATTTGTTTATGCTTACTCGCGACCTACTTTTGGCCACTCGGCAACTTAATATTAGTAATACGTTTTAATTATAGAGGCAGAGTGCTATTAACTACCAAGCATTACGCATCAAGAGAAAGAATTACCGACTCTTTTGACTATCTGTATATGTTTACTTTAACTTTAATAAACTACTTAAACTACGATTATCTCTCTCTGCACTCCATCAACTAACTACAACCTACAGTCAAGTGTAAAGGCGAGCTGGCCCTTACAATGGTTATAAAGTTGATAAAAGCATCTTAAAAAACCTCAAAAGCAAAATCAAAAATGAATACCTATCTGGTTCTTAATATTCAATAAGTACTCAAGTAAAACAACATTATTCACTAGGCTCGTGAATTCGATATTTCACCAGATGTTTCATAGCTTTCAGGACCATCGCCTACAATTATAAATTAAAAATAAAAACCATTTCTTTTACTTTTAATATCTTCATTGGCGGTCATATACAGACCGGAGTTTGAGTAAATTGTTAAAATACCATTTTATAATAATAATATAATAATAATAATAATCTTTATTTCAGGCAGTACCCATATCATGTCACAAAATACATACTTAAAAATTAATGATAGGTTTTATAATGTTATTGAGTTACATTTCCCATTCCCATTTTTTCTTTTTCTTTTCTTTTCATCCGAATATATTATTATAATATCGTAAAGTTCTACTCTATTTCTTTATCTGTAGCATTCTATATGTATACTGTATTGTTCCATTCTTTCAGTTCAGTTTACATTCATTCACTCATTAGAACCGGAGAGGTGATCACTTATCACCACTTTTTTTCATGCGCATTGATATTGCGAGTTTTTTACCGATGTTTTAAGTTAGATAATGTTTATAATCAGTTTAATTCCGTTAAAATACGGATAGTAGTGACAGCGAGTGCTTATAAAACTTATATGCCATGCTTATATAGTATATTTATGGCCAAATTGTTGGATCGTCGCACGTCAATATGTTTTTTATCGTGTCAGGACTTTAGATTGCGATGTTTTCATCTAATAATGTGATTATGAACAATTACCACTGGCGTAAGTGGTTCCTGCTGCTGATATTTGCGGTATTTCGCAAGTTGGATCCCGTCGAAGGTAAATGTTTTTTTCATCTTGTTTTACATGCTATGTTCTATATATAGTGGTAGGTGTATTTATAGATAGGCCACTGGGAGGCTAGATTTGACGGTCAATCACGTTGTTTGTGTGTACAAGCTTGGTGAAAGCCCTAACATTGCGTACTTACATTTTCACTTACGGACATACGGAGGCTAGTAGTAGTAATAGTAGTTGTACGCGGCGTGTAGTTTCTACTACACTACGTTATTCCTCCGTACCTATATGCTAGATTTTGCGATCTAGAGTAACTCGATACAAATCAGGCCCATGATTTAATAGGTTGAAATAAACACAATACAATGTTCATATGATAATGATAACATTCTTAAAGATGGGAACCATGTATTGTTTTGCATTTTTATACCTAAATAAATTTGCACTAGGTATGTTGTCCTATAGACTAGGTACTATTCATTTACAAAGTTACTATAATATTTTTACCTAATTAAACCTGTTATTATTCCTTGTATTTACACATAACTAAGATAAATTTCAAGGTTATTCATAGTAGGATGCTTGTAAATGTAAAGCTTCATAATAATCTCTGAAGTGTATAAATAGAGTCACTGTCTGTCTCTTAGTGCAGTAGTCATTAACACCCGTATTTACAAACGTCACTATGAAGTCTCACAGTGCTCATGAACGCACAGGGTGGTTCAAATTTTCTCATAATTAAAGTCGGTCAAAGAGGACCTATCACAAAGCTAAGATATACCTAGGTATATGATACACTAGCTTATGCCCGCGACTTCGTCCGCTTAGAATTAGTAATTTTGCCATCCCACGGGAACACTGTAGCATATGTATTAATCCAGTGTATAAGCAAATTCCAAATTATATCCAACCAAATTCGTCCGTCCGTTTTAGCGAAGAAGTAACAAACTCACGCACGCATAACCATTTGCATTGATATTATATGTACGATAGGATGTAAATAGGTACATCCAGCGCACACAATCGCTCCGGCCGAAATCATAGTCGATAAAAATACCCTCGGTGTGTGAGTCCGACTCGCACTTGACGGTCGGTTTTCAGTATTTGACGCTTGTGTATTTTACCGTTATAACGATACAACAAAAAAAATGGTTCGCAGTTTTTTAATCTTAATTTTGTATAGAATAATACAAACTGACAATATCCCAGAAAAAGCAAATAGGACGAAGTTCTTCGATCAATGAGCGCAAGCGGGCTTTGCCGCTCCTATTTACACCCCCGGCGTCCGCGACACGCTGCGAAGAACTTTGTCGCTGTATATTATACTTTCATGTATAAACTAAAGTCGCACAATTTCACACTGAACAAATTTTACGATTTAGATGTTAATGCGTAATGTATATTACAGTAGATGTAAGTGCCCAATTAGGTTTTAATTCTAAAGTTGAATAGGTAATATAGAAAAGTTAGGGTATTTAATTTTTTACATGTTTAATTTTCGGTACTGGGTGGTCAAGAATTTAATAACTTAACCTTACTAAGCCTATTCGGATTCTGGATGGTCAAAAAAAAAACTTTACCCTAACCTAACCAACTGTACTTACTTACTCCCAGTACATTATAGCTCATAGCTATTAGTTTATTTAACTTCGATACATACCTCTATCCCCCATTTCAACTACTTAGGAATATTTTTTCAAAATCGCCGAATGTATTTTTTTTAATAACACCAATTTTAACGTTTATAACTACAAAAATGACGAACTCTCATATAAAATTCTACATCCCCCTTTTATCCCTTAGGGGTAGTTTTTCCAAAATAACTGTTAGCTATAAATTTTATTTCTATTAGTATATACCAATTTTGACGTATCTAACTTCACAAAATAAATGCGTTTTTGAAGGCGGTTTTTTGTTTTTTAAAACATTTATTTTATTTTTGACTTGTTAGAGATCATAATAAGCTTATGTTCCTAGTCCCACTTCTTAGTTGACATGAAACTTCAAGACATTTCACGATCGCCGCCAGCAACACCGCGGGGAAGTCATAGTCATATTTAAACAATTAAATGTCCTTCGTTGTAGTCGCTCAACTATCTTAATCGAGATATCTTATCACCACCCTTGAAAAAAGTATCGTTGAGGAGTTCCGGTGGCTATCTGTGTTCTTCATCATCAGTGCCATTTCACCAAATGATACTTTCTGAATGCAAATGCTAGATTTGTTACTAAAAATACTTTTTTTTTTTTTTTTTTTTTTTCCTTGTAGATCTTGCAATCAGTCGAGAGACTATGAGCAGATGTGTTGAGTGTCCTTAGGCATGTTGAAGCCACTCCCCTGTAGGAGCCACTCCATCGGTAACTGGTTTTTTAAATTTGGCTATCCAGTTCATCTATTCTTTTTCTCTTCAGACGTTTCAGGTGATCAGGGATAGTCAGATTCACTGCCAATTTGTTAGGGTGGCACTGGAGCCGTTTTTTATATTTTGTTGCAAAAGAGCGTATTTCTTCCTTAGCTGTGTTAATTTTTAAATGGTGGTGAACTTCTGAGTTTTTTATGAACCAAGGAGCATTGCAGATTTGTTTGAGGATAGAGTCTTCGGCTCTTTGAATCATTAAAATACTTGAGTCACATGCAGAACCCCACAGCTGGATGCCATATGTCCAAATCGGTTTCAGGACACTTTTGTAGATCAAAAGTTTATTGTCTAGCGATAGCACGCTGTTCCTGCCAAGCAACCAATAGAGAGAACGGAATCGAATATTCAGTTCGTCCCTTTTTGCCTGGATATGATTTCTCCAGGTCAGTCTTCTATCAAGGTGCATCCCCAAGTATCTCACTGAGTTAGTATGTGGGAGTTCTTGTCCACACAGCTTGACTGGTGGGCAATCCCCTCTTTTTAAAGTAAATGTGATATGCACGGACTTGGATACGTTTGCCGTGATCCGCCATTTTTGGAGCCATTCCTGGACTTTTATTAAGCTGTCTTGCAGAATCTGGGAGGCTTCTACAGCATTGTTGCTAGATGCTATTATGGCTGTGTCATCAGCAAACGTAGCCATTGTCGCACCAGGGTTTTGAGGTAGGTCAGATGTAAAGATCGTGTACAAGACTGGGCCCAGTACCGAACCCTGTGGTACCCCAGCAAGAATTTCGTGAAATGATGACGTACTTTCACCTTCTCGTACTTGGAAGAGACGTTCTGAAAGGTATGATTCCAAAATTCTATAGTACCTGTGGGGTAGCAATATTTTAACTTTACATAGCAGTCCTTTATGCCACACTCTATCGAAGGCTTGTTTTATATCTAAGAAGGCTGCGGAGCAGTATTCTTTTCTTTCAAGTGACATTCTTATTGTTTTACAAACTCTGTGAATCTGCTCAATTGTAGCATGTTCTTGCCTGAATCCAAATTGGTGATCAGGTATTGTTGACTGTTCTTGTAATGCCTTAATCATTCTTTTTAAAAGGATCTTCTCAAGCAGCTTTGATACTACAGGAAGGAGACTTATTGGTCTATAGGAAGTTAATTCATGCGTCGGTTTTCCGCTCTTATGTATCATAACTATTTGCGAAACCTTCCATTGACTGGGAAAGTGGCCCGTCCTCAGTATGCCGTTAAAGAGAGAAGTCAAGTAAATAATAGCTTTTCTAGGAAGTTCAGTGAGCACTTCTTTGTTTATGAGGTCGAAACCTGGAGCTTTTTTATTTTCTAAACGATTGATGAATCGGGTGACTTCTTTAGGTGACGTCGGCTTGATTGGAAACTCCATTTGCAGGTCTTGTTCTATGACTGCATCAATATCTGTCTCATCATTTCCAGGATCAGATTCGTTTGGAGTAAATATCTTTGACAGGTGTTTTGCAAAGATATTGGCTTTGGCATCTGGTGTTCTAGCCCAGGTGTTCTCCAGGGTTTTAATTGGTGGCTTAGGCATTACCGGTCTATTTGCGTTCTTGCATACTTTCCATAGTGAGTAATTGGAGACTTTGGTGGCAGTCAAAGAACTTATTTGAGCAGCGGTTGCTTCATTCGCACTTTGTTGTAGCATTTCTTTAAGCTCTTTTATGGCTTTGTTAAGGTTTGTCTTGTCTTCTGGATGCCGGCTAGTGTGCCATACTCTACGCAGTCTTCTTTTTTCTTGGATTTTTGATCTTATCGCCTCGGGTACCGAGTTGTGTCTTGGATGGTATTCTTCAATTTCTGGAGTACAAGCCCAGCAGCACTTTTGAACTGTAGTTGTGAATTCTCTAGTAGCATTCTCAATATCTTCAGCAGATTTAAGGGCTACTTTTAGCTTAAGTTCTTCATTCATCATTTCTCTGAATGATTCCCAGTCAGTCTTTTTATTATAGAGAGTACAGTGGTTATTATGGGTTAGCAATGTTGAGCTTAAAGTCAGTAAGATGGGAGTGTGATCTGATGAGCCATCGAGACACGGTTCAATGGCATAACAAAGTTGGGATAATCCTTTAACGATAAAAAAGTCTATGACATCTGGTAGTCTATTTGTGTCAGACGGCCAGTGAGTAGGTTCTGATGTTGCGAGTGTATTTAGGTGTAGCGTGTCTAAGCTTTTCTTAAGTTCTCTACCGCGTGTTGTGTTCAGTCGGGATCCCCAATGGACATGTTTCGCGTTCCAATCTCCGCCTGCGATAAAGCGTTCACCAAGAGTCTCGAAGAAATGACTAAAGAGATTTTCATCTATTCTGTGTCTCGGGGGACAGTAGACTGAGGATACGTTAAATTTAAGGTTTTTTTGCTTCTACTTGTACCGTGGTAGCTTGGATGTGGTTAGATATATACCCTGGTTGCTGGTGGTGTTTTACATGGGATCTTATTATTACAGCTGATCCGCCATGGGCAGTACCGTCTGGATAATTAGAGTTGTAGACGCTATAGTTAGGGATTCTTATCAAGCTTTTGGTTGTAGCATGAGTTTCTGAAACTAGGAGAATATCCAATTTATGGAGATTTAAAAGGTGTTCAACTTCAAGTAGGTTGGGAGTCAGGCCATTAACGTTCCAAGCTGCTATTTTTAGTGCAGTCATTTTGATAGTTTGTTAAGGAGTGCGGTTATGAGATTAAACAATGAACTCATTTGTTGGAGGATAATATCAAATTTTTCAGATTTCTTTACAATAAGTGCTTCCAGCAGATTGGTGCTTGTTGGTGGGTTCTCTTCTATGTGCAAATTTTTTGAAGGACTCATTTCCGGGTTAGGGTTAGTCGTTTTCGTGATTTGAGCGTATGTTTTTCGGTTTGAATCCGGGACGTACTTATTAGAGCTCGGAGCAATATTCAGGTTTTTTATATCTGGACCCACTGGTTCGTTTTGTTTGTCTGGACGACTTAATTGATACGGCTTGGTCGACTTTCTGTCCTGAATTTCTTTGTAGACTTCGCATCCCTTGTAGCTAGCTGGATGGGGGCCAAGACACAACGCACACATTGCTGGTGTGTTGCGGTCAACTTTGGGGCATTCAGAAGTTTTGTGAGGTTGTGCACATTTTACGCACCTATATGGTCTAAAACAGTAGTTTTTTGAGTGGCCATATTGTTGGCAACGTTGGCACTGGATTACTGTTTTCCTTTTCCGTGGGTTCTCGATCACTACTTTTTGGTGGTAAATTGTACTTATGTCTTTAACCGCTTTATTATTAGGTCCAGGTGATATGTTTACAAAGAATGTTGATGTTGGGTTCTTGTTAGGTCCATACTTGGCATTTATTACTTCTCCTTCCACAGTAATACTGAAATCGCTATATGTTTGCCTACAATATTTGAAGAGTTCCCTCAATTCCTCACTGATCCCCTTAAAAATTTACCCTTTAGGGTTAATAATATGAGCAGGATTAGTAGGATACTCGTATTAGTAGGATTAGTGGATAATAGCTTCTAGTCTTCGTCCGCTTAGATTTCGATTATAGTTATTCCCTCGGGAACTTTTAAATTTTCCGGGATGAAAAGTAGCCTATGTGTTATTCCAGGGTATAAGCTATCTCCATTCCAAATTTCATCCAAATCCGTCCAGCCGTTGCAGCGTGAAGAGGTAACAAACACACACACACACACACACACACACACAAACTTTCGCATTTATAATATTAGTAGGATATCTGTATGAAGCTAGGGCTAGCGGGTTGCTAGCTGCTGTTAATAAAGATGAATAAGTAATGCTGAAATATAGCGACCAGTTGCCGAAAACAAAAAAAATAGAAAAGAAGTTATGCGGAAACCCCTGTTTCATATATCAGTTGTTGTCACGGGGGCCAATCTGGACCATTGCTCTAGCTTTAAAAATTTATATAATTATATTTACGAACATCAAACTATATTTAGTCTAGACTAGAATAGAGTTTAACATTTATACATTTACGTCATCAGATTTTTAAATTTACATGAATTGGCCCCACTTTTTAGTTACCATAATATTGTCATTCACCGCCACCAAAACATTATAATATAATTTACTGCTATTGATGAATGTGATATAGGGATTAGGTATTTTTATTCAAATATTCTTAACCTTTAAATGACGTGGTATACGTCTTACAGACATCATGACTATTATTTTGAACTTTGTTGCCATGGCCTAAGTGTTACTTTGAGAATACTCTGAAAACACCTCATCAATTAAATGTTAAAGTAATACTACAATACAATACACGGTATCCTGAGATTCTGAAAGGCCTCTGCAACGGCCCTTTTAACAAATCAAGCTGTGAAATGTGAAGTACCAGCTTTCTTATTCACTTTATTATTAAACTTAAATAAAGGTAGGTTTTATTGCGAAAAAGTTTGTGAATTGCTGTTCTAGTGCACTGTCCGAGATACAAATAAACATCATAACAGATTCCAATATTTCAATACATCAGGTTTAAAATATTGGTTAAAAACAAGTTACACAATAACTTTGTGTAAATGTAAATTTTTGGGATCCTAAGTATATTGAGAGTCTGGTGATGTAAAATTCTGGTATTTTGGGGATAAGCAGCATTAACAGCAAACACTCACATTCTTACATATACCACAGTGAGTTGTGTGAGGTTGGCACCGGATATTATTCATTTGTTTAGTTTTGTTTACGCCACTTCCCTTAGTGGTGGATCCGAACCATGTTAAGACATGGCTACTTTAAGATCTTTCAATTCCGTATAAAAGGGTTTGCAAATGATGGACAAATGATGGTGATTAACCGACCATCAACCTTATTGACTAAAGCACTCTCTATCACAATCTTTTTCATTTTGACAGTCCGAAGGCTAGCTTTCTATTAACAAAAACCGCGGTTTATCCGGGTGCAAACATGAAACAGTTAGGTACACAGATAAACTCGTTAAAATTGTGGGGTACCTATTTTAATTGGTAGTGGTGCTTAGTTGAAAATGAATGCTATTTGTTTTATTTGCATTACTTTTTTGCCTAACATTCCGCAGCCTTATCAAGTTGGTAATTTTCGTTGCCCACTGCTGGCAACCCTTTTAATCATTTTTCTGCCATGTACCTAGTGCATGGAAAACTTATGCGCATTTTTATAATATGGGCAACGACCTGGGAAATGGACGGCAGCGATTGCGATGGTATATACTTACTAATTTTGACATGTTTATCACCTTCAGGATTGAAATGTTACTGCGACACGGAAAGTTCCACATGTCAGAACAAGACCTGCGTGACGGATGGCTACTGTTTCGCCTCTACCACGCTGAAAGAGGGCGTGACCACATACGAATACCGGTGAGTGCCATAACTATACCTACATAGACAACACCATTTTCTTTTTCAAAATTATTTCGAGTTTTTCCATGAACCAACACCAATAACTAGTTTGGAATGTTGAAGACAGTCAGAGGTACATATTTCGGAAATTTCTAATCATGATTGAAGAACCGATTGGCAATAAAAATCAACACGTTAAATTTACTGTAACGATGTGGCGTCAGGTACAATTTTAATGTATTTTATCGAATGGTTGACCTGTGTAGCGAGGTGTCGTTAAGCTGTTTGGCCAAGGCCTTTCCCCCCGACAACCCGGTAGTATGCAGGAGTCAAGCAAATTATTGCTGTAATAGCACTCTCTGCAATTCCGATGAGGTTTCCAGAGAGATTATAGCAAACAAACTCCATGCCGCACCCACGGGTAAGCACCTGCGGCCATGTGATATCTTCTTGGGAAATGCCGATTTTGAGTTTGTTTTGATGTCCTATTAGAATCATAATTGCATTGCCATTTCCTATAAGTTTTGTGTTGAGATGCCAATATCCTAACAAATGCCGCTTCAGATTAGAATATGTACCTGTCTACTGAGCGCAGAACCCGCGCCGGCCAGTACCTAGTTTGAATGATGTGCCGTTTCTAACAAACACTATTTTCCGAGTGTGCCATGGTTTTTGCTTTAACCTTACTAAACATGTTGTCTGGTGCTTCCTCGCTACGCAGCTGTATCGAGCGTAAGTCTCTGATACCCATCGAGCACCCGTTCGGTTGTTCCACAACGAAGGCTAAAAATGAATCGGTGGTGATAGAGTGTTGTGATGCTCATGACATGTGCAATTACAATCGGAAACCGAAGCTCCAGCCCAAGCAGCCAGGTAGGAAAGCTGTGCCGCTAACCGCACGCTTGCGACGGCCGGACCAGACGTAGCGCCGAGCCAGTAACCAAACCACACCGGCCTCGCCGCGTTCCTCGCTACGGGGACGCTCTGCTCAAAGACTGTTGCGTTTTAAAAAAGATAATGTCCTTACTCCTCTACATTACTGCAAATTGAAAAAAAAATACTTTTACAATCTTGTCATCTGTGGGAATAGGGAATATGCATTAATTATTTCTCAACAAAAATATGAAATACCGTAACAGAGATCACCAAAAGTGAAATTAAAATTGAAATCGGCCAAGAATTACGAATGTTACAAGCATTTTAAACTGCTAACTAGATAGCGATTAGACAGAGAGATCCTATATGACTGTGACGTCATGTAACAGGACGGCCATATAAACTGCATGTTAAGTTACAACTATTCAAAAATGATTTTTCTCAACTGTTTGTTACATGAATCCGCTTTTATTGAAGGTGTGAAAAGAAGTCATGATTTCATGAATATTCTCTATTGGACCCTTATCGTATCAGTTTCCTGGCGAAGGCTAGTTTTGCGACCGTTGCGCTGATAGTGACATCTTTCAGCAGAGCTAGTATTGATGGTTGATATTATATTCTTTGGGCAGCGGTGATCACTTCACATCCGGTGACCCGATAGCTCGTTTGCCCCCTCTAGAATAAAATAAAAAATTAGAGAATAAATGGAATACTTACATGTAGGAGGTAATTTGGTCACGCAATTTCCCGATCGCATCTTGATACCTACTATTATGGTGCAGTGCAACTGAGCTAAAGAGACAATAAGTCTGTTCGAGCGGCGCCTCCCCGTAGCTGCGCTGCGAGAATGCATGGCTAATAGAGTTTTATTTTATTTTATTTCTGTTCTAATTACACTAAATTTATTTTCCTGTTAGCGACCGGCATTGATCACCCGTTAGATTTTGTTCTAATATTGTTGATTTGAATAGATGTTGGCACCAGGAATCGATATTCCCTCCGGGGGACAGGCCTATATGGTGTCGGGAGGGGGAGCACGACGGCATATTTTGCTGTGCCACGGACCTCTGTAACCGCGCCTTCGTCCCAGGTAGGCGATCGCGAGGGTCTTGTACTGTGTTGTCCATGTCCTGAACTGAATGTTCTATCATTGGGAGCAAACTGCGATCTATAAGGAATCCTAATTCGCATGATCAACAATGTTCTCTTAAACATTTCGGTGACGTCTCCGGCGGAATTATAAACAGGCAAGCTTAAGTTTGCTCGCGTTATCGTAGGCGTCACGAAGAGTTAGGTACCTACCGACTTTGGCTGGTATCTAACTTCACTTTGTATGCCTATGAGCACGCGAAACAACTTAAAAGGATTGCGGAGCGACGCTTAAATCGCGAAGCTGTCAAAAAAAGTCCATGAAAATTTAGCTCTGGGCGATAACATTTCTGCCACCCTAAATCAAGTCCGATTTCCACGATTTTTAATATGTTTTAGATATTATGAAAAACTACGTTTGTATGAAATATTTTATTGGAAAGGAAAACGTACAGATAATATCTACAACATATTAAAAAAATCTTAACAATTGGACCAGGTTTAAGGGGAGAGAAATGTTATCGCATTTTGTATCGAAAACATTAGGTTCACAATCCTCTAACCCATTACTTATAAACGTGGAGTAGCTATGCCATGTTTTGTCCTTACCTATCGTTGTGTCATTTGAATTCGACGGATAAGGACTAAACATGGCATAGCTACTCCAAGGTTATTCCGCGTAATCCATGTTTATAAGTAAGGGGGTAAGGTCGCGTAATATTCCGTGTTGGGGAACTCGGGCGACTTGTTTGAGAGAAACGGCCAGTCTATTAATCGATGCATTTGAAAGCTAGGCATGGAGGGTACCCACGCCGCGCTCGGAACCGCAACTTCATAGGGATGTTCCAACGTACGTAAATCATTATACCAACCAGGGTGTTAACGAAAGTGATCATTCGCCGGATTATCTTCTAGCATGGATTTATTGTTAAAATACTAATCGCATGCTCGTGTTTTATCTTAATTTCTTTAACAAATGTGCTTTTTGATGTGACGAGTTCTAGCCTACCTGGAACTCATTTGTGGTATAGCGGCGAAGTAAACAAAGTTGTTATTTCGTCTGCTGTACATAGACTAATATAAAGAGTAATTACCACCCGCTGTTTCTGATTACACTGTTATTTTTTATTGCTACACGTTAATTCGCTGAATTACGTATTCTTGAAGATCGAAGGGTTTTTATTGCATGGGTCATAAAGGCTTTTTTTGTACTGTTTGTGTGCGCTTTGCATTTTGTGTTTGGCTCTAGACATTTATACATATAAATCAAAACCATTGCGTGCTTGTTTGTATTACAATAATAATGTTTTTTTCTAGGAGTAAAAGGTAATACATACTATACTATATTGTTATTATTTGTTATGTTGCATTGCCAAGCAGAGTGAGGGACGACAAATCATACGTAAATAAGTAAAACTTAGTGTTATAAAACTTATAAACGTAAGGGATGTGTTATTTTATAAAGATTATCACCTCAGGAAATATAATGATTTGTTTTGGTGTTTGGGTGAAGGTAGCTTTCGTCTGATCTGCTATAGCTCTTTGTACGTTGGTGTCTTAATTATTGATTAAGCAACATAATATATTATTTATGTACGAATAATGTCCCGTTGACATTATTCGTACATAAATAATAAATTAAAGATTATACCGTTGTCTAGCAAGGCCCGTATTATGGTCGCCTTTATCGCGGTGGACAAGGCATCCGACACTCTCACTCTAACTTACTGGTCAGAAAGTGACAGATGTTTTATCCACTTTAATCCACATCGATAAACACGACTATAACAGGTCGGCTACCCTCGGCATTAACAATATAAGTGGTGATTGATTTTTGTACTCGTGATCATCTTTGTATAACGTTATACGTTTAAATTTTGTATAATTTGTATGTTTTCGTGTAGTTGTTTTGTAGTCCACCACTCTGACTTGTCCAAAATAAGCTGTTTTAGTAGAAAACTGACTCAACTCAAACAATATTATACTTTCGCTGCTATTGTTTATCAAAGATTTTATTTCTAATTAAAACATGGCAACATCGAGTTATTTAGAAAGCAACTTTTGAGTTTTGCCACTTTGCTCTAAACAGTATATCGTTCTGACCAGAGGTCACGCAGTGGTAATGAATGCACCGCTCCTTGACCTCCGACGGCTATGAAACGTTAACCTTTCGAACGCTGCAGTCAACCAACTGTCCGTAAGTCGATCTACGCTACGTTTTGCGTCGGCATATTGACGTCTAGGCAACTATTTCACAAAAACAGTTGACGATTATCATAGTCCAGGGGCCCATTTCTCAAAGCGTATTAGATTAATAATAAGTATTAGTGTTTTGTCTCGTAAATAAAACTAAAAAATGAGACAAAACACTAATATTATTATACTAATACTTTTTGAGAAACGGGCCCCAGCTGTCAAATACTATTAATAAAACACTGTAGGTAGTCATTTATCAACAGCATTGCTTTGGTTGAATTGTAACCTGTCACCTGTCGTCACGTGAAAAAGGAGCCTATGGGCGTCTAGGGCATGTAAAATTGCAGACGACGGAGGTATTCAAAAGGTTAAAGCATACTTAGTGAACGTTGTAAGTCTAAATATTTGGTTCGTTGCGAGTGTTCGGAGCCGAGACGGGGCACTTATTGCTAATGGGCACCAAGTTCCGACAAGATGTATTGATTCCGGTCTATTATCGCCATTATCGGTCAAGTCTACCAGTCGTTGGGTAACCTTTGACAAAATTGCACGTTAGAGTGGATAAAAATATGTATCTGCTAAATAGGGATTCTCCTCATGTCAACAATAACATTTACAAAGTGTTATTTTATTATCTAAAACAGGAGGGACGCAGCAATACGTTGGAACGAGATGGAGATATCTCCATACGAATATGGGCGGTTTAAAAAAAAGTGTAGGTACATAGTTAAGGATTAAAATTACGAGTAAGAAATGATAACGTTAGTCAGTTGTCACGAAAATGAACTATACCGTTATTCTATATATATAAAAGGCAATGTCCCGGGTGACATATCAACGCCCAGCCCAAACCGCTAAAGATACAAATTTGGAATTTTGAGGGGAAGTTGATTTTGTAATGGAGGCGTCGTTTAAGAAGGGATTTTTCGAAATTCAACCCCTAAAGGTATGAAAGGGGGTTGCAAAGTTTGTATGGGAAAAAATATTTTTATGGTCCAATTTACTTGAAACTTGGTAGAAATGCTCTTCAATGCAAATAATGAGACACGTATTTCAGCGATTACTAAAATTCACCCCCAAGAGGGATAAAAGGGGGTTGTAAAGTTTGTATGGGAAAAAATACTTTTATGGTCAAATTTACTTGAAACTCGGTAAAAATGCTCTTCAATGTAAATAACGAGACACGTATTTCAGCGATTACTAAAATTCAACCCCTAGAGGGATGAAAGGGGGATGCAAAGTGTGTATGGATAAAATATTTTTATGATCAAATTTACTTGAAACTTGGTACGAATACTCTTCAATATAAATAATGAGACACGTATTTCAGCGATTACTAAAATTCAACCACTAGAGGGATGAAAGGGGGTTGCAAAGTGTGTATAGATAAAATATTTTTATGATCAAAACTTGAAACTTGGTACGAATACTCTTAAATGCAAATAATGAGACATGTATTTCAGCGATAACTAAAATTCAACCCCTAGAGGGATGAAATGGGGTTGCAAAGTTTGTATGGGAAAAATACTAATATGGTCAAATTTACTTGAAACTCAGTAGAAATGCTTTTCAATGCAAATAATGAGACACGTATTTCCGCGATTACTAAAATTCAACCCCTAGAGGGATGATAGGGGGTTGCAAAGTGAGTAAAGATAAAATATTTTTATGATCAAATTTATTTAAAACTTGGTAGGAATACTCTTAAATGCAAATAATGAGACATGTATTTTAGCGATAACTAAAATTCAACCCCTAGAGGGATGAAATGGGGTTGCAAAGTTTGTATGGGAAAAATACTAATATGGTCAAATTTACTTGAAACTCAGTAGAAATGCTTTTCAATGCAAATAATGAGACACGTATTTCCGCGATTACTAAAATTCAACCCCTAGAGGGATGATAGGGGGTTGCAAAGTGAGTAAAGATAAAATATTTTTATGATCAAATTTATTTAAAACTTGGTAGGAATACTCTTAAATGCAAATAATGCGACACGTATTTCAGCGATTACTAAAATTCAACCCCTAGAGGGATAAAAGGCGGTTGCAAAGTTTGTTTAGGAAAAAATATTTAGTATGCTCAAATTTACTTGAATCTTGGTAAAAATACTCTTCAATGCAAATAATGAGACACGTATTTCAGCGATTACTAAAAGTCACCCCCCAGAGGGAAGAAAGGGGGTTGCAAAGTTTGAATGGAAACAAAACTTTTATGGTCAAATTTACTTGAAACTTGGTAGAAACGCTCTTCAATGCAAATAATGAGACACGTAATTCAGCGATCACTAAAATTCAACCCCTAGAGGGATGAAAGGGGGTTGCAAAGTGTGTATAGATAAAATATTTTTATGATCAAATTAACTTGAAACTTGGTAGAAATGCACTTCAATGCAAATAATGAGACAAGTATTTCAGCGATAGTTGGAGGGGGGTTGTTTAAGAAAAAAAAATGGTATGCTTAAATTTACTTTAAACTTGGTAGAAATGCTTGCTCTGCAATGAAAATAATGAGTCACGTGATAACTAAAATTCAACCCCTTGGGGGATGAAAGGGGGTTGCAAAGTTTATATAGGAACGAATACTTTTATGTTCTGATTTACTTACCTGAAACTTGGTAGAAATGCTCGATTCAGGAAAAACTACCTCTGAGGAGGTAAAACGGGGGGTAGAAAATTGTATGGTATAATTTTGAAGTGAGAAACATGGTAAATGTTGTAACGGCTAACTGTAGTTATAAATTAAAAATATTGCTTTCGGCGATTTTGGAAAAACTTACGGCTAAATTGGCGGTAGAAGTTTGGGGGATTTTTGAAGGAAAAAATGTGAATAAGTATGTATATTTACGCTACTGTTTCTATAAACAAAAAGAAGTTGGAAAAACTTACGGGTAAATTGGCGGTAGAAGTTTGGGGGATTTTTGAAGGAAAAAATGTGAATAAGTATGTATATTTACGCTACTGTTTCTATAAACAAAAAAAAGTTACTTTCGGCGATTTAGAAAAAACTATCCCAAAGGTGGTTAAAAGTGGGGGGTAGAAGTTTGGTAGAAATTTGGTCATTTTTGAAGTGAGAAATGTGGAAATTGGTATTGAGATAACCTAATGTTTACCTTCCTATAAAAAACCTACCTACCTACAAATTAAAATTATGACTGAAGTTAGATACATGAAACTCGGTATCAACACCAATATAAATTAAATAATAACCATTTTGTAAAACAATCCCTTAACGGTGTGAAAAGCGGGTGAAAGTTTGAACAGGAGTTTGTTTTTTTAGCCAGGTGCATGAATTATAGCAACTAAAACAGTGCAATCTTCAGTGTTTTTTAAACATTTGCACCTTAATGGAATAGTTAGTTAAGAGCAAATCCATTATCAATAAAAAATAACTAAAGGGAAAAACTTGGGATCTAAGACTACTGTAAAGTTTGTATCGATATTATGTAACATTCAAAGTTACATACCTGCAAAATATGAACTTGGGTATGGAGACTACTATTACATACAGAAAATATTCAGCTTCGGTGTTTTTCGAAAATCTTCTGCTAAGTGGGTTAATTGTATGTATAGAAATTTTGTTGTTTTAAAGGTTAGAGCCATGAAATTAAAGTTGTTTATGTGGACCGCTTACTTGAAATTCACGTTCTAGACTTTTTTTTTTAAAGCATTTGAATGTGATGTTAAACTATAACTGTACTTTTAACAGTAGTTCTGACTCTCCGCAGACGAAGTCGCGGGCGGAAAGCTAGTAATGTTATAAAACAAATGGTGGTAAGTATCTCAGACGAAACTCCTGTAGAAAGTGCGACCATGTTATTAACGGGTGAGGATTGAATCTACTTCGTTTATTGTATTTGACATACCGCCATACATTTTCGTGACTCACCTGAATATAATTACGGTTTCTTAATTTAAGTCCTTAAATTGTATATATACACTATTTTTGAAAACCGCCCATCTAACTTATTGCGGCATCCCTCTTGTTAGTGACTAATTTAGGAAGGTGTAAAAAGCCCTTAAGCGTTATAGAATTAATACAATTTTAAGTTTGCACTCTCAAAGCACGAAATAAATTGAAAAACAAACGAGGGTAAGTTAATAAAATTTGGGAATATGTTAATATCTATAGGTATCGTACCGATACCTAACCTAAGTACGAGTATGTGATGTGATTGATGTGCTGAGGCTTGGGCAGCGTTAGCCTCCGAATCCGCCCAAAATAATAATGGAACAATGACAAATCAAATTAAAACTATGAAAAATAAAAGTGCCTCGTTTCTGCATGCTCCGATAAGTTTTTATTCATTCTATTGGCCATGTCTATAACACAAATGTTATCCGTTACATACTTGAGTTAATAATGTACGATGGTCCCCGTGTGACAGCTCAAATAAACTCGTATTACACTTTTTTCTTGAACTTTTCATTATCATTAGGTACAGTCAAGGAAATTGATTCGTAGACCACTTTGGACTATGTCAAAGTGACACTGTCAATAAAATCATAAAAAGTCTCTTACGTTTTGATTGATTACTTGACTTTGACATAGTCCAAAGTGGTCTACGAATCAATTTCCTTGACTGTACCTTGCTACGACGCTTTGTAATATATATACATACTAAATAATAATAATAATAATAATAAATATCGCCAATTGACCTAGTCCCAAACTAAGCTGTAGGCTTGTACGATGGATACTAGACAACGATAGAAGTATCTACTTATATAGAAAAATATATACATACTTGAATACATAGAAAACATCCATGACTCAGGAACAAATATTCGCGCTCATCACAAATATCTGCCCTTATCGGAATTTGAACCCAGGACCTCTAGCTTCGTAGGCAGGGTCACTACCAAATAGGCCAGCGCGTCGCCTTGCCATATGCCTTACAAGAATAGTAGGTGTTTGAAATTACGAAATAGCCGCTGTCGGAGGGATCATTGTACATTGTCCTAAATATAATAACTATTATTTTACGAATAGAATAATCAAAACAGGTGTAAACTCAAGTATCAATAATGAGTTCTGTTTGTTTTTAAAGTTCATATTTTAGCACGTTATAACATTCATCAATGGGATAATAAGCATGTATTAGCAGTTAGTACCTACTAATTTTACACATGTATTTTATTAAAAATATTCACAGTGTTATTTTAAATAATATTTATATCTATTTGTGAATTCCTGGAATTTACTCTGTACCTCTATTTGAGCTACCTACTATCTGAATTGTTAAAGCTGTTGGTTCTCCTTAAATAAATAAATAAATAATATCCTTTATAAAACAATTCCCATAAGAACGTAATAATACCTACCTCTTTACAACTTTATTCTATCAATTTCTTTAAAATCATTCATTTGTAACAAAAATTAAGAATTAGCTTGTATTGATAAATTTGTATGATCTTTCACAGTTAATGCTTATGTTTAAAGTTACCTTTAAATTTTCCCATTTTATCGTGAAAAAATAGGCTGATAGAGGCTAAAATCGAGATGAAAACGCGTTCACGAGGTTTCGAACTGATTTTAACGAGATATTACCCGCGATCTCCTTTAGGTTCTTGTCTTGAGACAATTTGAAGCATGAAACATTCTATATACACTATTGATAGCTTGTACCATCAAAGTTCACCTGTCTTCTAATTATTCTATAGACTTAAAGCTAAAAAATGATAAGTAAATCGATTTAATAATGGATGGATAGGTATAGGTTGTAGGAAGGGCGTTCTTCCACCATCACATGTTATTAGTTATTACATATCCGCATTACACAAAGACAGTAAGTCATAATTACAGTGTTCTCAATCCACAAAACAGGTAATTTAAATACCAATACTAATTTACTTATAACAACTCAAAACATGGATAACTCTTAACATTCCTTAAAGACAATCGGGATCAATATCTACTTGAAAATAATTCTACATTCTACATATACTAACAGCAAGACACGTCAATTCTGACAGTCACCGTGTTAATTTATAACGTATACTTACTTGAATGACAGTCTCAGCACTGACCTTAGGCCGACATTACACCTGTAAGTTATTGCTGTAAGTTTTGAAACAAAGTTATATGCAAGAGAGAGACGCAGATATTTGCCACTCTTTCTTACCCATAGTTGCGTCTCAAAACTTACAGCAATAACTTACAGGGCCTCTATTCAACACGGTAAAAACAATATCGTTTTTGATCTGTTATCGTATTGTCACCGTTTTGTTAGCTCTTATTTACTTGACAGTAATGGCGTCTGACGTCATAACAATACCATAATAGGTCAACTACGATATCGTTTATACCGTCGGGAATAGAGGCGCTGGTGTAATGCCGGCCTTAAGCCGCCGCTGCAAACGTAACTAACCCTAACAAAAAATATCTTAAACAAAATAGTATCTGTACCCTCAAATAACCAGTTTTATTTCTAAAAGAATCCACCACCCCAACCGCGGCGGCGTGGCAAGTAGTACCATGGATCATTGGCCTCATGGTACTCGGGATATGTGGTGCCATTAGCTTCTGGTGGGCCAAGAAGTCGAGGAAGCTGACGAAGCGAGGATCGAGGGACTTATTCGCAGAGGAGTCATTGGAGATCAGACACCCGATTTTGGGCACGGCGACTATCAGAGATATGATTGAGCTCACTACTTCAGGGTCTGGATCTGGTGAGTCTATTTTAAAGCTATTATTTTTCATGTGGCAGTATGTTTAGATTAAAATAATTGCATTACATAGTTAAGCACACAACACTAATTAAATAGTTAATTATGTACCTTGTCAATCGCAATGTAGAGGAGAGGATACCTCCTGTCTACCGCTAAATAAATTGGTATACACTAACCCCCTTACTAATGAACGTTGAGTAACGGTGGTATAGCTATACAATGTTTTGCCCTTAACTGTCAAATCCAAATGTCACAATGACAGATAAGGACACAACATTGTATAGCTATACCGCATGGGGGTAAAAATTCTGAGATTTCTAAGTTATTTTAATCGACGTTGTGATAGGACTCTTTATGAGAAAACGTTTTAAACTTCTACAGAATATTTTGATATCATTTTTATTACATTAAGGGCCTGTTTCACAACCAGTAAATTTATCTGCCATTTAAAGTTGGCTCTCTCTTTGTTTATTATCAAGTGTCAGAAAGAGAAAGGGCTAAATTTATCTGTCAAATATGCTTTACTTGTCGCTTGTGAAACAGGCTGTAAACCAGGGCCCGTATTATGGTCGCCTATATCGCGATTGATAAAGCATCCGTCACTTTCGCGCTGACATACTGGTCAGAAAGTGGCAGATGTTTTGTCCACGTTAATCGACATCGATAAACACGACGATAATAAGGCTTGTTATTGGAATGTGCTCAAATTTGGAATACTTGCTTAAAGTTAATGTAATATTAAGATGTGTATGTGTACCTACCTACGTAAGAGCTGATCTGAAGCAGAGTCGAAATACGGAAACAGAATTTCTGCGGTACCTACATAACATAGACCCGTCGAGTATGGACTTATTAATTTGGCTCTCGCTCGATAAGCAGAACTAGTCCACAAATGACGTGCTTATTTTAAAACTAGGTCAATCTGGGTATAATTGTCTCCTGACATTTATATGTGAACCAGCTTTTGCGCCGGCTACGTTCGTGTACAACTGATTTGTTCTATCACATCGAAGTGTATGATGTTACGTGGGATGTCAAATGGACGAAAAAAAAAAACTTAAAGATAAAAATATAACTGACATTTATTCAGTAAATAGGCTTCAAGGGCACTACAAAAAAAAACTACCAGCGCTTCCCAAGAGGAGACCAATGCTGAGAAGAAACGCCGCAAGAAACTCAGCAGTTAAAGTGGAAAGCATTAATATCTACACAGCCATCGCGTCAATTATATTATGTATATATAGACCTTATTGTTAGCGTGTAGATATTTTTCGCGTCTTGGAAACGTGGACTTGCACAGTCAAAGTGGGCTTTAGAAGAAAAAGGTCAAAACAAATAGAATTTCATACACTACGTGCGATACAAACATTCTCACACCAAAAAGTATTCACGAAAAGGCAAAATCGGTGGTAATGAAATTGCTGCATGGTAAATCTCGAAAAAATGTGTACTTACCTAAAAGTTCACGTTACTGAAACGTGTTACTTGCGTATTTCAGGATGCTGAAGACTTATGACTTTTCTTTTTTCTTTGAGTAAAGGCCGAGCCACACCGGATGCGTGCGCGTAGACGTGCACGTGCGCCTAGACTCCTCCCCAGCAAATAAATGTTAAAGAAATGAAATATCAATAAAAAGTGAAGGCTAGCAAATATCGAGTCAATGAAGTCGACACGACGGAGCTTCAATTTTCTGCTCTAAGGGACAAGACGACTAACCTTAGTAGTTTAAACTGTGAAGGATGCATTACTAAACTACATAACCAGCCATATTCAAGCGAAATACTTTTTAGAAATCAATAACATATAAATTATTTACATTAACCGAAGGTTGCTAAAACATTCAATAAATATCTTACTCATTTGTATTCCACTTCATCATTAGATATTTACATAAAAGGGGGTCACACGCTCCCAAAATATCATGTCAATACCCCCACGACCCCCTTGACCCTGGATCATGACACGGTTGGCCCGCGGCTTTCCTCGTAGATCTCTTTTTTTGACTCGAGTTTTTAAGGACAAAAAGTATCTTATCTGTGCTCATTAGTTATATCGAAGTATCCCGATTAGCATTGTAATTATAATTTGCATAACATTTAGTTCTCTTTTTGTTTGTAACTGAGCGCTTTATACAAGTTTTAGTCAACGCACTGTTGGTATAAAGTTACGGTAACAAATGCAATTATACCGATTATCAACGTTTGAACATCATTGTAACATATGTAATACAATTATTACATACTAAATACACGTCGTGGACGCAGTGTCCCTTCCCCGTTTAAGCTTAATTGACACAAAATATGTACACATCAAAACATCCTCAATGTTCTCAACCTCGTATCTGATCGAATAGTTTGATAGGAAAGTAGTCTTTATTCTTCAGGGAACATGAGTGCTTTTCCTATCTAACTATTCGATCAGATACGAGGACGAGAAAGTAAAGGGACGATACAAAGCCCATACAATATTCAAGCTTGTTGCTCACATTGAGTCGCAGAGATATGTTTTGAGTCCTTGGTTGCTGTGGATCGATCTAACCTTGACCTTACGTATTGGGTATCTGACTTGTTTACAGCATAAGGATATCCATATTTTCCATCCTTGTTTTTTCTTACTAAAGTAAATGGAAGATAAGAAGTTATTTCCTTTCGCCTGTCATGCCGGTACAGGTTATAATATAACCTCAATCCCAAGAGTCACACTATGAAATTTATGAAAAAAAGTTTGTGTGTAAGTAAGTTGGTTACTCCTTCACGCTGAAACGGCTGGACTTGTTCAGGGTCCATCGCCTTAGCTGATCGGCGTGAAATTTAAAATAAAAGACGGACAGCCGGACATGGCGAAACTACAAGGATTCCTTGCTGACTACGGAACCCTACGGAAAAGTAGAATTATTTTTGCTCGTCTAATCTACTTAAAGACGTTCCTGGTGAACAAAGCTCTTGCAAAAATTTACGAGGTCTTTTGGAGCATTTTAAATTTGGGCGTGAATCAACTTGTAACGAGGTTGTTAGAACCTCCTTTTGACGTACCTGGCCACTCTTACATTTCGATTTAAATCTTCCCAAATTCAAAATTGTTTGATCTATTCGGATATCGATCCTTAAGCTCATTCTCTAGAAAATTTCAATAGAACCAGACACGAGATCTCGTGTCTGAGTACCTTTCCTTCATTAAAATAATTTATTACTTATATTATTATTCAGTTATATTCTTGTATTCCGAAAATAAATATTAAAACACATAAATTATTAAAAAGTGATTTCATTTATTATCAACTACAATACTACTCCTCTGTGTGGGTCTCAGCGATACTACCCTGTACCGTAAGAGTGGCCAGGTACGTAAAAAGGAGGTTCTAACAACCTCGTTACAAACTTTTAAGGTACTCTCCATTTTTCGACATGTTTCACGAATTATGTGTTTTTAGAAAAACTATATATTTTCTAACGACGTGGCTTACACGTTTATTAAATCAGACAAATAGGCTAACTTTTGAAATTATTTGATTTAAAATAGTAGTTTAAAAAAATAAAATCGGAGGATAAATAAATGAGGTGTTTAACTTGTAAGGTCTGTAAATTCGGTGGTCTGATTTTATTATTTATACGTTATTATTAACCATAAGTCACCAGAAATGTTTTAATACCGCAAAATAAAAGAAGTACCTACCTTAGAAGTTGATTCACCTCTGGATGGTTTAATCAAAATTCTAAATCCTTTGTGTGAAATCAAACAAATAGCGAATTTTGCACGCGCAGCGACGCATTGTTGTTTAAAGTTAACTAAGTGTTACTGAAAAATGGTGATGTAATAAAAAGCATTAAGTGCCAACAACTTTCAACACATAATAGTAGACAGAAGGACACAAAACGAGCCATTATTGTATCAGTCATTTATGTAAGGGCGCGCGCGAAAGCAAGGATGAACATTAAAGTCGAGAATAATTTATTAATATGCACTCACTGGCAAAATTAGCGGAACGAAAAAAAAGGTGTAAGTTTTAACTTAACAATTTTACTTGATAGAAACAATATTTATTTTCCTTACACAAAACCATCTGTTCATTGAGTAATCCGTCATTTTGTGTAAGGAAAATACATTTTTTGTTGTTTTTATCACGTAAAATTGTCTGCCTACCCCTCTGGGAAACAGGCGTGATTTAATGTATGTAAATTGTTAGGTTAAAAATGAGTTTTTTTTTCGTTCTACTAAATATGCCGGTGTGTGTATATTAATAATTTATTAATTATTATAGAAAGTAATTTCATTAAAGTTACTTAATACGATTATTATTTATACAATTAATCCACAAATTTCAAAAAGAAAGAAAGGTATCAAACCGTGTTAGTCTTTCCTCTTTTATCTGATCTCGAATTTCGAATGTGAGGTTGTTAGTAGTATCAACACCAATTTGCCTTTCTTTTTGATTTGATATATCTGGGCTAAGACTTAAATACGTTTCTTGTGTTAAAATGGGTTCCAAGACTTAGCACCTTTATCTCAAAACCTTTATCGTTAGGTTATCTTTACATTAAAATAGAATATTGCAGTTACAATTGACAATGGCTTTGTTCACCAAATAAGCTTTTATATGGATAATTCAGCCATCAAAAATAATTCGAACACTAATTTTACGTACATTTACGAAATTTACGGAAAGTTATGAGGTGACCGTGGTGCCGGCTGTGCACATTCGTCGAGAAACTACGAGACAAGCCAAGAGCGAGTGTTTACATACTGCTCTCATCTTGTCTCGCTCGCTCTTTGTCTCGCTCGCTCTTGTCTCGCCTCGCTACGAGTGTGTACAACCGGCACACGGTGTGCTTTTTGACCCAAAAAAATGACATTATCTGTCTATAAGACAAATCTATTGCTTGTATCATTACAAATGCGAAACGAGATGTCACCTGTGCCGATTTTCAATATTTTTTTCAAAAATTATTTTTAAAGTTTGTGTGACCTATTCACGAATGGAAAAGGAAAATTAATTCCTATAAAAAATCTATAGCCACTTCAGCGTTTAACGTGGCATTGTTTTATGTGGCAATGGACTCCGCATATTAACCCGATTTCATTTGCTCCTAAATGTGAATAGACTCGTCGCAAAAAAAGAATTTCTCCTTTTCGGTTATTATTTTTATTTCCATTTCTAGATCGAAGTAGAATCTCTGGATGCGTGGAGTAGATTCCTTATAATTGGTTATATAACGTCAATATTTTCAACATTCTACATACGCGGATGTTTAGAGCAAATGAGATTGAAAAAAATGTTCTAGGGCTGTCACTAATGTTGACCTTTTACCTTAAGTGTTATCGATGGTAAAGTTCTTAATATAATTAAGGGAACTTCTTCCCAAATGCGATGTCCTTTTTGTAAACTAACTGCGAGAAATTTTAACAATTTAGTGTTATCATTCTCAAAATCAACTTGCGCAGAGAATATGAGATATGGAATTAATCCTTTACATGCCTGGATACGATTATTTGAGTTTTTGTTACATCTTGGATATAAAAATGATCCATCTGTACGGATTTGGCGAATATATAAAAAATCAGATCAGAGTAGCATAGTGGAAGAAAGAAAGAAAAATATTCAGTGCGAAATAAGAAACAAGATGGGACTATTGGTGGATGTGGTAAGACCTAATGCGGGCACCACAAATGATGGTAACACCGCTAGAACTGCTCTATCCGATAAATATCGGGATGTATTTGCAGAGAGCTTAGGCATTGAATCTTGGCTGTTAAACGATTTCTACAATCAGGGTTACATTGGACTGATAAAATAGTCGCGTTCGAACTTGCTCGGTTATACATATAAATGCTTGTCTTCTATAGATTCCTATTAAGAGTTAATTTAATAAGTATTTTGACGATTATTTAGTTATTAATATAGTTTTGTTTGTCCTTTGGCAAATTTTTCTGCGGTTTTTGCGGTCGCTTATTCTCGGTCGGTCATTATTATTAATACAGTCTTAATATTAAGTACAAAAATAGCAACTCATTAATTTTCTTTTCCTCTATCTGAGACGAAGATATTAACCAATAACTAGTTTTAAAATAAATTTATTTGAGATGAGGATGAGGCAAGCGTATGGCAGATGCAGAAATTAACACATAACTTAACGGGTTAACGTGGGCTGATCGAATAGTTTTTTATAGGCACGTTTCAAACCGTTTTTTCATTATACCCTTAACGTCTCAATCTTCTTCAGGCCTTCCACTTCTGGTGCAGCGCTCCATAGCGCGACAGATCCAACTCCTGGACATAATTGGCAAGGGTCGATTCGGCGAGGTGTGGAGGGGCCAGTGGCGTGGGGAGAACGTCGCTGTCAAGATATTCTCCTCCAGGGAGGAGTGCTCGTGGTTCCGTGAGGCTGAGATTTACCAGACGGTGATGCTCCGCCACGAGAACATACTTGGGTTCATTGCTGCTGATAACAAAGGTGAGTACTAGCACTACCTAGAAATTGAAATGTAGGAGAGTGGGTGGGACTAGGGTTGCCAGGTCTTTAAACACACATTTGGGTAAGTAGGCCAGTTAAATACAATAGGTACCTAAATATTTTGGGCCTTAGCATTTTTTTTTAAGTATAAAACGGATGTTTTATCGTACAACATAAAATCTTAAATTTTGATATATCAACAATAAAATCTTGTATGAATGAATCACTGCCGCACTCAGAGACGTCAATTAAATTAAATGCTTGATTAAAGTTGCTGCTGTCACTTTCTTTGCTACAGCAATAGAATAAGACAACACGTCACTAAACAAGCATTAAATTTAATTGACGTCTCTGAGTGCAGCAGTTAGTCTTCATTATTACATGACACATGACAAATGTAAAAAAAGGTAAGTTTAAAAAAACCTATCAAAATCCGGACAGGCCGGTCACGGTCTAATTTAGCCGTACACTCGTAATTCGGTCGCCATTGCTGTCAAGTAAATAAGAGCTATCATAACGTTGACATTACGATAAAATGACAAAAACAAGGGTTTTATAGAGTAGAATAGAGCCTCTGACCTATTTAACATTATAGTTTTGTCATACAACCGTTACCTAACCTAATTGTTGTTTTCTTTGGAAAACATAAAAGTTGACTTGAAAAAACCTGTTTAGATCAAATGATAAATTAACAACCGCACAGAATCAGTTATTCAATGACGATGAAATCATTCCTTAGTTACGATTTTTCGCACACGAGTTTGAAAGGAACGAGTTGAGTCTTTAAAATGTCTCAGTACGACGGCAAGCTGAAAATGTAAGGACAAATAATCACCTCCCAAGAAGTGCGTCATAATCGTCGCCAGTTATTTATTTATTCTTTTGTATTATGTATGTATTTACGATAATACTTTGTGATTGTGTAGACAATGGCACATGGACGCAGCTGTGGCTGATAACCGACTACCACGAGAATGGATCTCTGTTCGATTTCCTCACTGGGCGCACCATTGATTCCAACACGCTCGTCAAGATGGCGCTATCAGTGGCCACGGGGCTCGCTCATTTACACATGGACATCGTTGGAACTAAAGGTAAGACAAACCCTATCTATTTTCATACAAAAAACATGAGGCTGGCATTTGTTGCCGACTCTTTTGCACAATCATCATCTGCTTATTGAAAGCAAAGTAACTGGGTTACCTTTGTTTCGGCGTAATATGTTTGCCAAATGTATCATTTTCAACTTTTCATTTGCCAACCCGCTTTGTTAACTGTAACCGTAAATATTTCAGGATTTTATAAAAACTAACCTAACCTACCTATAAGGTTCTACACCATGGTACTGAAATAAATCCTGAATAATTTACATACCTAACATAGGGTTGGCAATTGAAAAATTTGGGAAATGATACATTTGGCAAACATATTTTTGACAAACGGCAGGCTCCCAAAGTAACTAGTTCTAACTCGATGGGTTTACGTTAAGTCCAGCAAAGATCGTGTAGTAACTTTGACTCCATCAAGGATCAGATCTTGATCATCATATAAATCTCAGTCAATTCCGAACGAGGAACTGCTTCAAGTAATTTTAAGATATGACTCAAATATACCGGGTGATTGCGGGGTCGTGATCCTAACTTAAATTTTTCGACTCGGTAAATGATTGAGATTCGATTAGTATAGTGGATTTGAAACTATATGTTATATTATATTTCATTAAGCAATTTAGAAGGCATAAACGAAAAAAAATTATACGACAATGTCAGTCAAAAAGCGATACATTATAAGTATATTGTATATTATGTAATTAATAGGAATATTATCTATGTCCCGCCAGGAAAACCGGCGATCGCCCACCGCGACCTAAAATCCAAGAACATCCTCGTGAAAAGCAACCTGACATGTGTCATCGGCGACTTGGGATTGGCAGTGCGACACAACGTGTCGAGTGACTCGGTGGACGTGCCCTCGACCAACCGAGTCGGTACGAAGCGGTACATGGCACCAGAGGTAAGCATTGACCTCGAAACTGACCGTATAAATCGCTGACCTGGGACTTGGGATTGACGGTCGACACGTGTCGAGCGACTCGATCGACTTGTCCTCAACCAACCGAGTCGGGACGAAGCGGTACATGGCACCAGAGGTAAGCATTGACCTTGAAACTGACCGTATAATTCGGTGACCTGGGATTGACAGTCGACACGTGTCGAGTGACTCGATCGACGTACTTCGACCAACCGAGTCGGTACGAAGCGGTACATGGCACCAGAGGTAAGCATTGACCTCGAAACTGACCGTATAAATCGCTGACGTGGGATTGACAGTCGACACGTATCGAGTGACACGATCGACGTGCTTTTTACCTACCGAGTCGGGACGAAGCGGTACAGTACCCCAACGAAAATGTTAAGCACTTTAGTGCGTTGTCATAGTAGGTAAACTTCAAACAGAAAATCAATTGACACACTTGACAATGACAATGACATTCACAATGACAAGGTTCTAAGTATGCTCAACATTTTTATTGGGTGACTGTACATGGCACCAGAGGTAAGCATTGACCTCGAAACTGACCGTATAAATCACTGACCTAGGAATGACGGTCGACACGTGTCGAGTGACTCGATCGACGTGTCCGCTACCAACCGAGTCGGGACGAAGCGATACATGGGACCAGAGGTAGGCATTGACCGAGAAGCGAACTATATAGATCAATGGCAGTAATAATCCTTAACTTAATTTCTTTAAGAAATGACAGCTCCTTATGGAATAACAGTAATGCGTTACGCGGACGAAGTCTCGGATATTTTATACACCTTTGTATTATTTTTGTTCTGGCTGGACTAGTCTAATTTCAGTCAGTTCAATCACAGTCGGTGTCACTTAAACGGATTTTCATACCGCGGACTCCCAACACAGTTTAACTTGTTAAAAAAGAATAAGGTGTTGTGGCAGATGAAACTTCAAAAGTGGCAACCACCGCATTAAGAAGCAGTTTTTGGATAAACGTTCAATCGTGTTGCCAATATCATTACGAACAACACCGCCAGTATCTAAAAAAAACATCAATCAAGTTTTTGTTCTGCGCTCCATACTTTTGTCATCGTCACACATCCTGTTGGCCTAATATGTTTGCGTTTATCGCGTATGTGGATAAAGCATCAGTCACGCTCGTGCTTAAATAAGTGTCAGAAAGTGACGGATGTTTCATCCACAATTACAGTTGAAAAAGTAAAAAAAGCAAAGACTACGGTTGAAGCGACATTATTATTCAATGTCACGGCACCTTCCACGTAAGCTGACATTCACCCCAAAAGAGAAATGCTCAGGTTATCGCTGATAGCTTATCATCGCTATTATCACCACCATTAGTTAGATATAAACATTCATACACACAATCTAATCGAGCATCTCATTACCCTGATAACGCTTTACCTATAGCTGTCGCTTTAGCCTTTTGTTTACATTATGTACTTGTATCCATGTACAAATAAATGACTATCGCTATTCGCATTCAATCATAAACAAGCACCGAGTTGTATTCGTTAAGTCACTGTTGTGTTGGTGTTACCACTACAAATAAAGGTCGCATTGTTCGCGTGTTTTAACCAGGGACCGGAAAACCCGTTCGTTTGCTTAAGCCGTTCGAATCGATATCCCCGTCATACGATAACCCAAACGTTTCGGTAAGCCTTTCATCGGCTTAGCCGTTCATTACGATAGCCCGTTCAAGCCGGGTAACCCGATCCGTAACAACCGGTAACCGCTTACCGAATCAGATAGGTTTTCGAACTAACCATCCCCTCTTTTCTCGCACTGCACGCGACGTGGTATGTGTAAGAACTAAAATATCTTAACAGGTTCAATCAGCGCAACAAGGGGTAACCCGTTCGCGGCTTATTGATACCGGTAAGCGGTAAGCCGAATTAATTCAATCGAAGCGATAGCCTTTATAACGGGTAAGCTGATTAGAGGGTTACCGAAACAGGGGGGTTTATAAAAACCAGCTTAATAAAAACCTAGGGGGGTTTTTAAAAACCAGCTTAATAAAAACCCGTTCAAAAACCCAGGTTACGGTAAGCGGGTCCGGTCCCTGGTTTTAACTGAAACCTCATTTGCGGGTGGTAAGGCTTGCATTGCTACCACCGTCTTACCTGCCGCTAATCAGTGTTCGCTTTGTTGTGGTTCATCGTAAGCTGCGACAGGTGGAAATACTAGCATAGAGGCAATTCCATCTTAGTCCTTAGGGGTGGCAACGAATTTTTAATCTAGTTGCTCATATGCAGGGCCTGTACCTTTCATGCTGTTGACGCAAAAACTAGTGCTTTTCTCCAACAATGCGAGAAAATATAACGCAATTGTTAATAATATTTAAACACAGTCCCAAAATTATCATGAAAAAAAAACATTCCGTCTGTGTAGGTCTGAATGCTAAAATGCTTTGTTCCGCATTAGTCTGAATGCTAAAATGCACCGGTCCGCACTATGTACAAAATTCAAAATACCTTTTTCCCAAAATGACTGATTTTATAAAAGTCTATGTTTTTGTATGTCTGAAATAGCCACTTGCCAATGATTGGCCCCATGAACTTAAACATAAGGTAATAGAGACGATAATTCAATAATCATTAGGTTTTAGTAACTGGTATTATAGAAGCCAATAGTTAGGTGTTCTCCTAGGTTTATGTGTTATTATCAGTGATCGGAAATAGGTGAGCTAATTTACCTAAACTTGATGCATGTTCATTCAATAATGTATTCCCATCTCACTCACGCATGAATGAATATGCGTCAAGTTTAGGTAAATTAGCTCACCTATTTCCGATCACTAATTATTATTATTATTCTATATAATTATATTAATTTATTATTCTAAGGTATTAGACGAGACTATGGACACCCGCCAGTTTGACCCATACAAACGCTCCGACGTGTATTCGTTCGGGCTAGTTGTCTGGGAGATGACGCGCCGCTGCGGCATCATGCCGGACGAGTACCAACCGCCGTACTACGACTGTGTGCAGCCTGATCCGGCTTTGGAGGACATGCGACGCGTCGTGTGCGTCGAGCGACGCCGCCCGAACGTGCCGAACCGCTGGCACTCTGACCCGGTAAGTACTAATGCGGCGTGAGTGACGTACGCGTGCACGTGTCACGCAAGCGGAGTGACATATTGTATGAGGATTCATTGTATACGCCGTGGAACGTCGGCGACATTTGGTTTCATCGAGTTTTATTTATTGACATAGGTCGGTGTTCGAATACGTCGGCAACAGTCAGACTAGCCGGTGCCCAAACTATTTTCCGATGAAATACAGTCGTTAGTTTATTCGCTTTGGAAGCATTCCTGCGGATTCGCGCAGTCGGTTAAAATCAGAACTACATCACGCTTTGCAATATTAAGCTAGTTCTATGTATGTACTGTCGAACTTAGAAGTATCTTTATTAAAGTGAAAGTTGTTTGAATTTAGTATAAGTATCAATAGTTGCGAAAGGTACTAAAATGTTCAGTTACTCCTGTGTTTTAGTACGATTATATTATAGGAGTACAACTTAATTGACAGCCAGGGTAGACATGAGGTGCGGGGATGAGGTACGATAAATCTAATTTAGTCACAAATTGCCCTCTCCTGCACCTCATGCATACCCCGGCTCGCAAGTTGTGGGTCATACACACACGAAAAAACAAAAGTTGTCTTTATTGTGATCACAGCTTGTGTGCATATACGTTGTTTTTATCTGTTAGGACTAAAGTAGACCTGACGTCTTTTATGCGAGTATGGGTTCAGCCAGAAAATTAGGGCTTACAAACATTAACTTCGGGTATGTCCACAGGAAAGACGCCAACCTTTTGTGTATGACTCTTGTACGCCTATAGCTGTTATAACATACAAATTATTGTTTTACACATCATACTGACTTGTTCCTTTCAGATACTGTCTGCGATCTCCAAGGTGATGAAAGAGTGCTGGTATCAAAACCCGGCCGCGCGTCTCACAGCCCTTCGTATAAAGAAGACCCTAGCCAACATAGGTTCCGGCGATCACCTAAAGATATGACCATTACAGCCCGATCTCATGTCAGTATAGCTCCACAGCGGGGGAAGACGGGAGGTACGAAGGATACATCTCTGCTAAGGTTTTGACTACGAAGTAGTTCGGCATTCTTCGGGAATATGAAGAAGACTGGTTGCGATCGGCAAAACACCACGGTGAGGCAATGTTGTTACAGTTATGGAACTAAAATTATTTGACACTACAAAAGTGAATGCTATTTTTGAAGTATTTTTGTAATCGGATTTGGTTAAATTAAAGTGTACACTTACATCTTACTAAACCAAGGTCACGAAAAATACGTAATTCGTATCTTGCAACCTTGGAATAAGTTTCTGAAAAAAAAACTCGAAATAAAGGTTAGATTAGGTTCTGTTACGAGTGTAGGTGTCAGATATTTTTTTAACCTTGTATGCCTATAGTTCTGCCAATCTATGATGATCCCTGTGACACATGTATTTCGTAATTTTAATGCTCGTGAGTTAAGTATTTTTTCCATAGTCACAAGCAAGGTATGTAAAAATAGGTAATGAATTATTTAAATATTTGAACGGCCTCTAAATGTAGTATTTGAAAAAGTCAAAGAAACAAGTACAATACGAATTGATATGCGCTGTCACACGGATCCTTCTAGAGTGACTCTACTATACTATAATGAAGGATCCGGAACAAATATATCGCACCTTCAGAACAATAGTGACCTAATTCAAAATTTAAAATTTCTGAATTAGTTCACTTTTCTTCTGAAGGTGCGATATATACACTTTATTTTTAATACTTACATAAAGTTATACTTAATCTAATCACAAAACAATAATATAAAGACACTGGAACATTTTTTATTCGGCCATACCTAAGTGTTAATAGTTTATCTGTCAAGGCGAATTGAGTTAGTTTATTTATAAGGAGGCGCCAAAAAATTCAAAATCTCTAGGCCTCTCCTGGTGTATTTGTTTGTATAATAAATACACTTTACGGAGTTACATAGTCAATGCCGGACTTTTTCTGTACGACTTAGAAAAGATGGAGTCATTGGCACTGGTAGCGTTAGGTAACGCAAGCGAAGCCTTAGCGAATTCTTCGTACTTTATGAGCGTGTAATATTTTTAGAGAAAGTGCTGTGGGTGTCGGCGTTTCTCTAAAGACGGTTCCTAGTATTCAGTCTATTTCTTGTTGTAAATAGGCATGCAATGGGGTATATTTTTCATTTTGTCACTCGAATGAACGTAAAAAATATATATTACTGGCACATAACGTTAGCAACTTAAACTGTAGATTGAATATTGGGAACGGTCGTAAACGGCTAGTTTATTTGATTGGCTGGAACTTGGATATACTATGGACATCGCTTTGTCGCACGCAAGCTGGTATACTCCGAGCTTATCGTAGAAATTGTCTATTATTTATGACGTGGTGAAATTTACGTAATATTTTTCAATTACTAGTTATTTTTATACCAAGTAATCTTGCGTGCGTCTAAGATCTTTACCCCGCCTTCCTCGGCGTTCTAGCTTAGCGCAGCATATACAATATACAATGGTGATCACATAATGGGTAACAAATGCAAGCCTCCCTAATTATGCTACCACCACTGTATATGTTAGAGTAATAAGACAGATATAACATACTCTAATATATATCTGTCATGTGCAAGAGAGACCCCGGCGGCCTCTTTCGGCAATGCCGAAGTCTCCTTACCCTACCTCTTAGATTATATTATTATTATATGTTAAGAATTAACAATATCAGAACGGAGCATTTAAATACGTTATACGGACTTCATGTAGTGATATTATTTTGTTACCAACATTGTAGTTATTATTTGTTAAACGATCGTTTCGTGTCGTAAATATTTTAAAAATATGCAAGATTTGTTTAATTATTTTCTGTGATATTCAACGTCGCAGCGAGCGTGTTCGTTTAGTTTTGTTTAAATTATCCGTGCGTTCGATTGGTCGCTTTCGTTTAGGAATTTGTTTATAAAGTTATCATTTTGGATTGGACCCGCGTGGCTGATGGCACGGCTCTCTCCTAAGAGAATGCCTGCCGAATGCGGGGAGGTTGATTATTTATAACGATGTTATAATATTATTATCAGCTGACATTTCAATACGTTTAAAAAAACAGCAGTCAAGCTTTGTCGGATTCATTCGATTGTCAATCCTGTGACGCAGTTCAACTAACCTGAATCTTTTCAACGCCATTGCACATGCCAAATGTCATCAGCGTTAAAATTACATACAGTTCTAATATTTCTTTGATAGCCATCGGCTGGTTATCGCTGTCACAGTTGCATCCACATGTGTTTCATAGAAATACGAAGAAAATCGATAGCTATTAAGGAAATGATAGAACGTTGGAATGTGCGATATACTTCAGCTGTTATTTTGTGTCTTTTGTGTTGGACTTAATAAAGCGACCAAAGGTTCAGTGTCGCTAAACCACATAGACGTGGTGAAATTTAAATTTGAGTTGCAGAATTGCGCGAAAAAATTATTGGGTAGAAAAACCCAAAGAAATAAAAAATTGTGCTCTTTCACGAGCCAGACGATATGGGAATGACTGATATTGTTTGTTACAAGAGTGTAATAAAAACAAGTTAATAACCAACAAGATGTAAAATGACTAGCATACAGGCATTCCATCTTAGTCCTCGAATTACAACTGTCTCTCATCACCATCACGTTATAGAATCATTCTCGTTCCGTCCGATTCTTATCACTTTCAATTATCATTATGCCGACATTTACTATGAATCTTAATTTAAGCTGATTATGGCGAAAGCTTCCAATCGTTAACGTGTTTCTAAACGGACGTCATTTTTCTCCTTTTTATACCCTTATCATTATTTCCACCTGCAAGAGAGAACTGCTGGTAGCCTGTTCCTTGCAAGTTACTATCGGACATTTCTCGCAGAAGTTTTCAAGCAGGTGGGATTGAGGTCTTGCTGGCTATGAATTGCAGAAAGATGTGGCGCGTTTAGAACCTTTATATCTATATTGCAAATTATTGCCGCGTTATGCCCGAGTGAGGAGAGCGTCAGGGACCGATGCCTGCCCCCTATTTCGACATCCCGACGATGAAAGGTGATATGTGACATTTCAGTGTACATGGCGCAGCTTATATGAAACTGAGCCATGTATCAGCGTGTTAACTTTGCAATGTATACCGAATTGTCACCTGTCACCGGTCATTGTCAGAATGGTGAAATAGGCGGCTAGTGACGATCGACTGAGGTATGTATACTTGTAAGCCAGTCCTATTGACACTTGCCCCACTCTCGTAGTCTGTGATAAACTCGCTTTAGGACGTACTAATGCTTAAAACAATTGTATACATTCCATGGGACAATATGCCTTGCAATATTTACATTGTCGAGTTTAAAAATGTCACTTGTAACTAGATTCTCACTGATGCTTATAATTTGTTCATTAAAATTCAGGTATTGCATACAAACCAACCCCGGGATTGCATGCCGTGCTACTTAAAATACGCGACGTAGCGTCAAAACCGTCAAGAGGTAGTAAATGACAAGTTATCTTGTAAACGTGCTCACGCAACTTTCGTAAAATGGCTGGGCGATCGGTCAATTTTGACGCGGCTTTATGCTAGGTCCCGGATAGGAGAAGCATTTGACATCCTTGCCATATCATCATCATCATCATCAGCCTATATTAGTCCACTGCTGGACATAGGCCTCCCCTAATGAGCGCCATAGCGCCGTTTTCAGCTTGCCGCATCCAGCATCCTTGTCATATATTTTACTAAATTGAGTTTTAATTGTAGTAGTATTTCAACTGCCTAATTCCAGTGACTTAAATATATGACATCATTGGCCACCTTATTTTTTTAAATAAGTACCCACGGTGACAAAGGCTTTAGACACACATATCTTGACGATGATACGGCCACTATCCACTGATAATGTTTCTGCCATCGAAATTACTGTGGTTAAACCTGAAAATCATTCAGGGATTATTTCATCGATGTCCCATTATTATTTATTATACACAATCATTCGTCAATAGTTACGCTCGAACCTGTTTGTCCCCATTGTGTTTAAACTAAAAAAACATACACGTCCTAAGTGAGTTTATTACATTAAAATTGTTGAAATGACAAATTATTCCTGTATGTTTGTTTGACTTTGTTTACAGATATTATATTCTATATCCGTATCCTAATATGACGTTCCAGTTCTAGAAGTCCATACGTAATTTTTTTTCGCACACTTTGCCTTGTAAAATATATAAAAACTGGGCCGAATACCAGGAATATGGTGTTTATTCATGAATTAAATGTTCAGGGATACGTAGCTTGCAATAAAGGTGTACCAGGAATATAAAATACCTTGCCACGTTAAGAAAAAATACATGAACTCTCATAACTGCAACATGAAATCAGGTCGTAAGACAGAAGATATTTGATAACTTAGGAAACTAGGGACTGTGACGACGGGGACATAAATTTAGGTCAGCGCGTGAAGAAAGATGTCAATATTATAAGCACAGGTTTATAAAAGCTAGCGCCCTTACTTCAGGTAGCCTTTATTTCTGGCCGGGCAATACTACCCTATATGTAACTTAACTTGATCTATTTAAGTTAATTATGAAGGCCTTGCATTACTTAGGGTCGTTTTAACAAACTGATCACAAGATGCGTCTCAAGACAGTTTTCTATGACTTAACGTTTACTTCGACGTATCTTGTGACGAGCATCTCAGCTAAGATGAGATTATCCATAACGCCCTAAGTAGCATGTGACTTGCATGGCACTTGGGGCTATAAGAAGACAAACTGTGGTGCAGTGTCCTACCCAATTTTGACTTAGAATCATCATAATCATAATTTTTTTATGTAGACTTTGATTTCTAAAATCGAAAGGCAATTATAAAATCATTTTTGATAGTAATAAATAACTAAAGAGAACGTACATACCATTTAAATATCGAAATCAAAACATGACTGATCTCATCCATATTTTCCAATACATTTAAAAATCAAGATAAAGCAATTAAATATTGTAGTCCAAGGCGTCTAGAACTGGATCGTTGTTATTTGATAGTCTATCAAAGTTTATTTAAATTTAAAATGATCGCAGCAGGTATCTAATAATTAGTTTAACAAAACATCTATTTTCGTACTTCTTCCAAATAGATATCGTGTTAGTTTGGTATTAGTATTAACAGCCACGTTCTCATCGACCGTACGGGTAAGCCCGCTCTGACAGGAGTCCGTACGCTCGCAACACGACACACGGAGTTGGTCGACACCAATTAATACGCAGCAGTCATACATACCGAACCGAACGCGTTTTGTTACATGTATACCGACCTTTTGAGTGAGCGGAATTTCTACCTAAAATTTTACTCTTATGAGAATAATTTAACTTATTGAATTTTACAAGAAGCATCCCGAGACGAAATGTTGAAATTTTCTTATTCGATTTTTGTCCATAGCAGAGGTTTTTTTTTTAATGTTGTTTATTGCATAGAACAAGTAAGGTTATAAATATTACATATATAGTAAGCGTAACCGTACGGTTGGGAGTGCAGGGCTGTAAAGGCACCTCTAGACGATCTACTATTCGCGTAAGTTTTTGATAAGCACGTAGATTTCGTACATTATTCGTAACTTGTACATTTGTAGTTTCTCGGTAATGAATAATTTTTTGTGCTATTTTTTTATTGACGCCGTTTAACCGGCCGTTTTAATTATTATATATTTATTCGGAAAGGTTCGTCTGTCCCGGCTTTTTGTTGTACTTGTTTCACAATTTATTGTTGCTAAATGGTTGACTGGTAGGGGATGCCTCAAGTAATAAGTAGTAAATCCGCCGTTTGTATTTACTTTGTGTATTGTGTAATAAAGTTTAAATAAATCATGAATACCTTCAGTAAGGTATACAATACAAGTGAGCATAAAAATGAAAATATTAAATAAAAATTATATTTGTGTGATGTGGTGGATAGTTCCTGAGTCTTTTATGACTTCCATTTATTTGTTGGCTAAGTTTGGAACAAAATCAATATCCTTATACTAATTTGACCACTGAAATTTGTTTACTCTTTAAAACTCTTATCATGTCAAATAAATTGTTTCCTCGAGGTGTTTTTTTTTAGTTACAGGCAAATAAAGCGATAATAACCTTTAATACGACAAATAATCTAAAAACATGCGTAAATGTCGGAGAACGAGGTACATACATGTGTTTCCCTTACGTTATTTTTAATCGCGTTATGACCTTGAGTTTAGTTAGTTCATCTTTAGCATGTCAATTCAAAACACTGCAATTTGAAACATGTATAAAAACGAACCTTTTCGAATATCTTATTTCGTATACACAGTAATCTAAAGACTTAGGTATTTTGGATTTGAAAAAATAATAGTTATATTTTAAATCATGTTTGATTTTGACATTGACTCATGTGATTTGGTAAATTTTAACTTCTGTAAAAACTAGTTTGTTAAACGTGTTTTTTTAAATGAACTATATTAAGGATATATTATATTATTCGCCGTGTAAGTCGCAGTCCGTATCTGGATGACAAAATAAAGATAGGGATAGTTCCGTCGCTGTGTGGTAACAATGTTCCCAGTTTGAAACCAGTCAGTTACAGAAATCATTCGTAAAAAAGGTAGGGGATGGTCGAGACAAAACGTATATTTGTAATGTCACTTAAGCCAGGCAATCTTATATACCTACAGTTTTACCCAGAAAATAAGTCATGTCGGCAAATCTCGTTTACACACAACCAAACATGTACTTAATCTTTATATATTTTTCCGTACGTATTTGCGGACAAAATTTAAAATATATTTCCAGACAATTGTCGAGAACGAAAGAGCGCCTATATTTTTGAAATCTTTCTTTGCTATCGTATGAGGACTGTTATTCGGCTGACTTAAGTTGTGGATAAGACTGTATTTTTTTAAAGGAAACTCAGTAGAACGAACTAAGGGCGTACACGGACGAACATTTTTGAGTGTGCTATGTATTGGTTTGATCTACAGATGTTACAAATTCGCTGTAACACCCGTTGCATTTCCTACTTTCTTACTTTTTATAAACCTTGTTATTCGTAAATAGAAAAATAGTTCCAACTAAGTACTCGATTCCCAGAAACTTCTAGTATCGGGAATCTGATATGGGCAATGTTTGTATACTGCAGACTAAGTTTAGTATCGATAGATATGCAACCGAATTCAGTGGGCCTAGTATGGTTGCGTTTATATCACGTGTCAAATGTGGATAAAGCATCCGTCACTTTCGTACTTATTTACGTGTCAAAAGGTGACGGATGCCTTATCTAAACTTTGTCACGCGATAAACGCAGCCATGTTAGGGCCCCAGGTTTGGCATAGTCAATAAGTCTTATTTTGCGGTTTATACGCAACATATCAAGGAACTTTCTAATTCATTTTTTCAACAATAAGCTATTAAGTAAGTGTAACAAAATATTATTTTTTTAAACATTTACTTTACCGCGACCCGTCCTTTGCGTTATGTTCGTCCATTTTTCGCATTTTTAATCTTTTTATTGTAATTTAGCATTGATACCTTAAAATAGTCAAATAGCTGTCAACATTGAATATAAGTACATCTGACACTTGTCGGTTTTTTTATATATTTTCAGCTTGACAAAACAGCGTTTGACGTGGGGAGGCGAAAACAAAGGGATTGTCCCAAATTTGAATAAGTACACAGAACCCTCCAAATTCTTTTTCGCCAAGCTGTTACTGGAAATATATCTTAATTTGTAAGTGATTATATGCCTTTATATTCGGATATAGCACATGGATTTTGTAGTTGCCTATCTTAAGTCCGAATTTTAGTTTCACAAACAATATGCCAAAATTACAAACCTAACTTAACGTATAGGTTCTAAACGTGATATCTCTAAAAATCCTAAACAGTAAACGGTTTACCAAAAAACCCTTTTCTAACTTATTTTGTATAATGAAAATATTGGAAAACGAACCTTCGGACTTGCGGTAGGTTAGGATTTAGTATGTATGATAAAGCTTCCAAAATTACTGTAGTGCCTTCCCTTAGCCTCATGGATAGAATTAGACATAGATTTTAGTTTAAATATTAGAGATATATATTTCACAAGCCTACAAAAAAGTTGGTTTGTTGCAGCTAGGTTTTTAAAAGTTCATCATCACCGAATCAAACAAACTGAGATCTAAAATTTCTGATCTCAATTGTAGACATCAACATGTGTTTAGGCCTGTATTATTTGCCCTAATGTCATGAGACTTATATACTCGGTGAACATTACTTAGCTTAATATGTAGTGCACCACGTATTTATAATTAAAGTGTTGGTTTAAAAAGCGTAAGAAAGGGATTCTATACAGGTAATTGTGTACGAAACTAGTACAGACGTGTAACTTATATTTAGGACTCCTTTACTTGAGTATTTTATCTGTAGTGTTCTAAAATTAATGAAAGACCTCGTATGTTGTAGCGCTGCTTGAATAATATATTTGTAACGTTAGCTAGTTCAAACTTTTAATTATTAGATGAAACTTTGTACCTTGTATTTAACTAAAAGCAATACAGTAAGACGCGCATATCAAGTGGTTTACAATCGTTACAAGTTAATTCGTTAGGTTACTTATTTCGTAGCAAGTTAGCTTCTTCTTAGTCTAAACAATTTTTTTATGGTTCAGACTGGAAACTATTAAACTTTGCTGCGTCTAATGATGCATTCAGCAACATTTTCAGTACAAAATAATGCAAACAGCATAGTGTATTGTTAGCTTTAACGTTATTTTCACGTATTTTTTTAAGGGGATAATACTTTCAGATATACTAATCCTGAGTCGTTACATAAATGATTGATAACATTTTAAGCGTTTAACAATTAGGTACAATCGTAATATCTTTGTACACCTGACGTTCCCCATGACTAAACTTAGCACAGGGGCTCCTAGCAAAAAGTGTACACTCCCACTGAAGTATAGTATCTATCTTTTGAAATCTGAATGTAATATTATAAAAAAACTTTATCTACTTTTTAGTTTTCGTTTCTACATAAGTAGGTATGTACAATTATTCGTCATAAACACAGTGTCATCTCGGTGTCAGTTCTAATAGTAGCTCAAACTACTCTATGTAAGATCGGTTATTAGTTATTCGGAATTCAGAACTACTGCAATAATAAAGTGCATTAAAATAGGTAAGTAAAAATAACAACTCCAGTTCTAGACGGGGTTTTAAAAATATTGCAATCTCGCGTTTGGTTGCTTTTAAATAGCAAAATACAATAAAGTCAAATCAAGATTTTTTTATTTTGCCAGCCGCTTTACACTTTCACTTCAAATTATATTAAAATCTTTGCATCGAGAAATACATGAACTCGTCTACTCTTTATTGCCTTAATTGTATTATTATGGATATATTCTATGAAACCTAGAGTTACATAATATTTAATTTCAAAAACTATTTATACTAATCTATGTGCTATGTCCAGATGTTACATTTTTACGTAGATAATATAAAACCGCACACGTTATAAATTTTACAAACATAATTATGTATACGTATTTTTTATATTGTAATAATACCCCAAATAACAACTAAGGGTTGTTACTTAAACTCTCATCCTTAAGTAAATATTTAAGTTGTGAACAATTAACATCCATATAGTGTTATTTTAAGTATATGGCATTTACCGCCCATTCCTTGTTTACCTTACACGAACTACTGTTTTATGATAAAAAACAAAGAACACTATTGTAACAAGTTAGTTTAAAGGGGTTATTTACATTTACAATATACAGGGTGAAATCTAAATGGTAATACAAATGATCGCCTGTGTTCTACCCACGAATATGAACAACTTTCACTATGGGACCAACTCTGAAATCACGAGCACAAAAACAGCTGTTTCATAGAAAAGTTCAATACGTACTACCTATCACGAACGTTAATTTGTGACCCATTTCAAGAAAAATATGCTTGAAATCGTCAATGTCATTAGAGATGTCAAGTCATTTGTAACTTTTAGGAAAGTCAACCTTATTGTTGTAGAATGTCAGATTGACTTTGGACCTAAGGTGGGTACCAAATTAAAGTTCGCGACTGTACACGACCAAAATGTATGAAGCAGCTGATTTTTTTTCGTGATTTCGGAGTTGGTCCCGTAGTGAAAGTTGTTCATATTCGTGTGTAGAACACAGAGGTGATAATTTGTATTACCATTTAGATTTCACCCTGTATGAACAAAATGTATTTAAAATCAAAGTAAACATCCGCAATTTTTTTGACTTACTGAATCGAGTTTAAATGAAAGCATCTATGTTCATTATCTCGTTGCACCTATCTAAGTGATTTCAATGACTGCAAATAAACATTGTAAGTTTGTCAAAACCCGGTTTCTCTCGGGCCAGTAGGTATGTATGCAGGAAGGGGAAGATAGCTCGGCGAAACCGACCCGTAGAGAGAGCGGCTTAAAAGTGACGCCTTATTTTTATTGTTACTAATTCCAAGCCTTAAGATGAAAATAACTGTAAAATAAAATAGATTTAAGTAAGTACCTACGTAAAGATAATCTTAGTATCACATCGATCGCCGCCTGGCGGCAAAACATGTTAGTTTTTTTTTTGTATAAAAATCCCGCTGTTACGAATACAAAAGAGAAATATTAGGATACGATGGGAGGAGTAGTGATGAGGGATGGCGTACACCGCTCACGTTGTTAAAGGTACTTACATTTCTCATATATGGATCGGGACCGAATAATTTGTATTTTCGCAAAATATAAATAATGGTGAAATTCATGTAATTGGTTTTTCAAGCCATTTTCATTGTGTGACGCAACCCAAAAGATTTGTTCCTTGTCTACATGCAACATAGCGGCAAATTAAGTCATCTCAGAACAAATAAAAATGCTAATTATTCTTAGGTTAAAAAATCTATTAAGCTTGGTATATGAATGCTCAAAAGCGGAGTGTGGATGGAAAAGTTGAAAGCAGAAAGTTTGACTTCGGAACTTTGTTTGGACTAGTTAGGAGATAAACATACCTACTATAAGGTGAGCCCTAGGGTGGGGGACTGGGGGGCATAAAGGTCCCGTTTTTTGTTTTTGTTTACATCTTGAAAACCATGCGTCATAGGAAATGTTGTATCATTATTAAAGCTTATAAAATTCTCTACAACTTTGATTCTCTACATTTTTTCTCCTATTTTCGTTGTCTCCTATATCGTTGTCTAGATATGAGCTCCGAAAAACGGTCGATTTTCAAAAAACTGTTTTTAGCTAGGGTATTGCACGACAACTTGCACTTTGTGACTATGCGCTGAAACTTGGCACAGTTGACTCTTAGCTGGTCTCGAGTAGTTTCAGACCGGGAGCCATCGAAAGCCATCGCGCATTTAGTGGGGGAGGGAGGGGGAAGTTCGACGCTGCCGCGCTTTTATTGAAGCAACATTTCTCTAAATCTTTACATATTAGGGCATGCCATATATCATTTTCGGATAAATTAAGGACTTCTTTGGATCTTCTTTGTACCCCCGTGCGGCTCACCTCCGAGGGATGGACTTTTAGTATGTTTATCTCCTAACTAATCCAAACAAAGTTCCGAAGTCAAACTTTCTGCTTTCAACTTTTCCATCCACAATCTTTCGTTGCCTTGACTAATAGGTAACTTAATTGAATGATTGACTCATTTTTCAGCTAGTAGGTATACTAAGTGACTGTTGTCGGTAAATTTTTGCGCAGGTTTATTTAATACCAATAAGTATATTGCTTTTTATCCGTTATCCGTTAAGGTTTTTCAACACTGTCGCTTGACGCAATCGTTGGCAGGTACCTACCAAACACTGACGTGACGTGCCGTCACTTATGTAAAAGCTACCTGAGACAAAAACAGCAAAACACCTCGGTGCGCTGAGGGGCAATTTGTGTCATTTGATACCGTGCCTTCAAATATTTTACTTATGTAGTCAATTTATCTATGAGTCGTCTGTATGGTGAGTTATTGTGGCATGAAAAAACGATCTCTGGGATATAAATCAAAACATGCGCATTCCATTTTTGATCATATCGGGATGGATGGTTTACGAGACATACTTTTCCTTTTTGTAAAGGAAAGTTATAAAAATATGATAACATCCTAAATTACAAAATATGCATCTAAGTGACTAAAGTCGTGAATATATTTTTGGGACTTAAGATGCTATCATATTTTTTTGTATTTAACTACCAAGCAACAGTGTTGTCATAGCTGGATTGCTGTTACACCTTTTTGTAATGTCAGTTAATTATTATTTTTAAGAGAAGTAAAATATATTAGGATTCTTTAGACTTAATGGTAAAGTTCAAATTTTAAAACAATGTACAATGATCAAACTATCTGTTTGAAATTTGACGAGCAATACCAAGAGTACAAGGGTTTACTTAAAACTGCAATAGGTAAGTAAGGCTCTGACGGCCTGTGGCCTGCGGCATATCACCGTTCATATAATACGATAATTTATTCCAATTACGTGTAATAATAATTTTAGTGTACGGAACGAATGTACCAGCATAAGTTTTATTCATTGGTTATGGAGTGGACTAATTAATTTAATATAATAAATAAAACAAGTGTTTTTATAAGTTGCTAGTTTTATTTCTTTATTGTAGAACCTTATAACCGGTATAACCATACAATTATGGTCCGAGCTTGCAACAATAGTCCAATTTTCCTCATTACATTATTATATTAATGTGATAGCTGCTGTAGCTATATCTACCTAAAGTTTATACCATACTATTTTAGGTCAAACAATATATTATTTTAGAATAATGTAATAAGGAATATTGGACTATTATAAAATCTTAATATATCCTTAAGCATACAGTAACGCAAGCTTTACATGACATGACATGAAGTCAGCGGGCTGCGGGGCGGCGCCTGCTTGGAGCCACTTGAAGCGCATCGCTCTTGCGCCGCTCCCCGCCCCTTCGTCCACATTCGTTATAGTTTGTTAGTTATTAAACACAGCCTTTTTTCCATTTTCATAACCAGAACCTCTTTAGTCATGTATGGGCTCCTCGTACGTTTTCCGCATGTACCTATTCCCCGTGACACCACTACTCGGCACAACTGATTGTAATATAATTTTCTTTTCAATGTCATCTCGTCCACGCAAATTGTGCAGTATTTCGCAGTACCCGGGAGAGATTTAATTTTAAATTCGTAACTTTTCATTACTCGATCGCTAATTTCGGTGGAATGTTTTTTTTAAATCTATTAATAGTAGGTACGTTTATTCGGTAATTTTAGAATTGTTTGTAGAAATCGGTAAGTATTGGGGACTCGCATAGTATATACTATAAGTTCAATGCAAAAAAAATATATTTTCGGTCGTACCGATTCCCTTTAAATTGTTTTTTAATTTGTTCTGCCTGTCAATTAACTTGTGAAATCTTTAAGCGATTTCGTCATCAGGATCGCTGGTAATGGGTGTATTCTTTCCCTCTAATTCCTTTTGTATTTTTAGTATATCCCTGTCTTAATGTCTAAATATGTTAAGAATTCCGTAATTCTTCTGATAGTTTGCGCTTGCGAGCTGTTTGAGCTGTCGGGGAATTCAATGTTTGTGTTCCTATTTCTAACTGTTCTAAAGGTTCGGTTTGAGTGGTCTTATTTGCAGTTGTAGGTCTGACCAGGACTTGTATATTAGATAAAACTTGAACTTCGGATTGTTTTTGTAAGCTGGTGCTGGAGCTTTCTTGTGGTTGGTCGGATGTTATTTTAATTGGTAATGAACCTTTTTTAAGGCCACATATTTTAAAAGAAGTGTCTTTGAAATGCGCCGAGCAAACATAGTAGTGGGAGGGTGTGAAATTAGGTCTGGCCAATAAATCTTCTCTATCTATTAACGCTAGCCATTCTTGATATCTGAAAAAACAAGAGACCAATAAATTTGCAAACTGTAATATAAAATAATCGACCATCTGGGTATTTTCGCTAAAACATGTCCCTAGTTACGACACAGTTAAAAAATTATGTTAAAGTTTCATCTAGTATGGGCAAATATTTGTGTGACGAGCACGAGTATTTGTTTCGGAGTCTTGGATTTTTTCTATGAATTTAAGTATTTATTTATCTATATATACCTACTAAGTATTTATATATCGTTGTGTAGTACCCATAGTACAAGCCGAGAGCTTAGTTTGGGACTAGCTTAATTTTTGCAAGATCGTCCCTTGATATTTATTATTTAAATATTTATTTAGTTAAAAAAGTTAAAATAAAAATGACAGTTCTTTGACGAAAGTTAACTATAATTTTAATTTTAATGAAAAAAAGTAACAAAACGGACTTTTTAACCTTTTTCTTACATATTAATATTATACATAATTCGTTACTAGGAGCATGTTTTAGCGAAAATACTCATTTCATGTTGTTATAATAGTTATAAATCTTAAAGGAACCGACTTCATATTTTCAACCACCTCGCGAGTAGGTAATACACCCTAACAGGCCTAACAAACCAAAATAATGTTCAAAATCAGAAACTGAAAGAAAAGAAACAAACAAACAAAAACTTAATCAAACGTTAGCAGGCGCGGCTCACTCCGCGGTTTACGTTCATCGCTACAAGTACCTACCTACATGCCGGTTACCCATCTGATGGGTACTTACTATTCAATGCAGTGATTGCCACGCTGTGCATTGGATCCATTCATTATACTCTGTGATCGGATCGCACGCGCACGCCCTACTTATTTATCAAAGTAAGTAGGTACTAATCATTTATTTCGTTACTCAAGTAAGAAGGTAGGTATATAACTTTTTTGGTTTCAGCACTTTCAGCTGTGCCATGCTGTGCCTTGTCATGTCATTCAATCAGTTAGCTTTCTCTTCCTTAGGTAGGTATGTAAGACCGACGTACTGAAATAATAAACGACCTACTTATATCAGGTAAATAATTGCAAGATGTAACGTCGAGAAAAATAGTGAACATAACGTGAAAGTCTTTGAAAATTAGCTAACTTACCTACTAGGTATTTTTCTGTTTAACATTTTTTGGCGTTTAAAATACAAACATGAGACACGCGACGGCATTAATACCTAATAAACGAGACTAAACAAATTGGGTGGCTAAACATCTCGTGTCATTATGGCTTGCTTTAGTCCCTTGTTGAACAATGTACTATTTGATGCGAATAAGGCGTAATTAAGTACAGCTACTCGCAACTACCTACCGAAGTTATAAATAATATTAATAATAATAATCTTACCTTTCGATATTCTTCGGCAGTTTAAAAAATGACAAGTCGTCATTCCTGTCATTATTTAAGCACCCGTATGCTATGCAGTACCTTTTGGCTTTTCGATAAGCCATAGGTCTTCAAACAAAATCTGGTATTACTTTAGAAGCGTACGGCGGCGCGCTTCAAGACGAGCGCTCGCGCAGTGCTGCAAACTGCCACCGACAAAAAAAAGGAGATTGTTGCCATAAAAACCAGGAGACAGCAAAAAATGGAGTACTGTTTTTTTATATAAATTTGTAGGTGTAATTTAATGTCTACAGCAAGCACTCAATGCATTGTTTAAGTACCGAACTATATTAATTACAGAAAGCACTTTACTGACGCAAACAGTCAATCACTCCAAATCAGTAAAACGTTCCGTTCAATAAAAGCGACGTAAAAATTAAATGATCGTTACCAATATAACACAACCACCACGGACGTAACCCTTATCATGAGTGTCATTGTCATGAGTGAAGCACACAAAATGGCCGTCCGTTTACGAGTGTGCATGACTGCATGCTTTGAGGGTTGCCATATAAATCGTTAATTTGCCCATTTTAAGGCCTTTCACCCACTGCAACTTTTGCAGCGATACAAATTATGCGCATTTGACAGCCGCGCCACTGTATCGCGATGACTAAACGTAGACGATTTGTAACTGTATCGATGCTGCATCGAGACTAAATCGCGATTGTATCGCTGCAAAAACTTCGTACAATTAAATCATGTCATCAGTTATGTACTAAGTACCTACTTCAGTATTGGGTTCGATTGCGTCATGCTCATGCAACTGTTTTAATTTAATTGAAATTGGGTTTTCTCATTTTGTAATGACATAACCAATTTCAACTAAAAAATAATGGGACTAAGAGATAAGAAAATTATACTTATGACAAATTAAGAGATAAGAAAGGTATATGACAAATTTAATTTTAATTTCAACGTTTGCACGACAGAATAATATTAATGTTGATATATCAAACTATATTTATAATCATAGTGATAAGAATACATTTAACGAAAAAGCAATTTATTATTAACATTAAAATTAGTGTGCATTTTTCCAATACTTACTTTCTTAACAAAAACAATAATATTCAAATCGGTCGAGCCATTCTCGCTTCATTTTAATATATAAGAATACATAATTATTATGTATTTGCTTAGCAACGCAACTTATATTGTCATCGCTATTACATAAGTTTAGTTAGAGCACATTAGAAGCAACTAAGTTTTTTAACTCTTCTCTTTCTTTTTTTTAAGTTTTCTCTGTTTTCAGAGATCCAAGACTTAATCACATTCTTAGTTTATTAGATTAATTGTGAATTAGTTAAAAGTGTGAAACCGGCCAAAATCAAATCTGACTCGCATAAGCAGGGTTCCGTACCACTAATGGCGTTACATATTTTCCCACTTTTAGGGGAAAAAATCCGTGAAAAAACTGGCAACACTGATTGTCATGCTTGTTTGTAATTCGCATCAAAGTAAATAAACACGTATTTATTTATGAAAAATAACACGAATAATCATAACTTACACGTGATAAGTGATACAGTGTGGCTTTTTTTATTTACTACTGTAGTTTTTACACGTTTTTACAACAAAATTCGGCAATTTTTCGGCGTAAAATTAAACGTCACTCGTGCTGTGGCTCTTCGCGTAATGGCCACAGATTATAGGATATGTCTAAAGACAGATAGGAATCAGCCTTGGAACTGACAGTTCATTAGTAGTAGTTCTGGTACGCATGCGAGTACGGAACCGGTAGCGCTAGTGGGCAATAGAATTCAAATAAAAATGGCGAAATGGCGGGGAATTTAAATGTTGACAGCAAATGCTCATAATGAAGTTCATTCTCGAATTGAACGAAGTCAACTTTTTCGCACTCATCGATTATTTTGTAAAAATACATTTCATCGATCAGCACGAATTAGTTAACTTCGATCAATTCGAAAACGAACTTCCATTTGCGCGAGTGATATGCTAAAAATAAAGCATGTTTCAGTCTTCAATAAGTGAAATATGAATACATTTATGTTAAGCTAATGCATTTTAACCCGACTGTTGCAGTGAAACAAACTCTATAATATAACAAAACACAAACAGTAGAAATTATAAGACTGTATGATATTTAAAATATTTATTTTACGACCACTGACAGTCTTTTAAAGAAAATCTTATGTATAATATATTGAAACTGAAGGTTAGAGTAACATAAAACTGATTAAGGGCCGATTCGACCAAACTGGAATAAGACTTAATCCGAGATTAGTCCAAACAAATTCGTCGTTTAATCTAGGTATAAGACCTTATTCCAGTTTAGTCGAATCCGCCCTTAAATTATTAGAAGCAGAACAAACAATAAAAAACGAACCAGGTGAACATAGGTCAATGAGTTTTTAAAAAAAGTATACAATTTAATCAAATCTACATTTTAATATCAGGAAAGCACAGCAATGTTTTCAATGTTAAATATACAACTATGCTGTTCTAAACTTGTTTAAATTTGACTAAAATAAGAATTTATAATATGTCTCGAGAATAAAAACAAACATAAATACAAAACGACGCCACTGGCAATGCCGTTCGCGGTTAGCTCACATTTAACACGTCGTCGATATGATTTATTTATTGCAGTACATAAGTACAACCCTGTAAGGGCGTGGTAATCTACTTAAAAGCTAAACATGAGTACCTATAAATAATATAATATAATACTTATTCATAATGTTACAATAAAAAAAATTCAGAATTTCATTCATTTCATGATAAGAAGAACATAAATAATTTAGTTATTTATTTATTAATTAAAAAAATAGAACTGGTCATTAAGTGAAGAGCCCCTTTAATAGTGGCAACAACAATATAATACATGGTAAATAATAGACCCTGTTTAATAAATAGCTATTAACACTTTGACTGTCCATGCATTACATGTAATGCTCTGGTGACCTAGCTCGGCACGTCCACGTATATATGTAAAACACTACCCAGTCGTGCATTACATGGACGTACCAAGCCAGGCCATTGATGGAAGCGAGGGACAGTTAAAGTGTTAAACAGTGACTAATTTAACGTCTAGTCCTATAACTGCATAAACCAACAATTATTGTGGATTTTGTACGTAAAAGCATCAAAGATCCTTAATGGAGACTAAAGTAGGTGTGCCGTTTACATTTTATTTGGTTTTAGAAATGTGGTTTAATGTTTAATGCACTTGTTATAAAATTATTATCAGACGATCTCAGATTAATTTATACAATGAAATACATAACTAGTACAGTAAATCAGTATGAATTACCTACCTAGCAAAAGGTCGGGTATCCGCTATTTTAGTATTAGATCCATAGGTATCTCGGCCATGCCCAAAACAAACAGATCCAAAAATGGAAGATCAACCTTTCGCAAGGTAAATGTATAATTTTACTGAACTAATTATCGTCCTTATATTTTTACCATTCAATGCATGAACATTATATTGTTAACATTAACACAGGTTTTAGGTTTCACTTAAATTCTTAATTTACATTTCCAGAACAACGTAAGACCGATATTAATAATAATACAATAAATTTAAGCCGTAAAACTGGCAAGATCAGTAAAATGCAGCCGTATATGCGGTGATCTAATTATATACTTAAGTGGTCACATAAAATACTCGATTTTTTTTATTGGTATTTACAATTTACTTTAGATCATTAACTAAAGTCTAAACTATTAATGTACAATTAATCTTTGTTATAAACGAACCTTATCTATATATATAAAAGGCTAAACTGACTGACTGACATATCAACGCACAGCCGAAACTACTGTACCTAGAAACTTGAAATTTGGTACATGGGTTCCTTTCATGATGTAAGTGAGCACTAAGATAGGATTTTCCGAAAATCGACCCCCAACGGGAAGAAATGGGGGGAGTAGCGGGAAACTAATTCTACGCGTACGAAGTCGCGGGCGTCCTCTAGTATTTAATAAAGATTTAAAAACTAAAGTGCTTACGCGTCCATACAAAATTTTACAACTTTGTATGAACTTCAAACATTTATTTCTTCAAATTCTTATAAATGAAAGCTTCGTTTTAACAGAAATTGATTGTACATAATTTTAAACCTTACTTTATGTACTAATTACTCCAGCACCACCAGCAACCTGACCACCTATGTATACCATAAAGATCTAGTCTGCTACATTAATCATACACTATAAATAATACAAAAATAGATAATTCATATTAGATTTCTAATGTCAGATTTCTCTGGTATTAAAGGAAGTATTAATCAACGATTTGAGTGTATAGAATCACAGCTTAATCTATACTTAAATATTTCATGTCTAATTCCATTTTATTTTTTACACTGTGTTGTCTCTACTTCTGAGTCTATTGCCTATAAGTGTCAGAAAATGGTGGATTTTTTATCCACATTTTGTCACGCAATAAACGCAGCCGTATTAGGCCCCCTGGGGTTAAATATACGTGCAAGCGGGCCTTAGTTGCATCAACTTTATAAAACTCCAAGAGGCAACGAGTCATAAGCATTCTTACAGTCAATCCAAGCAGCCGAAAGGGCCATCTTGCTTAGCCTGGCTTGCTGGCAACTGGTCATGTCTATGAGGAGGAGCTCGTTAGTACCGCGGGACCCAACCTTACATTCATTTTGAGCAGAGGACGAAACGTTGTTCCGTGGTACTACCGGACTTGTGAACCAGGAAGGTGACAACAGGGGCCCGTTTCTTGAAAAGTATTAGTGTGATAATATTAGTGTTTTGTCTCATTTTGTATTTATATTTAGAACACTAATATTATTAGACTAATAATCTTTGAGAAATGGGACCCAGTTGTTAGTAAAAGTGGCAAGGAATCGATCACAAGGACATTCTGAAGTTGCGCTGCTAAACACTCAAGTGAGGCTTTGAACCATTTAATTCAAAAGTTGTGCAACCCGTCCAGCCCATAACTTTTGTAGTTCTAAGCCATTCGAATTGCACAACACGTCTTAGGGGCAGATATTATGATTATAGGCCCCACGGGCTTAATAGCCTCACAGGCACGTTCAATAGCACGCATCCAGTCTCATTCTATGTGCACGACAGGCACCAACCAGGTGTGGTGCTGTACAGCGCGACAACGGAAGTTTTTTTATTTCTTTTGCGGTACATATTCATGAAAAAAAACCCCTACTTTTATGTACTTTTAGTTTTAAGAATTGTACTTTAATAGTTTCAACCTTCCGACATAGTGAAGAGGTCGTGCTAGGTAGATGCTTCCTGGCACGACCTCGCGAGCTTTAAAAAACCAAGATGAATTGTAATGAGCACAAATTCTAGAAAATAAATGTACTCAAATGTTACCCTAGTTAGCACATCGATTGTGACAGTTGCAGCGCAATTCGACTTTGAACGCGGCCTAACCTTAGATTTTTTTTTCAATGCAACAGTGCAACTGCCACAATGGATGTGCTATCGAGGGTACGCGATTTGAGTACATTTATTTTCTATCATTTGTACCCATTACAATTCATCTCAGTTTTTTTAAATCTGGTCGTGCCTGGAAGCATCTACCTAGCACGACCACATCACTATGTCGGAACGTCGAAATTATAAAAGTACAATACTTGAAACCAAAAGTACATAAAAGTACGTTTTAAAAAAATAACTTCCGTGGTCGAGCTATACAGTACCAAACCCGACCAGATTCTGCGCCAGAAATTATTCATGGTAGCAGAATCCGGTACATGTCCCTTACTCACACTTTGATCCTCCTTTGGTTACCCTCATTTTCGGTAATATGAATTGGCCGTCTGTAATCTTCACTAAGATGAAGATCTTTTTTTAATATCAAACAAAATGTAATCGTAAAACTGCCCTCGTTCTTCAAACAGCACAGTGAGTGAGTGAGTGGTTAAGGTAAGGTCCGGTAAGTCTTAACACAGAAAAAAGATGGCAAAGTAGATAACAGACGGCTAAATCATATTTCCTCTGATCGCTTTGGAAGAGGCGATTGTGCTGATATCTATCCACCTAAAGATTACTTTCCATCAGGTAACCAGCATGCTAGTTTACCTCACTCTTATGAAAAAAAAAATCTTTCTCTATAGCGACGAATACGGCTTGCCCACCTACAGAAAGTTAATACGTTCAGTGACACAGTAGGCAAGCGTGGTAGATGAGGCCTAGAATTGGGAGTGGACCGATACTGCGCGATTGCGTCTTCCTAAGTCCTCCTCAATTGCTCATTTGGCTAGTCACGCTCATATCTGCTTAATCCTCATCTTCGACGGGATCATCCTGCACTGACACCGGTGCACGTTAGGCATGGAATCCGATACCACAGCAGGAGGTCCGTTATTTTATTATTACTATCAATATGTGGATTAAGCTGTCTTTTATCTTATACCCATCAAACATCAAACCTGTCAAGGGCTCACAACTTTTTCTACAAGAGACATAACAAAATAGATAAATGTTGAAAACCTTATTGAACCCATGACGTGATTTTAAAGTTAAACACTAATTAAAACTAGTTTTAAATTATTTCAACGTGCTGGGCTGGCCACTTGCGGAGTCACTCGCATCCATCGATTCTGAAATGAGACAAAAACGTCGACTTAGATTTACTTATACAAAACACATTTATATAACACTATAGGACACCCGCGACTTCGTACGCGTAGAATTAGTTTCCCGCTACTCCCCCCATTTCTTCCCGTTGGGGGTCGATTTTCGGAAAATCCTTTCTTAGTGCTCACTTACATCATGAAAGGAACCCCTATACCAAATTTCAAGTTTCTAGGTACAGTAGTTTCGGCTTTGCGTTGATATATAAGTCAGTCAGTTTAGCCTTTTATATATATAGATATATAGATATCACTTTTTTGCAAACCTATAGAAAAACTCAGTGGGCCAATTTTCGCATGGAAACAAATGAGCGAGACCTTATATCGACCAATTAAAAATATACCTACTTTTACAGAAAATAACTAAATTGTGGCGTTTGTACCTTGTTAATTTACGCTCAAAATTTCTTACAAAAATATCCATACTAAAACATAGTATTAGGTAAATAAAAGATAGATACCATTAACCAAAGGTTCCTTAAATTGATCCCTTTAAGGGGGGGCTGGCTTATCAATTTGGATAAGTTCGCCTTTGTACATACCTTTTGTGTTTCTGTTTCTATTGGATTTGTTATTTTCTGTTTGTACAATAAAGAGTTTACATACATACATACCATTAATGTTAGTTATATTCGGCAAAAGGTATTCATTGCTGGGCCTGGCGATCTTCTCATTGTGTATACTCGCTGTCACTGGTTACCCCTAAAAAAAGGAAATAAATATAGTTCCTTAATATGTTTATCTTGCAAAATTTCATCACGAACATTAAAGTCGTCATTTTATCCCATTCGGGGTCATGCTCCAGTTATCCTGTGCAACAGGCAAGATAATAATGTTATTCTAATACATTGCGATTAAAAGTGCGCGACAAATACAATGACTGGCGGACAGCACTGGTTTAATAGCAAGGCTCTGTTCGTATGAAATGTACCAGTTGTGTATGAAAACCTAAAAATAAGCAGGTTGAAAATGGGTTTTATACTAACTTTTTTAATAAACAATTTATATTTCGTACCAGTCGTACATCAACAACTACCAGACTTTGTTATTCGTATTCTAGAATAAGAACACATCGGGTCCTAAAGGAACTGCCAGTGATGTATAACAAGTACCTATGCCTGACTGTTATTGTCTTTAGATAGAGGATGAAAAAGTGATGGGAGTAGTGTTTACTCTTATTAATTGATCAAAAAGGTTGAATATATGTATTCATAATCGCCATCGATTTGTGTTCATGTCTGTACCGTAATAAAAGTTGTTTTTACAAATAAAAATCTTATCTTATCTTATATAAAAAAACATATACATTTACCCAAATACTTAATAATAATAACCAACTTATAATATAATAACCAATCCAATATCCAATATTATCTTATAATTATCAACTATTGAGATAGCAGTAGCTAGTTTATTATATCATAATTATATAAAAATATAAAATTAAACAAAGATATTATATAAGTTAGACAGAGACCATGAATTTAACTAATGCATCACTGACATAAGTTCTTCGGTCTCCTGGTAGTCAAAGCACATGAGCCATTTCGTTAGCAGAAGCCTAGATGGAGGTCTGATTAAAGTATTGACCTTGCCGAATGCCGTTACAGCTCGAGGGGGAAGGAAGTATAATAACAGCGAATAATATGATTTCTAGTACTACTTACTTAGTCCCGCTAAGAATTTCATAGTTGCACATAGGTACTCATTTACTCAACGGTTGGGTGCAGTTAACAACCTTCGTTTTCTCTATCTGTGAAAAATAAATGAAACTATTCATGAAGATGGCCAAACCATAACACAAACTTTTTGTCAGTTTCGTTGAACCATTAAAATGAGCCGGTTGCACATAAAAAAAACCGCCACTAACAAATTTCTACTTTGCTAAAATATTAACTAGTGGAGAACTACCTAGTCAAGTTATTTTTTATTTTTTTGCTCCTGATTAATTGTTTAAAAGGCTAGGTAAGTCATATTTAACAGTAGTAGGTCACACTAATCCTAAGGAGCGTCGGTGGCCTAGTCGCTTACTAGGGTGGTGACTCGGTCGTGATGGAAAGGTACGTTCAAACCGCAGCGGTGGACATGCCATGTACACACGAGTTTTTCCTACTAAATACATTGTACGATGCTATTTACAGTAAACCTGCAAATACGGACAGCTGACTGTGTAAGAGGGGTAATTGCACCCAGGATCCTACAGGATCAAAAAGTATTCAAAAAGGCTCTCATATGCATACAAGAAGATACTAAAGGCAAAGTGATATTAAACTATCGTTTACAATAGGTACCTATTTACATTACCAAGTTATTGCAAATTTTCTATTAAATTACTCTACTGAGAAATAAATAAATTATTTATTTATTAACTACACTATCTAATATATAATTGTTTTGAACCTTCAGTACTTAGCATTAAAACTTGTTTAGATGCCAGTATGGCCATGCTACACCTGACAATACTTTTTGAATAGTTTCCTCAGCTGAAAAGAATCAAATGAATGGTGACACGTGTATTTCAAATGTATGTATGGCATAAATAGTTTGACGTGAATCGTAGTGTAGGGTGGAATTAAAATATTGACAAGTAGCAACCACCACATCGAACGAAAGAAAAAAAATTGGAATGGTATAAAAGAAACCTAGAAAACGGGCTGAACGTATTTCTAAAACGGCATCTTAATACTTAATATATGTTTGACCATGTACTATACTAAATTATAACCATCTAAGAAGAATGAAGATATTTAGGACTGTAGTTGGTGCTAATAACAAAGAAGCAAACATACACGCACACGTATCAAACACAAAACCTTTCTTTTTTACTGCTCAAGAAGAAGGAACACCTTTCTTCAACTACCTATACGTTCCTTCCGGAATTATAAGTACCCTGCATCGTCTCTGGGCTATGACATATTTCCGAACCAAATTTCACGTCGATAAGTTAAGATATTAAACCGTGTCTTCATGGTTCAACGCGGAACACAATTTCGCTTTTAAAATACTACCTTTTACCCGCGACTCGTTTTGTTCGCTTGTTACAGACGTCGTCTCCTACGACCGTGTTTTTACGATACCTCTTCATACTCTTATATTCCGACACTGGCCTAAACGTACGCGCACCTACCACAGATCGGAAGATTAGATAGGGATTAGGTATAAAGTATCTGCTTTTCCACTCTAGTATGACTAAAAAGATTTTAGTTGAGTTATCTTATCTAGGGTTCGTCTGGATAACGACCACCATCTTATCTTTAATCTACAGAAAAGCATCAGTGTTGATACTGCTCTTCTTTATCCTAAAATTTCGTTTCTTGTTGATAATTTTTTATAACTTAGAAAGCCATTTTTAAAAGCTAACATTAGTTTTATTACAAACTAGCCGACCCGCCGAACTTAGTACCGCCTCATGTTTTTCTCGTTTTTTTTTCCTACATTATTTTCTGCTATTTGGGGCAGAGACAAATCCAACAAATCAAAGATCATAAAAATCGGTGCAGCCATTCTTGAGTTATAAATGGTGTTAACTAACCCGACTTTGTTTTATATTATATATATATATATATTATTTAACAAACAAATTACTTATTTCTAAAGTAACTTTTGATAAAAATTTAAGATGTTCTAGAGATATATCTTTTTTAAACCTTGAAAGTTAAGGGTCCCGTCCTTCCTGATCGCTAATTCACTAACACTATCTTAGCCTTTAACCTACCGCCAAGCGGCATTGTTCGCATTGTTGTGTTCCGGTGTGGGGGTTGTGAGGACCACCGGTGAAATAGCATTGAGGCTTTATATTATAGTCCTAAGGTTTGGCAACGCATTTTCCATCTTAGGATTGCAGTCCTGTGTGCTCGTTTGCCTTCCCTATGACATAAAAAAAAGTTAATAATGGCTTCGAAAAATGCATTTCTAAAATATGCTTGGCAAATAAGACAGTTGTAAAACGAAAATAAGGACTCGCAGCAATAGGTTACCAATAGGTTATCAGTTATCAGTGTTCGCAGTGTTGTGTTCTGGAGTGGGGATAAGAAAACCGGTGAAATGACTAGCATAGAAATATTCCATTTTAGTCCTCAGGGTTAGCAAAACACTGTAATTTTGAGATCGCAAATGTCTTTGGCGCTTAGATCCCACTTACAATTAAAATGAAATGTGCACACGTTTACCTTCTTAATTAAACCGCTGAATTACTTTGAATGAATTTTGGTATATAGGATATCACTACTGTGAAAGCGTAACAAACAAACAAACCAATATTAGCAGTTATGGATAAACCAAAATTAGAATATTGCTAGTTTATTTTGACATATGAATATACTGCAAGTCAAAATTAAGGTGGTAGGTATGTATTAGGAAATAGTAGCTCCATGGTTTTTAGTACCAAGGTGTGCTACCAAATGTCCTAGCCCTATACTGAATATTAATCACTTATTGGACTCTTTTTTATAGTCAAGACAGTTGGGAAGATGTTTCAGTAACATTTGTTTGTTACTTTGTCCACTTTTTCCATTGTGTGGTTCATCAATTCATCATCATCATCATGTCAGCGAAGATGGTCCACATTTATAGAATCAGAGCCTTTACCTACATCTTGGTTTGAGTAGTAGTTATTTATTGATGCTATTCTATCGAGAACAGTTTAATTTTGTGGTTTAAAGAGTTTCCTACTCCATCTCCAAGCACCACTTATCGCTAAACCATAATTTAATTCACATTAATTGGTTGAGGTGTGTAGGCGTGCGTGAACAATACAGATAAACATACTTTTCTATTTATTTTTCTTTTAAAAGATTTTTGGCTGATATAAAATAATAATTTATCATTTTTATCTTCTTGATTTAAACCAGTTGTATTTGCAGTAAATAGGAATACTATTGACACCATTTCTGTTACTGGATAAATTCTATTATAAAAAAACCGGGCAAGAGCATGTTTGACCATGCTCAATGTAGGGTTCCGAAGTCGTTACTACAGAAAAACTATCTCAAAAAACCTGCCAAGTACGAGTCAGACTCGCGCACGAAGGGTTACCTACTATTTTCTATACACATTAGCAAAAAACGGCAAAAACATGACGTTTGTTGTATGGGATGGGAGCCCCCCTTAAATATTTATTTTATTCTGTTTTAGTATTTGTTGTTATAGCGGCAACAGAAATACATCTTCTGTGAAAATTTTAACTGTCTAACTATCTGGGTTCGTGAGATGCTGCCTGGTGACAGACAGACAGACGGACAGACGGACAGCAGAGTCTTAGTAATAAGGTCCCGTTTTTACCCTTTGGGTACGGAACCCTAAAAACGACAAGTATGAACTAATTGACTATCTGAAAATAATTGGTGGTCTTAGATGATTTTAGAGTAGGAATAAAAACTTTAGTTGCCTGTATCTCAGGAACCTTACTACAGTTTTTCAGGATTTTTACTACTTTGTTGGCGAGACTAATAATGTATATTCATGCCAAATAACAGCTTTCTCGCTTAGAGTCTCTGAGCTAAGCTACGGACGGCCGGACGGACAGACGGACGGACATGGCTTAACTATAAGGGTTCCTCCTAGTTTGACTATGGAAACCTAAAAAAGTCTCAAATTGTGTTAATTAAAAAAACCCCGTCTGCAATATAAATATCAACGGAAAAGCGATAAATAAGCTCGCGGGAACGAACTAATGGTTATTTTTTTGCAGAAATACGTTTTGTACTTCATTGCTTTTCCCCTCAGATACTTGTCCCCGTCTGCAATACCTTTACTGCATTCAAGTTTTATATTTATACTAGCTTTTTCCCGCGACTCCGTCCGCATAGAAGTCGTTTATCGCTGCTCCCTCAGGATCTGTCTAATTTTCCGGGATAAAAAGTAGCCTATGTCCCTCCCCGGGACTCAAGCTATCTCCATACCAAATTTCATCTAAATCGGTTCAGCTCTTTAAGCGTGAAGAGGTAACAGACAGACAGACAGACAGACAGACAGACAGACAGACAGACACACTTTCACATTTATAATATTAGTATGGATAATAGTGAAAATTGTATAACTTCCTAATGAGGTATCTTACAAAAAATAATCCCATGTTGCATTATAAGTACATTGCTCTTACAATATTCTCTACGTAATAAATAGAAAGAAAGAAGAAAGAAAGAAAGAAAATCGTTCGAAACACAAAACAGTAATAATAAAACGAAATACAGTAGGAAATTAATTTAGGATACTAAAAACTTGAAACTATTTTATAATGCGCCAAATTGGGTGCCACTCAGCATAGTGTCTAGGGCATGCAATTCCGGAATTGCATGCCCTAATAGTGTCAGACATAGGTGCCGTCACGCTGATTTTCAGGACAACCAGACAAGGAGAAAAATTGAACTTGCTTTTCGCTTTTCACATTTAACATTTACCTAAAACCTTTTTCATTTAACATTTACCTAAAATCATCAAAGTGTTTGGAATAAGCAATTATTAGCTTACATTTGAGACCAACAATAAAAACCGGCCAAGTGCGAGTTGAACTCGCGTGGAGAGGGTTCCGTACAGACTTTTTTTTGTTGATAGAATTCTTATAGGTTTTCCTGTTATCTAAAAGCAATGAAATATATTTTTTTTAAATTTTAGCCTTTCTAGTTTCGGAGATCAGCGGGGCATGGTCGATTTTCGTCTTCTTTCATGAATAAAATCAAAACTATCTATTTATTTATTTTTTCTTTAACCCTCCATCAGGCAGTCAGGTAAAAACTAGTCATAGTCTTACCTAAAAAAGCAGCAGCTTCACATACTAGCGCAGGGCCCAAATTTCACTGATCTTGTCATGATACTTAAATGATTCACCCCAGTTTCAGCCAGTCTTTGATCATTGTAGATTGCAGCAGCATCATTCCAGTTTAAAATACAGCTCCTAAAAAAATTAAACAATAAATCATCTAAGAAACTTGTCAATTTGTCAATAGAACTTGCATACTATGTAAACAAAACCAAACGAACCAATTCACCATGATTACTCTATAATAACATACTTTTAAAGATCAAGTGAGGTCTTTGCAAGGATTTATACACTAAATCATTATTTTCATATTAAGTTTAAGATGAAATAACTATTCATTATACTTTATACAGTACTAATTTGTTTACATAGTTTGCAAGTTCTATTGACGGCGACCTTACAGGACCTCACTGGCATAGTCCAGTATCCTATCTGTCTCTGAGCACTATCCTATACCAAATTTCACATCAGTTGGATGAGGTGTAGGACCATTACAGCGGGACAAACAAACAAACATTCTCTCCATTTATGTATTTAGTTTTGAGGTTTTTACTTTTATAAAGTGTTTGGTTTGGCTCTCGAATCCCTATTATATAATTTAGCATTTACAGTAGGCGCTCGGTAATCCGTCACAGGTAATTTTCCCCCTATGCCAGATTGTTGGAACTGCCGGATTATTGGATTTGTATGGGAAATTTGTAACCCGATCCCGGAGATAGAGATTGGCTTGTGCAACTGCTCTGTAATCTGGCATTCGGCTGTGTAAACTGCCAGATTTTAAAGCAGGTCACCTGAGTTGCTAACTGCCGGATTACTGAGCATGTCGGATTTGCTAGCGCCGGATCACCAAGCGCCTACTTGATTCAAACTAGATGAATCTGCATTAACTTGGAATACTATTGTCACCATTTCTCGATAAAATCTCTGCACTAATATTATAAAGGGAAAAGATAAGTATTTTAGTATGTTTGTTATGAAATATGTTAAAAACTACTGGACTGATTTCAAAAATTCTTTCACCATTAGAATGCTACATTACCTAGGAGAAATTTCAGCATCATACAAAAGCACGGGCCCAAATGATGATGTTGCCCTAATACATGAATGGTTCTTCCCAGTTTCAACTAGGCTTTGATCATTGTCGATGACAGCAGTATGGTTTCAATCTCAAAATGTACCTGAAAATTTAAAAGAAAATAAATCAGCTAAGGGACTATAACCTACTAAAGGCCTCATGTTAGAATTTGCTACGAGACCCACCCTTACATCAGTTAAAATATATCAAACTAAACCAAAGAACAGAATGGAAAGAAGAACAGATGAATACCTACCTAACATATACAGCTGTGGTCAAATAATTAGAGACGCTTGCGTTTTTCCCATACAGTTGTCTATAAATATGTCAATTCAATTTTGACAACCATATCCATTACCGTAAAATGTGCCTACTTTGCTCCCCCATGGGTAAGTATGCTCCATAGTAACTATTTCGTTTGTTGCTTATAAGTTAAGGTTGGTGACAAATTTTCTAAAAAGAATCTAGCCACGCAGTGAATGCAAGCAACAGATTGATTTACAATACAGATTACCATGGTTTAATGAAGCATAATTACCCGTGGGGGAGCAAAGTAGGCACATTTTACGGTACTATATTTTTCCATTAATAGGAGTGTAGGTCCATCCGGATCACTACCACCATCTAACTAATCCTATATCCTACTGCAAACAGGAGTGGTTGCAGTGTAGGGATGAAATGACTAGCATCAAGACATCCAATCTTATACCTCATTTACAGGAAAGGTTGTATAGGTACGCGTAGTAGTACGTAGTACAAAACGCAAATTGTAGAATTACAGGGCAGGGAGTTCAAAATTGTGCTTCGTAAGTAAGTACATAATGTGAATTAATGTGTATGCCTAAGACTGTTCACCCGTCCTACAAGTTAAAAGAGTCCTGGTAAACGACTTGAATAAAGTACAACAAAGAAGAAGAATATACTTACCCATTATATACTCGAGCCCAAATAACTTTTTGGAATTTTGCACTGAAACGTAACACGTGGTTTGCTGGAGACTCCATCATATCTTTATCTTTCTTCTAGCTTTAGTTTTTTAGTTTAAGTATCACTTGCGGTGCACTTGGAATTTTATACTAATAACTTTGTGTATTAAAATACATGGCATTAAAATAATCAAATTGAAATGAAAAATTCAATTTGTAAACAAGAATAACTGTTAACGGAAAAAAAACAAGTGAAATGAATGATGACTTCACTGAGTAACAAAATAAAGCTGGCATGTAATTTATGCACATAATTGAACTAATAAATACATTTATAAATTCAAATGGTTTTGGTAAATGAATACGTTAATTTAATAACATTAAAATAAAAAGAAACTATTTATTATTTAGTTATTTGTGTTACGTAATTCATTTCAAATTGTCCTATCATTCAATTGAATGGGCGCTTTATGCAAACAGCTATACGGACCCGACAAAGCTGTCAAAAACTATCGGCGGAGAGTGAATGAGGCAGATTCCGACCCGTGGTAATGGCGGCGGGTTGACACTTGACAGTTGACAGACGGTTTTTTTTTTTCGTTTTAGCAATAAGCACTATAGTGGTGTGCCACTTTGCCAGTTTCAAAAGAAGTCGGATTATTATTAGAGATGGGCCGACTACGGATTTTGCCGACTAGCCAGTCGGCCGACTAATCGGTTTTCAATTTGCCGATTAATCGGCCGACTAGTCGGCAATGCCGATCGTAGGATTTTGCTAAGTCCGGGTGAATTCGGAAACGGTCGCTTCGCTTCGTCCGTCGCGCTATTCGTTACCTACCCCTACCATGCGTTCATATTTTGACCAGTTTTGTTTACGTTTTTCTGTACCGGCATGTTGCACGACAAAAAAAGCAATTAAATCCCTAATTATAGTAATAAAACGAACTACCTAATGCTTTTTATAACTATGTCGAAAAGAAAATCGCGTGTGTGGACATTTGTCGATGATATTGAAGGTGATTTCTTATAGGCAATAAAGTGCCGAATATTCGGCATTTTTTGCCGACTAGTCGCCGACTAATCACCGACTAGAAATGATGCCGAATAGTCGGCTTTCCCGACTAATCGTCGACTAGTCGGCCCATCTCTAATTATTATTCCCACGGAAAAAATGTAAATAAAGATGTTGCCGTTAACGAAAAACATTTGCAGTAGTTATTCAAAATATTTATACGAGTACTTTCCACATTTATAAGACATCGACTTTCTGTAAAAAAATCTATATATTGTAATCAAGATTGATGAATGTAATTCGTTGATGGCTAACTTTATTTGTATATAAATTCTTTGTTGTATTAATTTAAAACGAGAAAACTGTTTTTGTATGCATAATTCATTTATTGCACTACTGGTGTCATCGACTCGACCTTATTTAGGGCCGCTTGATAGATGTGAGACGTCACTTTACTCGCTTCGCTTCACAATTCGTGCTCCCGTTGTAGGTAATAGCTTTCCAGTGACTCATTTGTCCGATTATAATTTCAATAATTTATTTTTATATCACGGTACGAGCAAACGTAAACACGCGAAGCGACGCGATCTTTTGACAGCTTAAAGCAAAGAGACCCAAAACGACTACTGAGGCCATACTCTGAAAATCGAAGTTCCAAGTTACGTTAGCTCTATCCCATTTTCTCGATTTAGTCTCAAATGACGACTGACAGAAATGGCGCTAACGTAACTTCGAACTTCGATTTTCAAAGTAGGGCCTCTGTTCATTCAGAGTTGACGTTGAATTTGATATTGGTATACCTAGTGACAGAGGCCCTACTTTGAAAATCGAAGTTCGAAGTTAAGTTAGCTCCATCCCTGTCACTCGTGATTCGTGACTATATCGAGATAAAGAGATGGAGCTAACGTAACTTCGAACTTCGATTTTCAAAGTAGGGCCTCTGTTAGACCGGTCTGAGGCTCTACTTTGAAATCCGTAATTCGAACTTCGTCTATTGCTATTCCTTTTGCTCTCGACGCGTCACTAATTCGCAAGAGAGTGACGGGGCGATCCGAAGTTCGAATTACTGATTTCAAAGTAGAGCCCCTGAGTGGAGAGCCTTGGGGGAGGCCTATGTCCAGCAGTGGACTTCTTTCGGCTGACATGATGATGGTGATGATGATAGTGACAGTTGATGCCTCTTTCTAACTCCTTTTGCTAGAAAGAGAGTTCCGCTCGTAATTTGTAACTTGTAGCTTCGTGAAACGGGCCACAGACGTCAGTCTGTCAATGGTCTGTCACTTCTGTCAGCTGTCTTTGTCAGTCAGTTGTTAAACGTTCAAAATTGCGGAAGAAAATAGTGATTTCTAATCCTTAGTTTACATTTTAAGCAGTGAGCTGAGTGTTAAGTAAAATTATCGAGAGTCGAAACATCAAGTACGGAGGTTCTTATTATTGTTCCATGCTTTTGCTGTGATTCGTTACTTTAATAGTTTACCGGTAAGTCTTACTAATATTGGTTAGAAAGAACTTGGTTGCACCTGCATGTTTAAACTAAGAATAATAGTTAAAAACTGCATTATTTACATGTTGTATATATGACATTATTGTGTTATATATTAAATTTTTTCTCTAAAGAATTTTCATTATTATTACTTTCTATATTATGCAATAACCCAGGCCGTGATATCATAAGGCCTTGGGCATCTTTCAACTACAACCGCCTATATGCAGAAGCATTGAAAAAACATGAGATACAAGTATAATGTATATGTCAATGAAACAAGTTCTCCTTTTGGGCTCTCAAAGGTCCATAAGACCCCTGTGGAAATAGAATGTAATAATATTTGACATTTCACAATATTAAACTAATGATGTGCTAATTGTTCAAACATTCTAGTAAGTAACCACTAAAAACTCACTAACTTATTTAATGGCTCATTTTATTAATGATCAGTGATCGGATCTATAATGCAATTTCCCGGGGTTTAAGTCCGTTATTTCAACATGGATATGAATATAACTTGCAATCCCGCGAGTCTTTTTATTACCTACCTAAAAAGGTATATAACTTTTAATTATACATACATACATACATTAAATCATGCCTGTTTCCCAGAGGGGTAGGCAGAGACCACTTATTTTCAACTTTTAATTATAACACATTAAAATTAACAAAATACAGTACTGCATAGAAGAACTGAACATAACTTGCATGTCATATCTTTTATGGTATTTTCATTATTTTTATCTGTTTACAGGTAAAAGTAATAAACATTATTGCTATTTTGTAAACCTTATCACCAGGTCTCAAACTTTTAGTGTCGATGACATTGCATAGAATATGGACAATTCTAGCGTTCGTAAAGTGTGCTCATATTAATAATGTATTTTTTAATTTGACTCCTTTTTGGATTTTGGTGGTTTAGAAAAAAATTACCTTGACAAGTAGAAATTAAAATCTATAATATTAAAAAGTATTTGTAAAATAAATGACCTACATTTTCATTTTGTTTATTTAGTTTAACTTTTGACAAAAGTTATTAATTATTAATAACACAAATCCTGGGAAATCCCGAGTCACATCCATGCTAAGCATAAAGTTTGAGGTCGTTCACCCAAATTGCATCATAGATCCATTATATACTAGTTAAGAAAAAATACAAAAAAAAGTTTCAGGTGTGATAAGAAATAAGTAGATGAAGGTACTTGTAAACCAGCAAAAATCTAAATTACCAAGCTTTTCTCTTTTCATGCGTCTTGTGTGACACTGATGGCAGTCTTAACTCTTAAATATACCTATGTTTGTTTATGTATTCTTACCGTGAATGAAACCTCATTATCTATTTATAAATATGTAACATATTATAATGTACGTAGAGTTTTCTATCCACGACATATCATATTGACAATGTATGGAAACTTTAATAGTGGTGAGATGTCGTAAATTGGAAACACTATAATGTAATTAATAAACTAAAACAATTGCAGGCGATGTCTCATATTAACGACCTAATCGGGATGGCACGGGGGATGAGGTTAATAGCTGAAGCGGGTGCGAGGCTCCAGCAAGATAACGCTAAATTAATATGGGTTAACTCCAGCCTTAAAGCACTAGTACAAAGCTGCCCGACTAACGTTGTGTCTAACTTTAAACCCAACCCCGACGTTGGTAAAGACATCTTTAATCGTGCCATGGTGGTCGCCGAAGGTTTGAAACAGTATACGGTAATGAATGTGCCCAATTTCAATCCCGAACCACAGAGCCAAGGTCAAATGGATCCGCAGATGAGTGAAGACATTGAAGAGCTTAACAGGGAGTTTAACAGGACTATTGAGAGCTTAGAAAAGTACCAGTTGAAAAATGAACCGTTTAATGATAGACTTGTATCGCCTTTAAATGAAGTTCTAGCGTATGCCTCGCAGAAAGAGGCAACGACGCCTGAAGTAGTGCAAAAGAAAGATACCGTTCAAAGTAGTATTGGAAGCACTACAGCAGTTCCAAAGGAGGATACCGTTCAGAGTAGTATTGGAAGCACTACAGCAGTTCCAAAGGAGGATACCGTTCAGAGTAGTATTGGAAGCACTACAGCAGTTCCAAAGGAGGATACCGTTCAGAGTAGTATTGGAAGCACTACAGCAGTTCCAAAGCCAGTTGCGAAGAAAAATATAAGGGTCAAGGTAAGTTTGAACCGGAATGAATTTAGTGTTAGATCTTAGTTTAACTTGTTCAATATCAGGTTACGAGTTTGCATTTACAGGCTGCGTTTGCACAAGAGTTGTGCGAAGCAGCTAAGCGAAGCCTTATGGAAAATCCACCAATGGGGTTACTTATTTAACTTTAGTAAAGAACACCTGTCTTATTGAAGGCATAAGGATAAATAATAACTACCTTCTTATGAATGAAACCCCGCTCCCGACGCGCGTTATATACCTACCGTCCGGCGACGCCAGTGGTTTCTAGTCAGTTAGGCCGTGCAGCAGCGCGGCGCGACGCGTTCGTTTTACTTTTTTACCGCGCATGTTTTTTTAAACATACCTATTAAATTAGCCATGGGAAAACATTCCTGCAGTCTATTTGAGTGTGAAAGTAAAAGTGTGAAAAAACGAATTAATAGATAAGAATAGTATTTAGTAATAGCTTTTTCAACTTCAAATTTCAAATTAATGGTCCGGAAAGAAAAGTAAAAAGCTTAGTTGTTATAGCTTAATTTATATTTTAAAGGTTGTCTATAGACTCGTTGTCGTGTTTTATAGATGATTAATAGCCATGTAGTTTTCTGCAGATAATCGTAATATCATCAAAAAGTATTATTACACAATTTAACGTAAATATAAAATTTGAAACGATGTTTCCACGTTGAAGAAAAACATAAATAACATTTTGTGGCTAAACTTGTATAACACATCCATAAAACAATTAAAATATTTCGCAAGTGACAGCCCTAACTTTGGGCGCGAAAGACAGGGGCGTAGCGGAGGTGAAGGGGGAAGTAGGTATTAAAAGCGCGTCATTTGGGGCCTGGTCAAAGGACATCCGCTTCTACGTAGTTATTATTTATTCTTTGTTGGAGGATTTTTCCCTAGCAAACCAAGTTCAGGTAGAAACGTAGTTCAAATGTATCAGCAACCTTACCATGAGTTACAAATGTTACAATTACCATACTCGCTAGCGAGTCGAAGCTCTGTCCCTCGCGGACCTCGCAGTATTCATATAGAGTGCGAGGGACAGAGCATTCGACTCGCTAGCGAGTACGGTAATTGTAACTCATGGTAAGGGTACTGGAATCGAAATGTTGGTGTTGTTTTTAGCTAAGCGACAATTCCAAAGAACGCGTGGTTCCTTCGTCCCGCCTCGGTCGGATGTTCTCCTTCGGTTCGCTAGCCGCGGGTCTGGGAGTGGGCACGGTAGCTCAGTACGCGCGCAACGCTATACAGTCCATGGCGGGTAAACCCGACGACTCTGCCAACGCTTTCCTCTCGCCGGCCAATGCTGAGAGGATTGTGGACACCCTCTGCAAAGTTAGAGGTAAGAATGGTAGAGTACGTCCAGCGAGTTGTGACTAAAAAAAGGCGGCAAATTCAAAATATCACTAGCTGGTAACACGAAATGCATAGCGACTGGATATGTACTCATAATGTGACATCTTGTTTCATAGGTAAAATTGTTGCCATATGAAGAATTTGAGAAAAATGCTTGTGCCACTACTCGCTGGTCGGATTCTACACGTTAATTGATAAGGCGACCCCGTCATCTACGTAGCAGATTGGTGGCAAACTGTCGTTAGTGATGTGACAATGTTGACTTTAATAATTTCTTGAATCACCGTCGCCTAGACAAGATGCAATGTTTATTCGTTTTAATGACTAAGTTACAATTAAGTTATTCTATTATACTACCATTCGCAAGGCACATCTCTACTTCCAGGTGCGGCCTTAAAGCTGGGCCAGCTCCTCAGCATCCAGGACGAGACGGTGATCTCGCCGGAGTTGCAGCGCATCTTCGAGCGGGTGCGGCAGTCGGCGGACTTCATGCCGGCGTGGCAGGTGCAGCGCGTCATGTCGGAGCAGCTGGGGCCCGACTGGCGCGCCCGCCTCCAGGCCTTCGACGAGAAACCCTTCGCTGCGGCGTCTATAGGTGCCGTGGGAACCACAGAACAGAAAAAACAGTAGATGTGTCAATTGGGTAACGTGTGGCATAGTTATGCGAAGTTCCGCATAACCTAACATACTTTTGCCGCGATCGCTTATTTCGATATTTCAATATTTCTAAAATAGGAAATAAATCCAGAAGCACGCCTTATTGTGCTATTTTGGAGTGTAAAAACAATAGCCGCACCAAAAACATTTTCCATGGTGGCGTGTTGTTTTTATGATAGTTTGAGTATTGGCGACAACAGGTCTGATAGTAAGCGAAGCTCATGCCACTTCCACTGTTTTTTCTATTCCGTGGTGGAAACTCTCTCCTAGGAGTTGTCTTCTCCACCCTCAAGCCAATGCAATGAATACTTCTTTTGTTTCTGTGTGTTTTCTATATTTAAGGGGCATACAAGAATGGTACGTACGGAACCCTTCGAGTACAAGTCCGACTCGAACTTGGCCGGCTTTTTTATGCTACATCTTGACCAGCGTCCTTGTATTTGGTAAGGTCACTGACTAAGTTCAGATTTTACTTTTCGAATATATTTCCAGGTCAAGTGCACTTGGCTGTGCTTCACAACGGCACGGAGGTGGCGATGAAGGTCCAATACCCTGGCGTCGCCAAGGGCATCAACAGTGACATCGACAATCTTGTTGGAGTCATGAAGGTATTAAATAAAATAAATCATCAGGGGCGATACTTACATAAATTAAATGCTCATTCCCTAAATACCAGAACTTTACAACACCTGATTTTTAATACTCTGGAATCCCATAAATAAACATAAAAATTGGGTTTTATAAACTTTCTTTACTGTGGTTTTATCTCACGTAATATGAATAAAATATTACGCTTAAGTACCATATTACATTTAACTGCAACCAATTTTTTCATTTAAGTCTTTTTAATATTTGCCAATGTTGGAATCTGTTTCTGCACGATATGAAAATCTTGTATAGTGCTCAGAATGACATCAGCTGTACGCCCATCAATGTATACTTTATTTTCTCTCCTTCGGTTTTTTGTCGACTAAGTATCTCAGTGGACACTCCTTTTGGATAATCAGAGTATTAGTGATTTAATTTCCAATGTTTAGGTATGGAACATGTTCCCAAAAGGCATGTTTGTGGATAACATAGTGGAGGTAGCCAAGAAGGAGCTTTCGTGGGAGGTGGACTACATACGGGAGGCCCAGTGTACCAAGAAGTTCAAACTCCTGCTGGCTCCTTACCCCGAGTACTTCGTGCCTGATGTTATTGGTATGTATTCAGTCATTTAAACCCTGTTCAGACTTATCTGTCTTATATGGTAAACAACTTTCTAACCTAAAAATGATTTTTTTTTTGGTTAATACAGCTCTTTTATTGTAAATAAAGTAAACTGAGAAAACATTTTGGACATCACTTGGCCAATGTATTGTCCGTGATTGCTTTATTTTATTTAAAATAACTGTTTTATACAAAAAAGTTGCATTTTGAGGTTAGAAAGTGGTTTACTACTTAAGACGAGTAAGTCTTAACAGGGTTTAAACCGAGATAGTTTACTGTATGGTCTGTTTTAATTGAAGTTGGCAAAGATGTAAACAAACCAATTTACCATTATTACTCCATAATCACTTCTGAAGGTCATGTGAAGTTTTATTAATGACTTTCATATTAAGTTTGAGATTAAATAACTATTAATTATACGTTTTTTAAATAAAAACACTCTAGAGATGAAAATTTGAGGTTATGTGTCAAACGGTACTGACTTGTTTACATCTTTGGCCATTTCAACTGACACCGACTGTAGCAATCAAGGAGCATGAAGTATACAAAGTTAGAATAATCCCACCGTTTTAATAACTAGCCCGTAGACTTTGTATCCATTTACGAAACTAAACTACAGGCTGATGTTTTCCCAACAGACGAACTATGCGCCCAGGAAGTGATAACCACAGAGTTGATAGACGCGGTGCCTCTTGACAAGTTGTTCGATGCGCCTTACGAGACTCGCTACGATATCGCCTACAAAATAATGCAGCTGTGTCTAAGAGAGATGTTCGTGCTAAGGTGCATGCAGACCGACCCGAATTGGGCCAACTTCTTCTACAACCCTAGTACCAAGCAGGTGTGTATGTGTGATGTTATCATCCGAAATCGCATAAATAACAGTGAAACGACAGGTTTAGGGTGCGTTTCGCATTCATGTGTTTTCCTACATTTGACAATCGGAGCGAGGTGTCGCTAGGTGTCAAATGTATGAAAACACACTTATGCGCATCTCTGAACGTTCTTGTGGAACGTTTTGCGAACGGGTCATTTTGCGAAAGGCACGTTTTGCGAACGGGACTTTATTTATGTGAAGGGACGTTTTGCGAAAGGACCTTTTGCAGAAGGGTCATTTTGCGTAGAGGACATTTAGAAAAGGGACATTTCGCGAAAGGGACAAAGGGACATTCTGCGAGTAGGACGTTATGCGCCCAAACCGCTTGCTTTCTTCATTCCTTAAAAAACTGTTAACTTCCTTACAGATTGATTTTTTAAAATCAATTATATTATATTAAACTATTTTCTAATATTTTAATTGAATTTTTCTTTCAGGTGGTCCTTTTGGACTTCGGCGCGACCCGTGAATACTCCAAAGAGTTCATGGATCAATACATAGAGATCATCAAAGCCGCCTCGGATGCCGACAGAGCCGCCATCTTGCGGATGTCTAAGGAAATGAAGTTCCTCACCGGCTATGAATCTAAGGTATGTCATCGATTATTTTGTTTCCCATTTTAGGACACGCTGTGGAACCTGAAAGACTATGCAGTTTCCATCTAGATAACCTTGGTCAAGCTTTAGTGTGAGTTGAGTATTGATCGGTTTCGACGTGAGGATAAATCAATAGAAAATAATAATGTAAGAGGCATTTCATCTTACTTCCCAGCGTTGGGAAATAATTCTCAATCTTGGTAAGTATTTCAAATGTTCTTGGCCCCCAAAGTCCACTTACCTTACTATATTTAACTAACTGCCGAAGGAGCCTATCAGGAGCCTATCGAGGAGGTTTATCAGCCTATATAATATGTATGTATATAGCCATATGCGAGCTCAACATCGACAATTTTCACTGAGTTAAAGCAGTCGCCTTGGTCGAAATCGGCTGGATAGCATCATCATCATCATCATCATCATCATCATCATCATCATCATCATCATCATCATCATCATCATCATCATCATCATCATCATCATCATCATCATCATCATCATCATCATCATCATCATCATCATCATCATCATCATCATCATCATCATCATCATCATCATCATCATCATCATCATCATCATCATCATCATCATCATCATCATCATCATATGTATCTACAGTTAGGTGCAAAACTGAGTCAATATTACCACCTTAGTAGAATGTGAATAAGTTGATGATAATCAAATGTATCTTTCTTTCTGTCCCGACCTCAGTTGATGGAAGAAACCCACGTAGACACAGTCATGATAATGGGTGAGGTATTCACCAACACGTCCGGCGAGTTTGACTTCGGCACACAGCGGACGACCAAGCGCATCCAGTCTCTCGTACCGACCATACTGAACCACCGGCTCTGTCCGCCCCCAGAGGAAATATATTCCCTGCACAGGAAACTCTCTGGCGTCTTCCTTCTCTGCTCAAAGATGAAGATAAAAATGAACTGCAGAGACATGTTCCAGGATATTTATGAGCAATATAAAAGTAATACCTTACAAACGTAATGTTTAGTGTAGCTGAGGGGTTTAGACTGGTCTTATCTTTCAACTCTAACATTAAAGTGGTTTAGGTTAAGTTTGATTTCAAGTTCGTGTTGAGGTTATTTTTATTTTTCAAATATTCTTTAACGCGGTGGATATTTTTGTTTATGTTTTGTAACAATCACGTGTTAGTGTAACTGTTACATAGAATAAAGTGATCATGATTTTGCATATATTTTGTCCTTTAAAATGGGGAATACGAATTAAATTTACTATGGGGGCATTCCGCGGAGCGTAGCTTCGAAATGAATAAGATTACAAAGTGTTTTTTTTGGTTTGGTGTTTTTTTTACTTTTCTTGAATAATGCAATGGTCTCTTCTAAACCGTAACGACGTTGTATTTTAAAGGAAGACTTGATTCGAATGTTAATTATACTTCATTTAACTATTATTCCCTTTATTGCCCTTACAGCATTGATGCACAAAAACCATTTATTTTGTTTGTTTATAGTAAACCTACACTTGAGGACAATAATAAGGCAGCGGCCGAACTCCCAAAAAATATCATGGTAGGGTTTTGGGTAAAAGTGTTGTCATTTGTAAAAGTCATACATTTTCAAGGTGAGCGGCCATTCGTAAATTATGATTACTCAAAATAAACATATTTTGCTATGAAATGAAATACTCTTAAGTGCATCGGAGCCGAGATGTTTAAATATTCATACCGGGGCGTACTTTTAGAACCAAAAACTGTATCTGTAATATCTCCGCTCCGATATTATTTAACGCATAAAATTTTATACATTTATGTGTAGTAGAGGTCTTCTATACCATTATAGGAAAATCAGCCGCGCCCGCTGAAAAATAAAATGACAATAATGTTCAACAAACTTACCCAATGCCCTTTAGAGCGTGTATAAAAATGTGGTATCTTCATCCGCTCCTATTATTTTGTCCTTGACTGTATTACAGCTACTTTGGAGAATTTATATCGACGACTTAGAGTAAGAAAGAAAGAAAGAAAATAATTTATTCGTGAGTAATAGGGCGTACATGGTGACACGGACATAAGGCACAATCATCAAGATTAGCGCCACTGGCATCTTAAACCTTAATAAGGCCCCGTTAAAGTAAGGTTTACCCTTGAATCGCCGACACTCATTTCACCGAATTTTCATTACATCGAATTTTCATTTCATCGAACAGGCATTTCCACGTGCGGGAGTTATAATTTTTTGGTGGTCACAGGTCTAACCTAACCTAACCTACGTCAACCATGCTTAAGATAACCGAATAACAATAAGGTTCCAGCAGAAATTAGCTGTCGATGAAATGAAAATTCGATGAAACAACGCATTCTTGAAATAAGTGTCGGTGACTCAAGGAGCACCCGCGATTCACTGCCGCGAAGACACACCCGCTACTTGTTTATTTCTGTTTTCTATTTTCACAATTTTTCTGTGTGTCGTGTGTGTAGAGAATAAATGTATTTTTCTTTTTCTTTTCTATAAAGTGTAGGTGGTAAAGTTCAATTTCAGCTTATTGTTATGTGGTAACGTAGAGCTTCTGCCTTGTTAAGGGTTAACAAGAACCAACTTTGGCCGATTTATGACAAATCACAACACTCAATGTCGACATAGTGTCGAGTGATAATAAGCTAACACCCGAATTCACAAACAATACTTAAGGGATCCTTCACTGAGTAAACGCACTGCGTTCAATACAGCTTTGTGATTGGTCCTTTTTGACCGACCTTTTGTTTATGAGACGATTTGAACCGCCATGTGCGTTCGTGAGCACTGTGAGACCTCATAGTGAGGTTTGTGAATACGGGTGTGAGACGATTTGAACCGCCCTGTGCGTTTGTGAGCACTGTGAGACTTCATAGTGACATTTGTAAATACGGGTGTTAGTGTCGCCTTGTATACTTACCTTTTGTCAGATATATTCCAGATTTCCAGGAGGATTTTTTATTATCAAACTGACAGGTCACAAGTCGTTATTTTGATTAATAAGTTGTAAGCAAAACATATTGAGTTATGCTTTGTGCTATACAGTTCTTATGTAAACAAATCACTACCTATATTTGTATTTATGTATTAAATATGACCATGAACTGTCAGTTCGTCTTAGTATTCTTATGGCAGATATCACCAAGAGAGAATCAGGTCTTATACCTAGATTAAACGCCGAATTTTTATAAACTAATCTCGGAGTAAGTCTTATTCCAGTTTGGTGAAATGCGGCCTTAATAACAATATGCTAAAACATGATTTGACTTGAAAATTAAATTTGAAAGAAAGTTGCAATATATATTTTAACTAAATTAGGTCTAACGCACAACTACATTATAGGGACGTAGTAGACCCTAATGTAATGCCCTTGTAAAGATGCATAAGGGGATAACAATATAACAAAAATAATTATTTTCATACTTATCTTTTACTTAGGTACCTAAATACTTCTACTTATATTGGGTAATGATTTTGTCTAGACCCCTCAGACAAAATGTGAATGTAAGCGGAACAAATACTACCTCTTAAAATGAATTAAAAAGCAATACTTAGTATTTACTAATGTGTAAGTTAGTTTTGCTAATAGTGTCATAGAATAGCTTTAACTGTAACGTACGATATTTTGTTATGTATTTTCTGTTGTGTTGTTATTTATAAAGGCGAACTAACGTATTTTGATGTTGTTATTTACTACCTTTTAGGTGTGACAGAACCTTGTGCAGGGTAAGTCCGGATCCCTACCACCATCTCCTTTGAGACCAAGATATAAATACACATAGATAACGCAAATGCATCTACTTCGCGTGTCCGGACCCCGACCCACAATAGAAGAGTGCACAGAACAGAAAAAACAGTAGAAATGTCAAGTGGGCGTGTAACGTGTGGCACGGAGTTCCGCATAACCTACCATACTTTTGCCGCGATCGCTTATTTCGAAATTTCTATATTTCGATATTTCTAAAATAGGAAATAAATCCAGAAGCATGCCTTATTGTGCTATTTTGGAATGTAAAAACGATAGCCGCACCTAAAACATTTTCCATGGTGGCGTGTTGTTTTTATGATAGTTTGAGTATTGGCGACAACAGGTGTGATACTAAGCGAAGCTCATGCCACTTCCACTGTTTTTTCTATTCCGTGGAAGAGTGTCACAGTGACGTTGTAAAACAACTTGGTTGACACTTCTAAAGACTTGGATCATAACGTCACTGTGCCATAGTTCTATGGTGGGTCAGAGTTCTATTGGGCTGATAGTACATCTTTAGAATCTGACCAGCGAGTCGTGACACAAGTATTTTTTTCCAATTTTTCACATGGCAAAAATTTTACCTATGAAACAAACTGTCACATTATATGAGTACCTATCCAGCCGTCATGCGTTTCGTGTTATCAGCTAATGATATTTTAAATTTGCCGCCATTTTTTGTTCACTGATCAGACACTATGCATTTATTTGTCGGATAGCCGCTTGTCGCCACGACCGCTACTACTGCCGCGCTAAATAGTGGTCACGTTATAGTCTAGCCAATGAATCGTGGCAGTATTTTTCACATGGCAACAATTTTACGTTTTAAACAAGAAGTCGCTAAATGAGTACCTAACCAGTTGCCATGTATTCTGTTTCCAGCTGGTAATATTTTAAATTTGTTATCTTTTTTCTGCCACGATTTGTTGGACTTTCTAAAATAATGTCCGTGACATGCCCGTATTTTGTAATTTCAATCACTTACTCTACTTAGGTACTATCAGACCATTGGAACCTTGACCCACCATAGAACTGTGTCACAGAGACGTTATGATTCAAGTCATAAGAAATGTCAAACAAATTGTTTTAAATGTCACTGTGACACCGTTCTATGGTGGGTCAGGGTTCCATTGGGCTGATAGTACAAGCGATGTCTTTAAAAACAGGCGATTAACTATTTAAATTTCTGAACGGCTTCGCTAGGTTTGTACCTATGTAGTAGGTAGGTATTTATATTTAGTTAAAGACATACTTAAGTATAATAAGTGTTTATATGAGCTGTCACAGGCATCATCATAGAGGTCTTCTGGGTTTAGACCAAACGAGCAAATGCTGTAGAACATGTTTTGTCTTTATTTTTACAAAGAAAACGTAAGGGATAATGTCATAGAATTCTTGTTCCTTCGCTTGGTCTAAACCCACCCTTAGAGTAGTCAAGTCAATCTTACTTCTAAGGTTTAAAGTGAGATAAAGACAGCAAAATTGTGCTTCTTGCTCTAGAACTGAAGAAGTAAGACAGCGATCACCTGCTGCAATTTTTATTGTAGTCTAACTAAAAGAGAGAGATATAAATTTATAGTTCATCGCTGGGCGAGTGAGCTATACTCGCTCAACTATGAACTATATATATATATCTCTCTCTTTTATTTACACGGGTGCGATTATCTTTTGTTCGTTTCTTGGACAAGAAAATAGCCGATAATTCATAGCTTACTCGCCGGCGGTGGGACCAGTGCCTTAGGGTAGAATCTTTAAACAATTCAATGTCCATGGGCTTTACCATCGCTCAGAAAGCCTATTAGTCTCTCTATGGAATATAAAATAAGAGGTTTGAAATGAAACTCGTAATCTATCGATATAGTTTACTGCAGCTGCGGGTCAAAAGGCATGGGGACATAAAAGCAGTCGTACAAATGCGCCTTGTGGCGTTCAAACGCTATATAAGATATAATTTTACTTATTTTATAAACATCAATATTGTATACAGCACAATGGGGTTATACACTGAACAGTCGATTTTGATTCCAAAAACTTTTCGGGATTTATTTAGTCATTAATGCCCGTGACACCATAATAGTGCTGAATTCCAGTGATTAAGTATTTAATGCACCAACCGTAATTTCCAAAAGTTTGTCGAAGACTCGGAGCCTCACTGCGGGGCTCCTGTTTCTGGGCGGTTTGGCCTTCGGGCATAAGCAACCTGACCTGAACATGCGACTTTGGTGACTTATTGTCACCAAATTGAATTTACCCACTGTAAGTACCCTGAATTTATTGTGTCGTAATCTGACTCTTAACGTATCCGCTGCCATACTTTTGCCCTCTTGTTTTTATGCGAAGCTCGCATACAGTAGCCGTAAACTAGGTACGGCTTCAGGGCACTACGTGAAAATCAGTAGTTATTTAAACGCTCATAATGCGTTGCCGGCAGTGAATGCGTTAATTGGTCCTTTGGGTACCTAGTAGCGGGAAAAAGTTTGCGTTACCTTACTCGAACAAAACTAAATAGTGATACCTGATAGATTGGTTTACGCCGTCGTTCTGTGAGATTCTTGTACACCCGTTCACTGATCCGGTACCCGATAGATAACCAGAGTTATCCGTTTATACACATGGAATAAATGAAACTACGTTCGAATATTAGTGTATGAGTACCGGTCATGAGGCATACCCAGGTATAAACCCATACTCTGGGAAAAGACTGGAAACAATAATGGCGCTGTTTGGAGTGTACCCCCCAACAATATCAAATTTAAACCAATACCTATGCAGCTTTGTGGCAGTTCCGCTGGAAAATGTTGTAGGTATTTCTACCTGCCGCCACGTCGAACACTTTTGCCAAGTTAAAGGGACGTTATGGAAATTTCCGAGCTGTTTTAGTGAGAATCAAAATCGAATTTCAATATCAAATAAGCCTTAAGAAAATTCTACAATTAAAATACTTAATAAAACAGGATTGATAAAACTACAATGAGTTACGATTTTAATCTTAACAAAATATAATTTTGAATTACATAATTAAGATCGATAAACAGTGAAATATGTTAGGTTTCAATTGTAAGCTTTTTTTTACCTTTTTAATAGTTTAAATTGGAAAAAAAGATGACAACTCAGTGAAGGACGTCGTCTGCTACCCTAATGCTGAAATAAATGGTCTTTGTTTAGATTTTAGGTAAAAAAATAGACACAAATGCATCGACGTGTATTGTATAACTATTACATATTTTTCTCGTATACTCTCAAAAAGAATTGAACGAATTTCAACATTTGAACGAAGATTTGGTGATAAAATGTGCAGTCGGTGAAGCCGCTGACGGGGCAGTAGTTTTTAATATTTAGACCAAGCACAGACCTTTTATCTCACCCTAAGTTAAGATTAAGTGAAGAGAGAAGAAAGTTCATTGTCGCTTTGACAATATCGTTGTCACCTTATTTTCGATTAAAATTATATACTTTTTAGAGGAATGCCACACGAGCGTTGCCTGTGCGTCGCGTCGTGGCTGCTACGTTGATCTACTCATCGTTGCTTAAATACAAAAGCGCCACAAATCAAAATGTGTTTGTGATGCATTTATATTCAGAATGCTCTTTACTATAAGTTTGAAATCAAACTATTTTTAATTTTGATTTGTGGCGCATTTGTATTTAAGCAGCGACATACGACACTATGCGTTGAAATACTTGCGTCGCTCTATTTTGAAATCACATCGTTGCGACGACGCAATGCACTGGCAACGCTCGCTCGTTTGGCATCTCTCTTACTTGCAGAGTACCGGTGGGTAAAATACCTTTTGCCGATTGTTTCGTAGGTCTTTAAGAAAAACGAACGTGACGGCACCCCGCAGAAAAAGTTACTAGAGTAATTAAATAAATTTATTTAGGGCTGATTTTTCAATCCCCAGATAAAGCTATCCGGAAGGTAAATTTTAGCACTGTCCTTTTCTTTCATATAACTTCAGAAAAGGATAATAATACATTTAACTGACGGATAATTTTATCTGGGGATTGAAAAATCAGCCCTTAATAATCATTCCTTACTTACTAATCACTAAGTGCAGTGTTCACCAACAATTAAACGGACGGTTAGCGGTTTAACGGTTGTCAAATGTATTGACTATCAGCTGATTTAGACTTAACCGTCTGTTAAATTGGTTGGTGAACTCGGCCTTTAGTGTTATAGGTATATGAAATGATACGATTATAATATTTTTACAATAATTATAGCCATCGGCTGCCTAATCGCTATTCCTCTAGCACTCGCATTTGTAATACGAGTACATTCCCATTCGTGTAACAAGTTTCCCATTCGTGTTTCTACGAACCGCGGGAAACCCGATGACTAGGAGATCATGATGATGGATGGATGGTAGGTAGGTGGTACTCTCAGGCTTAAATAACGGATTGAATAATCTTAAAAAGTTACCGTTATTTGCTCAGCGGAGTCAAGAGACTTACACCCGTATTCACAAACGTCACTATGAGGTCTCACAGTGCTTACGAACGCACAGGGTGGTTAAAATCGTCTCATAAACAAAAGGTCGGTCAAAAAGGACCAATCACAAAGCTGTATTGAACGCAGTGCGTTTACTCAGTGAAGGATCCCTTAAGTATTGTTTGTGAATACAGGTGTTAGATACCTACATGTAAGTGCAAACAATATCATTTCAATTAATTGCGTAGAATCTATCGTGCGTGCGAAAGCTTAGGTAACGCATAAATATTACGAATTTATGACTAATAATGTTATACATAAAATAACTTATAAATAACAATGGTTATAATTACAGTAAAATTTGCTTAGAATTAAAAGGTTTATGGTTCAATCACTATCCGGTTGACGGGCTTCATACAGTATTTCTTTAAGAAAAGTGGTTATTTTTTAGTCTTTGAATTATGCTACATTACATCGCATAAAACTAAGTGTGTGGTTATTTTTAATACCTATTGTACTTCATTGTTTAGAATAATTTGTTGTTTTGGCAACGATGCGCCCCAAAAGTGACTCAGCTATATTTGTTCAATTGTCAGTTAATTAAAAATGACCATTTCTTATCTTTTTGTAAATTACTAAACGTTGTTAGCTGGCTGGACCAATTCATTCAAATACGACAAATAACCTGGATATGGGATTGAGCCATAACTATAAAATTATTGTCTGAAGAAACTCTTACTACACTTATCCACACCAAAACCTATTTTTAAATAGTATGTTTGTCCCTTTTTGTAGCTCCGAAATACTACCCGCTTAAATCAAGAATACCGAACAACTGCAGTTTTTAGTCGTATATTTTGTCGACGTGCGTTTAGTGTGCATAAGTGGAGCAAGACAAAAATGTAATTAAGAACCGCAGTGTGCTGTATACAAGACCATATACTACTATTCAAAAGTGATACAATATGACTTAAGTGTATAAATATATGAGTACTAATTCACTCCCTATTTGCTAATACTTGCCTTAATAATAGAGATGTGCCAAGTGTTTACAATTATACATTACAGCGTTCATGTTGTAAGGGAATCAGGAAGCCTGGCACAAAAGATAAATTCATTTGATAATGATTTTCTTGTAACACAATTCCGCACTGATCTGTTGATTTCAGAGCCAAGTAGTGTCTTTCTCTTCCCTCCGTACTAAACAAATACTTTTGCGACATTTTTTTTTAAATCTTATTTTTGCAATCCGAAATTATGATTTTATAATCTTCCCGGTATTCCCATCTTGGTTCAAACATCTAAATGTATTTGTTTTTGCCGCCCTGTGCTAAATTTCTGCGGATAGCGATATCCGATTTTAAGATAACTCAACTCTACATTTACTCGGTTAATATCTATATTTTCAATCTCACCTGGGTTAAAGTACTTGGCTTATTCCAAAAAAACCATGTGTAATACATTTTAGGGAAGGCTTACCAATTCCACTTATGGCGGATTTCACCAAGCGAGAATAAGGTCTTATACCTAGATTAAACGGCGAATTTGTATAGACTAATCTCGGAGTAAGTCTTATTCCAGTTTGGTGAAATGCGGCCTTAGTGTTTTTCCATCTTTAGATAAGGTTAATTTTGGACATCAGTAAAAAATACCTCTGAGATTCTATTTTATATTCTTTATATAATAAATAACTAACGCTAATCAAATGCCGACATAGTTTGTACCTACCAACTTACACGTGATTGTTAGTTGGTAGCTTTTTTCTCTTTCTTTTTTAGCTTTCTTGCCCAGTTTCACTCAAGCAGCCTAGCGGTTTAGCCCCGACATGCTAGCGCAACAACTATTTTAATAGTGCCTACCGATGGCCATAAATACTTGCTTTTTATTTCATCGATGTCAGACAACCGATTCACCGATGCCAATGCACTTAATCGGACGACGTTTAACGCCTGTAGCACACTGCCGCGAAAGGAAAATGGAAGCGGAAACCCAATTTTAAATTAAAATTGATAAGTTTATTTGTATTGCATACCTACTATGCAGTATTCCTGTCTTGATTTGCTCCAGTTTTGCGTTCCCGGCGTTGTGCTACTGGTGTAAAAGCTGCATATAAGAAAGCAACAGTGAGACAACACAGCTACGCGGAAACTAAGCTAATTTTGAGTCTCTTAGCTAACTAGTGGCATTGATAGCTAAACTTAACTGTCTGACCTACTTGAGTCAAACAACCCAGTATTCAGTAAATATGTATTCATAGTAAATACTTGGCACGACCTCAGTTTTCCAACACTACAGTGCCCTATCAGAACCTCAGTTTCTTCTAAAGAAAGCGACACTTACATAATATTAATAATATTAGTATATTGTATAGTTATTTATCACAAACAATGGTTAGTTTGTAGTACAAGACAACTTTTCTGTGCATTTTGATACAGTGTTTATAAACAACAGAGTGCTACAGACCTCCTCGGCGTAACGCAACATACGTGCAACCTAAAAAATGCCTTAAGCGCCAGTGATTCCAACACTTAAATGACTAACAGGATTGGCGCTTAAGTCCAATAGCCTTTGACTTAGGAAGATGAAATACAAGTTACCATCGAATGTTAGGCTTAACACGAACAACTAATACATGTATAAAAAGTTATAAACTAGAAAACAGTGATCGCTTACTCAGCAACAAATGTGGATCTCTATTTTAGACATTTAAGACGAAAGGTTGCCGACTGTTTCAGCTTCGACTTAACTAAAACACTTTAAATACATCATGATAAATAAAACAATATCTGCAATTTAAGTACTGATAAAAAACAATTATATGTTAGAACTATTTAGGTACCTACGAATATAATACAACTGGCCAATCAAGTCATTTAAATTTAATTCACATGAAGATATCGTTGCAATGAAGTACCTACATATCACACACAGCCAATAAATTATTATTTCTCAGATGTGCGACGATTTCTTTTAGAAAGTTCGTCCAAAAATGATATTTCCAAATTAGATTCTTAATTCACTTGCAAGATTTCTCCGAGAACTAAACTCAAGAAGTTAACTAAACTAAAAAACCAGTCAGTTTCTAAAATAGCCAGTTTTTCTCTTTTGTGGTGTATTTTAAAAACTCACTTCGATTATTTTAAATAAATGACATCCCTTATATGTACAAGTACTATTCTATCTGCTAACAGTAGACGGGTGTCGACTGAAGGTACCCCACCATTGATAAGTGGCTATATCAGCTGGACCGCTATGTAACTTTGACGTTACGTGATTAGTTATGATAGAGTTAGATGGATACTTAAATATTGAGGTCAACGTCATAAGAAAGTTAGTTTTGTACCATATCGCTCTGAATCAGTTTGGAAGTTAATTGTCAAACGAGACATCTTTTGACGTAAGGAATCAAAAACAGCAGTAGGTATCACATAAAATTAGCTATTTATCGTGACAAATGCAGATGTTTTGAAAATGGTTGTCAATACATAACGCACGCTATGCTACACACAATCTTTGTTTAGAATCCTTAATAAGACGCTAGAAGGACAGATAGGTAGTGTTATAGGTATTATATCTGGATTACGATAATATTATAATTGCGACAGACTGCGAATGTACCTATGTGAGTTTGTACACGCAGAAATAATAAACAAAATCGCCAGTTTAGGCCATAAAACTTTTAATAAACTTAAAACCTGCCCCATAAAAGTCAAACTAGCATTTAAAAATAAAGGTGCATAAAAGGTAGGGTTCATAAGATTATGCAATAATTAACTTATTTAACCAAAATTGTGTATCGTAACGACATCCTTGTTACTCTCAAACAGTTTCGGTAACAAACAAGACAGTTACGTCCTAAGTTTATAGGGCTCGTTGGAAAATTTATTGACTTATTGGGAATCAAGTCTTGAATAGCTGGGCTTAGTCTCGGCTTCGCCACAAAACATCTGTAGTCTGTGCAACCTAATTACTAATAGTAGGTGATCCGAATAGGAGACGATTTGCACCGGCATAGGAGACGATTTGCTTATTCGATCAAAAGTATTTTATATCAAATTTGATACGCTAAATAATATGTGACGAATAGGTTGCCTTAAAAATTTCAGTCCAGTATATAATTAATTAAAAAATTAAAAATTAACTTTGGCTTAAAAAAAATCTATTGCTTGTTTAATAGACAAATAACATACCAATCGAAAGTATGAAGCGTATAGAACTTGCAAACGTTAGGTTGACAATTTTTTTCCCGTCAAACTATTGGATAGGCAGGTATAAACAGATAAGTCGGTACTAATAATTTGCACCAAACCTAACGTTTCGTAACGCTTCATACTTTCGATTAGTATGTAATTTGTCTATTAAACAAGCAAATGCAATTTAAAAAAAATAATCATTTTTAATACATTTTTTAATGATACTGGACTGAAATTTTTCAGCCATCCTATTCGCCACATATTATTAAGCGTATCAAATTTGATATAAAATACTTTTGATCGAAAAAGCAGCCCGGTGCAAATCGTCTCCTATTCGGATCTTAGACCATAACTTATTCTTGATTATATTACACGTAAAATATATTTTTCTTAAAGTATTTGGACCATCCATGTAGGACAAGTAGGCCTTAGAGAGGTTTCTGTTGCAGGTTAGGGGTTTCCTGTTTCCGCACTGTAGGTACTTGCTATTATTTTATATCGGATGGAATATTTTAAAATCAGGTGTGAAGATCGGTAGTGCAGACTATAAACATATTCAACGGGAAAATTTAGCATGGAAATTATAAACAATGTCATGAATTAACTACGGCTAGAATGACCGAAAGAGAATCGGATTATTGAGGACCAACGTAGGCGAGTTGATTCTTGATAGAAACCGGTTTCAAAGACCAGAAAGAAAAATATTGGGTTTTATTTTAATGCTGTCTGGTCCTCCCATGGGCGATATCATTTCAACATGATCGAAGCGTTGTTAAAGCAGTAATAATGCAGGGCCTCTATTCCTGGCGGTAAAAACGATATCGTATTTGACCTGTTACGGTATTGTTTTGACGTCAGCCGCCATTACTGTCAAGGAAATAAGAGCTATCAAAACGTTGACAATACGATAACAGATCAAAGACGATATGGTTTTTAGCGCCTAGAATACCGGCCCTGTATGTTGTAGCGAACAAAGCAGTGGCGATAGAAAAAGTCAAAATACGTCGCTGAAAACTTTTTACACTAGTAATAATCTATAAAGAATTCACATAGGTCCAATTCTGGGTAAAATTCTATTGTGAAATAGAATTGTTATTGACTCTTTAGATGCATCTCCACAAAGGTTTCGTTGGACGTGCGTGATAGTGATAAGCCCATTACCGAATGCTCGGGGGTGAGCAAAAAATGCTCCATTCCACACCCAACATTCGATTGTGAACACTCAGTTGGTCGTGACTCAGGAATGCTCCTTCTTGAAAGAGGTGCTCCGTTCTAATAATAGTCGAATCACGGCCGTGTGCGTGTTTAAACAGGACGTGTGCATTCTAACATTAATAACAGTTTTTTTGTATTTTTTTTTCGTTTTTTCTCTATAATATAACAACAAATAACGACATGGAGCTGTGCCAAACAATTAAAAGTTAATCAGATTATTATTTGCAATAAGATTGGCGGCTCCTTAGGCTTAGCTTCACGGGTATTACGCTCGAACAACACGACTAAATAAGTGGCTTCAAGAATTCTATAGAATGCTGCGCCTCAACTAGGGACATTCCAGAGATTTCTTTTTTTCGGCACATCTCCTACTACGACAATCGATTGCCACGATTTCGAAAGTGTCGACTTCGTTTTGAGTAAGAGTCAAAAAGTCCGTTACAAAAAGAATACCTCTAGATTAAAAACCATCTGATTCTGTAATATTACCGGCCCCGTGGGTCATAAAAGTTTACAAGTTTAGTGTTCAAGTAGACGTAAATAGTTACCTCTTTCTATGGGAAGCCGGACAATGGGATGGATATGCCTTAGACAAAGATGCATACGGCAAACGTTATCGTTATCGAAAATACATTTTGACAGTGTTCGAAAACCGTTTACTTTAGCGTTAAGCATCTTGTCTAAGGCCCTAGGTCTCAAGTATGATGCATACAAGCGAATGACAACCTAAATAAATTTTTGGGTATCAAAAATTTTCGTTCACGGGTTCGAATTTCATTCGCAGAGCATTCAGAAATTCCAAATTCAAACGGTATATTCTTTTTATAACGTCTTTGTTTGTCGTCGAGCTTGCTAAGTTTAACCGGCCAACCATTCCAAGAAATGAGAGAAGAGAACTCGATGTATTCAATAAAAGGTCAATTGCCCTTTTCTTGTATTGGGGATCGGACGACTGTCATAAAGACTGGTGTCTCAACTCCATCCAGAAGCGATTTAATCATAGAATTCTATATTCTACAACTTTAGGTAACTTTAAACGAGAGTAATCTCAAAATTGATATAATTATTCTCTTTCCTGTGAAAGCAGACTATCGGTCCCAGAAAAGAAGGTAGTAACACCCTGTATATTAAACCTAAACCTACAACTAAGTGCTCAACCTCGACGATCAGTCGACAGACTAGTCCAACGATCATTTACAACCGCGAGTTGGTCAACATATGATCAATAAATCTCTTTAAATACGACTAGATTAAAATATGAATACATGATTACGTGGTTAACCTATAGAACTTAACTAAATGGACTTAGGCACTTGTCCTATAGCCGGCGAGAAACGAAAAATATTTAGTTTCGTTCGATAAATATTATTAATAACCTTTGATATAGTCAATCAATACAATAATAAATATTTAATGTTCATCTAAATTAAAATTGTAGATTACACGAGAACCGTAACGTGTGTGCATTAATTAATTCGTAGTACATAGAATTTCGTATTAGCCTATTAAGCCCTTGAGCTATAAGAGCGTATTTATAATTGCGTAATGTTTATACGATCTTATCAATAATAAATAAGAAATGGATTTGCTATGGCTATTAAGTTGCAGATATAAGAACAACAGCCACTAGCGGCCAAGTAACGCTACGAGCGCTACGCCGTAGCGGGTTGCAAAAAAAACAGCTAAAAAAATCAACTACGTCTAGTGTGCCCGCCTGGCAAGCGTTGGTAATGAATGAGTTAGGTGGGCAGCAACAATTGTCGCATAAGCAAATCCCGAATTCTCCCGACGAAAATCCGACTTTAGCAGGCTAAATCTTTTTACTAGCTAGATACTGACTATCTACTAGTAATTATCTACACCTACACTAGGTTGTTTTCTATTTAAAAGCTACAAGTCGGCAGTGGGAATGCTGGTTATGGAAACGCTTAACTCAATTATCGGAATTTATACCCGTTGTAAGTAACTGAAGAAGATATTTCACCAGACGGTTCCATGCCTAACTACATCCACAATTAGAAAGTTCTATCTACAAAGATATTTAAAAGGTCGTGAAGGATTAAGAAGAACCGTTGAAGCGAGAAATAGAACACCATTGTGAGAAAATTGTGATGCTAGTGGCCACCAGAAATACGGAAACACCGCTCTTAATTGCGAACTAACTACAATATTATTATTAATAATATTTATACACAATAATTTTCCTATTAATCAATAGAATATATAAAGTAATTACCTACATTAATACTACGTTGTGCTCGGTTTAATATTAAATCGAGTTTAATAGAAAAGAACCCCGCAAATGCGAAGGATTCCCAAGAAAACAGGAATGTATATAATAAATATGTATGTTATATGTCACGTTAAACTATTCCACTATTTCATTTCAACAATATTACTTACTTGGCGGCGATCCGCTCTAGTATGATTACAATAAAGTACATTACTTTCTGTACAGTCATGAGGCACCTAAGAATGCGCATAAAAGAAATAAAATCTTATGACGTACATAAGAAACCAATAAGACAAAAAGAGTTCTATTATACTCATAATTATATAAATGGTTGACCAGCTCGCGGATGACCTATACATTCTAGTGGGTATATATTAGTGTACAGTTACACCTAACAATAACAAGTATATAAACGTATGTACACCTCTGCTGGGAAAGGACGCCACACCCATTTACGTTACACAGGGATGGCCTCCTCGCCCTAACCAGACCGATTCTCACTTGATAAAGAACCTATCTAGGTATCTCACATCTGTAAACCCTTATTTAGGGAGTGTACTAACAAACCATAGTAATCATATCATCACTATTCCTCAACTTTTTTAAAGAACAAAGTAAGTCACAGAATAGTCATATAGATTGAGAAACGGTCTTTCCTGCAGAGGAAACTGCAGATAACATTTTAGGCATTGGATTCTTTCAAGTCGGTGAGCCTAGCAAGTTGAGCTGGTTCGAGTTCGTCGGGTATGGAGGCGCGGCCGGCGCGCGGGGCCGCGGGGGGGGATTGAGGGCCGACCGGGGGGGATTGGGGAGCGGTGGGAGGGGCAGTGGACTCGCCCTCGGAGCTAGAGGTTTTTGGGGCTTCTGGTACGCAGACAGCGGTCTGCTCTGAGGTGGATGACTCCTCGTCTTCTGGTTCGGGTTCCAGCTCGGGGGGTGGGAAGGGCTGCTCTGGTTCCTCCACCATCGGCGTGGCGGCGGTGATGACGATCTGCGCGACGCCCAGCCCGGACTCATCAGGCTCTTCAACTTGGGGCATGGCAGGCTTCGGAGGCGGCGGCTCGTCCTCGTCCTAGAATAATACCATTAGTCAAATCAATAGTCAAGTCCGTGCGATATTGAGGCCATAGCTAAGAGGAATTCCAAAGGTGAGGAGTAGTTTTTACAGAATGAGACACCAAAGGATGGGCATTGGTTAATTTAACCTTCTTGTCTCTTTACAACTACAATTTTTGTGAACAGTAGATACGCATAATATTGGACTAAGACATCTCGAATAGCTAGGTAGGTATATTTGGATCAAAATTGGGTCCACGTTTTGTAAAATACCTAACTCAAACATTCCGATTTGTAAACTCCATATCTGCAGTGAATATAGTCCAACACAAGCGATATAGACGTTAGAGATACAAGTACAATGGCGTCTCTCATAGCCGGTTCACTAAACATGTAGAGAAGGCCGAGAAGTCCAGAATTTAAGGCAAGAGTTGAGCCATCATCGAGAAGTCTTGAAAACGGTACATCTCACGTTAGGACATCTTTTAACAGGTATTTTAATTTTAAACATCTAGCCTTAGTTATGGCCTCTGTTAACGAAACATTCAAGGTATAATGATTAGGCTGGGTTAGCTAGACTATAACTAAAACATGCAAATTTAAAAACCATGCTGATTCATGCGTGAGTTCCGGGTTTTTAAGGTAACCTGTTACATACTTGTCGTATGTCTCTGTTATGTAATCTTCTCTTGTGTACATAATCCTTTAAACTAAAGTAGCACCTGCAATGCAAAGCTTATGTAAAGCAGACTTAAGCGACAAGCAGCCCTCTTAATGTAATAAGGGCATATTTACCACGAACAGCCTGAGAAAATTTAACTTACTCGTTTCAGCATTCTCTGGTTGTATCAAGTAAGTGAGTAGCTAATGTTAAAAGGTCGTAAGCCAAGCTAGACATCTAACAGATACGCCCTTATTTGTGAAGAGGGAACAGTTGTCACAGTGAGAGGTGAGCCTTACTGAGAAAGGAGTTTGTTGTTGTCGATGAGCCAAGCCGACCGAATAAAGAGAGAGAACAGTAAAGTTGTTTGTAGTTTTGCTCGCCTTAAAAGCTTTGTAGATTTAATCTTTTTTAATACAGCGCAATTTGTATGGATTTACAAAGTATTTCCATTACGGTAGGTTTGACATTTTCATAATGGTTAGGTTATTTTAGAGGTAACTTTTTTTAACTCAGTTAATATTCGTGACTTCTTCTGAGGCGTTCAACTAACCTAACCTAACCTAACCAAACCGGTATGAGTCAGACAGAATCATATTTCTTTATTGAAAAAATCATTCTACACGTGGTAATTGTCATCGCTCGTGATTAAGAATCATCTGAATCATTAAAATAAACAAATTCTTTCACAGAAAGTGAATGCGAGCTCTCTTATAACTCATTAAATTTATATTCAAAAGACCCAACTCTAATCGCGTTAATTAAATAAATTTACTATAGGCATTCAATAAGCATTTTTTAAAGGTAGCCGTTTTTATAGGAACACTATGCTAACTAACATTTACGCTGATTGGGATTTCTATTCCATTTTAAATTAAGCCATGCCTACCGCTGTCAAATATTACGAACGTTATGGAAGGCCTTATTCCCTCGACAGTATAAGCAATATGGTTTCTAAAAACAAGATCGACAGAGTAAAGTGAAATATAGGTCCTAATTATTATTGCTAGATTAGTTTTAAAACAAGAACAGCCTAACCTTTTCATTTTACGTAAGCATAAAGGTTAGATTGGTCCCTTGTCAAGTGAGGTTATCGCGTAGTGGATTATCAACACACGAACAAACAACATAAAAACGAGATCTAAGTGTCCATAAGCAACGTCAATTAATAAAAACGCATACTCAAGCAATGTGAGATTGTATATACTAAAGTGACAGTATGTTTAGCGATAAATATGCAGAGTAGATTGATGTACCGAGTACGTGAGTGCGTGGTTACAAACAAATAAATTTACAATCAATCAATAATGATTTTAAAGTGTTTTAGGGCTGACATAGTCGCTGAAACCGACTCCAAGTCCCTAAAAATTAAATGAAAAAAAATATGTTTTAGTTATAGGTAAGATGTGGTCAGTGGCGTAGCTAGGGGGGGGCGGCAGGGGCGGCCCGCACCGGGTGTTACCCGCTTAGGGGTGACACCCGACCCGACCGTGGACATCAGTAGTGAGTGCCATCTATAACAATTCATAAAACTGTGGCAGATTGCATAACCGCCACCAATAAAATAATGTAATTGAGTTTTGGGGTGACACCTGAAATATCCGCACCGGGTGCCACTCATGCTAGCTACGCTACTGGATGTGGTAGTCGTAGCATTTTTCCTTAGACATATTATCCATAAGCAGGGTTCGGTGTTTTCATAGCACGGTAAGACGGTAAGAGAGCTGTGGAGTCGACATCAACATTAAAATTGAACTCTTACTCATACTCATATGTTTATTTAATTTTAAAATGCTTTTATATTCACCCTGAGCCCCTGGGTAATGCTGCTAAGCTAAGTAATGTAAGATTACAACTTTAAACAAAATTATTTTCATGTACATATTATGTAATATTAATCTCACAATGTTATGAATATTAAAAGTGAAAGTTATTATCCAATTTATAATTAAATTAAATATTGCTATTAAATAAACGGATGAGTATGAGTATGAGTCAAAGTTGAATTTTAATGTTAATGTCCACTCCACAGCTCTCGTTCGTCTTACCGTGCTATGAAAACTCCGAACCCTGTCCATAAGTTAGTTGATGCAGAGGTGCTCGTGTGGCGGTATCTTGTCGGTTCATGTTCAAGTTCCAACGACTGGGCCTCTATTCTACAGAGGTGTTTTTAACTCGGCCGCCATAACTCACGAGTGAATAAGAGAGGAGAATAGAGGCCCTGGATGACCGCCCACACCGATAGATGGCGAGTTTGGTCGATATGACTGCCATGTATTGCTCTTCATACTCTCAGTCACAGAACCACGTCCGACTCGTTTTCGACACAAAAGAGCTTTAGAAAAGAATATTATCACATCAGACATGATCAGAATGAGAGATGGATAAATAATATAATTATGTATTTACACCCCGTGCTTTTTTTCAGTACTAATAGGTATCGTTCTGTCATCCGTGCTGGGCCCGTAGGAAGTACATAAGTAAGTTTCACCTCTCAAAAGACAATGTTAAATGTAAGCCCCACTCTGGGCTGTAGTTCTCTTGAGAAACACATCGCAACCGGCTATCATAAACTGATCCGTGTGCCTGTAAGCATTACACGGCCATAGGTCCCTTTAATTTCTTGACCAAACCGGAGTTTAAATTCGCATTTATAACGACATCGCAATTATCGAAGGCGGAAATTTTATTTCAGTGAGAAACAATAAAACATAAAATAAAATTAAAATTTTGTATCAGAGGTGTAAAATTGCTGTTTTTGTTGTTGTTGTTAGAACTATTTTTTTCAACCTATAAGTAAGCCATTCGATTTGGAAAAGGCAACTACGTTTGTAATATGTAGGGCCGTGAGCGTACTGGCGACTTTTAAGTGATTGTTGCGGTCGAGCCTGCTGACGATGTTTTTCTCAAAGGAAACATTCCAGTAAAGCATTGACAAAGCACACCTATTCACAACATACAGTGTACGAAGAATTGTCTGGGACTCAAACCTCGCTCCAAATTTCACCGACAACCTCATCGACTGATGCATGAAAGAGAATTCAAAACGATTACTTTACACAATATACACCTTTACACATGTAAACTTTTAAATGTTACAATTGATTGCATTATTTAAACAATGTTTGTAGTTAAGTACGTTTTAATTTTTAATTCCGCACGAAATCTACACCAGCGCTCGCGCTGACTTCATCCTCATTTTTCAAAAGCCTCGTCGGACTACACCGCGTACTTACCTATTATGGTGACGGCTGGGGTGACAAATCCGGCGTCCTCTTGTCCAAATTGGCTTCCATACTGCTCAACTTGATTCCTAGTTAACTCCAAGTTGAAGCTAAAGTCGGGCTGACTATCCATGGAGTCCCCTAGGTCCAGTTCGGCGTCAGCAGGGGGCGGTGGCGGCGGGTTCGCCGGAGGCGGCGCGTCTTTAACATTGTTGTTGTGGCCCAGAACTACTAGCAGCGTCCAAGGAGCAGTCATACAATGAGAGTTGCGAGTTGCGACAACATATTAATAGATGGCGTTACACAATTCTTCTGGCCTCAACGATAGATGGCCTCAGGTCGGCTTACGACAAAATCGCAGATAAAATTGGAAATTAAATTAAAAAGTTGATATTAATTTATTCCCATTCATTATTAAAAAATACATTAATAATTAAAAACAGAACATAGCGTTAGAGGAATGGTCATTCGAAACAATACTGTTAATCAATATCGAATACTAGTTTCCGTTTTAACGCCGTACTAAAAATGAGGTAGGTAATCTTCTTATCAGTTTTGAAAGTAGGGGCATGTCGAGGATTTCAAATATAAAGTTATTCAATATTTATTACGAAACGCTTAACGTCAATAACTGAATCGGAAAAGGCTTGTACAACTAGGTCATTGGGTATTTTATATTCCAAAGATCGATAGACCGATAGAGTGTTTAAGAAAATGCAATTAATTAGTTAAGGCCCTGAGGTTGAGTACATGGGTCTCGGATAATTGACTTATAGAGCAGTATTGAAGGATATAGCGCAACAAGTTTTAACTCAAGAGACTTAACAGAGAGAGAGCTTGGGTTGATAGCCGTATCTTACAGTCAGAGACGTCTCGCTCTCATGAATTCGTGAAAATTCAGAGCGAGCTACGTAAGAAGTATTTTGAAAACTCGAAAACTAAATCTTCATTAATTTTGCTTTAAAAATACTTAGTTATTTAAACTTAGTTGAAGTGATAAGCAGGGTTTTTTAGAATGTCCAAAATAGTGTCGCCTACAATATTGCTGTTAATGCAACCAATAATGTTTTTATTAATCTTGACTTGACAGGACGGTGCAGTCAGTAAAACTGTAAGTTATAAGTTATAAGGTAAGGGGGGTTTACTAGCGTGTTGAAAAATAATAATTGTACCTACATTGAGTTAAAAACAAAGAAGATTAAGTATTTGAATGGTTTCATTATTATGCTTTCAACAATAATAAATTCTTAGACAACTTGATATTTTCCAACTATGAATAAAAACTAGGTACTCAACAACTTACCCATGTTTTTATTGTTGAAATACCTAATATACTTTTTATGATAAAAAGCTGTCTATCATTCGTTTAGATTATTTAATTTTAATTTTAAACTAGACCCTAGAAGTAAAGTACTTATCTTGAAACATATATTTTTTATTCAAACACAATGATGTTGGTAAAAAACTTGAGAGAGAAATATTTTTGTGTTGGACGTTTCTTGGTTATTTGTCTCCGACGGCATTATCTAATAAAGCATATCGAATATTTCCAGCGAGCGGAAAAATAGATGTTGTTTTTGATCAATTATACACACAGTTTTTTTTTTAAGTATTCGTGGTCCTGGAATTTAGGACCGACAGGACATCGCTCTACTGCATTCTCAACTCAAAATATTATCAAAATACTAAGGATTACATTTCATATTTGAAATTTCACGTAAATGCCTTCAGATACAATATTTTTCTCTCTTATGTTTTACCGTTAGGTACAATATAACACAAGTAGACAGGCAAGAGGTACGTAAGTACTGAACAAGATGCAATTTAGAGGTATTTATTTAATATTATTACTTTAGTGTATTTTTAATTAATGTAAGTATACGTAAGACATCCCTCTGCGTAAGAAACAAAAATAAGTTAATACTGTGCTGTTTTTTGGCTATAGATTTACTTCTTCAGGTCCCTGCGCGTTATCACTATTATAAACTATTCTATTTAGGCACAGTCACTTGTCTAGTTTCATGCAAAACGTCCTAGATGTCGTTATTGTTACTACGCCCTAACAACGAACTCTTTTTTTTAAGTTGTCAGCTTTAGCGAGAGATGGCGCTTGAATCAAAACCTAATCATAAAATGATCATATTGTATTCGAACCATTTGATTAATGTTATCGAATAAGTCGTAAATATGTATAACACCTAGTATATGAGAAAATCAATGTTAAGTGTGAGCTGCTGTAGCTAAGCTACGGTTTCGCAAAGGCCCTAGACCTAGCCCAGCTTCAGCGTTAAGTTGCATTCTTGTGGATTTTATGTTAACTATGTTTGTTGATAGTGTTGATACCTATTGAACTATCAAAATTGAGTAGTGCCTTTATCGTTTAACAGAAAACCTATGTCGAGAAACGAAAATACACTTGTGTCTCGGACATCTTTAAAATACATTTGAACTTTAAGTTAGTAATAAAAAAAGTAAGTTAGTAATGTACATGTCATGAAATTGGGCGTTATCATTAGAATTTATAAACTGAATGCTTGCGTTAGGTATGTTTTAACATACATACAGATTAGAGTCAAAACTCATAAGAGTATTGCCCGCATCCGAGAAAATACAGTCAGAGATTGTTAAAAGGTCAGTTTATAAGCAAGTAAGTGATTGAGCACTACTTGTAGCTTATAGCCTACATTCTACAAGCTTCAAGTTTCTCGCACCCTACATTTTCTCGGATTAGGATAGTGGTAAAACGTTCTAACTAATGAGTATTGTTTCATAGTCGACACCTAAAAATAAAATCAATGATTTTGCTTAAAAAATACTCCATCTCTTGACAAAACGTATAAAAATATCAGCTTATTGACTAATGAGTGTTGTCGAACAATATGTCAAATGTGGACTAACAATCTTCTTGTTTCAAAATGGAAAATTGCTTGCTGAATTTGAAGTTACAATAGAACTTTACAATACATTTTTTATAACAACATCGATTAGATACCTACTGTTATTACAAGAAAGGACATGCAAACATGCAATCTTTTACGTGACCCGATGTTACGTCGCATTAAGAGTTGACGCGATTGTTACTTCGCTCACGCTAAATAAATATGAGCGAGAATAGCCCGTTTCGCTAATCATCTCTCAATACGACGTAATACTCTAGCGAAAGAGAAAAACGTGCGTACAGTCAAGCAGATAAGAAAAATGGGAAGGTAAGACAGAGAGGGCTGGAGTAGTTATAAGTATCAAACGCCTTGCTACTTTGCGTAAGGTCAGCTTTAGTGCTAATAATGTTTCTTAGCATATTATACAATATACATACAGATAGACTATTTGCATTTGATTCATGTCAAACATTATATTGACGAGCATTTGTGTCACCATTGACAACTGGATATTAGGTACTATTTATTCTTTCTTTTGTTTATATTGTTATTTTCGACACTCGCAACGAGTTATTGCCAGTTGTCTGAACTCTTCCAAAATGCCCTGTAATATGATATGATACTCCGATCAAGCGGTGATATCGCTAACTCAAGTAGGTACGACTGAATGTTTTGTTTGCGAACGTATTTGTAGCCACGTACAAATATATAACGATCGCACAAACATTGTCATATTATAACAAGCACCGTGGGCCGTGGCAGGTTTGCATCTATTTTGATATGTGTCACTGTTGTCTGGATTTACCTACTACTACACCGAAAGACTTTCGTATATGAACTATTTAACTACGCATACGTCATATAATGCGTAAAACAATAAAATATAGTTTAAGCCCCACTGGACTTCGATGGTTTAAGTGAGAAAGAGGTTATTCAGTGCCAAATTTTATTAGGTAAAACCTTTACAAACAAAAAATATTTCGGTGTAAAGTGGCATCGTTTGACGTTTATTTTATGGAATTTTTGATCGTTAGGGGTAATAATACAATTTTGAGGCTATATCATAAAATTGGCGCCAGTTCACGAGGTATAAAGTTTTGTTTGTATTTTGGGAAATAATAAGTTATTTTATTTCTAATATTGTTTCGAATATTACTAGTAAACATCGTAACTTATACAAACAATAAAAGAAAACATAGAAATTTACATATTTAAAATATACTTACAATGATATTAATAATGTGCAATTCATACATTTATAATATTTTTATATAAGTAGGTACGTTTATTTATACAGCAGTAATATATATTTATGCCATAGATTTGTGTAGATTTTATAATAATCATATCGAAACAAAAAACCTCAACACAGACGCAAATGTGCTAAATGAGCAAAATGATCCTTACCGTAATCTCCCCTAAAGAAGCACCGTTCTCGAGAATTCTCGAGAATTCCCGAGACATTTTGAGAATGGATTCGTTACCCGATGCGCTAACAGGCAACAAGTATGTCTCCCTTTGCCACGTCCCATCTTTGTTACCTACCAACCACCATGCCAATTGGGGAAAAAACAACAATACCCAACCAGCCATAAAGCTACACTCTAGGTGTCAACTGCACAACGATGGCCACTATGGAATACAATACTTTAAAAATACAAGGTTTTAATCTGGACGAACGAGGACAACTTCGATTGACTCGAGCCCGAGTGTCACTGGCAAGTATTATTTGAAGTTTAAACTGCTACAAAAATAGGAATCTTTCGAGCTAACTAACAAATGCGAAGCCGACTCAACCAAATGTTAATTATATTAACATATTATATGTTTAATGACTATATATACAATACATTTACTATATTACTGAACTGTTTGATAAATATTTTAGCACGAAAAAGTGCACACTCAATCGACAGTAACCAAGTGTGAACACATTAAGCAGGCAAGTTTCAAGTTGAGTTCTGCAATAATTAAACAGTGTAGTAAACTGCTTCAATAAAAAAAATACGTGAAAAGCACGACACATCAATCCTGTAGATACATATGCCTTAATTTCTGCAGTGGTAGAATGAAAATTTTCTAACAAATTAACTAGGTATGCGTTCACTTATTTAATACTGTAAATTACGTTACGTCAAGTTTTATTTCATTCTTATTTTTTCACAATCTCATGTGTTTTGTTTATTATTTGACGTAAAATTATTTGATTTAATTTCACACTACCTATTCTATTTGTACCAATACTGGTAATAATATTTAGGTTTATACTTTTATAAACTGTCTTATCCTAATAAATATATCTCTTCTGCCGTCGATTTCTGAAATCTGAAAATTGTCTCCAGAGGGCGATCGGTATGTACGGTACTTACGGTACGGTATGTACGGTAGCTATTGAAAGTTTTTGTTTGTAAATTATACTTCATAATGGCGTTTTCCATAACAGAATGAATCACGACATCTTATCGAGTGGTTTACAGAATCTTATAGATCAAAACAATTTGCACTCGTATCTGATCAGTTCACGTCGACTTTGTGAGTTACCTTCGAAGTTGTCCAGATTCGCAGAAGTGGTGTAATAGGACCAAAGGGTTAGAGAGGGGAGTTGGACTTACGGTCTTCGTTGAAGCCTCCATCGGAGGGCGTGGCTGGAGGTGATGCAAACACTGGGGCTACGGCTTCAGCAATATCCCATTCCTCGTCGCCTCCACTCAACGGCTCTCCATTCTATAAAACGATTAGGTACAGGTACAACTTGTGACTTGTTACACAACGCGGAGCAAATAAATATGCAGCACGCCTAATAAGCGTTTACCGCTATAAATGCTCGCTTGGAACACGAGGGAAGACTTATAAGTCTACCCACAAAACAGAAAAAACAGTAGAAGTGTCAAGTGGGCGTGTAACGTGTGGCATAGTTATGCGGAGTTCCGCGCAACCTACCATACTTTTGCCGCAATCGCTTATTTTGATATTTCTAAAATAGGAAATAAATCCAAAAGCATACCTTATTGTGCTATTTTGGAATGTAAAAACGATAGCCGCACCAAAAACATTTTTCATGGTGGCGTGTTGTTTTTATGATAGTTTGAGTATTGGTGACAACAGGTCTGATACTAAGCGTAGCTCATGCCACTTCCACTGTTTTTTCTATTCCGTGCGTCTATCATGCGTTGCGACTTGCGACTATGCTCAACATTTTACCTCCCTTTTTTGACGAACCTTTGATTTAAGCTTGAATCATCCACGCTTCTTCAATTTGACTGCTATGTAAATCCCACATACAGAGAATTCACTTTTTTTCCTACATGTTATGGGTCCGTTACAACCCCCTGATTTTTTTAGAATATTACGGGGCTGTTATTGTAACGGATAACGTTAATGTTCCATGATCATGAACGATGAGCACGGGTAAAATCACCAAGGAAATGAAATTTCGATATCTTGACCATTTTATAATATAGTTGATATTAACGTTAATAGAAACGACAATACATTATTTAATAAAAACATATGTAATTTAAGTACATGTACTCAAAGAGCAGGAATTGAAAATTCATTAACTTTCCGTCATTCGTTGACGATTTTAACGTAAAACAAAAGTGGCTTGACCTTGTAGTTCTCGTCATTTTTACCACAACATTTGTAAAAGAACAAGAATAGCAAAACCGTCAACCGTGGCATTTTTCTCGATATAAGTTGAATGTAGCTTACCTCATCGCAATCTTCCACGATAAGCGACGGGAAGTTGCCCATGACGCCGTTGGATTCCCCGCGCCACCAGCCGTCGTCTACGCCGTGGGCATCGCGCGATACCACGCGGATTACCTGAACAACACACAGCTTCAGTTAGTCCAAAAACTGAGAAAATGTTTGCCTTATCAATCGATATATCATCGCCAAACTATCAATTGTGTGTTTAAACAAATAAAACACGAACTTGATCCAGAAGTAAACCCACAGGGAATAAGAAAATATTGTTGAATTTTCTACAAATAACAACGTAGCACAATTTTTTCATAAAATATAATGTAGTATAAATCAAGTTTGTGTTCCAAAAACAATGATTTTATTTACTGTCTTTATTGTTCTATACTGAAATGAAACACTTAAGCAAGTAGGTATTACTGAACGAATAACTTTTTCTCCGAGTCGAGTGTAGTAAAGGACACGTAGTTAGGTGCGTGCGCGGACGGCGGGAGACGAGGCGGCACTACGAGGGCCTCGCGGGCACACGCGCCCTTACCTTACATTGGTGACGCGTCCCTCGCTGCCTACCGCGCCTCTAACGCTACCTATTTTGCCCTTCTGCGCAGGGTGTACTTATTTGACGTTCTAGTCATCACACATGCAATAATATGCAATCTAACATTACGCTCAGAGTAAAATGTGCTCTAAAGTTTGTAGTAAGATGTGCCAGACAATAAGCAGTCCAATGCTAGCTAAGATATTATTTTGCTTGTATTATGGATACCGCGATTGGTTTGGGATTGGAATAGCCGTCGATTCATATGCACTTTGACGTAAGTATATGGTAAAACTGTCATCCCTTTCTAATCGCGGCTAGGTAATATTTTAGTTCGTGCAGCAACTAGTTACGCCGCGGATATCACTCAAGTTTGCCACCTTCTTTAAATACTCCTTAGGCACCTTTAGTCCCTCGGGACATTTAAGTAGATATGGGTAAAAAAACATTACTATTTTACGTTTTCTCCATCGTGTAAATATCTTACAGCCAAAATATGTGGGTGTCAAATCTGGAATTTAAAATTTGGCACGATGATATCCACAACCTGACACCATTTGACGTCACGCCATCTGTCAAGATATCATGGAATCCATGTCTTTACGCGGCCTTCGTGTGAAGCCTAAAATAATGTAAGCCATTCATTTGTTACTCATACGATCGGGATCACGCTAAATGGTATGGCAGTGAACGTTCCTTTACACTATTATTCAGCTTCAACGCTAATGCCACTAGCGTCTAGGAAAAATCACCTTATAACTAGGTAATGTATACAGTTACATAGCAGCTAAATTGCCTTGAATAATTATGAGTAACTGGAACAGCTCGCTGTCTGATTTTTAATAAGGTCAGCTTTAACCAGAATTTGTTGCCGGTAATTTAGACATCACATTGGGTCGCGTTCACATCCAGGTTCGCGCGATTCTAATACAACGGACGTGTCATTGTATTATAAACATCCTAATTTCTCCGGTTTGGTGTCAGACAGCTATCAAGCATTTTTCAAAGCAATTTTGTCTTAATCCATAGCCGTATCTTAGCTTATTGGCATCTGAACGCAAGTCAATCAAAAAGAAACCCCAAATAATTGATATCATCGATATTATTAGGCTTGCTTCTGATTGCTCGAGACAGAATCACACGTGATACTTTAAACTGGGACAAAACTCGAGATGAACCTAGACAAGAATCGTGCCACAGGTCAGTATAACTTTAGTTTTTTTCGCGGGAGAGTCCGGGTATGGCAATCCCTTATTAGTTTACTGTGGCCTTCCAACGAGTTGCCAGTGCCACTTTATAACAAAGTGTCTCGGGAATAATGACTTTTAATAAGAAGTCACCTCATCAGTGAAATAAGGAATCTTCATTAGAGCACATCAGAGATTTTTCGCCCACAATTGCTTAAAATATAATTGCTGTACTTTCTATGTTTAGGAAATTTATTGTTTCAAATAGAAGACGCTTGCGAATGCGTACGCGTAAAATAGTTAATAGTTTTTCGCTCATCTTAGGAGATGAGATAGAAGAGAAATGAAATAGGTTTCATACCGTTCGGGGCTGAGGTTCAAAGAAATCTTTCTTTCTCCATTCTTAAGGCACACAAGGAATTTTCTTTTCATATTTCAAGTCCGTTAATCAGTCGCGGTATAGATTGTCTCCGTCAGAAGCTGGTTCTTTTTATTTTTTATAAATTTCCTATCCTATCATCGCCTAGTGTAAAATCATAAGCTTTTAGAGAATCTGAATAATTCCCTCAATGAAACCTGTCGGTAAAGTTTGCTTGGAAAAAGTTTCCGATGCTGCTACAGTACAAAGTTTGTCTATCAAAGGAAAGTACTTAAAAAATTACTTGCTTCGTTCAAAATGGTTCAGTTGTAATACCTAAATTCAGTGTGAAGTACGCGGCTTCGAGTCAGTCCATGTACTCGTAGAATTGAAAACAACTGATTCAAAGTAATGTAAAATTTGGCATTTAATCAATTAAAATTGTTTATGGAATGGAAGTGTTATCTTTGAAATCTTGCCTCAAAAATCATGTAAAGTTAGACTTGTTTTTTACAACCGTCCGTACGAGTAATTTGATTTTAATGTTATTTTAAATAGATAAGAAGAAAACACTGAACTAATTGGTCAACCTTAAAGTATCTCATTTAAACAATATTTTACAACATCGTCATAATTTATAGAGTTCGACAAAAAAATCTTAGAATCACGCCTATAAAATCAACCTCGATATATGAACAAAGTAATTTTATGAAAAAAGACTGACCTGGCCTTCCTCCAAGTTGAGCTCATCGGTCGCATCGGCGTCGTAGTCGTACAGCGCGAAGCAGTAGCCAAGCGTGGGCTCCGACGGCACCTGAGCCTCGGCCCTGGCAAGTTCTTCGTTCAGGGTCTCGACCCTGGGCTCGTCGGCCCTCGCGACCGGCGCGGAGATCACCGAGATCTGGTCAGGGCTCTGCACCACGTCCGCGTCCTCTCCCTCCACCGTGTAGTCAACGGAGGAGAAGGAAATTTGCGACACCAGACCAGGATTCGTTGAGACCTAGCGAAGAAAATGGAATGAGTTCCAAGGTGCCAACGCGTAGGCCTTTGGAGTTTCACTACGGAAAGCCGCATGCGCATAGGATTATCCTTTGAGGCTTCCTTTTAGAGTGCCTCTTAATGGAAATAGGCCTTTTTCAATAGAATGATATTGGAAAATGGAAGCCGTTATGGTAAGGTTGAATTATTTAGACACTCATTAAAAAGTACCTTCCATTAGTAGATGAGTAAACAACAACATTGGGATTAATCACAATTTACTAACTCTAAATCACGGAATCATAAATGTATGTCCGTGAAAATAAAAGTTTTTTTTTATTACCTACAGAATAATATCCTACACAAACATTTGCTACAGCAAACGGTTTATCAGAGACCATATATTGAAAATAAAAATAAAAGAATGCTCATTTCGACTACATCAAAGGCGTATCAAATGCAATGCAGAATGAAATCAGAATAGAATCAAAGCAACTGAGTGGACTTACATAGGTACGCTTTACAATATCGAATTATAGAGAGGTTTCAGCGGGACAAAGGATCCTCGCATTACATCCGTGTAAATCGAACAACATGATGAAACAAGATGAAGCCCCGCTTTGTAAAGGCTTTAATTAATCAACCAGGAAAATGCCAGTGTAGTTTTTGCCAACATATAGCATGACAATAATGTATTTTAAATAACCACCCCCTTACTAAGCGAAGCGTGGAATTCATTTTTCATAAGTAAACGTTATTCTGCTCACATTTTCGCCTTTAACGAAATCAAAATTAAAAATTAAAAACAATAATCTCTTCTATATGTAATTAATAATAAGAATTTGAATACTATCACATATATTTTTCATTAATATCTAAGTTATTAGAGGAAAACTGTGTGAATTTGGGCGTTATAAATGTAATGCTAAAAAAAACGAAGGCCGCGTCAATCAAGCTTGTGAATGCGGATCGCAGCACAATGCTAACAAGCGTACTGTAACAGAATCACCGTTCTATGTGTACGGTAGACTCGGTAGGTATATGTGATATATGAACACACTCGACGTCTTATTTGCTTTGCACTGCTCAAATGTGATTATACTAGCCCCTAGCTTGACGTGAAGACTTGTGCATTGTAGTTCGCAAAGGTAGTATGAAGGTCGCCTCTGTGGCCCGTTAGTTTAAAATAGGAACTACTAAAAATAACCGATGGTTGTCATGGACTGGTACGTCAGACCCTCTAAAGCTTTTGAAATGAAAACATATAAATAAACAACCACTATAATGTTATAAATAAATATATTCTCGCGCATATTACAAGGTTTAATCGAAGAGCACCCCCACCACCCCCACAGTAGCGTGGGAGTAAAAAGTAAGTAGTAGTAGTATACTCATGTGACTGTTATTATATTAGTGCTGACCTTAAACATTACGACTGTTAACTAAATAAATATACCTAGATATATTTAGTTAACAGTCCTAATGTTTAGTTGTAGGTAGTTATAAATTGAATCAGCTTGTGTTGTAATATTCCTAAATTAAAATAAAAACGACCTAAACCAAAATCAATAATTTGGCGGTCTACTTTAGCAGAATAACTTTTTGCCAGATAAACATGTATGCAATTTAAAAGTGATTAGGAAATGTCGAAGTTTCTGTATCGATTCCAACGTCTGCCAAGTTAAAGTAGTACAAGTCAACTGCAATCGGAAATGTTAAATTATTGAGTTATTAAGTAATTATTATGATAAAGATCGAATTGATTTTATTTATAACTATTACAGTAACAAACTAGTAAATAATATTCGATAGCCCAGATCATGAACTTTTTACCGAAACCAACAGCACTACCCGTAACATTTTTGCATTCCATTTGTGAACGGTTCTGTCCAATTATGGAGATTGGTTTAGAGTTGGGTGATAACCTAGGGCTTTAGTGAAGCATGCAAGGGAACTGGTAGAGTCCCCCGTTTGAAGCCGAAGCCCCCAGGGCATCTGCGAAATTGGGGACGTTTTGGCACTATAGCGACCTGGAACATCCTGTATATAGTCTGTATATAAAATGATAGACGAAACGACCCGGGCGGGGGTTTTCGTTCGTGCGGGTGGAACATAATCCGCTTAGGTCCTCGCCTAGGGCGCAGCATACGCTTTAATTTCCTCCAGGTAAAAGGAAGATTAGCGCTGTAATTTGAGGGTCGCAGGGGTTTTTACTCGGTACTAGGGTAACCTAGGGCTTATTGTCTAACGCACTCGCAATCACGATCGTTTTTATTTTGAAAATCGAAGGTTTGTTTGCATACAAAATGAAAACATTTGCTCCACTTTGAAGCCAGTTGCGATTGCGAGTGCGTTAGACAATAAGAACTCTATCGATTTTCTGAATTTAACCTGTATCAGCAAGAACATTTAAATCAGATGTCGCCTTACACATTGACGATATAGACGACGTGTTTGAGGTACCTACTGGTGCTAGTCTGACATGACTGCCCACAAAAACTAGGATGTTATGTGAAAAGAATTACCTGATCACGCTCGACGTCGAGATAGTTATGAGGCACGTAGCCCTCTTCTCCGCGGTAGTTGCGCGCGCGCAGCCAGCCGTCCCCGTCGCCCTCCCCCACCACCTCCAGCTGTTCGCTCTCAATGATCGATAATTCGTCCGGATTCTGAGCCTATGAAAACACAAGTATTACAACTGAGTCCAAGGATCAAAAATATCCTTACATAATTTTTATATTTCTCTATGTACTGCGTAAAATATCAAAATGAAACATTTTTGATCCTTAGAGCTACCCTAGAGCATTGATTATGTGCAGCCTGTGAACACATTGGAAGGTGCTTCGGGTTTGTACTTCTCTCTCGCTCGCTCTTGATAAGAGCGTATGAGAGCGAGTGAGAGACAAGCACAAACCAGAAACACCTACGATCGCACTGTAGGTTAGGTTAGACTTAGATATGTAAAACTTTCACAAATGTCTAAATCCTATACAAATCTAAACACTAACCCCCTTACTAATAAACGTTGAGTAACGGTGGTATAGCTATACAATGTTTTGTCCTTATCTGTCATTGTGACATTTTGATTTGACAGATAAGGACAAAACATTGTATAGCTATACAGCCGTTACTCAACGTTTATTAGTAAGGGGGTATGAAGCGAGTTTCAATGCTATTAAGATAAGCACTAAAATACGTATAATTAATTCAATAAATAGGCCAAATCAGGACTCTTTCATTTGTCAGTAATACGGAGCGAATTTACTAGTGTTAGGATAAGATTGCTGAAAAGAAGTCCCGCAGTCTCGCTATTGTCTGGAAGTTCATTAGGAATATAAGAACATCACAATTACCAAAGTATTACCTAAATAAAATCGCTAACTATTAATGATCATTTTCTGTATGTGTAGATCTTTTTAAAGAACTTTAAATTTTATTACTTTGTCGCACCTTCCGAAGCCTCAAATGACCTTAGATGAGACAAAACTCGTCTTCCAATTTCATTTAAAATGTACATTAAAAGCCCGAAAAGTAGGGAATTTGAGACGAGGTGGTTGGCGGGCCAAGCCGTGGCGAGGGCTGCTAAAATGGAGTCAGGCAATCCCCATTTCCGCCAAGGCATATATAATGCTTTTATAATGGCTTTTATCGAATAATGTGAGAAAATTATAATTATAAGTATTTGTAAAAAGCTTTCGACAAATTCAGAGTGAAACTCTTTTTGAAAACTACGAGTATTAAGATTTAGGCACAATGAACCACCGCCGCCCGCCGCCGCCCGCCGCCACCCGCCGCCACCCGCCGCCGCCGCCCAACACTGCACGCACCCACAAGTTGGGTGTGTGAGACTATGTTCATGGTGCTTTCGAATATATACGCATTCTTAAATAAACTTTGCAGCGCACTGGAATGGGTTTTCATACGTTTATTTTACTCCTAGGCTCCCTCCTCCTCTCTTTCCGCCTTCGTTTTTCAACAGAAAAGCCATCTTTTCCGAGCATGTTTTAGAAAAGATATTTATTTTAATATAAGTGCAGTAATCTACTTCGCCTGTAGAAAATAAGGTAGATTTTAACTATGATTTTTATAAAGTTCACCTTCAATAAAGAGAAATATATTTTCAGCGTCAGAAAAACAGCTTTTATAAAATGTAAGCTTCTTTGAAGTAGAATGAAAAATGTTCTTTTAAAAATGCAATTTTAATAAGCTCGTGAAAGTGATGTGCAAGATACATTTTATAAAAGGGTAAAACATTTTAATGTCAAAGTGCTTTTTTTAGATGATTACTTGCTAGTCCGGGTAGCAGAGCGGTAATGTTTTGTAACTCCGCGGGATTAAAAGCAGGTGTCTCGAGACACTGGGTTCTACGTTACGAGTATTACCACCGTTCCAGACCTGACGACCGGCTCAATCAACTATACCCAAAATTTGTAAGTTTTTTTTGTATTTTCACCCGACTAGTTTTTGCTTTGTACCAATCGTAGGTACCTCTTTGTACTTATGAACGTAATGGAACCAGTAATCGACAAGGACCAATGATCGACAGTGATTCTTATTTTACAGAAGGTAAGTGTTATTCATTTGTTTTGTAACACTCAATTTAGGACCGTATGATCTTTGAATTAAGAGTTAAGTGTCGATTATTGGTGCATGTCAGCTTAAAGTGTCGAACACTGGTGCCGTTACGTTACTAATGACGACATAATGCCCACCTTTTGACTACATTATCATACCAACTCGACGGTACCAAATTATTTTATTTTCATTGAAATCGCATAGTAGTCGGCCTGCTAAGAAGGTGCACATGTAGTGCTTTGTCACTTTAACGTCATGCTTGAACAGGTGCACTCTGTCAAAGAAGTTAAAGCGACAAGGCACAAAAGTGTGCAGCTACAAAGGCCTGTATCTGGATAATTTGTACCTTAATTTGATGGTGAGATCGACTTCCTAGTTTGTTTACATTTTTTGTATGGCATGACTGCGATAGCAGGAGTGCGATAAGGACGGCCGTGAGCGGGCGAGCACTTGTCTTGGCGGGAATGGCGAGCAATTTGAAACAACTATTTATCTCTTTCTAACAATAGCGTTCGCTACGGATTGCCGTCTTTGTCTGTAGCAATATGGTAACCATGGTAACGTAGCAACTGTCAGTAATTGGTGACGGGTTTTGAATGCGCTTAGTATGAGCATAACGTATCTATCTAAATATAAAATATCATTGCATTGCATTGCATCTAAAAACTCTTACCAGTTTTAAATACTAATAAACGTTGAGTAACGGTGGTGTAGCTAAACTATGCTTTGTCCTTATCTGTCAAATTCAAATGTCACAATGACAGATAAGGACAAAGCATGGTTTAACTACACCACGGTTACTCAAAGTTTATTAGTAAGGGGGTATAAGTCTAAATACTATCATAAACTTAAATCGGTAAGTTCAGAGAGCTTATTGTCTAACGCACTCGCGATCACGATCGTTTTCATTTTGAAAATCGAAGGCTTGTTTGCATACAAAATGAAAACAATTGCTCTCCTTTGAAGCCGGTTGCCATTGCAAGTGAGTTAGACAATAGACCCTCTGTCTAAAGTATAAATATAGTCTAGTCGATGATAGCACAATTTTACTATTACATAACTGACACTAACACAAGTGGCAATGACTGGTATTAGATAATAAATATTAACTAGTCGATGGCAATGACTCCATCCGTCGATTCGAATCGAAAAGTGCATCATAAGCATTGTAAACTTCGTCGACATTGTCAAAAATCATGTCAGCAAATCAAATCCAGATAAGCATGTAAAATGCTATAAATATCTACGTCGACAAAGGTTTAAATAGTCATCAGCTTTGTTGGTTTTTCAGAAATGCGTGAATGGCACACTGTTTCATGCGAGAAAGTGTGATAGCAAATATAAAATAGACGTTACATAGTTACGTCTAAGTATGGAAAATGAAGTAGTGGGGGATCTGGGAAAACACTATATTACGAGTACACAAATTATCCCATAAATGTTAGTATTAAGTTTCGCCGTACGTTTACAGAACGCAACTTTTCTAGACCCATTACTCTACTCTAATGAGGAAACCTAATACTGAACTGCTGCATCACTACTCAGAGGCATCGTTATTATAGTAGAAATATTTTAATTGCGTACAAATCAATTTTAATTTGAAAGATATTTCAGAAGGTGCCAGCTTGAAAAAATCATGCGGAATAAACGCTCTTAAACCCAAACCATGTTTAAAGAACTAAAATGAAATGAAATTCGCAACAAATCGAACGCACGTAAACGCACGTCTTATTTCGACATGCGATATTTTTTCACACAAATTGACCTAATCCCAAACTAAGCTCTAAGCTTGTACCATAGTACAAATAGAATAGAATTCTATTTATACAATGCTTGTAGTATGGGTACTAGACAACGATATAAATACTTACGTGGTAGGTCCCATAATGATCTGGCCTAACCAAGATGTGGCAAAGGAAATTAAATCAAAGTCCGATTATTTTTCAATATAGTCTCCTTTAATATGTACACACTTCTGACATCTATGAATTAACATCTCTATGCCTTTAAAAAAATATGTTGAATCTTTGTCTTCAAAATGGGCTAAAACAGCTGCCTTCAACTCTTCGTCATTAGAAATTTTTTTTCCTCGTAAGTCCCGCTTCAAATTAGGGAATAAATAATAGTCACTGGGGGCCATGTCCGGGCTGTAAGGGGGGTGGTTGACTTCCGTGAACCCGGACTCGCGAACAGCAGTCTTCGCAATAATGGCAGTATGGACTGGAGCATTATCGTGAAGCAGCAACACCCCTTTCGAGAGTTTACCTTTGCGTTCTTCCTTTATTACATCCCGCAATTTATGTATAAGTGAGGCATAGTATTCACCATTTATAACGGTATTACGTTCTTTAAAATCAACCATCAGGATACCCTCACAATCCCAAAAGATGGTGCACATGAGCTTTTTCGTAGACTGCTGCACCTTGGCCTTCCTGGGCGGCTGTTCGTTCTTAAAACGCCACTCCATCGACTCGCGTTTGCTCTCAGGGTCATAATAGAGCACCATTGTTTCATCCCCAGTCACTAGCCGCCTGATGATATTCGTTGGATTTTCACCACAGAGATCCAAAAACTCTGAAGCACATCGCACTCGTTCTTCTTTTTGCACCGCTGACAGAAGTTTAGGCACCCATCTTGCACTCACCTTACTCATATGAAGATGGTCATGAATTGCACGGTGCACTGAACTTTTGGAGACCTCTATCCTTGCTGCTATCTCCCTAATCTTCAAACGGCGATCACTCAATACCTCTTCTTGAATAAGAGCGATATTCTCAGGAGTGAGCACTTCCAGCGGCCGACCCTCATGTCCCAGGTCTTCGACAGTTTCCCGTCCGAGTCGGAACTCCTTCACCCAGTTTTTTACTGTGCTATACGAAGGTGAAGACCCCCCGTACACACCATCCAACCGCTCTTTAATTTCGGCAGGAGATAAACCTTCTTTAAATAAAAATTTTATAACACTTCGATACTCGATTTTTGACATCTTGGTAAAACAAGCGACTTCCCACACACAAATGACTCTAAAATCCAAAATAACAGTAGCAAGTTGCAACTTGTTTCTTTATTACTTATCCGGAGAGACGTACTATTCAATGCGGTATAACATGTTAGGACATGTTGCTGGGAACTATATCAGGCCAGGTCATTATGGGACCGCCTGGTATATAGAGAAATAAATACTTAAATACATAGAAAACATCCAAGACTCAGAAACAAATACTCGTGCTCATCACACAAAATATCCGCTCTTACCGGGATTTGAACCCACAACCGCTAGCTTCGTAGGCAGGTCACTACCAACTAGGCCAGCGCGTCATCATGTAAGTATGCCTACCTATAGGACAGATATAAGGGGGCATAACTAAGATGCAAAGGCGCTAATGTTCCTATTTTCTATCATAAAGTCCCAGAAGACGTGCGAGTAAGTACGCTGTACTTATGGCTCGGCGACCTTACTCGCCCGTGTGTCACCCTAAGTACGCGAACTTCTAAAGGTAAACACGGGCGAAATGAAACGGAACCCAAAAAAAAAAACGAAATACCATAATACCAGCTATCACCGATTAGGTACCCAAAAAACATTTCTTACAAAGTTTTTAGGAGGCATATGCGAAATCAATACGGTAATTTTTTTTGGCTTATCGGAAAGTTAGTTAAAAATCGATTGCAAGATGAATATAGAATAGACAAGAAAGCGAGAATAACATACCGATAGTCGGGGAAGCGAGTTTATATTGCATTGTCATCCTGTTTATACCAGAAGTGCAGTTGAGCTATGTTTGATACTTCAAGTTTTCAACTTATTAGTAAATTGGTTTAAATAGATTTCAAGTTTGTACTGTAGAGACACGAATCGGACAGACAAGATAGAGAATTAATAAAAATAATTATGACATCATTACTTACCAGCAATGTATTAAGTTCGCTAAATATACCCACTAAATAAGTAAAGCTGACGTGACGCAATTCGTGCGGCTCCGTTGAAGCTAAAATAATCCATAATAACCATTAAAATTGTAAACAAATAATTTGTTTTTCAAGGGACCTAATGACAGATTATCTTTTTATGAAAAAATAATGATTTAATGCGAGTAAGGACCATTTTGGTATAGATTGTTTAAAAATAAATAATTCAATTCAAACTAACGATGATTCAATAATAAACTGTTTTTTGGAGGAACATTTTGTTTATTATAAAAAGGCGAAACGTCACGTCGTGCCTTTTCGTTGTAGTATTTAAAATTTAAGATTTAAATTGAATATACATTCAGTTTTTATTCATCAATATAAATATAAATCAGAACTAATTAAAATGAAATAAGATTAAAAATAACTTTCAATGTTGTCAAAATTAATGTTTAAATAAAGCAATAAAAATTAACCCAAAACTTTTAGTTTCCAATGAAAATCACTTGAAAATTTAAAATACTTACATGCAGGCCTTGTTCGTTTAGATCCACCCGGACCGTTCCCATCTATTGCTCCATTTGAAGAATTAAAATTTCTCCTCATGATTTTTTGACCGTTCCTCGAATAACGAATACAGCCTGCCTGCGTAAGCGATCCGCGAGTCATTAAAGCTTTGCCGCTTTCCGCGCCGCCCGCCCTGCAATCCCCCGCCCTGCGCCCCCTTGCCCCTGCGCGGATTTGACATATGGTCTTTGAGACTTGGTTAGTCGGAGCAAACAATGCTTAGAAAGTTGCACCAAAATCACGTTTTCGGCCAAAAGAAACTTTACGAAGACCAGGTGGGATTTTCTTGGAGTACTTAATCCTTCCAAAGGCGATACGTTTTCAAACTTGAACTCTTCATTATACTGCACATTTGAATGTATAACGGTCAAAATGACGATTTTGGCTTTCACTATAATATGATACTATCGGCTTCACTTGTGTAGACCTTAACATCGTTGAAATAGAGTTGGAAATACACGAAGCTTTTAATTTGGCGACCGTATGTAAAAATATCTAGGAGGTCGATATTGCCCTACTTTTGACTGGAATAACTTGACTCGATAAAAATACAATACAAGGTTCTATCGACTTGGTACAGTAATAGAAACTAATGTGTCCACCTTTCGTTTTCGTTATTTTACCTGACCCTTTTTTTAACCAAATAAAACTGAATTATAGAGGTATATCTTATTTTTTATATAACGGTGTATGCTTGCTTTATATACTATATGATATTTTACGTATATGCATATTTATACGCTAGTTGTTGATGGAGGGATGAAAGTAGTAGGTCAGTCTTCTCATACATAAAAAACCCATCATTTTTTTGTTTTAAAATATATTTTTTTTACAACTATTCAACTGTAAAGGGAATGGAGTTTTTTTTAAAATTTATGGACTGTACTGGACAGAAATTTTTCATTCAATCTATTCGCCATATATTACTTACCATATTAAATTTGATATAAAATACTTTTTATCGAATAAACAGCTGGGTGAAGGTCGTCTCCTATTCGAATCTTAGATCATTTGGGGCACGATTTTATTATCGTCGAAATATAATTACCTACCTTTCTACTACTGTTTAAATACTCAACATGTTAGTGGCGCGAGTGCCGTCGGTCGATTGTCAGAATGACTTAATAAAGTAAAGTCATGTCAAAATGTATTGACATCATTATTTTTCTCTCAACTAGCAAACTTGAAAAGAGCACGAAGAAGAAGTAGTATCCGAGGAAATCTAAACCTAATGTTTGAAACTCTACCGTATTAATAAACAGCGGGCCTAGTATAGCTGCGTCTGTATCGCGTGTCAAATGTGGATAAAGCATCCGTCACTCTCGTTCTTATTTACGTTTCAGAAGTTGACGGATGCCTTATCCAAACTTTGTCACGCGTAAACGCAGCCATATTAGGGCCCCTGATTACGACTTTAATGCAAATCTCAAGATGCGTCAAAAATTACAGTATTCTATGGTTTGACGTTTACTTTGAAGTATCGTGTGACGGGTAACTCAGCCCGGGTGCCTAATGTGGCTGCGTTTGTTGCGTGGCAAAATGTGGATAAAACATCCGTCACTTTTTGACACGAATATAAGTACGAGAGTGACGGATGCTTTATCCATATTTTGTCACGCGATAAACGCCATTATACAGGCCCGCAGGATGAGTTTATTAATACGGCCCTAAGACCAGTTTCGTCGTTACCATGGTAACCGTATCCCACTTGCTGGGTCTCAGTGCCCCGTGGCAGGTAGGCGTCACGTTTTTGAAACCTTACATACCAATTACTTTTTATTTGTGTAAAGTGTTATAAAAGAAATGTATTCAAGAGAAATGTACATAAAATCTTGGTGAACAGGAAGCCCCATAGATGCAGAGGCTTTTGTTCGAGACGTTTGTTTTGTTTTGAACTCCTTTGTTGAGTAAATTGAGGAATGGAATGAATTCAATCTCATTTGTTTTTTTTTAAGCGCGTACCTAAGGCTTGCGTAACGCTACAAAAAATGTAAAGTGGTCCTTATTATGATGAGACGGCTCAACATTGCGAAATAAATGGAAAATATTTGTTCTTTGCTTTAATGTTTTGTAACCATAAAAGGCTGTTTTTAAAATTTGACAACTTAAACTGTTTAAAGAATGATATATCTACCGAATTGTAATAACGAATGCAATACAGCTTTAAACGTACATATACAGGCCTTTAAATATAAGCCCCGGTGCCTTAATCCACGTTGCTGTTGCAGCTATTGTTATTGTATTGTTTTTATCTCGACGGCTTTTACTGTTGAGGTAATAGGAGCTGTCAACTGTCATAACGTCGACATTATGATACGAGGAACAATAGGGGAAAACAAAGTAGAATAAGGCTGTGCATTTTTGAAAACAACCATAGCGATTCCCGCAGTTTTCCCTTAAAATCGAGGTCAATCGCAACCGGCTTCAAGTGGAGCAATTGTTTTCATTTTGTATGCAGACAAGCCTTCGATTTCCAAAATGAAAACGATCGTGATTGCGAGTGCGTTAGACAATAAGCCCTCTTGTTCCTAAGAATGAACTCGTGTAAAAACCATAGACTGAAAGAGCTTATTTATATAAAAAGGAAGTTTTCGTTTTTTCGTATGTTTTATCTACGACATGACCTTTGAAAGATCACAAACAGAAACATTTTGGGTGCACCCCCTTAACACGGCGCTTAGTGCAAAACTGAAAAGCAAGACCTTAAAGGTTTAAAATATTTCTGATGAGGCCATACATACATTAGTTCTCTCTCTGTGATATTTATACGCATCTCTCTCATGTACGTATACGTGAATTGTTAAGAAAACTGTTTTCTGATGCATTATGTGTAATAATTGCGGCGCTTCTTCTCAGCAGTGGTCTCCTCTTGGAAGGCGCTGGTTGAATTTTGACGAGTAAAAGTGCCGGTACGGCTTATTTACTAAAAGTGGCGTTATCTATGAAAAGGGACCTTATTGTCGATGGCGCTTACGCCGCACTGCGTCGCGCGACTTTGTGTTTATATCGGAGCATCGTTAATAATGGCAGAAGCGCCATCGACAATAAGGTCCATTTTTTGAGGAATCTCAATTATACTCAATTATTGCAAGTGAAATTATCGTTTCAAATATATCTAAGAACACGATAGTTTTGAATATGTAGCTCCCGGAGTTTATTTCTTGAGCTATATAACTTCCCTGACGCAGAAAGACGGCTATAAGTTTCAGCGTATTTTCTTCTGACGGTATTTAAAACAAGGAAATACAAAGATAATTTAGATATAACCCTGTCGCAGTAAAGCACTTTGGTTGTTTAAGTAGCAAGAGGAAATCTTCACTTTTGCAAACTCCTTTGACGCTGTCGTGGCAACAAGTTCCATGGCGGTTCAACCATTAAAGTTTAATGGTCTCACACACAGGTTTAATCACAGAACAGAAAAAAACAGTAGAAGTGTCAAGTGGGCGTGTAACGTGTGGCATAGTTTTGCGGAGTTCGCAACCTACCATATAATTTTGCCGCGATCGCTTATTTCGATATTTCGATATATCTAAAATGGAGAAATAAATCCAAAAGCTTGCCTTATTGTGCTATTTCGGAATGTAAAAACGATAGCCGCACCAAAAACATTTTCCATGGTGTTTTTATGATAGTTTGAGTATTGGCGACAACAGGTCTGATACTAAGCAAAGCTCATGCCACTTTCACTAATTTTTCTATTCCGTGGGTTTAATGATTAAACCTAAGTACTTACTGTGTATGAGTAGAGTGCCGTGCACTTGTACAGGGGCGCGACGGGAGCGCCCGCCGCCGCCGCCGCCTCGGCCTGCGCCTCCGCCTCTCCCCACACGTGAGTGGGGTCATCCCAGCCGACTGCCAGCTGTTCTATGCGCATGCGCTCTTCCTCCAACGCGGCTGCGAGGAAAGACATCCTTTACATCTTTGTAATAGCACAGACTATACAGTCTGTCCTGTATTTTAATATGCAAAATAAACCTGTATATAGATGAGCCTTTGTTCTATCTAAACATCCTAATATGGGTTAGTAAATTTTTTATGGTTTTCGAGATAACCGCAACTATCTAGAATTTCGATATTTCGCATTTTAATCCTTTTTCGATTGCTTGAGAATTTAGCTCATTTTATTTATGGATTACTATTGATAATTAGTTACGCTATTGGATGTGTATCACAATGTTTAGTAAACTTGTCTCGTAAATCAATGTTAAAATGGCAATCTTGGCTTAAAAACTTTATCGAACTTTGAGGCACAGTAAGTATGTAATAAAGTATGGTACCTAATCTTGTGGGCCACTCTACAATTAATGCATACTTAAATACTTAAACTCCCGTGTGGTTGCCGGGTTAGAATAGTGCCACTCCATGTCTTCTCGTGGATGTCGTAAGAGGCGACTAAGGGAATAAAGGCTTCATTATCAGTACTAACTGTTAGGCCATAGGCTTTGTCCCCTGTCAATAATACACTGGTAAACACTTAGCCTATTTGTGCAAAATTTGGTTACAAAATTGTCAACAAATTTTTAGAGTTGTTGGTAATTTTGTAGCTCCGCCTACCCCACTCTGGGAATGAAGGCATGAGTTTATGTATGTCAAATTCAATGATAAACAAAAAAGTTATAGCTAATTAAATGGCAAAGGAGTGGTTTTGTAAAAATCACTAAGTCTCAACGTAACGATGGGATAAAAGGAATCTGGTGCCGGCGACGGTTCAGAAGCATGTTATCTATGTATTAAGCAACGTAACTCACACGTCATCTACATAGATGACGTGTGAGTTATTAACACTTTAATTATTCTTGCTACTCCTTATTGCTAAGCTGGAGGGGTAAATCTTTGAACACTTACCGTCCACATCCTCGTCGTGATCGTCTTCGTGCTGAGACCCTGAGGTGGTGCGCTGGTATCCTGATGCAGCGGCAACCTGGGCCTCTCCCTCGGTGTTGTCACTATCGTAGAACGAGTCCGAACTAGGCTGGTCCTGGACAAATGTATCGCTAGTTGTTATTGCAGCACTTCACGGTTATTGTTGTCTTCGACATTAAGTTTATGAATATTGGTGTTGTAACTACTGATTATGTCATGTTTTTGAGACAATAATTCCCGTTAAAATAACTTAAAAAAAAGCGTCGAACGAAGCCATGAATATGACTTTGAGCTTTTGAATTAGGACCATACTTACAGCAGCGCCAGAAGCATCAGTTCTCACGCTGAGAAGGCTGCTGCTGCGCGGAAGCGACTCCTGGACAGCTAGCAAGTCGATTTCCTTCAGCCACTCGTCGACTGGGGCGTTTCCGGCCCTGAGGCACTCGAGACGGGCCTCGTACTTGGCCTTTGATGTCTCTGAACGACGGATGTTGGAGCGTAGCTCGTCCATACGCACTTCGAGCTCAGGACCGTTCGGATCGTTGGGGTCCGTCTGTTGACAAAATAAATCTTCTATTACCAAACTTCCGTGTGTATATTTTATGAAGTTCAAATCTTGAAGAGGTTGTTTCGGCTGGAAATTTACTTAGTACTTTTACACGCGATTTTTAGAGCTTTTTTGTTAAGTGTTACGAAGGAGTCGAAAAGATGACAAGATCATCGCTAACCATCGTTAATTGACGATAACTTGCTTGAAATCGTTAGATTTCCCGTAATAGAAAGCGACGTCAAAAAAGTACCCAAAAAATCTCTTCTCATGTTATTTATGATAAAATCCAACTAATGAAAATGAACATTTTATTGATAACATTTGTTACAAGTAGATATTATTTGCCAAAACACGAGAAAACAGTAAAAAAAAGTACAAGCAAAGTAGACATTAATCTTTTTACTCGTGTTGTGGTAAACGGTCAATTATGTATTTACGAGTAAAGTCTTAATACTATTAATTATATTGATGTATTGTTTGTTTTAATCTGCTAGTAATTATAATCGATACATGCGACAATTATAGGACTTTTGGCTTCTAGGCCAGCTTAGGCCAGACTTAGGTCGAATCGGGTTTAGAGATAGATAATTTTAATATATGACATCATCGATTTGATTGGAGCAGGAAGGCGTACTAATTGCCCTTATTACCTTCTATCGATCTGTTTTAAATTGTTTTGGCCAGCGGGTAATTATAATTACCTACATCAGATTCATAATATATGAAAATGATAGGTCACATTGCCTCTAGGTTTCCTTACCAGAGTGTTCTGGTTGGTTGGTGTTCCACGAGTTTAAATTATTTAAGAGAAACCGACATCAATTTGTCTGGAGTACGAAGGGTCGGGAAGGGAAGCGGTAAGGGGAAATTTTGAAAAAAAAATACAACATATAGTTCATTACTTGTGTGCTTTATCGTCAAGGTGTAAGACAGACATGTTCTTTTTATTCGTGAATAAATTAATAGATTACCTAGATGTCGAGTCGGAAGCCAAGTTCTAGTCTTTTGCTTAATCATTTTAATTCATGAAACTTCTCTTTCAAGTTGTTATCGATCATTTAATAGTAACTAATACGTAACTAGTTCAACTTTCATCGAAGTTTGTCTGTTCGTACAATTTAACTGTGAAACACGCCTGAAGGGGCCTCAGAAGTCAATTTCCAGAGAACGTCTTCCTTGTTTTAACTGTGACTTGAATTTAACCGTGAAACACACCTGAACACCAAGAATCCAAGTTCCAAGGAGCTTCTTTCTTAATTCGGATAGTTCTGGGTAGTGATTCTCTCAAAAGCAAAGGTCAGCGAACGCAGGATTGAAGTCCAAGCGGCGAGTTTAAGTAGTCCCGTCAGAGCGAGCAAACACATTTCAGCGCGTGTATTCAATTTGGCAGCATGGCTTCTCGGACGTATAAGGCTGCCTAATTGAGAATGCACGCGCTAAAATGTGTTTTGCTCGCTCTGACGAGACTACTTAAACTCGCCGCTTGGACTTCACTCCTGCATTCGCTCATTTTTGCTTTTGAGAGAATCGCTACCCTGCTCTGATTGGAGTTTCTCTGTTAAGCAATCCAATTGACAATTATACCCGGCGAAGCTCGTGAAGACAAGTTTCACCATGCAGGATCCTTCGCTAAGCGTCTTGCTTTATACGAATAGTTTCGCTTAACGGAGTTCACGTGTATAATCAAAGAGCCAAGATGAAGTTCTAGCGAGTAACTATGGCCATGTTCTGTTTGAGTAAATTTCCCATTACGAAATGCTTATCGTCGCGTATTACTTAAGTACCAAAAACGAGAATATTATAGATATTATAGTGATGTGAAAATTTTAATGAATCGCTTCAAACACGTATTTAGAGTAGGTTGACTGCCAAACCTCATTTTTAGCTGGGCATTTCCCAAACAAAAATCTCAAGAATACTCAAATATTTTTTAGTAAAACGGACACATTTACAGTTTTTTTGCGCTTTTAAAATATACTCAGTGTAAATTTAATTTTATGCTACAAAAAGAAGCAAATCATATCCAGTAAAACTGAAACTAATGGTATATGCAACGGCCGAAGCGATATAGCTCGGATATTCAATGTAATTTGATCAATTACATATTCCCTTGGATCCCGGAATCAAATCCAATCATGTAAATCACACTCCAATTAGCTACTAACTAGGTCCAGACAACCACAGCGAGGGGTGGAAGCAATCCCTGACGTTATTTATTCGATCACTTTTAGTATCATGCATGAGAATCGCATGTATATTTATCAGGTACTTAACTTGGAAACTACTATGTTAGCCACAAATAGAGTCTGGTCCTATTCGCACTGTGTCTTATTTCAATCTGAGCTGATAGAGTGGTAGTGATAAATTATGTTAGCTCACGAACAATAGTATTGGACAGAGTTGAGCAGAAACTGAACCTATGTTGAAGAGCTGTCCCGTGAAGATAGTTAACTGTAGCTGCCAAATTATACTATACTTTCCAGCTTTTTAAAAGCGTTGGGCTGGCTATGGCTTTCACACTTGCACGCGCAACTGTCGTTATATTTGTTAACCTTATTTAATAGAAACATGAATGTTGTCGATAACTATATTATACAATTAGGAAACTGGTAGAACTGTAATTTCCGACAGGTATTTAGGTTAAAAATTTGACACATTTTGTATTGCTAATGTATTTTTTTACCATATCCGCAGTTTGAACTTTGGCAACGGATATGACATGGAACTCGAAGAATAAGACTCACCTTCTGGCCAGCGTCGCGCATGCCCTGGTACAGGTGCAGCTTGCGCGTGGCGTCGCGTATGAGCGCGGTCTCGCGCACGACGCGCGTGGCCCAGCGGCGTGCCTCTTGCGCGAGCGTCTGCGCATTCAGCTCGTGGTCCGTGGTCACCACGTCCACCTGATCATTGTCGCACGGCTCGTAGTCGTACTGCAAAGAAAAACTGCTCAGTGCGTGTTTACACTAAGCTAGGGGATCCACTGTTTGACGATTTAGCCTGAGCCAGTGACCAACAACGCCAGCTATCCAGAGGGCTTATTGTCTAACGCACTCGCAATCGCAACCGGCTTCAATGTGGAGCAATTGTTTTCATTTTGTATGCAGACAAGCCTTCAATTTTCAAAATGAAAACGATCGTGATTGCGTTAGACAATATGCCCTCAGGTTCGATTGCCGGTAAGGGAAAATGTTTGTATGCTGACGTATAGCGTTGTCTAGTGCCTACTGGTTTTGATACTTTATTATAGCCGTATTGGCTTTTTAGTTATTTCGCTTTCAATTTGCCACTTATTGACCGCAAACTGCTCTATTTGGAAAAGTAATTGAAACTAGCTCAAAGATTTACGCAAACTGTGAGGCTCTTATTGATGCGCCCTTGAACGAACTCCCGGTGAGCAAATGAGGTCGAAATTACTGTGAAATTGATTTACCTAATAAATGAAATAATCCATTTATGTAATGAATGAGCCAGCATTTTAAGATTTCCAGGCCGGTTTTATTTCCAAGATATTATTTTAGTTGTCAACCTTTCAGACACTTGACTCTAACTTGGATCCCTCTCTCGAAAATTTGTTTTAACAAACCCGCAATATTTTTAAAAGAACTATCTACAGACACCCCACACGATGGGGAAGACGTGCAGGGGAGGAACCATATTTTTTTAGTTTTGTCGGCGTGACTAATATGAACCTATATTCGTGCCAAATAACAGTTTTATAAACTAAGAGTCTCTTAGCTAACGGCGCACATGGTGAAACTATAAGGGTTAGGTACTAGTTTAACTACGGAACCCTAAAAAGGGGACAATCTACCTAGTCCCAACTAAGCTCTAGGCTTGTACTGTGGATACCAGACACCTTACTTATATAGAGAAATACATACTGAAATACACAGAAAACATCCAAGATCACTTACGATCAGCACATAAATACCTTACCGGGATTTGAACCCGGGACCGCTAGCTTTGTAGGCAGCGTCACTAGGCTTACGTGTCATCAAAAAATGGGACATTGGCAAGATATTGACAATGCTGGCTTACCTGGATATGCTGCTTCAGCACCGGATAGTACAAGTAGACGCACTGGAGGTTGTAGTCCCTGGTCAGTTGCTGGGCCTGGTCCCGGATTTTCCCGAAGGAGTGCTGGGTGGCCGAGCACGTCAGCAGCTCGGTGCGGCCCATCAGAGTCAGAAACTCAGAAACCCTCTCATAGACGGAGGATTCCATGGTCTGCATGCACGTCTGCAGGTCAACTAAGAAGTAGCGGTTCTGGGGACAAACAATACATTTAACACGGGTTTTTATTATGTCACCAAGATTCTAGAAGCATTGATCGTGTATTCGATCGGGTTAATCAAATGAAGGGGTTTTCCGGTCTCTGGTATTGTATCGACAAAAAGCCATCCAAATATCTGCAATTGGGATTGTTCATATTTTTACAATTACTCTAATTCGGAAACCATTTCCAGGAATGGGGTTTTAAAGCCGTTCTACATTATTACATTTTTGAAATATTTATCTATTTCTGATATTTCGACAAAAGTATATTTAACCTTTGTTTGACTTTCGTTTTCTGCTTGAAGCCCTCCTAGGTGTATCTTACGGTTTAGGTGAAAACCGCTTGAAATACTATGTTTTAATACACTATTACAATCACTTTTTATCATTAGATATAATTTAATTGTTGTAATTTATTAGAAGATGCCATCTCAAATTTAAAATAATCATGTCATCCATAAAATATCTTCTAAATAAATTAAGATATTAAAACAAAACTATTGGGTCAAATACAAAATTATTGAAATTGGTCTCTTAAAATTACCTATTCTTTCGAATTATATTGTAAAAACCATGAGTTATTTTTTTTGGTCTATCCCAATTCCAGAATTCCAGAAATGTGAAAAGTTCGTGTTTCAAATATTGCGTACGTGTTAGGTACGGCGAGGCTTATGGCCTTGGATGGATGAATTGTATGGATAGCTGATGGATGAATGGATGTTGTACCTGGTGGGCATTGGCAGCGGCAATGCTGAGAAGGTAGTCGTTTCGGGCACCAGTGGACTTCTCTTCAAGCTGATCGCGCCGCGAGGACACTTTGGCGCTGTTCTTTTGAAGCGATGTGATGGATTGAAAGAACGATCCTTTTTTCTTTTTCAACCTGCACAACAGCACGCGTATCAATGATTAAACATTCGACATTTTAACACGTTCACGGACAGTACGTCGAGAGACGTAAACTAAGACCCTCGTGATATGGCACTACGGCTGTGGCCGTTGTTTTTAATTGCACCAAAAACGGAACTCCGTCCACGGCCGGCTATTTCCCATAGCATTTATAGGAAGCACAGACTCTGTGCCGTTTTAGGTTTTAACACAAGCCGCTAGCGTCACAGCAAAAACGTTCTAGGGCAACCTCTAGCTCATGCTCTACCCTAAAAGGGGAGCGACGCGTGTTGTGGCACATCACGGCTGTGGACGTAACGGCCGTGGACGAGCTGCCACAGTTGGTAAGATTTTTATTGTACGAAATTACATACATGTAGTTTCCGTCATAAAGTGGCACAATGTTTGACATACGTTAAATGTGGCAGTTCGTCCATGGCCGTAGAAAATGTTGTATGAGTTTTTTTGTGCCATATCATGCAATTTCAAAGATGGTGCTGTGTCCGTGAACGTGTTAATACCCTGAGCCTGTCTTAGCGAGACTCTCAGTTATCTACATTTGTAAGACATCGCCCCACGTGCCCTTGTACGGACAGGCGACACGGGTGGCAATGTTTCCCACACGTCCTCGCTCAGCCTGTGGAGCCGCGACAAGACGGTGGGAACGGGCCATACCCTTTAATAATAAATAACAGCAATCTGAACTGCACAATAGCCAGCTGTGATTTTCATTTTGATTGAACGGTCATGTTTTGGCACAGACTTGATTTGTTAAGGGTCAAAATTATCCCGTAATTTTTTGATCCTAAGTCATTTTTGATGTGTTTATAATTGAAATCAATGCAATTTCAATGCAAAACTCTTTTCTTGTTGAGTTATTATGACTGGGAGTATGGTAACGATGGCCATGTGGTCACGAGGCGGAACGCCCCGGAGGTTTAGTTACGTGCAAATTGGAAATAAACTGCCTTGGCTTTCTCTGAGGCGGTTATAAATAGGCACTTAAGCCAGAATAAAAAAAAATGTAATCATGATTAACATCACACAAGCTAGATCGGAAAGTTGGCCTTTAAAGCTAGTTTAGCCGAGTATTTAGGTAAAAGCCTAGATTTTCTGATCAATCATTCAGCTTGGTTAAGAAAATATGACATTCGGTCCAAAACCACGTTAAATCATCAAGATTTCATGTCACGATAAAAACTCGGGCGAGGGATTTGAAATAAACCGCAGACGTAATTGAAAAATACCTAAATATAAACGCCAAGCACATCGTCTGACTTGGTATTTATTTACAAGCGATCAAAAAGAACGTAATCCCAAACAACGTTTGTCCACTTTGTTTTCCGAATTTTCATTTGCCCTAAACTGGTTTTCAGATGATTGAGGCAACTTTTTAACTTTTCTTATTATATCTGCGGTTCGGTTAGGTTAGGGTTGTATTATAACAACACTAAAAAGTTTAAAAAATAAGCGGAAATAGCTTTAAGATAAACGAAAATTCGGACAAACGATGCATTAGGACAAATGACGATTAAGGATTCCATAGGGGAACCAAATAGAACAACTATGTTCGGTTTTATCCTAGCGACAGCCCTACGCGCAGATCGCCTCATGCTTACCAACCCTGAGGGGCTAGACAAGATGCACTACGCTAACTATCGTTTCTAATCGCTTCGTTTAACCAATCACGTCACTGGTAGATCACGTGACTTTTCGTATCACGTCATCTACAAGTGATGCGATTGGTTTAAAAACGTAACGAATAGAAACGCTGGTTAGCGTAATGCATCTTGTCTAGCCCCTCTGGGGGCTAAGATGGAATGGCTATTCGCTAGTAAAGTGGGGGTACTAACTTTTCCTCTATGTCCTTGGCCTTGTCGCGCACGTCGTGGGCTGTATGTTCCTCGTCGAAGTACAGCTTCTTGTTCTTGTCTACGTCGATCACGGTCAGCTGCAGCTCCTTGTGCGCTTGTGCGAGCGAGTCCGTGCACTGTTAAAAAATCATACGCTAAGAGGTGCATTTAGATAAAAGTTTCGGTAAACGTACTACATTACTGCAGAAACCGGGAAAATGGCTGTTGCGGGACGAGTGAATTCGGTTCCTACTATATGGTATTCGATTATTTAATTATAACGAACAAAAATGAGGTTCTGTTTATTTATCGGATTTCGCTTAATAGTCAGCGGGAGATAAGTGAGTGGTTCTCTACATAAATGCCAGTAAAGAGTTGCTAGAATCAGCTCGAATCGACATTTAAAGTCAAACACTATTGAAAGTAAATGTTAAATATTTTATATAGCACTGAGCACTGCCACGAATGGACAGAATGGGTGAATAATACTATAATAAAACCGGCCAAGTGCGAATTGGACTCGCGCACGTAGGGTTCCGTACCATAATCTATACAACATTAGACACTATAACAGTTCACGTTTATTGTATGGGAGCACTTAAATATTCATTTTATTCTGTTTTTAGTATTTGTTGTTATAGACGCAACAGAAATACATCTGTAAAAAATCCACTGTCTTAGCTATCACGGTGCATGAGATACAGCCTGGTGACAGATAGACGGACGGGTCCCGTTTTTACACTTTGGGTACGGAACTCTAAAGTCTCGCAGTCAAAGGTGACTTTAAATAGTTTGATTCTTTCCATTCATCGCAGTTCCTTTGAAACCACCCATACAATCATTGAAACAGGTCTGGGGGGTTATTATGGCATAGCTATGCAGTTCAGTTTACGCTGAGAAAAAAGGACAGAGCTATATAGCTGCTATAGCTCTGTCCTTTACGCTCACCGTAAAATGAACTGCATAGCTATGCCATAATAAACCCCCAGGCATAAATCTGATGGTCCCTATTTTCTTTTTAACTTTAACCACAAAGTTTGTTTTCTTATGACGCGAAAAGAGTCACTGAATGACAAATGAGTCGCTAGTCGCTACGTGTAGGTAAAATGTTTGGGCCGCTACAGAGAATTCTTAATGACGCTTCGCCTCCGCTACGCCGTAGCGAATACGTTAATGTCAGTTTTGCTACGAGTGGCGTTAGGAGTTCCGGCTTAAACGAGAATGGACAAATTGGCCTATCCGCGGCCACTATTAAGGAATACTTTTTGTAAAGAACTTTTATTTGTATCTCTTTTGAAAAAGGAATTACTTATTTAAACTTAAATCCGAATTCGATCAACACATGTCAGATCTAGAACTCATTATTCATACCTTGTGATTGACAACTGAAGAAACGGCCGATAATTATACGACGTGACGTGGTTAATTTGAAGACCGTCGGTGGTCTAAATTGAAAATTCATATTTGTAGGGCATTTTATGGGAAAAACGCAAGCGTCCCTAATTATGTGACCGCCACTTATGTATGTTTAAACTGCCATATATGGATTGTGACACCGATTAAAGTGACAAGGTACTAAAATGTACACATATTTTTGAACTCGACTGTACACGTTAAAACAGTCAGCGACGTCACATTTACCGGATGTTTAGCCACGATTTCAGTCAGGCCGGACATCATTTTGGCAATCTGCTTTGTGCCTCTATAACGATGTTTACACTTGTCGGCTCGCGAAGCCAACATGCGTGATTTCCGCTCTCGCCAGCGTGTACGCAGGCTGGACACATCCATGTTTAATGAATGTGTCCTCCTTCATTAAACACTTCTCTTTCATGTTTAATGGAGTGTGAAATAGGTTGAAGTTCCAACTTCATTTCGCTTGGCAACGATTGGACGCAGCTAATATTTCCTTTTTATTTTCTTCTTTCTTCTATTTAAATAACACATCACAAAATCGTCGTCGTTCATTGTTGGTCTAAGATCCGAATAGGAGACAACCTTCACCCAGCTGTTTATTCGATAAAAAGTATTTTATATCAAATTTAATATGGTAAGTAATATATGGCGAATAAGTTGACTGAAAAATTTCAATCCAGTATAGTCCAAAATTTAAAAAAAAACTAAAAATCTTTTTTTATTAAAATTGATATTGCTGGTTTAATAGAACAATTACATAATAATCGAAAGTATGAAGCCTATAGAATATGCAAACGTTGCACGCGTTGGGTTTAGTGCAAATTATTAGTACCGACTTACCTACCTACCCAATGGTTATGATGGGAAAAAATAGTCAACCTAACGTTTGCATATTCTATAGGCTAACTTTTGATTAGTATGTAATTGGTGTACAGGTGAACAAGCAATAGCAAATTTAAAAATAAAGTTCATTTTTAGTTTTATTTTTAATTAGGGACTGTACAGGACTGAAATTTTTCAGTCAACCTATTCGCCATATATTACTTACCATATTAAATTTGATATACAATACTTTTTATCGAATAAGCAGCTGGGTGAAGGTCGTATCCTATTCGGATCCCCTACTATGTATACAAAAGCCAACTCACAATTGTGACGACGACGACTGCGGCAACTGGATGTTCTTATTAGGTCGGGCCGGTAGCTTATTATAATGTCAACAACAAGACCCGGCAGTCTGCCAACGATAAAGCTGTCGGTTCGACTTAGGGTCTCCCCAAACCTATCGATGCGGAATCGGCTTAACTTACATAATTACAGAAAAGTTAAAACTATGTTCGACCGGTTGAGAACGCTTTCATATGCGATTTCTTAAACAACAGTCGACCCGTATGTATGTATACAAAGTGTAAACGATTGTTACAATATGAAGTCGATTGCGATTGCGAGTGCGTTAGGCAATAGGACAGCCGGTAACCTCCTTCGAGTTCTTAACCTAGTAAAGCGTGGATCTATGATTGTAACCCTGCAGGGCACCATTACCGGGTTTAAAAGGCATTAACGCATCGCACCTCCCTCCACTCGACTGGGGGTTGGCTGGGGGGGCAGGGTGCTACGTAGGTACGTAAAGTAATTGAATCATGCATTCGATCTGAAAATCTCCAGTGTACCATAACATAGCTTTCGGAATAAAATATTGGTTAAATTAATATTTGAAAAAAAATACCCGGAATTTGAAGTTTTCCATCTATAATGTACCTTTAGCTATTATTCATACCTATATTTATTTACTTACATCTTCATATCGTACGATATTAGGTTATAATAACTAAAAATATACATAATAACTGTCATGTGCCTTCTCCTGTTTGTTTTTATGCACTGACCAATACTACTATACAAGTACGGTTAAAAACGTTCATTCGTGACCCATTTCAAAAAACAATTGGCTTGAAGTCGTCAACGTAATTAGAGATGCCAAATCATTGTTAACTTATAGGAAACTCAACCTTATTGTTGTAGAATGTCAGATTGACGTTGGACCTAAAGTGGATCCCAAAAAGTTCTTGACTGTACGCTGGCTGGACTAGGTGTGTATTAAAGCAGTGACATTAAAGCAACTTAAATTTCGCTCGACACTAATGTCAGAGATGATACTACAGGATGAAACAAAGTTGATAACTTAACTTAACTTGTCAGTTTTAATTCCCGGTACTCTCAGTGGGGCGGATTGAATGTGCACAAAAAATATTTTTATGCAACAGACTGTCATGTTTCTTACTTATATTAAAAGAGGTCACTGGTTTATAGCATACAATTTTGAAATAGGTCACGCTTTAGTAGTTATTTATAGAGGGTGTTTGGTAGTCGAATGTAGAGACTTTAAGAGGTGGCTGAGGGGATAATTTTTAACATCTGCGACCATAATACTGTTATGCAAATACTTTTAGTTTTCGAGATCATGCCCGTTTTATTTTAAACTTTTTTTTCCTTATCTTATTATTTATTAATTTCCGAGTGAAAACAACACAAAAAAATCTTTGCGTCGCGGCTCAATTACCTCTCTCCTGTACTCTTTCAATATAATTAAAAAAAAAACGTGTGCGTCTCGGGACGCCCGACAGAAGAGATAACTTAAATTAATCTAAGTTGAACTATTTAATATTGAAATTGTTTTACTTTCAACAGTATATGTCTATCGCTACACTAAACTACACTACTAACCACTAAATAGAGAGAAACACTGAGTAGAGAGAGGAGGAAGCATCTGTCCGAAATACCGCTAGCTCTGTGGGTAATAGTGAGAGAGGAGGAGCCTACCTACCACTGCCCTATGCGTGAGAAAAAGGGCAGCCAGACAGACTGGCGCCGTAACGCGTTACGTAACGAAGCGGTTTACCCTCCCATAAGAAACTATCACTTCAAAAAATCTCGGCGTCGCGTCTCAATCACCACTCTCCTGTACCCCTAATAAAAACAAACTGACCTTTTTAGCGACAATGAGCTTGTGCTGCCGTAGCATCTTCGCCTCGTCAGCGATCTGCTGCTGAAACACCTCGACGGCCGCGAGCCGCGCGCGCGCAAGTTTCTCGTTCTCTTCTAGAACTGTGCGCCAGACGTTCCACATGTTCCTGTATTGGGAGGGGCATGTCATTGGAGTGTTAAACAAAGAGAAATCATGTTATAACGCTCTGCCGGCATATCGCCCTCTTATGTTTTGCGGAGAGGAACGCGCTCGACCAATCAGTGAATGTCTGGGGCGACTATGTAAGTGCTAAGGCTGCCTATCGAGTTCACGAACACTATCAATCTAGCTAAAAAAATAAAAATAGAAAAATTAGATAACTCTTTTGGTGGACGTTTGCCTCGCGTATCGATAATTGCCTCGTACAGCTTTGCTTAAACACAGCCTCACAGCCTATAGGGTTAGCCAAGTTGTATTTAATAAAAGCTAATAAGTGTAGAATCCAGCGTACTTATACGCAAGCTGACGTCCGCTAGCTATACTTGTCTAGGCCTTTGCGCAACAGCGGCAGCGACGGCAACGAGCGGTAAGCGGTAAAAAAACAAAAGCATAAAGATGATGAAGCATGCAGTCGCCATGAAGTCATGATTGATTCGCAGTTGGGGGGGGGGGGGGGGAGTTATCACCTCCGACCACGCGTCACCTCAAAAGGGATGCGAGTCGTGGGTTGAGGTGTTAACTTAAAATATATATGTACCTATGAAATGTCGATCGTCTATTATTTCTACAGCTCAACGAAGCAATATTTTGTAAACGTTACGTTAATTTACACTAGATTTGCATAAAAGCGAGGTTATTTTAATCCTAATGGATACGTTTGCATTTGTTATGGGCGTTATGGCATTGCGGAAAATAAATAACGGTCGCATTCCGAATAGGCACGCACTTTGAAAATCGAAGCTCGCAACGAAGTGCAAGAAGTAGACCGAGCTATTGACGACGTTGAATGCTCTAAAGTAACTTCAGATTCTTGTTGGATTTCAGAACCATAGACAGCCTTCGAAATGAGCAACGTGAATGAAAAGAACGACATACCAAATTAATCCAAATTATACGCGTTACATAAATAGCGCTTAAAACCAGAGGATTAAAGTTAAGCTTTAATATAAAGGAAATGATTAACATTTCTGGTTTAAAACCTTAAGCAGGATAATGATTGGATTAATTTTAATAACCGAATGTGCTGTTTGAATTGACATTTGGATAAATTTGAAGCTAGCAGTTAATATGGTACTCATATGTGCTGCAGAATAATAATTCATGTGATTAATAACGATTGAATGTTAATGACATTTATTTCATGAAGGGGTAAAACGAATGATTTATATTCATGTTATTAGTTAACAGAGCAACATATTATACATATTAATGAGTTAACTTAATTGATAATGACGCGAGCGAATAGGCTATGGTCAGAAGTTCTATTTATTCAAAAGTAATTATGTTATTAGGATGAAATATTTGATTAAGATTAATATTATCTTTCTAATTTAATTTAATAAAGATTTGATATAATGAGTAATTTATTCAACAGACAATATCCGTTCACAACATTTATTACTAAGTATTTATAGCTCTGATTGATGAAATATTTCCCAGCTTAATGTCAAAAATAGTTAAAATATTATTTAACATCTACGCAAAGTTCTTCATGTCAGTTCGAAACAGCATCGGAAGTTCCATGTTTAGAATAACTTATTCGCGGCAGTGTATGTCACATGTTAAAAAGAATACAAAGAAATTGTAGAAGGAGGCCCCTGATATTATAGTAATGACAATAAAACTTACACATAATCAGGACTATGATAATTTATAATAAAGCGCGCAATATGAAAAGTGTACTGCCCGTCACGTAAAAAGACCTCAATCTTGAATGCGTTCACTCAATTGTAGACTCTATTCTAATCTAGTTACGAAACAACTACATCCAAGATCGGCGGCCTTTTTGACGGGATCTATAACAATGATTTACTCCCTTCCTAATAAACGTTGAGTAACGGTGGTATAGCTATACAATGTTTTGTGATTATCTGTCATTGTGACATTTGGATTTGACAGATAAGGACAAAACATTGTATAGCTATACAACCGTTACTCAACGTTTATTATTAGGGGGGTTAGAGTTTGCTGGATTTCAAATAGATCGTGCGTAATTAGACTAATTAGATTAGTCATACATTCATATTATTAAGTCCTAACTACGTACAATCTTTTTCAAATCCACCCAGTTACTGTTCTGATAATTTTCTAACCCCTTTACTAATAAACGTTGAGTATCGGTGGTATAGCTATACCACCATTACTCAACGTTTATTAGTAAGGGGGTAAATGTTAAGCTTATTAACAATCGCAAAGCGCATCTTGAGTAACTATTCAGCCTGCGTTTTCATCACGGGCTCGCGGCTTCTTTTCGATCGGGCGATTGAGCGAAAAAATTTACACGAGCGAATTTTAAGCTATCTTATTAGGAACGCACCCCCTAAAAACTCTTAGTTCGCTCTGATGGGACAACTTAAACTTGCCGGTAAATACTTCGTCCGTCGCGTTAAAAACAGAGGCTTTAAGATAGCAGAGCTGTGCGATGGAGCTTAGCGAAAAGCTAGGAAAATAAACAATAAAAAAATACTCATAGTTTCGCTGTAAGAGTTCAGATAAATGAAGCTGTCGTTTTATCGTAACTTTCCTTACGCACTGCTAAGCTGCCTCGCACAGTTGTGTAGCAAATGCTGCCTTATAAAATAGAGTACGTTATAGGTAAGTGATACTTTGGACTTTGTCGCTAACAGATTAGAAAAGCCGTTTATTAAACTGTCAGACTAGCGGAATCGACAAAGTACCAAAGTAATTAACATGTTACATATGATTCAGAGGCCGGAATTTTCGTAGCTCTTTCGAGCTGTCATAGGGACTTCCCGTTTATCGACTTCCGATTTACATATTTTGTCGATACATTATAGAAAACAACATATTAAAGAAGATTAAAAGTAGAGGTAAACAACAGGCGGTCTTATCGCTAAAGAGCGATCTCTCTCAGATAGGTAACTTTTCAGTAGTTGAAAATGTGAAAGAGAGATTTTCAATGAAAACAATCGATAGCAATTCTTGTTGCAATTTCTTTCGAATAATGTTTTAAAGGAATTCTAAATCCCCAAATTATTTATAAAAAACAATAAAATATTATTGTTTTATTGTTTCTTATATTTCTTATATTTTATTGTTTCATGTTTCCTATTTAAAATTTCCAAAAAGTTGGTATGCAAAGGTTATCTCGAAGAGATCTCTCATTCGCGATAAGAATGCCTGTTGTTTATTTCTGCTCGTAATCATAATTTAAATATTGTATTCTGTATTTATCGATATACATATGTATATCGGAAGTCGATAGGCGAGAAGTACCTATGACAGCTCAAAACTGCTACGAGAATACCGGCCTCTGTATGATGTTGATCTCGCAGTTGGAAATCGAGCAGAAGGCCATTTATTACACTTATTATGAGTATAGGTACTTTTTTTACATTTGAATCTCCTACTCATTTTCCAACCACATGTCCCGAAGACCCCCAAATTATAATTTATCCTTCGCTTGTGGATGTCTTAACAAGATGACTTATACATTAGCCCCCTTACTGCCGTACTCAGAGATGTTAATTAAATTTAATGCATGATTAAAGTAGCTGCTGTCACTTTCTTTGCTATGGCAATAGAATAAGGACAGGTACGCACTATGCGGTTGACCGCATGCGGCTAAACGCACAGCTGAACATTAACACGTATGAAACCGCAAAACCGGAACCTAAACGCACTGAGCGGTTAGCCGCAACCGTATGCGGTTAGCCGCTCATTGCGTACCTGCCTTAAGACAACACGTCACTAAACAAGCGTTAAATTTAATTGACGTCTCTGAGTGCGGCAGTTACTAATAAACGTTGAGTAATGGTGGTATAGCTATACAATGTTTTGTCCTTATCTGTCAAATTCAAATGTCACAATGACAGATAAGGACAAAACGTTGTATAGCTATACCACCGTTACTCAACGTTTATTAGTAAACGGGTTAGAAAACAAATGAATAATAACATACATTGGGCAAAATGAAAGTGTCACTAGTCTCAGTGATAATGCAGTGTTTTTATAAAATGATAACGTTGATTCCAGTAAGTAGGTACTAGACTTGTAACAGTTCCATTATGAGTAGAACGACACAAATGCAAAAAAAAAACCTTTGAGCGCCACGTTCGTTTGCAAATTTATAATTTAATTGCCCTTGACGTCGACGCCGCATCGGCGTCTGGGGCAAGTAAAAATGGCATATATGCCAATGCCAACACAAAACCAGTACACTTAGAACCAACCGCTGATAGTTCGAGTTCCGTGGGATAAAAATCCAACTGGATTCCAGCTAATGCCTTGAACGCGAATAGCTAATGCATTTTGACGGTACACGAACATCGTGTAAAATAAAACAAGAAATGCGGCGCAAGGAGAAGTCATCGACAACATTAAAAAAAATTAGAGCCAACAAAGAGGGATTTTTTCTTAGTTGAAAAAATAATAATACAATAGTTAAGATAGATCAACCAAAGCTGATAGTAACAAAAGGCAATTTCTTTAGTGATTCAACTAACATTTTAGTTGATGTATCTACGTCTTACTGCCGCACTCAGAGACGTCAATTAAATTTAACGCTTGATTAAAAGTCGCTGCTGTCACTTTCTTTGCTATAGCAATAGAATAAGACAACAAGTCACTAAACAAGCATTACATTTAATTGATGTCTCTGAGTGCAGCAGTTAGTTGATGTGTCTTGTTAGGCTCGTATGGAATCAAAACGCTTATGCACAACAATCACAATCTTGTTAGAATCGATCAATTATTTTTTTTTCAGTGAAGAGGCGGCGGCGAATGCGTTAATGTGTGTGCATACGAACCATTTTTCTTCAGCACCGTCGACTTTGATATCTGGAATGTTAGGTATCTTCTTGCTGAGATATCCTGATGATATTTTGAGCAGGGCCTGGGGACAATCAAATATATCAAATTAAATCGATAGTCAGTGAGAAAGATAGAAACAATTACTTAGTAATGTTTGACACATCGGTTCGGAAGGTATTTTTACTAAAATAATGAGCTTAAAAACATAAAATGTATGTAAAAATAATGATTACATGTATCTTCTCATTTTCATTAGGTAAGATATTACCTTGTATACCACCTACATCATATGTACCCAACTAAATACATTTGTCGGAAACGGCTTTAACAATTTTGAAAATAACGGAATAGTATTTTTGCGGGTCCAGCAATCGATCTATCAAGTTAGTATTTAGGGGAACTGGTTTTTAACCAGAGGGCTTATTGTCTAACGCACTCGCAATCACGATCGTTTTCATTTTGATAATCGAAGGCTTGTCTGCATACAAAATGAAAACAATTGCTCCACTTTGAAGCCGGTTGCGATTGCGAGTGCGTTAGACAATAAGCCCTCTGATCAGCAATCGATATATGAGAATAACGATGAGGCAAGTGTGTCAATGATTATAATGGTTAATCTTAAATATTTTATTTTAATTAATTCATATTGTGTCATAAGGTCGCAATTTATAGCGTAATTTTTTAAGAAACAATTACTTTTTCAAGACTTTCGAGAATTTACAATAATCTAAACAACGCTAGAAATTGAAGAAATTCTGAAAAGTTTACGGTTCCAGTAAGATAAAAATTATGACTCAATAATTATGTAAACAACGATATTATGACCTAAAAAATATAATTATGGGACGAGCTCCCACCTAATCGATATGAAAGTTCGAGACGGTATAATTATTTGTCTTCCAAATTCCAATTACGAATTCATGAACTTTGGAAGAGACTGTCTCATTTTGACTGAAATACTCGTAGATATGTAGTTCATCCTCCGGAATAGGACATGGGATACGCACTGATTCGGAAAAGTTGACAGTTGAAAAACCAAAACGACCTTTTCTTAAATTAAACTGCAGCGAAAACCTAAGTTACGTTATTTTGTAGCTTTTCACTTTGCACCGGCACTTGAACGTTGGACGTGGAAATAACCCTTACTTACGTGTTTCTCAACCGACAGTTACCTATTACTGCCGATTGTGATTGTAATAGTCTCATCTTATATGCAGCACGCAATCACCTCTAAATGCAAGCTGGTGCACTGGAACTGACATATCGCATTGTGAATTCACGAATACCTAAAAGTAGCGAATCATGACCTTAAAGTTCTATCGACGACCTAGTTCCTTTCCACACGCATCTAAAAGTGGATGTAGGGACTGAATACTGAAACATTTATTTTTAAGGTAAGTTATTAAAAAACTGACGCTTATTTATGTAACATCGATCTATGTTAGAGATAGTTAAGGATTATTCGTTCAAATCCATTTAGTTTGATAACTCAGACGATGGGGACTAACGGATTTTTTTACAGATCCACATGGAGATACAGGTTATAACTAGGCCAACTTTGCGATATAACTAACTCATCATTGAAAGACAAATCAAACCAGTCCTAAAGCCGGCCATACACGTTACGGTTACCGGAGAGGTCTACCTGTGCAGGCGACCGGAGCAAAACCAAAAATCAATTCTTTCGAGTGACACCGTACGGTGAACCTGTGCGTGTGTGCCGTGTCCTCCGGTCGCCTGCGCAGGTAACCTCTCCGGTGGACCGTAACGTGGATGGCCGGCTTAACTCAACGAACCTTCTTAGGTACCGACCAGCTATTGACCAGTTCAATATAATTATCCTCGAATAATATAGTTACTTATTTGAGGGTAGGTATAGTAGATTGTTCAACAAGGGACTAAAACAAGCCATAATGACACGAGATGTTTAGCCACGCGAGCGAGCCAGCGAGCGAGAGTGGCTATAGTTCGAGTGTCATTATGGCTGTTTAGTCTCGCGTTAAACACTCTACTTTTCACTTTGAATGCGAGGAAAAAAAACAACGTTCAGTGCCGGATTAGCCACGTACCTAGCAAGAGTAGCAAATGCTACGGGCCCCGCGCATCCACGTCTAACCTCTAAAATGCTAGTACTTACATCAGTATGCGTATGCGTGTACTCATATGCATCAGGGTTGACGATAAGATGAATAATCCAGTCGTATTCTCCACCAGAATAACCTAAAACAAACACCCACGCAAAATAGGTGCATATCTAAGTCGCTCAGTTGCGGAAAAAAGACCGCCACAACCTGTAATCTAAAACAAACCCAGGGGTCTCTTTATAGAATTTGCTACGGACCCCGACGGGCTTGCTCATTCCAGCACTGACGAAGTTCTATACACATTTACAATATTGATTATAAGAAAGTTTCTTACAAATTTGTTCCGCGGTTTTTTTCTTTTCTTTTATTATTTTTTTGTTAAGTGCCGCTTTAAATGCTTGCATATTTAGCCAACAGGTTCAAACTTGAAAACTATTTTAAAACTAATTGGACCAAGCATAATTAAATGAATTCATCCTTAATATAATTAAATATATTCATATTCGTAATCATTAAATAATTTCGTTTCACGAAATTAAATCATTTTTATTTGTATTTTTTCACAGTTGTCATTTTGAGGTTATTTCCACGCGCTAAAAATTGTCTATACCACAGAATAAAAACTAGAGGCATAGAAACCGTACTAAATAGGCAGAAAATAGATTATGGTTGACTTCCTTTTACTTACGGTTTTCATAGTGAGTTGGAAAGAGATCGTCACAAGGCGTGATTTGGACCTTTAAGCACCAGTGTGGAAGAAAGTAACGCCAAAGAAGACCGGTCGTTGATTTGACGTTTCTTCACCTTCTGATCATGACAGATTAAAGAAGAAAAGACACCTAGTTTTTGTTTCTTTTCCTCTTATCAAAATGTAATCTATAAAGTAGAGACAACTAGCTGATGCAACGTTCATCTTATTGCACGGCTTCTATGCCTTTAGTCTTTATTCTGTGGTCTATACAAAAAGACTGAAAATAGCAATAAATCCTCCATTCACAAACACCGTGATTGGATGTTAAGGGGATTCCAAAGTAAATTAAAACAATTTTAATTTAATCCCTAGAGATTAAAAAGGAACTTTAGTCCCGATGTGCAGAGACTAAAGTAACATTTTAAGAGCATGAGAAGTGAAAAAATATTTATTCTGTCATAAGAGTGAGTAAAACTTCAATTAAAAGAGATACTTAGTCGCTAGATAAACGTGTTAAAATCTTGATAAGCAATCATAGTTTTCACACAGTTAGTTGAATTAAAGCTTTAAAAATATTATACCACGATTTGTATTGCGTGGTAACCAACTCCAAGTATATTTTTATTAAATTCTCTTGATTCAATGTGCACGGCCCGCGGTTATTTCCTGAGTGAGATTGCAATTCTACAGTTATTTTCCAGCGAGAATTTGCGATAAATAGTTTTAAAAGCTGTGTTAGGTGTCGTTTGCTGCTGCTATTTAATTTAACTGACGTTTTATAGCAGTTAGCTCTATTTCGATTGAAAAACAACAGCGATAAATTAGTCTTTTCTACTCTGTGTACGAGTTAATATTGCTTTCGGATCCATTTTGTTTTTTGACGATACGGCCTTTACTGTTAAGTAAATGGATGAGGTAACGGAAACTTAAGAAAATAGGGGAGCAAATGTCTATCGTTTTATTAACTAATTTGTAATTTGAAGGTTTTTATGAAGTAAAAAAAAAAGTAACTTTATTATTTATATCTGTAACTGAGTGGTAAATGATGGTTCATGTATACTCTACAGTTAGAGATCAAAATCACATAACAAATGACTAGACATGTTCTTTTTGTGAACGCTAATTAATGAAGGGTACTTTGCCGACCCTGGTCAAGTGATTAAGATAGGATACCATAACTTAAGAATATAATTTAAGACAAGGTGGAATAGAGACTGGTCCCGTTGTATTTCTGCAAAAACCTGTTTTTAACTCGAGCTAATAACGCCAACTGTCACTGTAGTGGTTTCAAATATTTCAACCTGTGGATCGGTTCCCCGCCGTTGAATATTACGAACATTTTTGGTGCAACCATGCAACGTCAATTAGTGTGGCGGACGCGCCTCTACGAGTCAAAATAATGCCTAAATCACAGTTGATTGAGTGAGCTTCAGCGAGTATGAACAGATGACAATATCAACAGACAGCCTCCCGCCGTCCCCCTAGCAGTGACGTGCGCGCGTCAATTTGGTTCCTAAATTATTTTCATGTTGGTTTGTGAGGCAGTAGGGTAGAAGTACCGGTTTTTGCCACTCTAAATTTTAACTAATATCTAAAGCATTATGAAATTATATTTTTTTATATTTTATCGTTAAATTTATCTTCAGTCTAAACTAATTATGAATTTTATTTTTAATTTTTCAGTATTTTTAATGCTCATTTCAACCTTAAATGGCCAAAAAGGGTACAGTGGCCACAAACGGTACTTCTACCCTACTATCAATCCTCAAGTGCACAGTGAAGGTATTTTTTTTACCACCGCTATTACATGGAACCATGTACAAAGATAGGGATAGAGATTTTGAAGGTAAAAAATTCTCAAAAGCTACAGTTGAAAAAGTAAAAATAAGGCGACATATTAGACACTATATCACTCATGCTTAACTAATGTGACCGATCATTGCGACAGGGTTAAATACGGGCACTATATATGTATATAAACTAGAGGACGCCCGCGACTTCGTACGCGTAGAATTCGTTTCCCGCTACTCCCCCCCACTTCTTCCCGTTGGGGTTCGATTTTCGGAAAATCCTTTCTTAGTGCTCACTTACATCATGAAAGGAACCCATGTACCAAATTTCAAGTTTCTAGGTACAGTAGTTTCGGCTGGGCGTTGATATGTCAGTCAGTCAGTTTAGCCTTTTATATATATAGAAGATATAGAATAGATATGTACAGTGGTTTCAATCCACACCCCGCCATTAAATATTATGAACATTGTTGGTGCAATATTACGGTGGTACGGGAATAATTTCCAAACAGGGTGCTCTCATTTAGCATTCCGTTTATACCTCACCAGTAACATAGTCTTTTTCAATTTACCAATCACGCCAATTTAATTGACGATGTTACGTCGCTGCGACGTTGTTAGGTCGCTACGTGAAATTAAATAGTTACTAAATTTCTCGAACATTGATGCAACCGTGCACCGTCAATTAAGTGGCAGAACGCCGCCGCTTCGTAAATTTATAACAAGGTAGTAAGTTACCGTCATTAAAATTGAAGGGGGTTTAATAAAGCTTTAACCTAATATTTACTTTACGAGCTAGTGCCAATAAAACATTCATAAATATGTCGTTATATAATGTTTAGAAACTATTCCTAATAAATACCTCAATTAGTCTTTTTCTTGACAACTATACAAAGAGATACCTTTTTTTAAAGCATGAAGAAGGCGAACGACACACTACACTGGCTTGATGATAAGTGAGATCTGCGACCCATGGACACTTGCATTCACAAAACTACAATAAGATTGCAATCCTAAGACCGTAAATGCGTTGCCCACCCTGAGGACTAACATTATCCTCACATCGGAACACAACACTATCCTCTAGGTACATAAAATTTAGTTTATGTATGTATATATTTCTGTATCTATTTATGTAGGTATTTGAATGTTTTTTTTGTTTTCTAAATAAATTTGTACACTTGCTTACTCGATGCACAACCTTTCACTTTTCTCAATCTCTCAAGGGTTCGCTGGAAGAGATCCATTAAAGGGATAAGTTCGCCTTTGTACTTATTTTTATATTAATTGTATTGTTCTGTTTTATTCTTTTGTACAATAAAAGTGTTTACATACATACATACAACAATGGAAACACTGCTGCTTGGCGGTTGGTCAAACATAATTTTATTAAGATGGTATTAGCGATCCAGGCGGACCACATGACATTTCACAAGGTCCTAATACCACTAACTATCACCACTAATTTATTGAACAAAAAACAAAAACACAAATTTTCATAGCATTCCAGTCTCTGATAATTAGGTAATACTCGTATTTTTATGTGCAACTTAAGAGCATCCCATCGGCGGCGTCAAAGTGCAGAGGGGCTAGACAAGGTGCATTACGCTAGCTAGCGTTTCTATTCGTTACGTTTTTAAACCAATCGCGTCACTTGTAGATGTCGTGATACGAAAAGTCACGTGATCTACCAGTGACGCGATTGGTTTACAAACGAAACGAATAGAAACGCTGGTTAGCGTAATGCATCTTGTCTAGCCCCTCAGATCTTGTAGCCGTTAGTGTCCCGTTCAGGGAATGACATACTGTCACTTCAGACATACAGTTCAAAAGACTAGATAATAATTCCGAGGGTTAGCCTGTATGTATAAGTTGCAGAACATTCTCAGAAGTTATGAAATCTTCTCAAAAAATAGTATCGGAAACATTTGTTAGCATTGAGAATGTTCTCTTACCAAACAAAATTTAAGAATATTCTTAGAAATCTCCGAGAATTTCTCATAAGCAACTTTCACAATTTGAGAAATTACTCTCCGGTACAATGCTAAAGCCTTTGTCCGTTGTGAAAGACTCATGTTACTGACACGCGGCCGGATAATCTAAACGGACGGCCAGACCAAAGGGACGCCCTAAAAGCGTGGGGAGCAACGTGTAGGGGAAGCTTTGGAATTTAAGTCTAAAAGGACATCATGGCGGCTAGCGCAGCTGTCCTCATTGATGTTGTCGTGTTATTTATATTACATCAACAATGACCGTTACTTTTATACTTATACAACCTAAGGGCTTATTGTCTAACGCACTCGCAATCATGATCATTTCATTTTGAAAATCGTAGGCTTGTTTGCATACAAAATGAAAGCAATTGCTCCACTTTAAAGTAGTTTGTGATTAGGAGTGCGTTAGTCAATAAGCCCTCTGTTTTGGGTGGTAAGGGCTTGTGTATGATCCATCTGGATCGCTGCCACTTCCTTACTCGCTAACTTGAGACAACGTTCAATTTCTTCCATCGTGTAACGAAAATGAGTCATACATTCATAATATCAATCATCGTAACACAAAAGAAAATTAAGGTATTTTAAATTAATTCCTTAACTACCTCGGTTTAATATTTTTGAAAAGTGTACTTATTCGCCAACAGCCATGTTGCAAAAAAATATTTGTCGGTATTATTTAATCTCGATTGGATAGCATAAAGTGCTTCTTCCACCCTTATTTTCACCGATTTCCGTTAAATCTGAGTAAGAACCAATTAGACAAAATAAAGCAACAAATGATAAGCCAATACAAATAAGACCATCCCTCCCGGCGCTGTTGCTACAGCGACGGTCAGACAGACAGAGGGCTCAAACTAATAACCCCTTTGAAGTCTTTTTAAACGGGGATTAACCGCTACGCAAATAAATTCACTCGTAACTTTAGCAGTCAGTTATTTTTGATGTTCCGTTTGGAGTTGTAGAGCTGTAAAGCCAAATCGATCCATTCATTTGCTTAGGGCACTGGTCCCACCGCCGGCGAGTAAGCTATGAACTATCGGCTATTTTCTTGTCTAAGAAACGAACAAAAGATCATCGCTCCCGTGTAAATAAAAGAGAGAGATATATATTTATGGTTCATAGCTGAGCGAGTATAGCTCACTCACCCAGCGATGAACTATAAATTTATATCTCTCTCTTTTATTTACACGGGAGCGATTATCTTTTGTTCGTTTCTTGGACAAGAAAATAGCCGATAGTTCATAGCTTACTCGCCGGCGGTGGGACCAGTGCCTAATACACACGTGTACCTAAGCATTACAAATACTAACCCCCTTACTAATAAATGTGGATTAACGGTGGTGAAGCTAAACCATGCTATGTCCTTATCTGTCAAATTCAAATGTCACAATGACAGATAAGGACAAAGCATGGTTTAACTACACCACGGTTACTCCACGTTTATTAGTAAGGGGGTTAGTTGGGACTGATACTCAAAATCACACAGGCGTCGTTACATGTGTGCGTCAAATTTACTTGGCCACCATCACACTCCAAGACCCGTATTATGATTATACGCAGTAGGTGTAATGGCTGATTTACATTGGTCCAGCAAAAACATGCCAGTAGTAGTACATTGACGAGTTGGTTGTCACGTTTGAGTCGAGAGCTATTGTAACGACGCAATGTACTTCTACTTGCATGCTTTTGCTGGACCGATGTAAATCAGCCATAACTGTAAGAAAACGACTTTTTCCTTAACAACCAGACATTGTTTGACTAAAATAACGTAAAGGAAATAACGAAAGAAAAATAAGTTACTTTGATCAAATATCAAAGGTCAATGGCACAAGAAATTGACAGGTCTCGGGAGAAAAGAAAAGTGGCAATCACTTGAGCGATAAAATAAATAAATAAGTATCATTGCTGTTTTTCTTATAATTCGTCTCTAACCTCTCCAGTTAGGTTCTATTAAACGAGTCGCTTTTCAATTCTGTTTTTTGCGGGCAACCCCGGGAGCTCCCGAGTTCTTAATAAACATTTTGGGTGGGTATTTTTGATTTAATGCAGGGTCGAGTTAAAACCAGAGACGAAATAACCGACGATGTTGTCTAAGAGATTATACCTACACAGGTTTGTCAATAATTCAATATAAAACTGTATTAAGATAATTTATTTCCACATTAAACAAAAAACCATTAAATTACAAAATTACTATTTGCAGGACAAAATTACTGTTTTGAAATATTATTTAAGGAACTGTAATAATAATGTAGTCCTGCAAAGGAAAAGTCCTAGCAAGCGTGAACAGACAGGACGTAGGGTCCGGACCACATAAGCAACATCCGTCCACGAGTATCTCCGCCGTCGCCTCCCTCAACCATGTGTTGACCTGACAATTAAGCGAAAGACTGCTTAATTTATGCGCAAAATATAAATCAATTGAACCGACTGGTTGCACCTATTTAGGCGGACCATCCTGGTTTGATCTGCTCTTGTGGTCGTTTAACTTTAACGTGACGCGTAATTCTTTAATATGTAAACTGTTTACATGGATACTGAAGTACCATTGAGTAATTAAACCATTTATTTTTGATTTTACTTCAAGATTAATAGTATTTTTAGGATTTTAATAAAATGTTTTCCTTCTTAGCAATGTTGGTGTTGTCTGAATCGTTAGTAGACCGACTTGTAAAAGAACCCTTAGCTTGCCAACTAACTGCCGCACTCAGAGACGTCAATTTAATTTAATGCTTTTTTAAAGTTGTTGCTGTCACTTTTTTTTCTACAGCAATAGAATAAGATAACCGCCACTAAAAAAACATTAAATTTAATTGACGTCTCTGAGGGCGGCAGTAAGTGAATAGTGACTTAGATATGTAGGCAATTTTCAAATAGCGTTCGTATTGTGTGACTGACGCAAACTTTCGTGTGCAAATTCAACTCAAAATAAAGCGGTATTTATTTTAAAGTATCGCCATCGATATGTGATTGACTTTTAACACGTAAATGCATTATTCGTGTTGCCGCCGCGGCGTGGTCAGACTAAGTGATCACGTCCGAAAGGCCGTCACATCCAAAAGGATCTGTTTATTAACGAACTAGCTTTCCGCCCGCGACTTCGTCTGCGGATAGTCAGAACTTCTGTTAAAAGTAGGTACAGTTATAGTTCACATCACCTAAAAAAGCTTTTAAAAAAAAGTCTAGAGCGTGAATTTTAAGTAAGCGGTCCACATAAATAACTTAAATTTTATGGCTCTAACCTTTAAAACAACAAAATTGACCTACAATGTAATATAAATTCACTGCCTCTCTCTTTCACCATTAAGTTTTTTTATACGATTCTAGATAAATTTGCCATATATTCTATACAAACAATTAACCCACTTAGCAGAAGATTTTCGAAAAACACCGAAGCTGAAAATTTTCTGTAGGTATGTAATCGTAGTCTAATACCCATTTTCATATTTTGCAGGTATGTAACTTTGAATATTACATAATTTCGATACAAACCTTACAGTCAGTAGTCTTAGATCCCAAGTTTTTCCCTTTAGTTATTGTTTATTGATAATGGATTTGCTCTTAACTAACTATAAACACTGAAGATTCAATCAATCAATCAATCAACAAATCAAAAAAACAAACTCCTATTCAAACTTTCACCCTCTTTTCACACTGTTAAGGGGTTGTTTTAAAAAATGGTTATTATTTAATTTATATTGGTGTTGATACCGAGTTTCATGTATCTAACTTCAGTCATAATTTTAATTTGTAGGTAGGTAGCTTTTTTTATAGCTACGTAAACATTAGGTTATCTTAATACCCCAAATTTCTCACTTCAAAAATGACCAACTTTCTACCAAACTACTACCCCCCATTTAACCACCTTTGGGATAGTTTTTTCTAAATCGCCGAAAATAACTTTTTTTTGTTTATAAAAACAGTAGCGTAAATACACATTTCCACATTTTTTCCTTCAAAAATTATCATAATCCCTTACAAAGTTCTACCGCCAATTTACCCGTAAGTTTTTCGAAAATCGCCGAAAGCAATATTTTTAATTTACAACTACTGTAGCCGTTACAACATTTTCCACGTTTCTCACTTCAAAAATCTACCATACAATTTTCTACCCCCGTTTTACCTCCTCAGAGGTAATTTTTCCTGAATCGAGCATTTCTACCAAGTTTCAAGTTAATCAGAACATAAAAGTATTCGTTCCTATAGAAACTTTGCAACCCCCTTTCATCCTCCAAGGGTTTGAATTTTAGTTATCACGTGACTCATTGTTTTCATTGCAGAAGAAGCATTTCTATTAAGTTTAAAGTAAATTTAAGCATACCAAATTATTTTTTCCTAAACAAACTTTGCAACCCCCTTTTATCCATAGGGGTTGAATTTTAGTAATCGCTGAAATACTTGTCTCATTATTTGCATTAAAGAGCATTTCTACCAAGTTTCAAGTTAATCAGAACATACAAGTATTCGTTCCTATAGAAACTTTGCAACCCCCTTTCATCCCCCAAGGGGTTAAATTTTAGTAATCGCTGAAATACGTATCTCATTATTGGCATTGAAGAGATATTTTTTTTCCATTCAAACTGCAACCCCCTTTCATTCCTCAGGGGTGTGACTTTTAGTAATCGCTGAAATACGCGTCTCATTATTTGCATTAAAGAGTATTTTTACCAAGTTTCAAGTAAATTTGAGCATACCAAATATGTTTTCCTAAACAAACTTGGGTTGCAAAGTTTGTTTAGGAAAAAATATTTGGTATGCTTAAATTTACTTTAAACTTGATAGAAATGCTTGCTCTGCAATGAAAACAATGAGTCACGTGATAACTAAAATTCAAACCCTTGGGGGATGAAAGGGGGTTGCAAAGTTTCTATAGGAACGAATACTTTTATGTTCTGATTAACTTGAACTTTGGTAGAAATGCTCGATTCAGGAAAAAATACCTCTGAGGAGGTAAAACGGGGGTAGAAACCCTCTAGGGGTTGAAATACGTGTTTCATTATTTGCATTGGAGAGTATTTCTACTAAGTTTCAAGTAAATTTGATCATAAAAATATTTTATCTATACACACTTTGCAACCACTTTTCATCCCTCTAGGGGTTAAATTTTAGTAATCGCTGAAATACGTATCTCATTATTTGCATTGAAGAGCGTTTCTACCAAGTTTCAAGTAAATTTGTCCAAAAAAGTATTTTTTTCCATTCAAACTGCAACCCCCTTTAATTCCTCAGGGGGGTGACTTTTAGTAATCACTGAAATACGTGTCTCATTATTTGCATTAAAGAGTATTTTTACCAAGTTTCAAGTAAATTTGAGCATACCAAATATGTTTTCCTAAACAAACTTGGGTTGCAAAGTTTGTTTAGGAAAAAATATTTGGTATGCTTAAATTTACTTTAAACTTGATAGAAATGCTTGCTCTGCAATGAAAACAATGAGTCACGTGATAACTAAAATTCAAACCCTTGGGGGATGAAAGGGGGTTGCAAAGTTTCTATAGGAACGAATACTTTTATGTTCTGATTAACTTGAAATTTGGTAGAAATGCTCGATTCAGGAAAAATTACCTCTGAGGAGGTAAAACGGGGGTAGAAACCCTCTAGGGGTTGAAATACGTGTTTCATTATTTGCATTGGAGAGTATTTCTACTAAGTTTCAAGTAAATTTGATCTTAAAAATATTTTATCTGTAAACACTTTGCAACCTCCTTTCATCCCTCTAGGGGTTGAATTTTAGTAATCGCCGAAATACGTGTCTCATTATTTGCATTTAGGAGTATTCCTACCAAGTTTCAAGTAAATTTGATCATAAAAATATTTTATTTATACACACTTTGCAACCCCCTTTCATCCTTCTAGGGGTTGAATTTTAGTAATCGCTGAAATACGTGTGTCATTATTTACATTGAAGGGCATTTCTACCGAGTTTCAAGTAAATTTGACCATAAAAGTACATTTTCCCATACAAACTTTGCAACCCCCTTTCATCCCTCTAGGGGTTGAATTTTAGTAATCGCTGAAATACGTGTCTCATTATTTGCATTGAAGAGCATTTCTACCAAGTTTCAAGTAAATTGGACCATAAAAATGTTTTTTCCCATACAAACTTTGCAACCCCCTTTCATACCTTTAGGGGTTGAATTTCGAAAAATCCCTTCTTAAACGACGCCTCCATTACAAAACCAACTACCCGTCAAAATTCCAACTTTTTATCTTTATCGGTTTGGGCTGGGCGTTGATATGTCACCCGGGACATTGCCTTTTATATATATAGATAGATAGATGGGCTTTTACGTCGCTCGCCAGACCAACAGTTTTGACAGGTTTTGTTGAACTGACGAGTCAATGGTTTATGCCCACTGTCTAAGAATTGGGAAGAATGCTCTAGATCGTTTTTGTCTCCGTTTTACAATGGGATGGGTAGAATTCTTGAATATTTGTTGGTTGCGTTTTCGATTATCTGACTAAATGTTTAACGTGTCTCTTTACTATTATTTTTGCTAAGTCAATAGCGCTCAAAACTCATTTTTTTATACTATTTTTATTATAAAACGTACTACCGTAAGGTGAATGGTTTTATTGAAAGATCCATTTCCGCTGCGGTGTTTTTCAAAACCGCGCGACAGAGCTATTTAAGGATATTTTTTATATATATATTAGGATAGAAGCGTAGGCTTTATAAACCTTTCATAGTCTCAAAATTTAAAATAGCTACATTATGGTAGAAAAACAATTCGACAAAAAGTAAAAAAAAATATTTCACGGTATTTTCGCCCACGTGTCGTATCTAAAACTAGGTACTACTCGTAGGTACGATCTTTTTAAACAAAAAAATCACTACCTTCTGAACATAACTAAGCAAAATTTTATAATTTAATAGTTTATATTTTAGTGAGGGCTCGAAAGTTAATACTGCAGTAAAGTGTAATCGAGGAAAACTAAAGAATTTAGCGAGGGCGTAGATATTCTCGAACTCGCCAGTTACTACTCCCTACCGGTTCTTCGATCCTATTTAAAGGAGGCTGACTGTGATTGTAACGGTAAAAGCTAACATAAAATTAATCAGAACAAAAGAAACGCACCAAACTCCACGGCGCGTGTTCGATAATGAACTTCATTGGTTCAATTATATTCAATTTGGACGTGGAAGCGCGAAGCTGGACTCATTAAAGGTACCCATATCAATTACCCGCGGCGTCCCTGTGATACCCTATCTCCTGTCTAGACAGTAGCCAGGTGGGACGAACGCTATTAAAGCCCTCCCTCACCGCTCTAACGTAGGAACGTAGGGCCCTGCCGCCTGAATCCTGCGTCAATTCGATTGAATAATTACGTTAACAAAACCGATTTTGTTCTAATTGGAACCCAAAATTTACTATACATATTAGCAAACACATATAGGTAAATATACATATACATACATATATATATCTACATCTATATATAAAAGGCAAACCTGACTGACTTATTTATCAACGCACAGCCAAAACTACTGTACCTAGAAACTTGAAATTTGGTACTGGGGTTCCTTTCATGATGTAAGTGAGCACTAAGAAAGGATTTTCCGGAAGTCGACCCCCAACGGAAAGAAATGGGGGGAGTAGTAGGAAACTAATTCTACGCATACGAAGTCGCGGGCGTCCTCTAGACTACATATAAATATTTCGAATTAACTTGATATCTCAGCGCTTCTTCCAACAATTAGTCTACTTAATTAACACAAAAAACTTTGTTCGTAGAAGCACAATGTTTGATTGTTGGATAACATTAGATTGTAATTAACTGAGGCAATAAGATAACTGAGGCTCTACTTTGAAATCCGTAATTCGAACTTCGTCTATTGCTATCCCTTTTACTCTCGACTCGTGACTTCTTCTTCTTCTTCTTTTTTATTAATGGCGGTCCACCGCGGTATTACGCAATGATTTCGCCAATGTCAAGTGAGTAGAGTAAATCAGTAAACAGAATAAATCAAAAGTAAAACCCGGACATCTGTCAATCGGCCATCTTCCCTCCCCGAAGGTTACCGGAAGCCTATCGACTCGTGACTAATTCGCAAGAAAGTGACGGGGCGATCCGAAGTTTGAATTACTGATTTCAAAGTAGAGCCCCAGGTCAAAAACGATATTGTTTTTACCCTGTTGAATAGAGGCCCAGTTAAAATATTCCAAATTACTACTCGCCGAAGGATGTCAGCACGCGGTGACACTTTGTTTCAGACGCTAACGGTAGTGTTGTGTGTTATTGGCCGGTCACCTCGCAAAGTGGTACATGTCAATCGTTTTAAAACCGTTTTTATATTGAGCTGCAACTGTTTTGTTGGATCGATCCTAGGCGGTAAAAACCGTAATCATGTTTAACCCTTAATGGTATTGTTTTTAACTCGGTCACATGTAAATAAGAGCTATCAAAACGTAAACAATACGATAACAGGTAGACCATGTGGTTTTTACCGCCTAAAATCTCGGCCCTTGGGCCTAATATGGCTGCGTTTATCACGTGACAAAATGTGGATAAAAAATTCAGTCATTTTCTGACACGTCTATAAGTACGAGAGTGACTGAAATATTTACAGTTACAGAAATAAGAGCGGGTTGGCAACTGAAACGGTTAGGAAACGATACATTCGGCCAAACATGTTTCTGTCAAAAGGCAGAGAACCGTAGTATTTGAAACTCACTCGATGTAAAACCCGCCATTGCAACCCCTCGCAGCGTCGAGTCAAGGACGCTCGCAGCGTTACCCCGCAGCACTGCGATGGGTCACACAGAACAGAAAAAACAGTAAGTGTCAAGTGGGCGTGTAACGTGTGGCATAGTTATGCGGAGTTCCGCATAACCTACCATACTTTTGCTGCGATCGCTTATTTTGATTTTTCGATATTTTTATATTTCTAAAATAGGAAATAAATCCAGAAGCATGCCTTATTGTGCTATTTTGTAAGTTAAAACGATAGTCGCATCAAAAACATTTTCCATGGTGGCGTGTTGTTTTTATGATAGTTTGAGTATTGGCGACAACAGGTCTGATACTAAGCGAAGCTCATGCCACTTCCACTGTTTTTTCTATTCCGTGGATGGGTATTCACCCTTTATGCAAATAACAAAAGCAGGCTTGAAACCCAACTACATGTTTGGATATCGTCGTTCTATAAATATAAATTCAACGGTTCTCTGCCTTTCGGAACCGTTATTTTTTTTTTGTTACTTTAAAATAAATAACACATGTCGAAAATTTATTGCAACTAGCGCGAATCGTTAAATTGTAAAAATATGTTTCTGCTCCCATAGTAGTCGTATCGTGGTTGATAAAGCATTCGTCACTCTTGCACTTTGGTGGTCAGAATGTGACAGCTGTTTTATCCACGTTTATTCACATCGATAAACACGGCCATATTTGTCAACGTACAGAGCTGATAGCAGGGCGAGTATGGTTGCGATTATCGCGTGATAAAATCTGGATAAAGCATCCTTCACTCTCGTACTTATGTATACTGTACGTGTCAAAAGGTGACGGATGTTATATCCACATGTTGTCACGCAATAAACGAGCCATATTAGACCCCCTGGTAGGTCATTTTCATAAATAATACATTTTTCAATTCGTTGTAGAGTTATTAACCAGCGAGTCTAAGTCGCCCTTTCACAGCATTATGAACAAGTTAGTGAGTGCATTTTTAATTTGGGCGCAGGTCTCGGCGACGTAGCAGCTCGGCTAAAGCGGTAAGGTAAGTAGGTACCTCAGAAGTTAAGTACGGGACCGCACGTACCTACGAGTTTACGAGTGCTCGGAGCAACTTCAGTTTGTCGGTTAATAGTTCGTTGTCGAACAAAAAAGTGACCTACCCAAGAGAATAATAAGAAGTGATTCAGATATATTTAGTACCTTATTATAAACTTTTGTTTTAAAACCACACTTGACTTTTTATTGCAGTTCAAAAGATAGAGCTGTTTAAAGTTATGACGGACGGACAGCGTAGGTATGCATATTAAAAGGTTCCCATTGGGCACCCTTCGGGTACGGAACCCTGAAAATGTCTCCAAAATCAAAAGTTTGAACGAATTTTCTATTTAGAGTTATTTGGAGCTATGAATATTGTATCTTACTGTATCTTAACTTAAGAACCGATCAAGTCTATTTAGTCGTAAAGTTTTCCTTTTAAATTCGTTACATGTGGTTTCATTTCACATGTTTTTCTGTTTTTTTATTACCTACCTAGGTACTTGTAGTTTTGGCAACTCTAGCAAAAAAATACACTTTATGAAATTATTTCCTGAATGGTCCCCCAAGTCTAAAAAATTACAATAACATTACATAATGATTTTTAAGAGCAATACTTACTCGAAAAAAAGAACAAGATTTTATTTTATAACTTTAAATTTATAACAATGGCAAATTACAGCTTTGAAGTACCAAGAGACAGACGGACGCAGACGTGGCGAAACTACAAGGGTTCCATGTTGACTAAGGAACCCTAAAAAGAACTGCCCCCGTGTTTTTTTTATTAGGTCTTCGTTGTGAATACTTTTATCACTTATTTATGTTTCCTCAAAAACTTACAATGAAACTTACACTTTACTAAGTCCAATTATAAATGCGAAGTGACTGATTAAAGTGATCAAAGGGCTGCAAGTTTCGAGTTTCGAGTCTGCTTCCGGTCTCAAATTGGTTCGCATAGGTGCCAAAGGAAGTCTTTGACATCGCAGCCGTTGCAATGCAATATTGACGTTCATAGACGTCAAAGGCGATGAGTGTACGGACATGTTTAGAGCAAATGCAGTCAACTGACGTTTGATCCGATGTATCAGAATACTGTCGACAAGAGGGTGATGAGAGTCGAACAAATAATTTATAATACATACATACATATATAAACTCACGCCTTCGTTCCCAGAGTGGGGTGGGCAGAGCCACAGAATTACCAACAAAACTAAAAATGATTCTAAATTTACTGAATACTTTAACGAATTCACTTCTGTGGTGTTATTCTCTTACAAACGGCGGTCGGTCGAACGAACGAGCGAAAGCGCAGCGGCGAGTTTAAGTAGTCCCGTCCGAGCGAACAAAACACTTTTTAGCGCGTGCATTCTCAATTAGGCAGCCTTATACGTTCGAGCAGCCATGCTGCCAATTTGAATACACGCGCTAAAATGTGTTTTGTTCGCTCTGACGTGACTACTTAAACTCGCCGCTTGTATATTCACTAGTTCGTCCGTCCGTTCCTCGTTGTTGGGAGATTCCCACCCCTGGCTAGACGTACTTACTTACTTTAGAATTCTAAGTTGAGTCAAGTTGACTTTAGAGTAATTTGAATGTGTATTGTTTATTGTTGACTTTTTTCATTTCAAAAGAGAGCAACGTAGGTATACATCAAGAAGAGAAAATATCATCATGGATATATGTATAAGGTAGCTAGTGTTGGTAATCTCGGTAACTAAAAGAAGTATAAAATGATAGTCTACACAGCGAGTGGGCTAGTATTTATTGTTCTGTTAATTGTTCATTTAATCATCACTTTTTAACAAAATGTAAATTTTTGCCTATATTTGCGTTTGTCTGAAACATCACTTCAAATATTCACAATTGTTTTCAGTAATATGATTGTCTACACAGCTAGCTGGCCAGTATTTGTTCATTTATTGCTTGAATTTCGTTTCATCAACTGACACAACACAAAAAAAACTTGTTTGGCTTTTGCATTTGTCCGAAACAACAGTTCTATTTATTCGAATACTATTTACTTTTGTCTGGCTTTTTGATCGTTCGCTGAGTTGTTTTTCCATTTGTATATTGTTATTAAATATAACAGAGCAGATTTTTATTAATTTATTTATGGAATAGTTAACTTTTACAGAGGCCATACAATAGAAAACAGAGGCAGCAGCTGCTGATCAAAATAAACATTGTCACGCAAACATTGAAACAAGGTTAAAAGTTTCACATTGATCAGCAAAATAATGTATGTCCTGTCCACACACCTATGACATCATTGGTCCGATGTAACAGTTTAACTATTAACTATTCATCTATTTTTTTCATTGTTATTTTTAGGGTTACGTAGTCAAAATAGCAAAAACGGCACAAAACTCAAAATTCAAAATATTTATTCAGTAAATTGATAGCCCGTCGGCGCGTCCAAAACTTCAAGTGTAAAGTGTAGTGTATTCTATAAGCAGCTACAAAAATATGAAAAAAAAATATGCATAGGTGACACTTAATAAATACTTTCAATAAACATTATATTCAACATGATTGGATATACCGTTTTTGAGTTAGGAATTGCCTTGAAACTGCGATTCTAAATAAAAGGACGTAAGTGCCATGAAGGTAAGCTCTGTTACTGGTGCACTTTTCCGCATCAGATTTTTGGGATAGATTTTTGTGTTTGTAGAAACGGCTCCGGAACCGGTTCGGTGTCTGTTTTTATTGTTGTTTCGGTAAAAATACCACGATACAGAAAATGTACGATAGGTTTCAAATATTGCTTACAAATTTCGGACACGGCAACTGAAAGTCTAAATTGGTAGGTAACTTTAATAGACAGTCATCTATGTTTTTTTTTTTAACAAATCGGTCGGGCCGTTGTTCTCGAGTTATGGCATGACGAAGGGAAACATGATTTTTTATATAATTATTATTAATTAATTTTATTAGCGGCCCGACAGCGGTTTCACCCCGTTGCTGCAAATTCCCGACTTTACCGGTGTAGTTTTTTTGTTTCATACAAACCTTGTCCCGACAATAAAGAACTCAACAAAAAAAAATACACAATTTGGTGCATCCGTTCGAAAGTTATGCGCGTACATAAATTTCAGCGCTTCATTTTTATTTATATAAAAGATGAAAATTCGAAAACCATTTTCAGAAATAGGCTTCCTGAATAACTTCTGAATTCGTTATTGTCATTAATACATTTTTATACAAATCTAAATAATGACGCCATCTGAATTTCAAATCTTTAAATACTTGAATGATTTAAACTATATTTCAAACACCATTTTTGTAGTAAACCTAGACGGCCATTTCCACTATAGGACCTTTATTCCAAATATCATTAGGCTAAAACTAACGTAAATTCAAAATTATTTTGATCAATACCATCACAAAAGGTGGTAAAAAATCAAGTAAAGCACTCTGCAAGTAATTTGTAGCGGTCGTTATAATAGCAAAATATTAACTAGTGAAGCCATCGACATATTGCCGAAAATTCGTGAATTACTAATTTAATGTTATTCAGAATAGAGAATACCTAGCTATGTATAATTATAAAGTTTTAATATTTATTAGTTATTCATTTCAGCTCACATCCACCCACTGCAGGGTAAACACCTCAAAGGTCATCCATCTTCTTAGTTATTAGCAAATTAAATGTAAGTTATAAGACGCGTTATAATTTATAAATTTACTAAATTTTCCGTAACACGACGACCTAATTTATGGGCTTTTTGGTGAAATGTGTTTTGTTCGCTTTGACGGGACTACTTAAACTCGCCGCTTGGACATTCACTCCTCCGTTCGCTCACCTTTCCTTTTGAAAGAATCACTACCCTGTAATAAAGTTATAATACCTACCTATATGAGAAGATAATTACTTCATTACATGTTCCCCGGTCGCTTTGAAACGCGTGCAAATAATAGGGACGGATGGCGAAAACGAGGGGAGGGCTTAGCCCTGCAAAGGGACCCTAGCACGGAGCTAATTAAAACCTGCTTCATTCGAGCGAGCGAATGAACCAGGATGTCCAATGCAAAATTACATTCTGTTTGGTTCAAATGTTTTAATACGTATACAGTGTGAAAATTACATACGTAATATTAAAGGCCGGTAAATAATATTCTAATTACGAGCAACACAAAAACATGCGTATCGTTAACATAAGTTTTATTTTTGAATACTTATTAATTCGGCATGGTAACACTAATAGCTCAATTACCTTGCAATTAATTTAGACTAAGGCCGCATTTCACCAAACTGGAATAAGGTCTTATACCTAGATTAAACGCCGAGTTTGTATAGACTAATCTCGGAGTAAGTCTTATTCCAGTTTGGTGAAATGCGGCCTTAATGTATGTTTCAACTCACATAGGTTCAATGACTAATGATAGCTTCCTTCTCACTTTCAGAAGATTTAAGAACCTTCTTTGTCAAATCACAAGTGTACTTATGCTTTGTCTTATGCAGTAATCATAGCAACGTTTTTCTTATTATGCAGATTTAAAATCTAAATACAAACATTGAATGATAATTGATAAGACTGACGGACGGATTGATTAGTCTGGCTAATTTTTTAACCCTCTGTGGCCCGTTTCACGAAGCTACAAGTTACAAATTACAAGCGGAAGTCTCTTTCTAGCAAAAGGAGTTAGAAAGTGACTTCCGCTTGTAATTTGTAACGTAGCTTCATGAAACGGGCCTCTGGTAAGAAGTATCTGTGAGGCTAGACAAGTTGCTTAAGAGCCTGTCCAGTGGACAAGCGCGCTTCAATTTTGAGCCTGTCCTGATGGGGCGTTTTACGCGCGAAGAGACTCGCGCGTAGAGAGTCCCGCTCATTGCACGCGTTTTACGCGCAAGTTTTGAAACGCGCGGGAGCACCTGGGCTTATACGTAGCTCTAAAACCTTGGGAACGCGCGAGTGTCTACGCGCGAGTGCTCACGCGCGTTAAACGCTCCGTCTGTACAGGGTCCTTACGCTATCGCAAACTATTTTCGAAAACTAACAAAATGTATGGAATTGACGTATGCGCTCGACGCGACCGTCTGACAGCTTACGTCAATCCCATGCATTTTGGATAAGGATGACGAACGCCAAATGCATCTTGTCTAGCGCCTCAGACAGTTTAATTTTTTACTTCCAAGTAGAAATCACAAAGTATATGTTGGATTTTTTGAATTGCGGAGTCAACTGTTTTTAATTGAATTCAGCACTTAAGAGTCGGGAAACTTGGAAACTTAGAATTCAAACTACTTTTAACCATTTAAATTTTTAAATAGGTCACTCAGATGAAAAGAAGGCGAATTAAAACTCCGGAAGAGCACATCTGTGATGGACTTAAAAGTTTTTTTATTCGCATCAGCTAGGATTGGACTTTTTTGGAGATACTTTTTAAATTGTAAACGATCCTTATAAGAAATTCTCGGTAACATCTAAGAACATTTTAATTATTATATCCATTTTAAAATCGTACTTTAATAATCATGGTGCAACTATACATTATATAACGAACATGGTAAGTATTTAAGAAAGATACAATAACAACAGTAGACACTGAAACACGCCGTGCACCTACATCAAGAGAATGCTGAGTCATAACCTCACACCTAGTAACAAATTAGCAAACATATAAGTACATGCAACAATAGTCAAAGCTTTCTCATCTGTGGATCACACATAGAAATATATATTAATTTTCAGTTTTCTGTACACCCCGGAAAGCTACGATTTCTATCTATGGAGACACAATAATATATCTATATCAGTAATTATATTATGACATAAAAATTATTGGTAAGTTCATGACTTTATTCCTGATTAATCCATCTAAATAAATATTCATTATTTTTACAATAAAATCAGACACAATTATGTTAATACTTTTTATGTTTAATAAGATTTTCTTGTTGGATTTTAGTTTTGGTCCTAGTCTCTGGAGACCTGAGGCCCGTTTCACGAAGCAACAAGTTACAAATTACAAGCGGAACTCTCTTTCTAGCGAAAGGAGTTAGAAAGAGACTTCCGCTTGTAATTTGTAACTTGTAGCTTCGTGAAACGCGCCCCTGGTGATGATCTATACATTTTTACCATAAAAATAGTTATATCATTTTTGCTAAAAAAAACGACCTCTTTTTAGGGTAAGTACAATGTTTTTTTAGCATCTTACGGTATATTTTCGTGGATTCAAAAATATGGTAAGTTAAAAAAACGCTCTATGACCGTCAGCAGCGAGCCTTCATATTTTTCGCTAAAGTATGAGTAAGTTTTGACTATTGTTGTAAGCTAGGAACATAGACATAGATATACCCTAATGTCGAGTCTCGAGTTTATAATTAGTTTAGTGGGCACAAAGGCAGTTTGATGAGGTAGGCTACAGCGCAGGCGGGACTGCAGATGGCCTGCAACTGACTTTACTCAGACAATTGTTTTGTCTAGAGACAACATCCTATTGAAAATGAAATTTACCTATGTATAATATGGGGTTGGACAGTAGCGAGTTGTAAATCGAGCTGGAAGGTTTAGCGAAACGTTTTTTTCATGCGAATTCCAGGTGTACAATTGTACAACATATGGAAGTATTTTCAGCCTTACTTTAAAAACGAAGACAGCATTTTTTTTTGTATGCTTGCAATTCACTGAATTAGAAACCAGGCCGTTGCCAACGTATGTATCAGAAAACAGTCTTAAAACATAATATAAATGTTAACGCTTTAGATTATTAACGAATATAGTTAAGTATAAGTAGGTAAGCCTAATCGGATTAACCGTAAAATGTCGTAGCGGGTCTAACACGTTTCTTTAAGTCAGAGGGGATAGCCAAGATGCATTACGCTAACCAGCGTTTCTATTCGTTACGTTTTTAAACCAATCGCATCACTTGTAGATGACGTGATACGAAAAGTCACGTGATCTACCAGTGACGTGATTGGTTTAAAAACGAAGCGATTAGAAACGATAGTTAGCGTAGTGCATCTTGTCTAGCCCCTCTGGTGGTAGAATTGCCCTACTCAAAATATGAGGTGAGCTTCTCAATACTTCTGACCAATACGCTATTTTTATTTTGTTTAAATCTGACCGATGTGAGTTAATTTTAAAAATATTTATGTTGACTCATATCCGTTGTTACCAGGGCCCCATGGGATAGTAGAGGTCTAGCTTACCTCGGAGTAGCTCTTCTCGATGGCCGATCGCTTGATGGTGTAGGTGCGCAGGTCCTCAAGCAGGTCGCACTCGTGCTGGTTCTTGGCGTGCAGCTTGGCGATCTGCTCCGAGTGCAAGTTCTTAAGGAACTTAGCATAGTTGCTCTGCGAACAACAAAGCTTAGTAAGCCAAGAGCATTTTTGCTAACAAACAACTGGTAATAGTATAAAAGTAAGATTTATAGGTCTTACACGGTTCAACGTTATGATATGAGTAGCTCTTGTTTACCTGACAGTGATGGCGGTCGATTTAATAACAATATGATAACATGTCAATAGCAATATGGTTTTACCGAGTACCGTATAATGTGCCTACTTTGCTCCCCCACGGGTAATTATGCTCCATGGTTATATTGAGGTAATCTGTATTGTAAATTATTCTATTGCTTTCATTCACTGCGTGGCTGGATTCTTTTTAGAAATTTTGTCATCAACCTTAACTTATAAGTAACAAACGAAATAGTTACTATGGAGCATAGTTACCCATGGGGGAGCAAAGTACCTAGGCACATTTTACGGTACCTAACAGTATAAAAGTAAAATTTATAGGTCTTACACGGTTCAACGTTATGATATGAGTAGCTCTTGTTTACCTGACAGTGATGGCAGTCGATTTAATAATAATATGATAACATGTCAATAGCAATATGGTTATACCGAGTAGATAAGAAAGAGCCCCTGTGCTCCTTTCCAAGTTAGTTTAGGTGCAGCTAAACTAGAAGAAAAACTTCTGATAGAGTTACGAACATATAATGAAGACGTAAAGTGTCTCTGTGTAAAGATACACAAAGTTCGGACCGCGGGAAACGCCTCGCATCGCCGTTCCAACTGGGGTAAATCAGGAAAAACTTTACTCAGTCTAAATGCAATTGCCTCGCAACGGTGAATCGAAAATAACCTTTCATCACACTGACTCCTATTTTGAAAATCAGGTTTTCCACATACGACTGGGAAAGTGATTTTAAAATAGAATTGTGGGAATGCTCGGCCATATTTGACTGCGAGTAGTTAGGGCCGTTTTAATATCTTGTGTGATATGCCAGATTTTAGCCGCACCAGAGACGGCAGACTCAGACTTGGCGAGTCTTGAGACGGGTATCTCACAACTTGTAACGTAAGTTTTATCGATATAATACTTATAGCGTGTAAGTAGCATTACGTGGTTACTTAAGACGGCAGCTCTGACGCCTCACAAACCCTGTGTCGGCATTTTTTTTAACTCATGTGCTAATTTTTTAATTAATTAACTTAATAACTTTAACAAAAAGCAAGCTTTAAAAAACCTTTAACTTTAATATTTCCTAAAAAAAAATACTTTTAGGAAATGTCCTCATTCTCTCGTTTCGCGCCTGCCCGTACTGCCAGCCAATGCATTGCATCTTGTAGGTATAGTGCGATTAGATCAACCGCGAGAGGCCATTTTTATTAAATGGTGCAGGTAGTCAAGTACATTCTTTAGTCTCTATTTACACCGAAAGACGGCATAGAATTCTCATTCGGTCGTTTGGTCAATTTCCAAACGCATAGGTGTTTAGACTTTCTGATTCCAAATGTTTGACATGAGTTTTAACTATGAATTTTTTGATTCGTAAAAACTGCTTTAAATGCTAATTGTTTTGATATTTTTATTTAATAATGTTCTGGATAGCCAAAACCAACGGCCACTTTTACTCAATTTTTAAAATAATTGTCCAACTTGGTTAGCAATAAATAGTGCTTTTTTAACGAGTTTAAGTTAATTGAGTGATTGCCCGCCGAGCGCTGCTCCGTCGCCGCTATTTGGGCCCTGCCACGTTCTATTATTATGAATTTACATTACCGACAGAAGGTGTTAAGTATTTCTAAATGCAGGAATCGAGTTTAATTCACACATCATTTAAATTATTGAGCGCGACTGAAACGCTGAGTTGTCAACTTTTTATCATGATTTAAATTAAGTTGAGTGAGACATTTCAGCAGTCCGTTAAAGTAGTAAGTGGCAAGTTAAAATTTTGGAAACTTTGTATTATTATTTAAATAGAAAAGTTACAAGCCAATTTTAGAAAAATAAGAGATTCTCTTTTGTATCAAAATGTATAAATTACATATCATCAAAGACTGCATTCAGCATGTTTAATGTACCTACCTACCTACACAAATATGATTCTAAACTTTACCTTTTACTTAGTAAAACAGATATAGTTAGGCAATTTCAGATGGCTCCCCTTAAATCAATTTAGGGTCGTAAGGGTAAATTTATGAGCACTGCAAAAGGGAAGCTCTTGTTTATCAAATGCCGTATATTGCATTTTTGTCGTACAGACGACGCGGCTAAAGGGGAACAAGAGACAAAACAAAGCAAATGAAAGCGAGCGGAAGGTACCTATCGTTTTAGTCAGACTAATTGAAAAAGGGGTCGTGGGGTACTGAATTTGGAAAACCTGTACGCGGCGAATACTCGTTATTTTATCCAATAGCAATTTTTAAAAAAGTTCATTTTTAGTCTTTGTTTTAATATGAACACTATCCTGACTAATATTATAAACGAGAAAGTTTGTATGTATGGATGTATGGATGTTTGTTACTATTTCACGCTGCAACGGCCTGGACAGAATTGGATGAAATTTGAAATGGTAGCTTATACTAACACTGGATTAAAATAGGCAACTTTTTATCCTGTAAAATTTAAAATTTTCCGAGGAAATAACGATAATCGAAATCTACGCGGACGAAGTCGCGGGCAGAAGCTAGTAATATTATAAATAGGAAAGATTCGTATTTTGATTCGTATATTTGTTTGTTTGTAACCTAAAAAACTACGGCCTAGATTCCACTTTTTTTGATAGCAATGTTTGATCCTCTTCCAACTGTATGAATAGGTATACAAAATAATAAAATACACTTCACTGGGTTTTCAATCAACATTTTTTAATAAAAATCAAACAGCAATTGCATAAAGTTCAAAGTTCCTCGATCGAAACGCATTCAATTTATAAAGTACAGGAAAATAAAGGTTTAAAAGAGCTTATTCGAACGAACGGGGCTTTGCAACTATAATAGAGACCGGTTGTAGAGCTAAGTTCATACCATTGTGATCCTGCAAAGCGAGGTTGTTACCAGTTAATAATTTGGCAAAAGCAAAACGAAGGGGTTTCGTGAGTACACAGAGAATAAATAATAACTCTGTTATCGTCTCGTTGGTACAGTACTACCATTTCTTTATTAAGTAGCTATCAGTTTTTGTATAGTGTTCTATGGAACATGAATGACACCGGTCATAGGCAAGTTGAATTCTGCTGACCATTAAGGAAATGCCACTACAGTACACAGAATATAAATAATAACTCTCTTATCGTCTCGTTGGTACAGTACTATTTACCATTTCTTTATTAGCTATCAGCTTTTTGTTGTGTTTCTATGGAACATGAATCGGTCCGAGACAAATTGCATTCTGCTAACTATTAAGGGAATGCCACTACAGTACAGTCATAACAACCTGTCTATTTAACCGAAGGACGTTGGTTCGAGCGCCATGAGGCTTTATTCTGAAGAGTGCGAATATAATAATTGAAAATACTAGATCATACTCATGGGTAATTAACAGACTGCGCGTAGTCGATGAAATGCCGAACCACGGTCCCAGACAAGACAAGAGGCATAACGCTAACGAAAACGATGATCGAAAACCGCCAAAATGTATAGAATGGACAAGACCATCTGGCTGTTTACGTCAATCCTATACATTTTCGATAGCGTTAATGTTTCTCGAATGCATCTTGTCTAAAGCCACCGGTGCCGTTACAGAATCACGAGCTGCATAGTGTAACCTTTTCAGACTAGTAATTGAAAAAGTTTCCATCCATGTATTACCATATCAAAGGCTTGGATGCATGGGATCGGGTATTAGCACTCGATTAAAAATGAAAGCCATGCAAACATCTTCATGAAAACTTCTAACTAGAAGCTTAAGTAGCTTAGCTTAGTAGCTTAAGGCTATAGGTTGGAAATTTTCGACAACTTAATGTGTGTAAGCGGGATAATTCGGATTCTGTTTTTTTTCCGAATTTGAATTAGGCCTAATTATATATTTTTCCTTCCTTCGTTTAGGTATGTTATGCTGGACCCACCAAAAAGTTCAAGATGGCGGCTATTTTTTCTCATTCTGTTATCGGATTCGTTCTCGGTGACCACACAAATTCCCAGATATCGATTTTGAACTAACTAGCTGAGAAACTCTAAGCAAACAACCTTTTTTAATTTTATAAAAATTAAGAGGAAATTGGAGGCCTAGTTTCATTGCTTTAGATATGCTACGGTGGATAAACAATTTGATTAAGGGCCTGTTTCACAATCGACAAGTAAATTTAGTGGCAGTTAAAGTTAGCTCTCTCCTTGTCTATGGTCAAGTGTAGAAAAGGAAACGGCTAAATATGTGTCAGATACGCGTTACTTGACGATTGTGAAACAGGCCCTAAGTGATAGGAGTATAGATAAATTTGGCTGTCGGTGTAACTAGATTTCTGCCGCACACAGAGACGTCAATTAAATTTAATGCTTGTTTAGTGACGTGTTGTCTTATTTTATTGCTATAGCGAAGAAAATGACAGCAGCTACTATAATCAAGCCTTAAATTTAATTGACGACTCTGAAGTGCGGCAGTTAGTGTCCTTTACAGGAATTCCAAATTAGAAATTTTAATGACAGGTAATGTTACGAAAGAATACAAGTCAAATAATACTATGATTATTCAAAAGTATATGTTCTTCTTAAAGATTCCATTTTTCATCACTAGTTTTTACCCAAAACCTGTTATTTATGTAGATTTTGTTGTATCTCCAGTTTTTACACTACGATAAACTTTTCTATATTCTATCAAATGCATTATAAAATCGAAAGGACTAAGAAAGGAATCGAAAGGAAAGGATGGCGCATAGCCCAGATTACCTACCTACCTATTTTTAAATCCCTTTTAACATGTCTACAGGTTAGACATGACTTTTTAAGTTTTAAAGGGCGCAAAGTGAGTCTTTTATTAACCATGTACTTAATAATTTTAAGTATCAAGATATCTAAAACATGGCTCACTTAATTAATTATTAGTTTAGGAAAATAAATTAATTTTAGGTGAGAACCTAACTACCTATGTGTAATAATAAGTTAACTAAATGTGTTGGAGGACTTGTTTCTGCTAAGAATGCCGATTTAAAAAAGAAGACCAAGAAATACCGAAAACATATACCGACCAACAAATACCGAAAACATAAACATGCGTTCGTAAAAGGAATAAATATGATTTTGAATAATTTGCAGGTATTTGCAAGCGTCAGTGCATCAGATCGTTATGCTCTCCATATTTATTGAAATGGAAAATTTATGACACGAAATAGGTATGCAAGAAATGCATCAGAGTTAGAAATAGTTTGTGAGGATTCAGATAGAAATCACGTTTGCCAATTTGCCAAGGTAAAATATTTCATTGAAGCAAACCGGGGTTGTTATTATTAAACGTTGGTGTTTATTTAGTTTTATAATTGGGCTTTAAACGATCAAATTGACGGTTTATTTTATCAGAAATGACGCCTCCCTCACCCCCCGAAACGGGAAACCTATGTGGTGGGCCGCCTCACTTCAACTTATGTCCGCTTCCCAATATTTCAACCGCGAGTAGATTTCAGGGTATAATTAGACAAATTAAAATTTTACTGGTTTAAATATTTAAAACGTTCACGAGTCGGGCCTTATTCCTATCAACGTCCATTTATTTTAAACTCATACGATATTCGTAGTGATGTTTACCGGATATGAACATTTTAACGCTATATTAATCGTTAATTTAAAGTAGGTACTAGGTACCTATTTAATGCGTTCTTTGAATGTAGTTGAAATTCACACTCAAATTCTGATATATATTTTTATTCCAGATTAAACAGAGTAATTAGGGAATACAATATCGATAACTAAACTTTTACAATCTCAAATTGCATATTTTTAGCTAAGGCGGCTGTTTCCTCGTAAATAAATAAATACATATCGTGGGACAATCTCACACACACAACTACAGACCGAAAAAGGCTTTTTTTTTATTTTACGTTGAGGCAAGAATATTGCTATTTTAGACACAAAAGGAGCATTTTAAGGTAATGAAAGTGTTAACTACATAAGACAAGCCAAGTAAAGTTGAATGGAATTTACATATTAGAGATGAATGGATCTCCACCGCCGCAACTACGCAGGGCGGCGCCGCCGCGGCTCCCTGCAATTGTGCATGCCGAGCGCGTCTTTTCTGCATCTTTTCTTGGAAACGCAGATCACACACAAACCACAAGTGTATGACAACTGGCATTAAGTTTCAAAGTGTAGTTTACGGGTTCAGTTAAGCTAATAATCAATCCAATACCAAATTGACGCACACACGTCACGGCGTTGATAGATTGCATGTGAGTTGCAATCAAATATTTATAGGTACCTACGGGCCTGCATAGACTGTTGCAAGGCTAGAGCAAATTAAATATGTATGCGTGGTGCTAACGTCGCTAACCCCTCGGTGGCTAGCACACCTAGTAATAGAATTTATGTCTCGGTTTTCTAGAAGACGGAGATCTTTATGTATGTGGCCGCCGCGCCGGGGGTTTAAATAAATTCTTTTACAGTTTGTTTTCAACGTAAACGTGTGAATATTTAGCGTGTAGGTATAGGTTTAGATTTCAACTACGTCCGCTTCAATGCTTGATCTCTGTCTTCGAGGAAGATAATTCTGGGTGAAATATTTATGTACCTAAATCCTTTTTGTAGGTAAGTCTTACAGCTGGAAATATTTAAGAACTTAAAAAACTGGACAATGTGGTCGAGTTGCGTGTGCGTCAAATCGAAGCATTAATATAACGATAGTTTTACTTGCTAAGAAATTATATCAGTAACAGGACGGGCAGTAAACAAGTCACTTTGGAGCTACGTAAAAACTCTAGCAACAGTTAAATATTTCCGAAATGTTCCCCCAAATCTAAAAAATTATAATTATGTGTAATGATAATACGGAATCCAAAGAAAAGGAACTCACGCAATGTAAGTATTAATGAGTTTATTAAATGGTAAACTTATATTTTTAGTTTTCATGTTCATTTATTGTTTTATACTTCACCTATTATTGTCAGTCGTTCTTCAATAAACAATTGAAATGTATTATTACATTCGATTTGACGTGAATGGAAGATGTTTAAAAAATACTATAAGCGATAAAGCGCCGTTATTAAAAGTTAACCTTTTGAATGTACAAGTGTTGGCTGTTGGGGCTAGGTGTTTAGTCCAAACATGGTTTTATAAAGAAGAATAATCGTCAAATAATTAAATTTCATTATTCACACCTATTTTTTAACTTTCCGAACATATTGGAGAAAATATATTTTAATAAAATACTGAATCAAACGCCAAGATAATGAAATTAACATCTCATATTTCCGTATTCTTTCTAACAAAATGACGATACGATTGTTTTCTTAATTGTATCGCAATTTCTTAACTTCATAATTTAGGATTAAACACGCTTCGTAGCACCTCCAAGTGCTACGACCAAGCTGAGTGCTACAAATCTGTAGCACGTAGCCATCGAGTCCATCCGAGTTGAATATGGTTGAACCATAATATTATGGTTGCTAACATCATAACAAATAGTTCTTATTTAACTGACGGAAAAGCCAGCCATACCACATACGACGATAGACTTAGGTACATATAAAACTTATATGGATAAAATATATGTATAGACTGTAACTATCACTGTTAAAAACCATAGTGCCAGCCAAAGTAAAACGTCAATTTACAAATTGCCATGACCAATTATTTAACTACTGTAAGGTCCTAAAAGTATTATTATTATTATTATTATAAATATACAAATCGTAAGCGAGGGGTTAAGCATTTGAAAAACAGAACAAGACCTAATAGTTTAAAGCAAATGGCTAACTTACCTCCTTATTTATAACCTAATTTTAAGAATGATTATGGGAAGTGTACACAGATTACATGTTGCCAAATGTTCCAAATCAATTACTTACCAAAAGATATTTTAAACAAATTGCTAAATGCAAAAATAGTAGACAGGGTAAAAATTTACTAAAAAGTCACTATACATCTATCTATCACTGTATATCTAGTTACATAAAACAGAAGTGATTGATTATTTATACCTACTCATTGTTATAATTTAGTGTCAGATGACTCACTGCTTACGATTAAGCCACACAGGCTTCTGTAAGCACTTAATGTGATGTATTAGATTCAGTTTTTTATATTGAATAATCCAAAACCAAGATGGGTTTAAACAAAGTGGAAGAGAAAAGGAAGAAATAAATAAGAATATAATTTGTTGACACAAAATGAGTCGATTTATAATGTTATTATGAATAACAAGAAAACAGGAATATAGTAATGAAAAAAGATCAAAGTAACTTCTAAAGATAGCAAATATCAGAAAAAATATGTAGATAAGCATACGTTGAATTTATCAAACACTCATTTGTACTTGTATTTATTTGTATGCAGATATTATTATAACCCAACGCTGGCCTTAAATAACGAAGTTCAAGAATGGACAAGTTAATAATCGGACGAAGACGGAAATCTAAATGAGCTAGGAAAATACTCATAGGAATCCGAACATAGTTCATGATTTTAAAAGGAATGTAACGATCCCTCCGGACTTGACATACAGGGTGAATCCGAAATGGGGGCATTGGTGTGAAGGTAGCCCAAGGTAAGCGTGGGTAATGTTTGGAAGGTTTGGACTCGTTGCTATTGATTCACCAATTCCTCGATACCCGATGCTCTGCGTCAAATACTGCCGACGACTATACGTTCATAAAAAAACCATCACTCAAACAGTTCTTAGAATTTAGAGATACATTCGATAATCTGCCTTCTTTTTGTGAAATTACTTATTTGGACGTACAGATCACACCGTTCGATCGCGGGCAGTTCACTCGGAAAACCCATTCGTAAAACTGCGGTACACTCGGAACTGATTTAACGATAGTCAACTTTTTATTTATTTTCAGTGGCTTTAACAATATTGTTTCCAAAATCGCGAGTCAACACTAAAATTGCGCAATTATCACAATTATATAACAAGAAAATATTAATAAAAAAAATTTTTTTTTAGACTCGTTTTTTTACAGTTATGTAATTATTTGTCTTATGTATTTGTGGTTATTAGTGACTTACTTTTCTCGGCGGAGGCTGCATGGTGGCGGCCGGATCGATGTCGGCCCAGGGAGGCGTGCGGAGCCGGTCCCGGCCGCTTCGCGATAGCCCCTCGGACGACTAACACTCACGCCTGCGCGCTGCGACCCACGCACTCCCCATAGACAGACACCCCGTTTTTTTAGGGCTGCGCTACCCCATGTCAAAGTTGACAGCAATTTTTATGTTGCCAGCACGCATTTTCAACGTGAAACTTCATCATCGTTCCATAAACACACTAAAAATTAAACAAACCTTTTACAAATTTTTACACTTCCCACGTTTTCTGGGCCTGTATTACCATACCTATGGTTCACGTTTTGGTAGCTCTAATTAACTTGAGAGAAAAGGAAGCCAACTCAGGTACACCATTGCAATAGAGGTAAAACAAAGAAGAATAAAGGCCCTTGACCTCGTTTATTTTTTCTTCAACCATATAAGTAGTTATCATTATCATATTGCTTCCGATTATGCCGCTGCGACCGCCGCGTTGGCTTTGTCATGTTAATAAGAGCACTAGTAACTTTATTAAATACAATTATTACAATCGTAAAAATGAAGTAATATAAATAAAACTGGGTAAGTATATTTCAATCAATGGGTCTAACCATTATGGGTTTTGCGATCGTTATCGACCACCGAAATAAATGAAAAAGCCGATATTGGCGTGTCGAGGGCTTACGTTGATTCCATACATTTTGACGGAGTAACTGATCATGACGACGACGCTGCGGCGCTGGCCTAGTTGGTAGTGACCCTGCCTACGAAGCTAGCGGTCCTGGGTTCAAATCCCGGTAAGGGCAGATATTTGTGTGATGAGCGGCGAATATTTGTTTCTGAGTCATGGATGTTTTCTATGTATTTTAAGTATATATTTCTCCATATATGTATTTATATCGTTTTCTAGTACCCATATGACAAGCCTAGAGCTTAATTTGGGACTAGGTATATTGGTGTGACATTGTCCTCTGATATTTATTTTATAGACTTTTAATACCCGCTGAGAGTAACTTTAAAATAAAACGTTCCTCTATTGTATGTTGCAGTATAAGTTCATATTGGTCTCGCTTTCTAAATAATATCAATAGGTACTAAAGCTAAATGAGAACGCAATATAAATACAAAAAAATAACCGACCGTGTTCAATATCGTATGATTGTTCACTACATTTGCAATTGCAGTGCCTTTTAATAATTGCATATGCAACATCAAAACGCAGGCTGCTTTGATGTTGGATATGTAATTATTAAAAGCCCCTTCTCATCCGACTGAGTGAAGCCAAAAAGAGTAATGATATTAGCAATCTATGTATGTGAGTTAGTACCTATGTTATGAAACGTCGGGTGTTCCCCTCGTCCTGAGCCATTGTTGGTCAGATCGATATAATTAGGGTCTAACCCTTAGGGCCCGTTGTTTGATACATAGTTAACGACTGAATTAAAATTTGTAATTGTAAACAAATGTCTCACAATTTCGATTTGATCTCCGAATTTTAACAACTACAGTGAGATACTGATCAGACAGAGGCCCATAATGACATTTTAGAGACAATTAACAGCTATTAAGCCGACAGGCACCAGTAATGGACACTTCACTCTTAATTAAAATTTCATACGGTCCTAAATTGATTGTTGCGAAACAAATGAATATCCCTTATCTTCTGTAAAATAAGAATCAAGTGTCCATCAGTGCCCATCATTGGTCCTTGTCCATTATTGGTTCCGTCAACCTAACTGACTCTGAGTGCGGCCGGTAAGGAATCGTCAACGTGTCAGAGCGAGTTCCCACTTGTCGGTGTCGGATCCGACAAAATATCGAGTGTTCTGATGGTAATACATTTTATATGAGACTGTTCGCAGCTATCCTACACTTATTGATGTGCACAGCCACATACTAAATGTATTGTCGCTAGAACATCCGATATTAGCAGGTACACCTTCAAGCGCAAGCTTAAGGATTATTTGTTGACGCTCCAAAAATCCTAATCCTCATCCAGCACTTACACACTTCGTAATATGCCAACCTGCTGGTTTTAAAATTACCTTTTATTCATCTTTCTCTTTGATATTTTTAATAAATAAGGCTGTATATCAGTATTTTATGTATAAATTTTATTGTTTTTAACTTCTGTCACTTAATTATATAGGTAGTTTACACGTATATTAGTATGTTTAAGCGTAGGTATATTGAATATACCTAGTATAGTATAGTATTTTTTGCACAGCGCTCCGTGAGTCACTGATGCGGTACTGGCTGAAAATCAGCGCTGTAGGTGTCTGACACCTCAGCATAATGCTGAGCCAGTGTCCGTTTCACTACCGCGAGGACACACTCCGTGCTCAGCTGTACCAGTTACATTGTTTTTTTTTTAATTTATATATATTTGTGTGTTTTCTGTGTAGTGAATAAGTGTATAATAAATGTTCTTCTTCTTCTTCTATATTTTGTAGGATCCGGCACCCGACAAGTGGGAACCCGCTCTCAGTGTTACGGTGTGCTTAACCGGCGCATTATAGAGACGGTTAACTCGTTAATTTTTCACTTTTGTGTATGAAAAATCCTTACTTAGGAACAGACCTCGGAATATACGGGGCAAAATTAAATGACAGCTAGGGATCGCCTATATCTATAAACTCAATTATCGAGGCTCTCCCATATACTAGTGATCGCCCCCAGCATTGTTTTTAAGTGTTTTTTTTTCCACTACTTCTTCCACAGGAATTGAAAAGTCTTTTAGCCACCTGAAACTGAGACGGAGAAGTTTAACGCCTGAAAATTTGGAACAAATTCTGAACGTTTATTTTAACAATAGTAAATCGGACAGTAATTCTGAAATACACAATGAGGACAAAAATATGATAATAATGAGTGAAGGTTCGAAAATCCCTTTAAAATAAAGAATAACCAGAATTATGTTGCTATTTTGTTTAAAAAATATTTTTACAAACCAAACTTAGAGCAATCACGGCCGAACCCTATATTCAAACCGCGGATAGATAAGGCTTACTTCGGGTTAAAAATTGACATTTACCCATACAAAATGTGTCAAATTTTAATCCAAAGTAAGCCTATCTGTCCGCGGTTTGAATATAGGTTTTGGCCATTAGTTTATCGATGTAGGCGATCCCTAGCTGTCATTTAATTTTGCCCCGTATATTCCGAGGTTTGCTTAGGAACGACTGCATCGTCATTAACTGACTCTGAGTGCAGCCGTAGGACCGACAGTCAAATAAAAATGTCAACTCTCTTAAAATAACAAGTCTTACTAAAAGCAAGCTTTAGAAACCCAAATGTCTGTGTTGACATATATTTTTAGACTGCCATGTTTCTTGACGCTACGACGAATATAACGACACTTTGTTTGTCCAAATCGGGCCATCCACCGTAAAGTGAGAACATAAAACTGCACAAACCGTACATGCATATACTATATAATAATATATACTTCTTTCGCAGTCAGGTAAAAGTATAATAAAATGTTTAAGTTTTATTTTTCTTATGCATAAGTAGGTACCTATATTCCCGATCATTGTTGCGTTATTACTAGTTTACATAAAACGTACTTTACGTATTGTATTTTTAGATAAAACGTGGGTATTCCATTTCTAGTTCGAGATACAAGTTACTTACAGTACAGCCAAAGTATTAATAGTAGGTAAAGATGTAGTGAATAATCCTTTCCCATCGTTTTTTATCGGATAAGTTCGTACTTATCTTGCTTTCTCAATTAGCTTCAGTATCCATCAATAAGCTAACTGAGAAAGCCAGATCTACATCTTTACTCGGATGTCTATATACGTGTATCCATTTGAGCAGACTCAGGCCGAGCAGCCTTGACTTCAGGCAAACTGCCTAAGTTTTAGGCTGCTCGCTTTGAGGCTAAGGCTAGAGGCACGTTGCGGATCAGCTCGAAGTGAGTGGGCCACTCACTTCGAGCTAGATCCGCAATGTACCCAGTTTACACGCCCGTCTCCAAGAAATGCACGGCTCGGACTGAGGCTCCTTTGAGCACGGCAAAAAAACCGACAAAATATGGCTCGGCTCGCGGCGACTAATTTGCCTCGTGTTGCGGCGTGCCTCACGTTCAGGCAGCTTCTCCACTTGCGCGGCCTCGAAGCGAGGCATCTGACAGCTGTGTACTATTAATACTGAAGTATTAGCCCCGTGACAGCCCTAGCAATTCCATTGTATTGCAACCGTCGCCCTATTACAAACTGGAACGTATTTTTTAAATGGCGTGAACTCTTCAAGCCTTTGACGCTATTATTGGCTCGGTGCGATCCTTTTACTACGTAACAACATTAAAAATATGTTTCAACGGCGCGCGCTCAAAGAGTCTGCCTAGCCCCGATCTGATCCTATTACACCCACGCTGGCAAGGGAATAAAACGGGTGAAGGATTTAACTTTTGCTCGTGACGTAGGCGAGGCTGGATTACTAGGTACCAAGGATTAGTTCTATGTGATTTAAAGGACTTTGAATACTGCTCGGTGTTGTCATTCTAGTCATGCAGATGGCTATCGTCATGCTAACTGTTAGACGTCTACTATCTGGAGGAAAACACGGTGTAAAAATGGCACTGACTGAAGAAAAATCAAATGACATAAACCCCTTTAAATAGAAAACGGGCTCTTAAGATTATTTCGAGGTCTTTAAAATATACTGTAAAAGAATGAGATTTCATTTACTAAATTAAATTTATTATTAATACTAATGAATAATAAAAATATACCTTATTATACAACCATACCATAGTATAGAAATACAAAAATTAGGCACAAAATGCAGAACTCCAATTAAAATACATTTAAGAGCAATTATCTCCTAGTCTTAGCCCTAATTAAACCTTACTTTAAATTGCCATTATAGTGCGCAGCTAACCAATATTTGAGATTTATTTTTGGTATTTCCATACAAAGTGAAAAGCAAACACAGTATGGAGAAACAAACTTTATGTGATTACCTACCTACTTAAAAAAGATACTAAATAAAAACGAGCAAATACGAGTAGGTTTAAAAACTTCGCTGATTTGTAATGATTCTAATTATGTAAGATACTGAAAAACTTATGAAATAATACATAAAATTAATCATTTTTCGTGACAGATTAAAATGATCAATATCTCCGACACTAGCAAAAATCGCTGAATACATAGGGGTTAAATCGATAGCTTTTTAGCTGCTTTATCAGCCCTAGACAGGTTGACGTCGTCGGTTTCTGGGACACCCTGTATATTAACCTTTGTTTCCCAAATTCTCATCCTGTTTAAACCGCGTGATTCAAAGGTTTGTTAATATGAATTACCGGTTCAATATACCAGGCAAGGAAAAAAAAAGGATTTTCGTGTCCTCAGTCCGGATTAAATATGCAGTCATACAGGGGTTAATAAATCTTGTTTTTTTTTATTACACTTGTCACATTCATCCAATTAGGTATATTCGAATATTAACCACATTTAAAAGAGATAGAAGCGTCTCGTTTTTTTAAAGCGACCGCAATTATATACGTACAATAATCCAAATTACAAGAAAATCAGGTCAATAGTTTCGCTAAAAAAAAAGGTTTTCCTTGTTTTATTTTTTACAAGCATTTGTGGGTTAATATTTGGTAGAATTGTATCATACATTAAGGCAAATACTCCAATAAAAGGAAAAACATTTTCTGGCCAAGGGCAGTTTCACCCTTTCAGGTTTATTTACGTAAACTGATTAGCCTTTAAATCTCATAAATCAGTAGACAAAACATCGAGCGTAGTTGAAAGCTTTCAACCTGAGCTTCTAACGAGACGCCGTCTACCCCGAGTTATTTGATATGGCTCCGCAGCGCAGCACTGTTTAGAGTACTTTAGAGTTTAGAGTGTAGTCAAAGATACTGAATCTCCTTAAGATAGTTCGAGGAAGCCAGACGGGGTTTCAATGAATTTTTAGAACAAAGGAAATGTGATATTGTGCTGGATAATGGTTCTCAGAAAGCGAACGTAGGAGGAAGACTTTGACGTACCAATATAATGTATTTATTACCTATCACATCTCATTTATAAAGTACCTACAGTTTTATAGGCAATAGGTACCATTTGGAAAGGTATTTCGAGAAGGTACTTAAATTAATAATGTCATGTTCTACATATAAATGGATGTATGATTGACGTGCATGATGTGCAAATGATTTTACCTACATGTCAAAATTAAGAAAATATCATGAAAATTATCATTCTATAAAAGGTCTGTGAGGCGATTCTCGGTCGCGATCGAGATGAATTCCTATTCGAGATTCCATAGAAGTGACGCTGTCGTTCCATGCAGATTCACGATAGAGATTAATCTCGAACGACCCGAGAATTGACACCCTGGCCCTTCTGGTACTTATATTTAATGTTTGAAAGTTGCGATTATATATAGACTGCTCTTATAAACAACTTTTACTATGTAATTATAAGTTTAGTATACTTTATACTAACAACAATAAAAGGTGTGTAAGGGCCCTTACACACTAGCGATTTGTCCGGCGATTTCTCATCGATTTAACGTGCACCACGCTCGCCACGAGATCGCGGCGTGCACGTGGCGAGCGTGGTGCACGTTAGGGTAAATAGTCACAACACAATATAAAGATTAAAAAAAAAACTATAATCAAAAGATCAGCAATCCTAAGACTGGCCAACCTTAGGACTAAGATGGAATGCCTCTATGCTAGTTTTAACTAAGGTGGTCGTAATCCAACACCGTAACACAATAATGCAAACACTACGGTATTGGTTACTTAGAGTAAATGTATAATTATTGAACGAAATTACGAAATTAATTTATCCATTGATGACTATTAGATTGATATTGTAATATTTATATTTTTGTGCAATAAAGAGTTTACATACATACATACATACATACATACATACATACATACATACATACATACATAGGTACCTACATACTTTTTATGATATGGTTCAAAGTTTGATGATTAAATTTTAAAATCGGCATTTACAAATGAATATTCAGAAAAAAAAAGTCTGTCCATTAGCTTCCTGCCATACGCACACAATGCAGTCAACCAAGAATTTAGAAAGGATAGGTACCTATAGCTGATTTATACCTATGTCTTGATTACAAAAAAAAGTGGCATTCGTTCTGTTTGTTTTTACTTGATCCCACTCTTGCGATACTACCTAGCACCTACCCATGCTGATTTACTAAACTAATAGATAACAAACATGATAATTTTAAAGTGTCACTCACCAGTACTTTAGGCCGCTTCCTCACAGTCCCGTACTTCCGTTCATAGTAACTCTCTCTTTGACTGTCCATTGTACTAAACGAACCACGTTATCGCTTACAGATTCACTTACATTACATGTGTGACTCTCAGGTAATCGTTATTATCTGATAAAAACCGATAAGTGCTTAGGTTACCGATTTATCAATAACAATAATGATTAATATGATTATGCTTAGGCGCGGGCCAGACAGAAGAGACGTAAGACGCGGACGCGTCGGCGTCGCGACGCCCCTTTAATGAATTTTCAACCAAAATGTACACAAGCTAGACTACCTACTATTATACACACGGAGATAGAAGGCCACGTCGCGTGCGTCATTTTGGTTGTCCTTAGTCTCAGGGACCAGAGGGCTTATTGTCTAACGCACTCGCAATCGCAACCGGCTTCAAAGTGGAGCAATTGTTTTCATTTTGTATGCAGACGAGCCTTCAATTTTCAAAATGAAAACGATCGTGATCGCGAGTGTGTTAGACAATAAGCTCTCTGAACTTACCGATGTAAGTTTATGATAGGATTTAGACCTTACCTACTAATAAACTTTGAGTAACCGTGGTGTAGTTAAACCATGCTTTGCCCTCAGGCCCCTTGAATATGGTCGCCTTCCTCGCGTTGGATAAAGCATCCGTTACTTACGTATTGGTCAAAAAGTGGCAGATGTTTTATCCACGCTTATCCAAATCTATAAACACAATTATAATAAGGCCCGCAAATAGTGTGAAACAGTAGTTATACTTAAGGGCAATAAAAGGTAACGCTGACCCCGTCGTTGTCTCCAGGTTTTGTAAAACATAGTCCGAACAACGAAGACAAAATACTGCCTCTCGGGGGAAATAACTCGTGTATAAGCGAATTTTGGCATAGTTGTAGGGAATGGTGTTTTAAACAAGATACTAAAAGTACTGACGGGTGGGGGTGGAGCTAACGGGTGGGGGGGTGTAAAGGTCCCTTTTTTAGTTTTTCGTAAATAACTCTTAAACGGTGGCCTATGGCAAAAAGTTTTCCATTACATGATTAATCTGCATAAAATAGAGCCAAATTTTGCCACGAAATTGCATTCAAATGAGAGGTCTGTAAAAAACTGATAAAGAAAAGAATTCAAACTACAACAATATAATTAATACATAAACATACTCTAGAAATACCAATCTTAAATGAACAAAAGCCTCTAAACTGATATTATGAATAAGAATAAGAATAAGAATAAGAATACTTTATTTGCAATAAACATTACCAGTGAGGTGTTAACATAAGTACAGTTTTCAATAGGTAGGTTTACATGTTTAACCATATTTGTGGAAAAATAAATAAAAAATCTTAAAGTCGTCAGAGCCTTAAGATGCCGAAGTATGGGACATTTACCTTACCTATCGCATAAATAACCACCGCACGTTTGTAATAAAATACAACCACTCGACGAAGCACTGACGCGCCGCTGCTGCCACGCTGCCGCCGGGCCCCAGTGTGACGATAAACATGGCGACCGCATTTAATACAAATTTGCGGCACACGCGCGTTTCCAGGGCAGTAGCGGCGCGTAGCAGTTTAAACGCGTGCACGCGTCTGGCACGCGTTACTTTTTGATGTGCCGGGTTCCATTTGTTTAGTTGTTTTACAACTCGCGCGTGCACGCGTTCAAAGCGCGACGCTGCTGCCACGCGTTTGGTGTGCCGGAGCCTTAAACCTTGGTTGTAGGTACTTCGACCGGTATAAGGTCATATTTACCTAGAGCGGTTACCTACGAGCTTGAGGTCAAATTACGATTGTCAGGCGACATCAGAGACGAAGTGGGATTGGGAGACGACGGTTTTTAAGAGAATACTGCAAATGTGTGCGACAATATTATGCAGGGTACGAGCGAGAGGATACCCCAATGAAAATCATAGACATCTATACTGAACTTTAATTGACTTATAACAATGCACAATAGTGTTATTAAGTCTAGACATACATTTGACATATTATGGAATACAACAAGTTCTCTACTAGCAAAGATAATGTGGCCGGGGCTACTCAGGAGCGACGGCGCATGTTTGGGCACGACCAGTGCTTATAATAAACCGAGTGTAAGTGGTTCAGCCTTTGTTTGTCCAATTATAAGCTAGATAGCGCTTGATATGACGAAGATCAAACCAGTTTTACACAGTTCCTTTGCAAAAAGCGAGTCGACACATTCGCCACTGTCCATATAACCCGGAATAGCCCCGCGGGAAAGGTAAGAGGAACTAAAAACATCGGAAGAAAAAAATTAAAAGGAAAGATTAATTGATCTAAAAAGTTTATTAATGAATGAGGCGACTATGTGCACATTGAAAACACTTGTTATATTACAAGTACTCTATTTACAACCGCCCGGCCTCCGCCGACTGCCTCACATTACCATCCACTTAACATTACTGTACAGAAGTAATTTGTACAAGTTAGTTAAACTTAAATTACCACTAACATGCTCAATTTAATTTAATACAATGGAAATATTGATCATAATACTTATACAGATAATGGTATAAGAAGTGAATCTCCTATAGCTAAATACTTATAAACTGATTAGATGTATCGGCTACGATATAAATAATATATGTATTGATTGGTATATCCTAATGACTGGTACACGACGGTCAGCCATGGGTTTACATCTAACGCCGCCGGCGAGCGGAGGAGGCTGCGCGCCGCGCCCGCCGGCGGCCCGCGACCCGCGACCCGCGACACGCGACCCGCGACCCGCGACCCGCGACCCGCGACCCGCGACCCGCGACCCGCGACCCGCGACCCGCGACACGCGACCCGCGACCCGCGACCCGCGACCCGCGACCCGCGACACGCGACCCGCGACCCGCGACCCGCGACCCGCGACCGGCGGCCCGCGGCCCGCGAGGCGGCGCGGCCTACGATGTACTCCATTACACACGCTAACACTGAGAGCTAAGGAACCACCAAATCGAAGCCTGGCTTACGCTGTGCAAGCGCCTGCCATCTGCCCTCTACACTTAATACATCGACGTGTCAACAACACTACACAGACACCCTACCAACCTATCTTAAGTCTAACTTACAATACCATACAACACTTTTATAATATTCAACACCCCAAATAAAAATACTCAATATAAAATCATGCGCTCAAAGCACGAAATCTAAACAACGCCATTTATTAAAATCGCCATAAATCAAGACGCTTCCTCCTAAAATATTTAAATAGTTCATAGTCCATACATTGATTTTTATAAAAAAATATTATTCTCAAACGCTCGCAATTGATTCACGAAACATAATTAAATGATGTTCCGCATTTCAAAATCAATCTTAATTCAAATTTCTAATTTAAAAATATAAATTAAAACAAATCACAGTAACAAGGTAATGATCTATATAAATATAATTTCGTATGTGATGTCGTAATGCTAACGTGGAGTTTGTGCGTGAAGGACGAGAAGAGGTGAAACCAGCTCACGACACCTAATTACCAGACATGTATATTTGCTCTGCCGATGCCGGGACAGTCGACCGGGGGATCAAGGCCAGCCTATAAGTGTAATGAACGGCTCCGTATCAGATTCGTCGGAACCCTACATGGAACGAACGGTCCCGTTCATCTATTTCAGGTGCGTCACACGCCGGTACCTGCCAGCGACAGACCAAAACATTACCAAATACATTAAATGCTTTCCGAGCTTAAAATGAAACATTGAACGATTCGTTTTAGCTACCGCGCCGTATTTCCTTTACCTAAAACGAACACCTACGACGAGATTTTTGTTTCTACGCGTTGATATTTGAAAGGAACACCGCGGGTGCAAAATTAGTGAATTTAGAATGTGAATATTTGAATTTTACCAACAATTATCATCAGCGCACATGAATACTTACATTGGAATACGAAGCGGACAGTGTTACCTTAGCGGTACTAGAGATAACCGCTCCATTAGGTCACCAGATACTGAAGTGTTTTAGAGAAGATTAAAATTATCACTATTAAAATTATTAAGTGGTCGTGGACTACACAATACTTAAGCGAAACACTCATAAAATTATCGTACATCGCCGCGGTTGCGTTTATAGGCTGTTCTGCCGTTTGCGTTTAGTAGAAACATATCGAAGAGAATAGACTCTCCCTTTGCTACACTCTCCAACAAAACAGCACTGCACAGTTAGAGCAACAAACATTAGCTGACGCGGGGAAAGCCCATTCTCAACAGGTGTCTCACTCGAAATATCATTTTCTGTAGTACAGGCAGAGAACAAGTTAATCCTGACACGTTGCACAGTCATGAAGTTTCTGAATAGTGATGATGCTGACCAGAGACCGGACCACCCTTTTCCTCGGGAAAAGCCTTTCAAAGGGCTTCCCCTCGAAATAGCTAGCCCAGTGGATTTGCTCACCCATTCCAATTGACAACCCATACGATTGACTTTCCCCGAACGAAGAACCCATCGATAAGGTTAGCCCTTTGAAATTGGTACGGTAACTCATTCACGTTGATATCACTATGAAAGGGTTCCCTAACGTTTTTAGCGCTTATTATAAAGCTTTCCGTTACGTTAACAAGCCACGAGCCAATCACAAACGTTTGCTATTGAAAATCGAACCGAATTTGGATCTTCTGCTGCTCCGCGTGATAACTTTAAACGATACGCCGTCGGTAACGCGTATACTTACTAATAAGGGTTTTATAAGAGTATCAAGTTAGCGCTTAGTTGAATTTGATATCGTTTACTTGCTTCGAACGAGATGCAAGGTAACGTGTTTTACGAAGTCTACAAAAGTTTCAAGATTGCGTATATACTAGTAAGCTTTTTAAAGGGTTTTGTAAGGGTATTGGTTAGTGCTGAATACAATGGGCAATCGTTTGGAAACAGAGCTTTAAAAGCACATTTAAAATGTTTTGACGGGCAGAGGGTTTGGTAAGTAAAGCCTTACGAAAAACCCATACAAAATATAGCGGGCCGGTCCCTGATGCTGACAGCAGTAAAACAATGCTAAACTTTTTGTTCCTTGTGCTGTCTACATTATCAATATACAGAAAATTCATGATTGCGCAACGAATCGACTTCTTGACAACACGGATTGACTTCTTGTCTGCCTAGTATTATATAGTTAGTAAGAAAGAACAACTAGCTAGCAACGGCCCCAACGACGATGTACTTACGACCAGCGAAACTGCATTCATCGTACCGGTACGGTTACGAATCAAGAATAAAGTGGCCAACACTGACCAGGTTATTCAACGGAAGACATTCTTAGCGTGATTTTGTCTGCAGTTTCGTGTTCAAGTATTATATTAAACACCAATGTCACGAAACAAACATCTAATTCGCACTATGTACACGGACTAGTGACTCTAAAAGGCGCACGACGCCTCGTCCCAAATACGAGTAGGTACAAGTTCTTTAAAACTATAGCTTTAGCTTTTGCTATTCTGATATTATTTGACTTGATTTTTTTATTCAATTGCGTTCTGGTAATAGGATGTCCTCTTAACTTCTGCAATAACGACTAAATTCAATGCATTCCAAATAACTTTTAACCTAAAAGAACGTCGGAATGGTTTGTCTGATGTGGTTAAAACGGTTTTAAGTTTATTTCATGTTACTTAATTTACAAGCTCAGTAAAATTGAGATCTCCTCAAAACATGTTATTATTTACAATTATATTATATTCGATATTTTGATTTCTAATTGTTATTTAACGATAGTTTTCATAGTTCTAACATACCCGAGAGCCGCGCGCGCGTCGCCTATGATTAAGAACTACAAATATTCATATATTTTTTTACGAATAACTTTTTACAAAAACTCTCAAAATGTCTATGTGTCGATTAAGCTCTAGTTAGGGGTTACATTTGGTAGTTGGTCAGTCATAGGCGACCGTCCAGCTCTATGTAGTTCCTACGCCTAACTAATGCTTACATTAACCTCTCTACCTTATTCAAAGCCTTTCTACTGTCCAATTTTATATTTACAATAACTACAACCACAGCCAATAGGCTCAAATAAGCAATGATTTATTAGATTTTGATTTTATCAAAATTTAAAACAATTACAAATAGAAATTACATTGAAATAAATACTAGATAATAGCAAAAACATATTGTGAACTGAACAATGTCTAAAAAATCAATATAAAAGATTTTGTAATGACGCAATAGCTTTCCAAATAAATATAAAACTATTTCCTGTTCATATAAACAATATTTTTAATTTATACGGTATAGCGAATGAAAATGAAACAAACATATAACAAACCAAGCGAGCCAACTGGGCGTGTACAGAAACCGCTCTTCACAAAACAAAGGTGATCATATTTTTGTCAGCTTGATCCTGCCTCGATGTAATTTCTACAACTCGCTTCTTTATTCAATATCGATTCATTATATCGATGATACAAATCGAGTAAGCGTATGAACAAAACCTAATACGCACAGAATTAATAATTACTAATAAATAAAACATTACTGCGTTGAGATTTATGGAGGAACGCATTGGTGGCGATCTGACACTATTACATTTTAAAAATAAAACCCGACAGGTTGCATTAGTCTAACTATGTACTTACACAAGTTGCTATGACTGCCACTAAGCTTAGATTGCACCTATTATAATTATTATAAATATTCTCTTTTAATTTATTAATGGTAACATAATTGTCAAAATCAGTGAGGGAGGACAGAGCGTGCAGAGTGTATGTACGGGAAAGCCAACGATCTTACACGTTGTAATTTTATATCTGGGACTATTTTTAAACCCCTATCAACTTTTAACAATTCTATATATCGTGCGCTCTTTATACATTTTACTACGATTTTAAATATTAATTGCTAAACTGTCTACATTAATATTTGATGACAAAGTGTGATGTTTAGATATTGTATCGAATTAGGTAGGCTGAACCCAGCTGTTGTTAACCAAAATATGACAGGAGACACAAATCAATATAAATGTGACGTTTACGCAATGTTATTCAAACTATATTTGGAAAGGACCTCTGGCCCATTAATCAATTATACATCTATCTCTTAAATAATCATCTTATCAATAAATAGAATACCATTAAGAATTACCAATAAGCATAATAGCAAGCCAACAAATCGTCTACATATAAAAATACTTATAAACTTCGCCATAACGTCATAACGTCACATTTGTTATTGGAGGAGAAAACACCATACCGATTGAACAAGAGGTCGGTCTCTTGTTTAATCACTATGATTTTTTCTCATTAAATGAATAAAAAGTAACACTTTAGAAATAAGCTATAGACGTAAAAATGTTTTGAAGTTTAAACCTCGTGAGGTAATCGAACCAGCGACTCAGCACGACAGGCAGTAACTCAAAAGTGAAACACAACCTATTTCCTTATAGATAAAAACACGTTCCACGTGGTGCAAATTGCGAAGCAACTAAACTTGGCGTAAGTCTCGATCAATTGTTTTTTTATATCAAATGAAAAACCTGAATCATTTCAGATTTACAAAAACGAAAGACTTCCACCAATTAGGAAGGAGACCTACACTAATCGAATTCAAATATTGAAAATCTAGGAAAAACTATATGAAACTACGGAATTCAAGAGCGAAAATTTCAGCATCGCAACACTAAATTGGAAACTTTTTGTAAGCTGTCCTATTTGTTCTATTACTAAATTGCGAAAAAACTGATTGCAATGATAACGGCCACCAATGACAAATGTTTAATATATTCAATCCTATTGATAGCTATCTTTAAACTCTTACAAACTACCATGCATTAATTTTAAATCATGGAGCGAACTGTCCAAGATTCACACTTAGGCCCTGACAGAAGAATGGGTTTCATGCCTGGGAAGTCTTCGGAACCATGTGGAAATAACACAACATTAATAGCAGAGACGACGACCAAAACTCGATGTTCCTGGTTTTAAAAAGAACTTCAGTGTAACAAGGGTGCGCCTTTATTTTGTTGATGGACCATCGATAGAGATGACAAGTGCCTGGACCTCTTTAGAAACTAAGTCTGGTAAAACGAAAGCTTTATATAACAAAAATATACGACTAAAATTTTGATCCCATAGTGAACCATTTATAAAAATAACGTTTTCTATTCAGATGGAGATACTTCGCAATTGGAATGGTCTTTATTTAAATTAATTTCCGGAAAAGAAAATGCAATGTCTGTTACAGAAAACTGGTTATGCTAAAAATAATTATAAAAATATAAAAAATATAGGTCTCATTTTGTTACTAAAGCTAACCCCATATGCCCTAACAAACACATATAAATCCAAAAGGTTTTAGCAACGCTATTGAAAGCGCAGTGGTACAACTCACGGTCCACGCGCGATGTCTTTTAGGTAAACAGTAATCTAGCTCTGACATATATGGGCATCCATTTCGAGTGGGCCTAAATAAACTTTTTCGCTCCGAGATTCGCTTATATACGACTGCATAAAACAGGAAGCGGCAAGATGAATGCGACACAAAACATCGACAATAGTTTAGTTGCAGAAGTCGTCCTGTAAAAGCTGTTATAGCATATCCCCCGTCCCTCATATATTTACAACTGAAACACAATTCACTTACGCTTATTGACATTACTTAATGATAGACATTCGCTTACCCTAGCACACGAGTGTACGGTCACACAAACTTGACTATGCGATGAGTATTGCCGAATATTGCACAAACCTGTGTTAAATACAGTTTAAAAACAAATAAACATATAAATTTAGTTCAATATTTCAATTATTAATAATATATAGTAGTCAAGATAATATGAAAGTGTATGGGCCGCCACAGTCGAACTGACAGGCCGAGAGGGAAGCGGCTATTTGATAGAATGAGAAAGTTAAATACGTCTCTCATTCTAACAAATTGCTGCGTCCCTCTCGGCCTGTCAGTCCGACTGATCTTCTGTCGCAGCCCTATAAGAAAGCTTTGAGCCAAGAAAATAAATATTTTAGAGACACATCGCGCAGTTCTCGAAAGTTTAGCGGGCATATGCACGTCAGAGAGTGTAAGGTGTTAAATATCTAGTAGGGCCTTTGATTTAAACTCGTTTTGTTATTATATTGTTAACGTTATGCCATATCTTACACAATACCATAACGATACAGTTCAAGGAAAGTCGATTAGAGATCCTGACCGGTGAACAATTTAGAACCTCGCCTGTTCAGACATAACTCACGCCAGCTTGGCACTTAAATTAAACGAAGTGCGATTTTTCCTTGCCACGCGACGCGGGATAACACCTAAGAGTCGAACTTCAAATCATTAACTCGCTAGTGACAAAGTACCACAGTTAACGCCAAAGGAATGCCTAATTTTTAGAACAAGACTTTTTTATTCATGCAAGTCCAACCAGTTTTGTCCACGACCGTTCCGCTACACGATTCGTACCACTTACCTCTACTAATACAAGTACACTGGACTGGCTATTGACAACGTGATATTGAAACAATAGACAGGGCAACTAGGTATACAGGGTGTTCGGCAGAAGGACCGACAAACTTCAGGGACGTTCTCTGTAGGTCATACTCATCAACTTTTATTATGGGACCAACATCCAACCCGCGAAAAAAAAAACAGCTCTTCCATACATTTCGGCTGTTTAGCTCTCAAAGTTTGTATGGAACAGCTGTTTTTTTTTTTCGCGATTTGGATGTTGGTCCCATAATAAAAGTTGATGAGAGAGAGTTAGTCCCTGAAGTTTGTCGGTCCTTCTGCCGAACACCCTGTATATCTAGTTGCCGAAAGTAAGCAGCATTCGGAACTAATGTAAGAGATGAGACAATAATAATATCTGGTACTGTCGGTGTGGGCGCTTTGGATCGACACCCTTTTTATTATTCCTGTGATCTACTAAAAAGTCCGATATGATCCCAAATCATCGAGGGAACGGGAGTCTGCCGTTTGGCCAAAATATTTTTGGTCAATGTATCATTTCCCAAATTTTTCATTTGCCATACCAGTAAATTTTTCCAAATTTATTCTAGTACCATCGTTTTGAATCCTATAGGTTAGGTTATGTTAGTTTTTATAAAATCTTGAAATATTTACGGTTACAGAAAAACAAGAAGGTTGGCAAATGAAAATTTGGGAAATGATACATTTGACCAAAAATATTTTGGCCAAACGGCAGACGCCCGTTTCCCGCGGTGATTTGGGATCATTTTTCATTTTTCACATTTGACCAAAAATATTTCGGCCTAACGAAATAGACTCCTGGGGGAACACATCGAAAGACTGATGGTTTACACGTCAAGGTTGTGTAGAGTGACGCAACTAAGGATTTTAAATTAGTCGTATCGTTTGTGAAATAATCAAGCGTACTTGTACAAGTAGAGGTCAGCGGTTCGTCCCCACCTCTGCCACCCCACGGGACGGTCGTGTAAGAAATTGTTCGGACTATTGCGGGTTCTTAGCAATTAATGTGAATAACGCCACAAATGTAATGGTTTATTATTATCATTTGCGCCATTTTGTTCCTGTGATCCACTAAGAAGTCCACTATGATCCCGAGTAACCAGGGGAACATATCGGGTGACTCGGACGGTTCATACGTTACTAATGCGGTCTAAGTCAATGTTGTTTAGATTGATGTAACTCTGCAATGATGAACTAGCGATTTAAAATAAATTGTATCGTTAGTGAAAAATGCCCGTTTTTGCGGAGTAAGCTCTTGTATTCTTTGCTGAGTACCGAGCCAAGGAACCAAGGCTAGGCCCCGTCCAGGGCCTAGTTGCTTGTCGACAAGATTGCTTTAGTCCGACAAGTTGATTTGGCAATTGTTTCCGGAAATTAGTGCCGCGGGAACCGTGCACACCAACTTTTTGCATTTCCCCTGGTTCATAGTTTTTTTGTTTACCGGGAGAGCATCGCAAATTATTTTTATTACTATTTAACGTTCCCTATGCTAAAAAAGCTTGCCCGACGAAAATCGAATTTCGACAGTTTCTATTGTGTCATTTCCACACAATACAATTCCAATTATGTGGTTTAAGACTTTTTTTTTGGTGCATACTGTGCCAAATTGCGCCTAAAATATTATAAGATTATGGCAAATCACTAGAATGAAGCGGCGTTTAAGTGGAAATAGTAAGAACTAAAATGAGGAACACAGTGCTCGGTGGATTACATTGCTTGTTGTGACTGTTATCTATCTATGTTGCTCACTCGTATAAAACGCAAAGCCTAAGTGATTAAGTCATATGTTTCCAATTTTGTAATATAAACTTAGCAGTGGGCTCCCGAGGATCAGCGCGAGCTTCGTGGCGACGAGGCAACTAGCGTCCTGAGGGCCCTGCCAAGATGCACTACGCTAACTAGCGTTTCTATTCGTTTCCTGTCTAAACCAATTGCGTCACTGGTAGATGACGTGATACGAAAAGTCACGTGATCTACCAGTGACGCGATTGGTTAAAAACGGAACGAATAGAAACGCTAGTTAGCGTAGTGCATCTTGGCAAGGCCCTCTGAGCTATAAGAAATTACTAAAATCGCCATCAAATGTATCGAAGCTAACATGCTCATAAATATCTAAAATCGCTCTAAAAGGCGAGTTCAGATATTTTCGGACACCTTGTCTACCTCAATATAATTGGTGGCGATATGTGCGAGCTATTTATATATCTATAGGCTGGCGGTGAGATTCTCTAACCACTGGATAATTGTTTTAATTAAAACGTAAGTTTAAAAAAATACAAGGGTGATTAAAAAAGATTAAAATGTTATAAGTAATGAATAATGATTTTATAAACATAATCGGTATATTTCAAAACGATCCTTCTGATTATTTTATTATGATTATTAAAATTTAATAAATAATACGTTTTTTTTAATAAATACATAGATTAAATAGTTAATAATACCATCAGTCTCCAGATATAATATGTTTTTGGATCGGTCTTTGTTACTATACCAAAATATTATGAAAAACGGAACATCTCCGCCCTTGGCGCGAGATATTTATAATAATATACCTTACTTATTAAGGACGAAGAAAAAAAAACTGATCAGAAGAAAGAACAAATATATCACTAATAAGACGATTGACTATTTCGTAGAGTTGCGGAAACCAGCCCGAAATAAAATAATAATACAAGACTATTGACACGAAAAGTTAGCATGTGGTAATAAATTACAAGGGTGTTATAAAAACAATGTGTTGTCATAATGATGTCATAAATATGCCTTCATATGCCTTCTAATAACTTTCTTTTAAAATATAGTTTAGGAGTCCTAATTTAAATGTTTTGGCAGACGACAAGAAACGTGGTGGTGAGTAAAAAGGCCAGTGTCAGTAGACAATTAAATAGCAACAAGGACTAACTGTTTTGTAACAGCGTAAAGCATTACAAGGTATTTGCTCCGAAACCATAATGATTTTTAGGCCGTTTATTCATAGCAAAACGCAAGGTATAAAGCACCTATGACACTTTGTAAGATATTTTTCATTTTAGATTAATTTGTATCGAAACTTGGTTTAATTTTTTGCTGCTATTAGAACAGAATCTGCTGTCTCTGTTATATTTCGTTTTGTGAGAAGTCAATAATATCCAGCCTTGTATCCATTATAAAACTACCTTCACGCACGAATACAGCGCAACCAAACATAATAATTGTGTGATGCGTATTTGTGATCTTGAAGAAATTTTGAATATGAAATAACTTGTTTCAATATAAAAATTACACATACGACAAAATTAATGAGATTCCATAAGAGGCACAAAGTAAAACAGTAACATTAACAAAAATATATAAGCTATATTAATATATTTAAATTTACTTGTGCATCACTCAATGCACTTAACTATTATAAATCTTAGAGTAACTTTAAGTTAACCATTGAGCTTTCCATTTATACAAATAAATAATTATAAAGAAGTAATATTTAAAAATATACAGACACTTAAAGTTAATTTTCTATACAGAAATACGTTTTACGCAGCCGAGTGTCTATTTTCACAGTTCACTTAACGCGCTCTTTTTTTGTATCATCTCACTTCGCAGTGTTTTTTCACGATAAGCGATAAAGGCTGGGAGTCCGAGTCCAAGGGGGAAGTCGCGCGGGGGGCGAGGGGCGCAGGGGGCGCTGGGGGCGCGAGGGGCGCGGGGGGCGCCGGGGGCGCCGGGGGTGCGGGGGGCGCGGCCGGCTCGGGGGGCCCGGGCCCCGCGGACGACGGGCCGGCGGCCGCCACGTCCTGCATAACGTACCCGGACGAGCTGCGAGCCAGTTTTAACCGGATAGGCGTTACTTTAGCAGTCCGCACCTTCCTAACACCTGAGGCCTCAGAGAACGAGGGCAAGTCCAGAGCAAGCGGATCCGGCGCCGTCGGATCGTACAGGAACGGATCGATCGGCGGCTCCGCGACCGCGGCAGCGGCAGCGGCCGGCGCCGGCGCCGCCGCCTCCTGCTCCTTAGACCGCTTGATCTTTATTATCAACTTGGCACTATCACTCTCACTATTTACCACTTGCAATCTCTTATCCTTTTCAGCTTTCTTGTCCTTCTTGCGTTTCCGCTTCTCGCTCTTGCTAGGCTTGACTTTTTTCTTTTTGTCATCCTCTTCGAAGTCCGCCATGACCATGCGGCGGTATTTCATGCTTTCTCGGCGCATATCCTCGAAGCTCGGTTTGGGGATGCTGTGGACACGCTTCTTGGGCGGGCGGAATTGGGAGCCAGAAGGTTCCTCTACTTGTTGCACGGTGTTAGCACCGAGCTTGATCTTGAGCTTCGGCGCGACGGGAGAGGGCGCGACGGGAGAGGGCGCGACGGGAGAGATCGCGGCTGGAGCTGCTCGCTTTGGGACCCGGCCGCGCCGTTTTGACGTCGACGGCTGCGGGGCAATGATTGTACTCGCCACTTTAGTATCATCAGTGACATCGACATCGTCGTTCATGCTCACTTGTAAATGACGCAGCTCCCGAGATAGACCGCTGGTAGTTTTCCGTTTCTTCTTCTCTACTGGTGTATCGTTTACTCTGTAATCCTCCCTAGTAGGTATGCTAGTCATAGAAGCGACGGCTTTGGGTATGGTTATAATAGCGCGAGCTATAGGGGTAGGTGCGGCGGGAACGGGCGCGACGGCCGCGATTATACCCGGGTCATCCATGTTCATATCTTGCGTCCAGTATTGACGAAGCAGCTCCTTCTTCCGCATACGACGAAGGTTTCCAGATCCAGTCACCGCGGCGGCCGCCCCGCTCGCAGGGTTCACTGCGGCGTTGGTGGCGTCTACTGGGGGCGTCGGTTGTGGTACAGCGGCTGTTGCCGAACTGGAGTAGTTCGCGTCTAGGAATGGTCCTTTAATCTTGACTTTAAGTTGGTTCCTCGAGTCTGATAGCGAGACTTTAGGGTGCTGAGGCGTGTAGGGTTCACCGCTGCTGGTTGAAGGCTGGGCGGGAGGCGGGGCCGCCGGAGAGCTGGGGCCCGGCTGACTCGCCATAAGCGCAGAGTGAAGCTGTTTTTCTACTTCTTCGTCGATCTCTCCGAGTTGTTGGTCGGCCGTGCCGCTGGCAAAAGCGAGGAGATGACTGTGGTATGCATCGGCGACAGGAGGTGCGGTGCCCTCGAATGAAGGGTTGTACGTTCGCATGTCTACCGGGCCAGGCAGCACTGGTTGCACTTGCGAGAAGCCCGGGCCGCGCTCCGTAGACTCACCCCGTGGAGACTGCTCGGGGTCAGGTGGTTCCGGTGTCGGTGGCTTCGTATCCTTCGCTTCGATACCCAGCTTCTTCGGAGGCTGTGGACTCGCCGTCCTGGGCGACTGCGACGAATCCTTATACGAGTGCTCAGACTTTCTATCATCCCGCAAATCGATGGATTTACGCCTGTCTCGAAGCGCCTTCAAATCTACCCCGTCATTGGCAATTTCTTCGTCAAAATCGTACACCGTTCCAACGAGCTTGCTTTGTATAGAATTTCCCATGTAGTCGTAACCCTGCGGTCCTTGCCCGCGGCTCTTTGACCGCCCGCGGCCTCTCTGACTCCTATTGCTCCGGTTACTCGCCCGCTTGCCTTTCGATGGCTCACCTTGCTTAGGCGATATACCGGCGGGGCTTTTAGCTGGCGATTTATCTGTGAATTTTTGCGATTTTGAAACTCTTGGGGGAATCGGTGACTTTGATTCTTGCTGATTCAAGCTAAGGGTCGTTTCGTTGCTGTCATTTGACATTTTTGTCGGAGCTTTGTTGCTCGACTCTGTGAAGGATAGCGAGTCAACACTGGGGCTCGACACAACATGTATTGAGAATTTGTCGCTGCTGCTTACATCAGGGTCGTCGCGCGGAGAGTCCAGTGGTTTGGGCGTCGGCGGCGCGATCATGGCCGTGGTAAGCGCTATGTTTTGCGAGGACGATGTAAACGCGGCACACAGCGTGGGGAACGAAGGTCTGGGCAGGGGTTGTATCAGAGGAGAAGCGGAATAGGGTAAGCCGGGAGGAGCATACAGACCCGGACCTGGAGATGGTAAAGTCAGCTGAGCGGAAGCGCAGGCCCCGCTACCGAACAGCGGTAAAGACCCCATCGAACTAAGATATGGAGATGCGGCCGGTGGATACGATGAATACTGGTTTAACGGCATGGAAGGCTCAACGGAGCAAGCGTACGCAGGCATCGGCGGATAACGGTCGATTTCTGGCATCATATGACTTGGGTGAGTAAGATGCGGGTCGCAGCTGTTAAGAGACATATGGGACTTCATATCTGCTTTCCGCGAGTTCATTGATCCTTCAGACGTCGTACTGGAAGCGGACGAGCGCCTAGAAATTATCTTATTCTCCCTCCATTTTTCTTGGCTCACGTAAGGTGAAGGTGAAGAGGTCGTAGCGCAATCGGAGTGTATCTGGGAGTTGTTGTTTTCGTAATTCTGACTGTCCAACATCAGCTCTGGTTCGTTATGATCAACTACTGACAGGCTCTGTGAATCGTCGCTTTGCTTGGAAACCGATACAGAATCGCCGACTTCCGAAACTGATTGAACATCGGACTGCATCGTAGCAGGTTCTTTTATTTCATCGCTGTAATGTTGTTCGTAATTGCCATCGTTTGATTGATCAACATCGTTGTGGTGGCCTGGCACATCTCGCCACTTATCGTTACTCGTCATGGGTAAAGGCAGACAGTCTTTGTCAACGTCTTTGCAAGATAACTCTATCTGTGGCCTGTGATTGACTTGGTGTAGACCACTCAAAGGGATTTCGGTTTCCGGGATGTCAGTAGCTGCGTTCTTATTCGGTGGCGGAGTTTCGCCGCGTTTATTGGGACTGGTCAGTCCTTCGCCTTCCCTGGAATATTTGTCTTCGTTGGCACTCTCATCTTGAGCGGAATCATCTGCAGGCGGCTTCTTATGACTTAGTTGCATTCTTAACCGGTCGACTAAGTTGCGCGTTTCTTGCACACCCTGCTCCTTAGAGTCTTCCTTAAAGAAGAACTCTGGGTATGACGTAAAGGGTTTTATCATTTCCTCGTTGTTGAAATTGTCGTCAACGGCTAGCATTTCGAGGTCAAATGGCTCATTGTCTTTAGGCTGCGGTGAAAACAAGGAACGGCAGGGATTCACGGAAGGTATTTTAGCACTCTTCGAAATCTCAACTCCCTGCACATGACTCGCATCTTGTACTTTGAACTTCTTTTCTTCCAACGTGGATCGCTTTCTCAAATTCCTTGGTACTGGATTTTCCACCTCTATTGGATCCGTATTCGTTCGAGCATCCATTGGAGTCTTTGGTGACTTGATCATTGTATTCTCGTTCAAATTGGCTTGAATTTTGGCAATCATTTTGTTGCTGTTTTTGTCGGCTGAATCTGTGTCTTCAGTCATATATTTTTCATGGCTGCCTAATTTTTCTACAGCCGGCGGTTGCATGGCGGGGCTTTGAGGTTTATCTAGCCAGTGTTTCTCATCATCGGTATACTTGTCATTTTCGTTAAAATCATTTTTGGGAGCCGGACTCTTCTTCTTATTGGTCTCGGCAGGTTTCTCCAAAGTATCTGTTTTCTTAACAGGCGATACGCTGCGGACTGCACGGCTATGTTCCTCATGCCGGCTGAGTATTTTCTTCTTGGCTGTTTCGCGCGGGGGCTCATGCACGGTAATCAATTCCTTTGGAACCTCTTTGACACTCATACGCCTGTTGACAATGCCCTTTTGTTTTGCGTCTACATTCTTTCTAGGACTAGTCTTGTTAGGAATTGAGTCTACGTTAGGTGATTTTTTAATCTTGTCCTTGTCATCTACAGAGACGCGTGACTTAGCCTTTGCTGGCGACGCCTTCTCTGGCTTCGATTCGACAATCAATTCATCCTTGACCTCAGTCTTTAATTCCTCGTCCGCTTTCCGCTGCGGAGATGGAAGCTCACGGGACTGGCTGCCCTCTTTGGGTGTCTTATTGGAACCGGAGGCATATCCGTTGTCGTCTTTAGATGGTTTTCTATGTCGGGCATCAGGGTTACTAGGCATATTTCCGCTTGAAGTAATGCTTCTGGTCCTAGCACGTGCGGCGGCCCGCACGACGGCGGTTCTGCCCGATTCCTCTCCTTCAGGAGCCGGTGATGGTACCCTACACTCGGACCCCCGTTCGGAAGTTTTAAGCTTCTTGTCAAGGGCCTTGCGAGGGGACGCATCCGTCGAGAGGCTCTTGCCTTTCCTTCGCCGGCGGGGTCGCTTAGGCGACGGGCTGCTCGAGCCGGAGAACCGGGAACCTTGAGAGCTTTCAGAGTCACTAGAGGCACTCGTCGAAGACAATGGTCTTGACACCCTGTCGAGAAAGGGCAAGTCCACAGTCGGCCTAGAACCAGGAGGTGAAAACATGGATGGGGTGCGGATCACGGGTTTTATTTCCCTCGCTTTAGCGGTTGGCTTGATACCAGGTTTCTCCGGTTCGTCGTCCGAGCTTGACGAAGACGAGTAACTACTAGTGCTCGAGTTTGATGACGAGCTAGAACTGTCATTCTGTGTGGGCTTCGAACGCTCACCCTCTTCTTTTTTCGGGGTGACCTTGGCAGAGTCAGGTTTGTCAGCTTCCTTCTTCTTATCAGTATCCGATGTATCTGCGACCGGTGCTTTAGTGCCGAGACCGCTCTTAATATGTGCGGCTGCTTTTTTAGCCGCCTGCCTTTGAGGAACATACGCAATTGTCTCTTTTTCAATATCCTTTGATGACTTTTTCCGGCCAACCTTAGCGGGAATATCCTTCGGGACTTCTTTGCCCTTCGATTTAATGGGCATTTTTGGTTTTGATTTATTTTCATCACTACTCCCTGGCTTTTCGTTACCAGACTCTTCTTTCTTTACGGCATTAGTAGAGCGCATATTTTCTGAAGCTTTCTTTGCAGCCTGTCTTTGTGGCACAATCATATCAGTGGGATTATCTTTACTTTTCTTTGCCAATTTGATGTTTTCCTTGTTCTTGGCTTCGTCATCAGAATCATTACTCTTATTTGGAGTCTTTTTATCCTTATTTGAGGGTTTTCTACCCCTCTTCTTCGGGGCAGGTTTGTCTACTTTGGTAGGACTCTTCTTTTCAGATTGACTCGGAATAAACTCTTTCATTGCCCCTTTCGTCCTAGGCAACGGTTGCTGAGAGTCAGTCTCTGAAGATTTGGTAGATTTTGATTTGACAGCTTTGTTTTTGACATCGGTCTTTCCAGAAGATTCCTCACTACTGTCAGAGTATATGTTATCAGGGAATTTGCTGTTATGTTGTCTGGTAGTCCTTATAGGTATCAGATCTTCGCTATCTGTACCAGACGCGTCTGATTTAGCGGCATCGGCCATTTCTTTTTCGAGATGCTGAAGCGTCTTGCTACGCGAGCGGTCCTTCTTCATTCTAGATTGTAGAGCTTCATCCTCGCTGCTGCTTTCAAGCACGAGTGCTTTAGATTGCGGAATTTTCTTTTTCTTCCTTTCAATTTTCTTGGGTGATTTCTTACCCACGCCTTTGCCTTTAGGGGAGATCTTTTTCTTTGGTGACCCGGAAGGTTTCTTGACGTCATCGTCAGTGCTAGAGCCGATAGTGCGGCCGCGGTAGCGGTTAGACCGCTCTGGCGCACTCTCCTCGCTAGAAAGCCCGCTGTACATACTGCCGCTTCGCCGCGCGCCGTTTACATAATGCTTCTTATATGGATTCGAAGACTTCGAGCGTCTGACCATGCCATTACGATCTTTCTTCTTCTCATCGCTGGAGCTTGGTGGAGCGATGCGAGCCAACAATTCTTGAAAGTCGTTTTTATGGTCGGGAGCGTTGGCGTGGGAATAGAGCCTATCATAGATCGAGGGGCCGTGGTTGGCTTCAATGATAGCGGATAGATCGGGACCGGTTATGGAGGGATCGGCTGTTAGGACCGCGACCTGTTTGTGGAACGTTTGTTCCCGCATACGAAAGAACGAGCGGGAAAGTTTTTCGCGACGGCTGACCATGTAGCAAAGATTGCGGACGCGTTCGAGGTCCTGCCTAAGTTGAACGAACATCTTCATCTTGTCGATATCGGCTTGTTCCTGACGATGGGTTAGTAGCTCACTGTCGTCCGACTTTGGTGGGAGAAGCGGGCGATTGCGACCCGCGCGTCTTTTCATTTTCCAGTAGTTGTATATGTAGTTGATAGCGTCTTGGTCGACGTCGAGCAAATGGGCGCTGACGTCTTTGACGCTAACGTGGCGGTCAAACTCGCCCTCGATTTCAGCCAAGCGCGCGGCGCGCGCCTGATTTTTCTCCTCCGATGTCATGTCCTTGCGACGCTTGCGCTTGACCTCTTCTTCCTCCGAGCCGGAGCCCGGACACTTCTCCTTCTTTGAGTTAACGCTATGCTTCTGACAGTACGAACGCAGCTTCACACCGTCATCAGCATTCTCGTCCTCAATTATAGCACGCATTTCTAGTCCATGTTTAAATGCACACGTCACGTGATAGGCAGTTTTGCAAGTCTTTACGGAGCACTGTATGCAGGCACCTTTGCGCTCGCGGCAAAGCACACACACAAGGGACCAACGGGAGGCCGGTATGGAGGAAATTTTGGTGATGGGTTCCATTTTTTCCGCACAACCGATTGACACCTCTGGGATCCAGAGGACGCAGGAGACGTGGGCCCACTTGTGGCCGGTGGGCGTGCATTTCATGGCGCCTCCGAGGTTGGGGCACAGAACGCACGTCGGTCGCACACCACCGCCGCAAGGCCGGCACAACCATTGCCCTGAAATTGTAGGCAATAAACAGCATTAAACATATATTTCTGGAAACCATTCTAAACAAAAAGACAAAGCAATCAGAACTGTTAATAAAATATTGTAAACACAAATGTAGTGAACATATTAGTCCATAAAAACATTTACTATTCAACAGGGATTCGCAGGTGTATAGAGATAGAACATTGATAAAATTCATAGTTCTATATCAGAAAGACACCATTAATCCATTTAGCAGTTTGTAGATACTACATCAACTAGTATCTACAAACTGCTAGTTGTAGTTGACTAAACTGGCCCCAATAAGAAAGACCCCAGGGTCACGAGGGTTACCGTCGGGTATAACGGTGATGCCGTAGCAGGCCTGGTGGACGCAGATATTGCAAGAGTCGCAGAAGACCATCTCGTTGCCATCCTCGGAGTCGGGAGATCGGCACACGTCGCAGATTACGTTCTCGTCGTACTCTATCCCAAGGCCTTCCTCCGACTTCATGATGGCTTGAATCTTGTCCCACGTCCGGACCTAGGAAGAAATAAAATTTAAATATGATGCTTAAACGTCCAGAATACGTGATAAGAGTATTCCAAATGAGTCCGAAAATGTAGGACCGAAATTTAAGGTTGGTACCATTGAACAAAAAGCAAATATTAAAAGTTTTTTACTTAACACCTATATAAGTATGTGTGTTTAACAAATATAAAGATTTCGGCAAAAACTATTAGTTACTTAAAAGGTTTAAGTGTTTAATAAATCTATAACTAAAAAACTCGATAGTTCAGATCTATTTCAAACGGTCCAACTGAACTGAACACTGTATCACACCCTACAATTTATATATCAGAGCCAGTTAGTAGTGCTGTAATTAAAAATGAACGTCGACTTCAAACCAAATGCGCATTCGATGCAAACTGCAATTTGGTAAATACAAGGCAGTTCAAAGGTAGACCGTCTGTATAGACCCTTTAGGTAGAACTCTTAGATACCTCCTCCGGGCCAGAATTGGCAATTTGTGGAAACACACGCGCCGCGATGGCTCCTCCATTATCAAGATAACACATCTATGCTGTGTCGGATTTTGGTCGTGAATTAGATTTTCGGGTATAGTTTGTTTTGCAAGTGGCATTCGGTCTTGTCACCATGCGGGCCTGTAGAGACTTCAAGCGCGGCCAAATATTAAGGTAAACATTTATACTTTGGTTTAAATTGATACATAATTTAGTTAAGGAAAAGGTTAACTTTCGTAGATTGTCCTCTAAAATTTATTTATTAATTAATTGTAATTAAAGATGCGGCCACCTAGAGGCATTCTTTTAATTTAAAAGCTATTTTTACAAAACATTGCAAATTATTTATTAATGAGTTGATTGAAAACATTAACTAAATCAGAAATATTTATAACTGTGTAGTAAATGAATTTTAATTTAAGAGTTTATTTAGGCATTGCTAACTTGGCGAACGTAACCTAAAAGGTCTGTCGATCGTTACCCACTGTAAATTTTTGATAGAAAGATAATAAAATCCATTTCGTTATAAAACTACTTGTTGCTTACCACTACACCTGAAGCACTTGGATATAACTTTATTTTGACTAAGGGAGTTTTCGAAATTCAAATATTTTAGAGAATAATTTAGAAAACGCTCACACTTGGCAAGACCAACATAAGAATGATTTATTACTCGTGCGAGATGAAAATATCCGCTAAGTAACTATCTGATCATCTAGTATGCAAATAAAAAAATCGAAGTACTATGGTTCGATCTAGATACGATAGATATAGTGCAGATTCATATCGAAAGGAGGAAGCTGTATATATTGTGATATGCAAGGACACGATGACAAAATATGATCTAGGGGGTTATTGTAACATGGCTATGCAGTTCATTTTACGGCGAGCGTAAAGGACAGAGCTATAGCAGTTATATAGCTCTGTCCTTTTCTCTCACTGTAATCTTTTTATTTACGGTGTGAGAAAAGGACAGCTGTATATTTAAATAAATAAGATTATACGGATAAGTGAAGCACTTTTTACTGCTTTCATATAATAATTTAAAAGAAATGAAAAATTAACAGTCAAATTTTTCGATAAGCATTGCTAATCTAGTCGTTGTTTTTGGCTATTCAGAATGTTAAAATAGAAATACTACTAATAATATTGAGTTCGAGCACTATTAATATATCTAAATAACAACAGTAAATACACATATCAAACATTTGAAAACAAAACTTTAAACCTCTTTGCGTTTGGACCAAGCAAACGAGAATTCTACTTTTTTTTTTGCTGCAAATGATTGCAAAATGTTTGGGTGGTCTAAAGGGGCTTCTAAACGGGCCATATTTTTACTGCAATATGTGGCCGGCAACTATTGTTGTCCCTCTCTTACTCGTATGTTAGAGAAAGACACCAATAGTTGCCGGCCACATATTGCAGTGAAAATATGGCCCGTTTAGAAGCCCCTTAAAAGCACCATACAAGTTGAAATACATAGCTGGCAGCTCGGGCGTGCACGATTCGAGATCGTAAGAGGACAATAAACGGTCGCAAATTGCACTGCAACATTAAAAAAAGGCTTGTAGAAGTGTGCAGAAATACATGAGATTTATAAAAACGCCTACTATAAAATAGCAACAGATTGGCCAACCGGGCGTCGAACATTCCAGTCGCCGTAGTTACTTTAAATTAAAACTCACATTAAAAAAAAAAGAAAACAATATTATAAAACCGTCAGTTTACTTCGTCAAAATGTTTAATTGTAAATAAAATTTTAAGAAAAGTTAAATCGGCAGATTGTATGTTAGTTTTGTTAGTATAAATGAACGGTAAAGTTAATAACACTTTTGAATTGAACACAATTTCAAAAGTAACTACAGAGAAAATCGCGAAGAGAGAATCGTGGCGAACCGTTAACGACTGAAACGCGAATGTAAGTCTTGTTGATCCCGCATACACAATAAATACAATAACTTGATCAGAGTCACGTACAGTTTCGAAGCATTGTTGACTGAAATCTACAAATCAATAAGGCTCAAAATAAAAACATAAGAAGCACTTGCAATGCAAAATAAACTTAAGCGCGTTCGGATATCGTTACGAATTGAGCCTAAGATGGTCGCAGTGATCAAATTTATTCACTGCACAGCTCGAACCCATCTTATTTTCAAAAATGATTTTAATTTCAAATACACTGCAGGGGTGTGATTCTCTCAACAACGACGAACGGACGGACGAACGAGTGAATGTCCAAGCGGCGAGTTCAAGTAGTCCCGTCAGAGCGAACAAAACACATTTTAGCGCGTGAATTCAATTTGGCAATGGCTTCTCGAACGTATAAGGCTGCTTAATTGAGAATGCAAGCGCTAAAGTGTTTTGTTCGCTCAGACGGGATTACTTAAACTCGCCGCTGCGCCTTCGCTCGTACGTTCGACCGACCGCCGTTTTTAAGAGAATAAGAGTGGTTTCGCACTGCGTCCTATCCGAATCCGATCCGAACCCGTGAAAATACGGTCCGGAGTAGTCGTAGAACTATTTCTATGGTAGTTTACGCAGTAGATCCGGCTTCCGTCATCCGATTTTATTATGTATCCGGTCTAGATCCGAATTTTCACGGATTCTGATCGGATTCGGATCGGCGTAGTGCGCAACCGCTCTAACACCCCAGGTCAGATACCGAGATGGCAGGATAAAAGATTTTGTGATGATAGTATGGAGAACTATTTCAATTGCATTCACGAGGTGTAGAAAATACATGTTATTTGTGCATTGTTAATTTACATATCCCTACTTATATGGACAATACAAGAGCGAGTTTTTTTTGTCCTTTGTGTGTCTGTTACATCTTGAAAACGACTGAATCTATTTTTGAAATTTGGTGTCTACGGTTTAATGCTTCAATCCATCGATGCGGAATTAGGTAAAGATATCTTATAGCGCGAAGACGGACAAAGGGTGCTCGTAAGCCTGGAATATTGAACAGTTTCGGTTTATAATATCGACAGCGATAAACGATCTCTGCGCAGTAGGAGTGTCCGACTAATTCAAAAACAAAATTTACAAATAAATGGCAAATTGACATAGTATATCATAAGCGTACCTAAGTGGAGCTTGAAACTAATCGTACGTATATGCCCTATAACATACATAGCAACTAAAAATACCTACTCATACGAATACACTTACTAAATTATTCATAAATACTCGATTTTGTAAATGTAAAAGTTACAGTGACAGATAAGGACGGAGCATATTTCAAGCACACTTTATACCTTGTCCGAATAGGTATTGAACTAAAGGTAAACAAACCAAACCACGTGGCTCTGTTCAACAGCCAACCAAAACTGTTTGGTCGAGCTTTGACGTATCAGTGTTCTGCTCCTATTGGCTACCCAACTATGTCACGTGGTTTGTTTATTTACATTTAGTTACATACCTATCCGAACAAGGTATAGCTATTGCGCGTTTATGAATAAGAGGGCGACTCATTCACCGCCACTAACTAGAAACGGTGTCGACTTTGGACACGACACGCGTATCGCTAGCACTGAACGGTTAAAGGCCCAGCCACACCGCTTGCGTGACGTGCACGTGCGCGTTCGCTTTCCACTGCGTTGTATAGTGACATGTCGTAATGCGAATTCATACTATACAACGCAGTAGAAAGCGAACGAGAACGTGTACGTGCACGTCACGCAAGCGGTGTGGCTGGCTTAAGCGTCCAACAACGTCAGCGTCGGACTATTGTCTAATTCTTATCTCTCAAACAAATTCGAATGCAGTCGGAACCCACTACATGTTCAGAATGAACATCTAGCACTGTTCCGCATGAATGGATTCACGAATTGTGATCATGAAAAGCGAGAAATTACACCACTTTCGAAGAACAAAACAAGAAACAGTCGGTCAGCAAGTGTTGAACATGCTTAGAACCTTGTCATACGTGTAAATTGTCATTGTCATGACTAAACTGTGCTTGTTTATGTTGTATGAATTTCATTATGACAAGGCACTAAGATGCACAGCATTGCTCATAAAAGTGGACAATTGTCAGCTGTCGAAATATCTACACAAAACTCGTACAAAGCGCAATGGAAAGCAAAAGAACAAGGACAATGCGAGTAGAAAAATAATTGAGAAGTTTTTGTATTGCTTTTTACAGAGAGAAATGTACATAATTCGCATCATCTAATTTTGCAACCCCGTGTAGAAAGTGCAGTCAAACAACACTTACATTTAAAAGTAATTTGTATTTCAAATACGAGGCAAATTGGCTGGAATATGAAAAGCGGCTTATAGAAATTGCTATTTCAAGAAATAATTACCGAAACATTAAAGCCACAAACGCACTGGGAGCGGAGGCGGCGCGTTGCGATACTTATAAGCATTCCTAAGGCGTGACGGAGGCGTTTATAATATTGGAACGCTCCTCAAAGCGCGGCCCTCGCCCTCAGTGCGCCTACGACTTAAGAAGCTCTCCTTGTTATGACGAATATTTTCACGATCATTATTTTCTTTACGAATAAGCTAATTCTTCGAACATTCTAGCGGTTACGAAGGGCAGCTGATTTATAAAGCTTAGCGCCTTGGCAACGCCCTAACTCTAATTTTAGATATTCTATTTTGCTTTTGAATCTTGATTACCTAATTATCCGTAACAAATATCATATTAAACTAATTAGCACCCACAACCTCTCACTCATGACGTCACTTTACCTATTATCTACTAACAATTCCATCTATAAATTAAAATACATGTATTATTAATGTTAAAAACACCAAATACAACCCGAAAAACACAAGCAACTTTAGAAAATTCATTAACTTCTAGGTATGTTCCGTCAAAAGCATAACTTTCAGACGGAGCGAACCACTTGTAGCTTCAGCTACCCTAACACGTTTCTCTAGCGTATGCTTTTCGATCTCAAGTAGGTATCTACGTTTAGTTTACTTTTGAGCAAACTTTCGTTGATAAACCAACCAAGGTACTTATTCTGATAAGTAACTTGTGTTTAATTATGATAAATTAAAACTCTTCTCTAACTTCTTTTCTTCGAGTTCGCACTCGACACGTCAGCATTTAAATTCAACATAAAAGTAGTTAAAAATAAAAAAACGCCATATAACACCAAAAAAAAATTTATTTTTATTTTTCTTTATTTAAAAGAATTCATAAATAAATTAGTTAGTGGGCATAAGGCTTAATCTACTAAGTATCTTACCTACCTACGCACTAACAAGCATCACGGGACCGTCCCCGTGCTGCGTTATCACGGGCTGTTTTGATACTGACTATGAAGCCAATAAGGACGAGGTATCGATCACTGCCTATCCCCAGGCCATCCTAGCTGCAGCACGAAAGGTTCTAGGAAATGCCTCGCCGACCTATTCAGCCCCCCCGGGAATCGATACAGGTTCAAAATAAACACCTTTGTTTGCATCCAACGCAACTGCGCAATTCGCAAATACATTGCAGTGATTTTATACATAGGAGCTTCACGTAGGAGTTTTCCGATATGATCGTAGGTAATTGATTTATATATTACATATTGCAAGATAGCTTCTGCTACCTTGTATCAGCCTTATCATCTCTCACAAAATCATTCACTTTACAATCAACTTTATTGGTTTTAATTGATTTAGGCCTCTATTACCGTTTTAAATAACGTGTTTGGGAGATTTCTTACGCCTAAGGGCCCCCGCACACGGCGTCGTATCGTAAGCGTATCGTAATACGCGCGTACATCTTCAAACAAGTACGCACACTTCACTTCACATTTACAAATTAAAGAAAAATTTAAATAATAGCACTTCAAAGAAATAATGCACGATGCAAATAATCAAGTTCAGCGGCGCCCTGATTCTAATTAATCTAGGTGACCTGAGGGCTATTGCCTAATGCACTCGCAATCGCAATCGTTTTCATTTTGAAAATCGAAGGCTTGTCTGCATACAAAATGAAAACAATTGCTCCACTTTCAAGCCGGTTGCGATTGCGAGTGCGTTAGACAATAAGCCCTCTGAGCGGCCAAGTCGCAACAGGCGTGGAATTACCGAACTACACAATTGTAAACAAATCTGGATCATTTATGTAACAAATGTTATTCATTCAATAACGAAAGGACTCTCGAATAGCAGTAGTTTGAAAAAAAAAATAGACTCGTTAAACAAAAATCTAGAATCATTAAAAAATAACACTATTGCAGCACCGTTGATTACGCAGAATAATAAAAGCAAAAATATAATGTATTATAAAAATTTAAGACCAACCACTCCACGTTTATATATAAAAGTAAAGTTTTACAAATAAATACTACACTAAATTTCAAGATAACAAGCGATAAAGTTCAGAGATGCACTGATTCTAATTTATTCAAATGTATCGATTTTCTTAGACACCACCGAGAACGCGTCAACTGTCATCAGGGGCTCCTCCGCCACTGAGGTGGGAAATAGGAAAATCAGGATAGCAGCGCTGTAAAACTCTCCAGGCGCTCTCGAAGCTACCACGTGGGTCGTGCCTGCCCACATACATCAAACATGTGACTACTTAAATAATATAACGATAATTTCATTAATAAAATCAACTATTATGGTGTCTATACTCTAAATATTTACACTAAATCCGATATGTTAACAATTAAATTTCGAACCGAATAGATAACTTTGTAAATGATTAATAATGTTATTTGATTCAAAGGGCATTGGGTAAGTTTGTATGAACATGTTTTTTTGCTAGCATGGATTCTTTTCTCATAATGGTTTCAAACCCTCGAATTACACAACACGTAATAGTACAGTCGGCCTTATAAGAAGCTGAACACTTTTGTACCTTGTCGCTATAACGCCTTTGACAGATTAGTGCAGCAGTTCAAACATGACGTTAAAGTGACAAAACACTAAAGTGTGCAGCTTCTTATAAGGCCGACCGTACATTACTGCAGAGACCGGGAAAATGGCTGTTGCGGGAAGTGTATTAGTAAGCGTGACCAAGACGCAGTCAAGGCCGCGCTAAATACTACGAGTCCAGCAGCCGCCCTTCCCGGCTGAGGCTTATCGAGAAAACAACACGGTTCTTAAAGTAATATTAAACACAGTCCAAAAATTTCCTTAAAAAGAAAACATGGTCGCCCATCATCATCAACATTAATCATAATTTTATTTACATTTGTATCAGGCAGGTACGATTTAGTATGAAACTGAAATAAAGTATTAAATGAAAATCATTGAAATGTGATATTTTCAAACATCTATGTGAAATACACGACACACGTTAGCCTAGTTGATAGTGACCCTGCCTACGAAGCTAGCGGTCCTGGGTTGTAATCCCGGTAAGGGCAGATATTTGTGTGATGAGCGCGAATATTTGTTCCTGAGTCATGAATGTTTTCTATGTATTTAAGTTTATATGTAAGTAAGTTTATCGTTGTCTAGAACAAATAGTACAAGCCTATAGAGCTAAGTTTGGGACTAGGTCAATTTGTGTGATACTGTCCCCTGATAACTGTGTAACTTACCTTGGTCTTAAGGTGGATGAAGGCTTTTCATGGTCCCATCATGTCGATTTTATATGTAGTAAACTTAGAGTATTATTAGGTAAGTTTTACCACTTAAGTTTCAAAGTTCCTTTAGATACATTAAAGTGTTTGTACAAAGCTTTAGTGGAATCTATTATAGATTATGCTCTTGACTGTTATGGATTAACCTTTAAAACAAATTTAACTAAAATTGAAAATATGCAAATTAGATTCCTAAAACTTCTTGTAAACAAAAAAACTATAGCTAAGTGTAAAAAAGATTATCGTCAACTATTCAAAATCTGTAAAATTCTCCCAGTTAGCCTTAAGCATAAATTCCTGTTAGCACTTCATCATCACGGCGCTCAGGAGCATAATCTATCCCTTGTAAATAATGCTTGCGGCACTAGGTCGGCGGCTGCAGGGAAGTACGCTGTACCGAGGGTCAGCAACTACTACGGTGACAGATGCCTGCAGAAACGTCTACCCTACATTCTCAATAGCTTGCCCACAGATATTAGGTTAGAAGCCAATAAGGCAAAGTTTAAAAGAAGAATGTTTAATTATTTAGTTAGTATTATATAAATTTTAAAATTAATTTTAAGTAAAGTTATATCCTAGTTAAGAGACTCAAAGATCCCGCAGTCAAACTGTGTAAACAGTTTTGTGGGACAATGTTGTATTGATATGCTTTAATTGTTTTTCATTAATAAATTTTAATAAATAATAAATAAAATAAAAATATATTTATTTATCAAACACGGGACTACTTTACGCCCACGTACAACCCACACAATATATTCTACGTAAGAGGGTTTAAAGAACACAACAGTTGCAGTTGGAGTGCGTATATGCACATGCACTATAGCTAACTAAGTTCCACAAAAACCTATTGTTACAAACCTCGCACAGTCGAGGTTTACTTCCGCAAACAGCGGAAATAACTACTAAGAAGGAAATTCAAATAACTACAGCGCATTTCCTCTCCTGGATGACTTTGCAAGCGCTGATTTTCTTAGAAAATAGTTCTACAATCTTGTTTAAGTTGAGGACTTAAACGGTCTTCTCTCTTCCGAAGTAATAAATGAGTTTAAAGTCGTTTATTAAGTTAGATGAACGCAATTATGTGATGATAACACTATGAATTTCTAATTATATCGCGTGTAATAAGTGTTGTTTACCTTGTATACCTTGTACTTTTTCGGCTTACTTCACATAATTATGTATATACATGGTGGTCACATAGTTTTTCCCATACAATTTCCTACAAATATGAATTAAATGAAAGATAACTTAAGGTTTTCTCCGATGTGCTAGTAAATATTCACCTTACCGTCGCAAAAACATCATGGATTTTTTTCGCTCGAGACCTGCGCAAAATTACATTAATAGGCGGTGGGCAGCGCTTTTTTTAATGAAAACAGTTTACGTTTTAAAGCCATGGACGTCCATGGCTTAGTAATAATGCTTTAGGTTAAGGTTCAAATTTTTATTATTTAAAAAACAATTCCATTATAAAAATCTCGGAAATTATGCGTTATTGGACTACATGTTATACCACATTATATACTCCAAATAGGGTCTAGAATCCATGGTTAAAATCCTTCGGGTACGTCCCGGGCACGGTGCATATACCTCGTGTTGGCGTGACAAGACACAATGGCTTATTTACTTCACACTACACGTAGAATGCGAACCATAAGTTATATCCTACTACTAAAGTTATGCAAGTTGCGCATATGACGCAGAGCTTATCTTAGACCCAACAAAGGATATATAAGATCAGGTGTGGGAACTGTTGCCTAGCAACCAAACAAAGGCGACTAGTCCATGTCCATCGCCATAGCGGACATGATAGCTATTCAATATCATCTGACAACCCACCCTTTGATCTAATATAAAATAATATCAGGGGTCTGTTTTATAAAACTACAAATTACAATTTACAGATTACAAGTTCCCATTTGACACTACCTCGACCAATGACGATAAACCATTTGAGCAGTGTTGCCAGATTAGACCTGTAAAATTGTAACTTGTAGCTTTATAAAACGTGCTCCTGGCATATTCCACTCTGGCATATATTTAATTATTTTGTTAATGTGATGGTATACATACACTTAATTTTCCGCTGTCAAATATAACTCTTTTATAAATTTAGATAATATGAAAAGGTGCAGTAAATAACGATTAAAAAGATCATATTTTTGGGACAAAACTCTATATGTATAATTCAGACTAAAGAACACCTTTTAAAAAGGTTTCTGGTGTCAATTCATAGCCGTTAACTAGGTATTATCTGCTGCGCTCTAATATCGTGTGATAGAATGAGACGTTCAAAGATTAACAGCTATAAATAAAATTGCTCAAAAAAAAATCCCCGTATAAGCGCACTTTCATGGAATTAAAGTAACTTTTTCTTACTATTTATATTTAACACTGATAATCGTATTACGTACGGGACCTGGAACGAGGTTGGCGACTCGCGAGCACAATGTAATGAGTTTAAAACACGGGCGCTTTTTTTTAAATCCATTAGACACATGTCTACCTATAATGAGACTGAAATACTGACGTTGCAATTAAAAAGTCAAGGATTGAGTTATATTGAAATACTACTTTAACGAGTAGCTTTTGCGCGAGACTCCGTCCGCGTAGAAGTCGTTTGTCGCTATTCCCCCGGGAACTGTTCAATCTTGGGGATAAAATGCAGCCTATGTGTTATTCCACACTATAATCTATTTCTGTACCAAATTTCATCTAAATCCATTCAGCCGTTCTGGCGTGAATGAGTAAAAAACATCCAAACTTTCGCATTTATAATATTAGGAAGAAGTAAGATAGTAAGTTTTAATATGAGGAAGTTTCGTTTCTATAATATGTATAATTAAATAAAAAGCTAGTATCTTTACTTTCAAATATATGTAGATTTATAGACAATTTATTATGTTCTATTTACACTTATTAACTTATATTACCTAAGAATATATCTTTATTACTAACTAAGAAAAAACAAAGTGTCCTGTGACTGGAACACGCTGTACTGTGACTGGACCACACTATTTTAAATAATTAAGGCAGTTCCCCTTTTTGTCTCCCTCCTTAGCACCCTGTATAATCATATAGAAATGGACGCCAGTTGCAACGTACATTCAATCCCACACAACCATAACGTGTGCGTCATATTCATTCGAAATTATAGCTTATTGTTTTCACAATACACACCTGTAGTCAAAATGCACACATCTACCTTACCCCGAGACTACTCAATTAACAAACGCAGACTGACGTGTTCCCCTTCCCCCGCCTACCCCCCACGAAATCCATCAATACGCATCGTGCGAATCAAAACACCCCTTACATATCTGGTGGTTACGCTGTTAACATCACTGCTGTCATACGAATGGCATAGCTAACTTGATTAGAACTGTGTAAGCGACAAACGTTGTAAGGTTTTCATTTGGACGGTAGCACTAGACTGCATCGAACGGTGGAAGAGCTATGCATCAAACCAACATGGCACTGGATGTCACTCATCATTAAATTGTTGTAGCGTGTAAATAAATACTAGGGGAGGCTTTAGAAAGGAGCTCAAGTAGGTTTTACACCAACTTAATTATATAATTATTGGCTGTTACCAATATGGCTAGATCTCTCGACTTTTTTATAATTAGGGTAAGTACTTTTGGTGGCATATCGTGGTTCTAGAATCCATGGAGTCGCTATTTCCTAATTATTATAAACATACCACTTTGATTTTGGCCTTCAGTATTGTCATATTTCAAAATAAACTAAATACATTTTATTTGTATTGTGTGTTTCGGTTGGTTTTTTTATTTGTAACGTTTTCACAGCGGATATCTCTGTACCGTACCAAACTTTTAACTGGTGTAACGAATTATCGAATGAATGCATTTTGAAATATTATGAAAACACTAAAGGTCAAAATCAAGGTATGTTTATAATACTTAGGAAATAGCGACTCCATGGATTTTAGAACGACGATTTGCCACCAGTCCTGACCCTAGTTATAATAATGCCTAAATACCGAAATTCCCTGAGGTACTAAAAGGTACTGACTTAATCGCGTAAAGCGCAGATTTTTTCAGAGATAACGGTTACAGACTTTCGGAATACGACAGCTCTTGCTTCCGAACGGTAAGAATTTAAAACTTATTTATTCAGTATAAATGATATTCGACAAGTTGTCAACCAGAACACATCCACCGCTGAATAAATGTGGCGATATCTATGAAAAGGGACCTTATTGTCGATGGCGCTTACGCCGCACTGCGTCACGCGACGTTTGTATTTATATCAAAGCATTGTTAATAATGGCGGAAGCGCCATAGACAATAAGGTCCCTTTTCATAGATAACGCCACATATGCCTTTTAAATATCTTCACCGCGATCGCCCTTATGCATCTTGCATCCAGTAGTTTCCCGCGACATATCGATCCAATGTCTGAACTAAAAAAAGTTCCATATCGTTACTACTTTAGAAAAAACTCGTATCTGATATTTCGAGATGTATGAGTTTGAACTTAATTCTTTTCACGTTTAAGCTTAAAATCGTACGTCACGAAATGTGAGATACGAGGTTTTTTCAAAGCAATGACGATATGTTGACATAGCACTGGTCGTCTGCTCGTGCAGATATCAAAAAGATGAAGGCTTTGAATGCTATTCTATTTATACCAGTGCGGTACTGTAATTTATTATTAAATAACTTGAGTTTTGAGACGGCAATGCCACCCTCCTACGGAAAAAAGGCACATCCACTGAATGGATTTTATTGCACTTCCAACCTTATTCTTTGAGAGTTGAATATGCTTCTATGAATTAATTGCACATGCCCCTTTACTCCGTAGGAGGGAAGAATGGGCGTTGTATTGTACAGTCAAGTTTTTATTTGTTATGCCTATGGAACCCTGTCGCATATAGCAACGTTAATCATTGATTTTGGCGTAATTTCTTTCATGTGGTTCAGGGTTCCATAGTGGCATAACAATTAAAGTCCATGTGGGTCGATTCGTTAACGAAACATGGACCGCATCACAAATAAATTTCAGCTATACCAAACACACTAACTAGTGGATTTTCATTAAGTTTCAGCCGGTTTCAAAATAAACCTAACCTTGTGACAATCCATATGCCTTATCTATCTTCTATATATATAAAAGGCTAAACTGACTGACTGACATATCAACGCACAGCCGAAACTACTGTACTTAGAAACTTGAGATTTTGTACAGGGGTTCCTTTCATGATGTAAGTGAGCACTAAGAAAGGATTTTCTGAAAATCGACCCCCAACGGGATGAAATGGGGGGAGTAGCGGGAAACTAATTCTACGCGTACGAAGTCGCGGGCGTCCTCTAGTATATATATAAAAGGCAAACCTGACTGACTTATATATCAACGCACAGCCGTAACTACTATACCTAGAAACTTGAAATTTGGTACAGGGGTTGCTTTCATGATGTAAGTGAGCACTAAGAAAGGATTTTCTGAAAATCTACCCCCAACGGGAAGAAATGGGGGGAGTAGCGGGAAAATAATTCTACGCGTACGAAGTCGCGGGCGTCCTCTAGTCTATATATATATAAAAGACAAACCTGACTGACTTATATCAACGCACAGCCGAAACTACTGTATCTAGAAACTTGAAATTTGGTACAGGGGTTGCTTTCATGATGTAAGTGAGCACTAAGAAAGGATTTTCCGAAAATCTACCCCCAACGGGAAGAAATAGGGGAAGTAGCGGGAAACTAATTCTATGCGTACGAAGTCGCGGGCGTCCTCTAGTGTCTTATGTATAGTATTGATACTACGTGCCTAGGGCCGCTGGCGACTGATTGCGGGGCTGGGGGACGACCAATAATCCGACGCGGTTCCCCTACTGCAAACATTCTATAGATAGATAATTACGCAGTCAATAAGTTAGGAGTGAATTCGAGTTATTGTATCGTATTGGAGAAATGAGTGATATTTATAATCTTTGAATCCTAAGAGACGCGCACCGCTTTTCGTAATTGCGTCAATGTACAAAAAATTTAGTAGTAGCGCATCAGCGTTGATCAAAAACACTATTCCGACAGCGTTGTCAGGCACTAATTTCAAGAAACTTACATCGGTACCGCAAGGCGCTTCACTAGCGTTGAAAAAGTCCGGAAAAAATCCCGTTTTATTCCAAACAACTCGTTTCAGTCGGATTGTTATAAAAAAAACCAAAGAAATTTTCTGCTGTTATTTTAATCTATATTCGGTCTTATTTGCACCAACAAAAGGGCGACATCGACGACATGAAGGCAGAAGCAATTGAAATAGGTGGCGAGAGTGACAGTGATTGACTTTGAATAAATTGTCATTATTCATTTGTTATTTTCCTAAAAAAACCCGAAAAAAACGGAAAAGAAACGAAATATTCATAAATTTCCCAAAAAATCATTTGATTTTTTCCGACATTTTTAACGCTACGCTTCACACAGCCATTTCCAGCGAGACCCTTAACTCATATACCGATACACTGTGACTGCTCCCAGTTGCAAATAATTAATATCGATCGTTAACTAATCGAGGCAAGCTTTGCAACAATTCTATTTTCAAACTAGGCCAAGATAGAGGTTTAGATAGAGGTTTTTATTATTTAAGCTACACGACATTCCTAAGAGAGTTGTAACTAGATATACGCGAGTACAGCTACCGGGGGCGTATGAAGAATGATATAAGAGATAGGAGGAAACTGAAAAACATTGATGAGACATTTCTTAGAGTAATTTTTCTAGTCTAAGGGTGTGGCTCCACTGAGGCGGAGACGAGCGAAGCGGAGCGGAGATGTGCCAATATTAACCAACAGAAGGCGCATGCGGTCACGTCGAGCGCGCCTTGTGCACGTTAGTTTAGATTCTATTGGTTAATACTGGCACAGCTCCGCTCCACTCCGCTCATCTCCGCCTCAGTGGAGCCGCAACCTAAGTAGAATATAGACATGTGAAATTAATTTCTTTTTTTAATAATGCGACTATTATAATGTTATTTTTCGGTAGTTTTTTTTATCTGTTTTACTCGTCCACACGTAAGGCTTTTTATTTTTAACCCTATTGAGTTTTTATTAAAACCTGACGACGCAGTTTCACAGGGAACGGGTGTACGTCGCTATTCTGACTAATTCGATTGAAAACTGGGAGCGCGGTGAGCGTCAAAGTTCACAAAAGTTCATAATTCGACTCAATTTTCAGTCTACTGCTGTTTTTATCTATAGGTATTTAAAGTAGAATACATTTTTGGGTGCTAAATACCTGCTTGTTTGTATATTTATATAATCTGACATTTCTGATTATAATATAACTTAGAATCTTAGTTTAGGTAGGTAGGCGTTTTCACTACGTTTTTGTGACGAAAGCCATACAGACCATGCAGGCCAAATCGATTCTGAAATACCTATCGACATTTGCTTATGCAATTAATTAATCAATTGTTTATTTCAGTTATTTACATGAGCCTAGTTTACATTAATGTAGCATTAAAATAAGTACGTATTAAATATCATACATATCTGGGTTTTGCGAAACGTTGTAGGTTTAAGATGTAATAGCTAAGTCAAACATTATTATTAGAATTAAAAGGCCGATTTGTTAAATGATAGCGCCTACGTCTAAAGTTTTCCGTTATAACTTTCACGTTTTAAAAAGAAAATCCAGGGAGCGACAGCATTAGCGCTATATACAGCAGTTGCATAACTCCATCGCGTGCACGTAACCTTTGGTATTACCCCCTCAGTATTTACCCTTTATGTCTGATTTTTTAATCCCTGAAGTATTTTTAGAGGTCTTATTCTTTCTTTTGACACAGAATTATAAAGTTATCACTTTAACCGTCAGATACTTATATCAACGGATTGAAAATATTGATATTTTTGTTTAGAGTTCTTTATTAGTTAAATAGTGGCTCGTTCCGATTTCGCCCAGGTTGAAAAATATACATAACTAACTAGCTGTCCATGCCCGGCGTCGCCAGGGTGTTAATTTTTTGTAATTGTGTATTATAACCGTCTGGAATAATGTACCATTGAAATGGTGAAAGATTTATTTTAAATAGGTGCAGTGATTCCGGATAAATACCTGCACCTAATAAAAAACATGAATTATATATCCGACAAAAATGAACTAATTACAGACCTCAACAAGAGCCTAATGGACATCGCGAGTGACCGTTCGCTGTCTTCCTCGCTCGGCGAATAAATATCGCACTTCAAAGGGAAAATACCGACAGCGCCACGAGAACCTTTTAATTTAGTTTTGTTTTTGTTTTGTAAAACGTATACGTGCATTTTCCTATTCATTCAGACCGTTGGTATTTTATAGCTTTAGTAAAGGTGTTGTATAATCGTACAGTCAGCGTCATATATAAGTAAACATTCAAAGTGCTCAAATAGTTCGTTACACCATATTAATTGTATGGTGTAACGAACTATTTGAGCACTTTCAATGCTGAAACATCGACATTTGCTTATGCAATTAATTAATCAATCGTTTATTATGCCTACCTTATATATGACGCGGACTGTACATACATGCATAAACTCACGCCGTCATTCCCAGAGTGGTGTAGGCAGAGATACAGAATAGCGAATATTCATGTTTTTTTTTCACAGCTTCAATAAAAGCTGATTCATGTAACAAACAGGTAAGGAAAAACAAAAAAGATTTGTTCTTATCTCTTTCTATGGTTCCTATGGAAGACCTGCTCTAAGGACCCTGCCAAGATGCACTATGCTAACTAGCGTTTCTATTCGTCTCGTGTTTAAACCAATAGCATCAATTTGAGTGGAGGAGACTCCTTCGTAGATTGATCCATATTAATTATAAATGTGAAAGTGTGTCTGTCTGTCTGTTATCTCTTCACGCTTAAACCGCTCAACCGATTTAGATGACATCTAGTATGGAGATAGCTTGAGTCCCGGTGAAGGACATAGGCTACTTTTTATCCCGGAAAATTAGACAATTAGATACCCAGGGAGCAGCGATAAACGACTTCTACGCGGATGGAGTCGCAGGCAAAAGCTAGTAGTATTATAATTCTTATAGTGTATCCCAATCCATGACCTAGAGCGCACCCTATCGGCTGGTCTCTGCTAACTACTGACTAACCTTTAGCTGGTCAACATTGACAGCGCTGGCACCAGCCCTAGCGCGTTTTCAACCACTTCAGCCAGGCAGTAGTTAAACGAGTTCCGCAAACTCGTTAACACGCATTTTTCCCTTCTTGTGTTTTCTCCCGTCAATGTTTTTTGCCATTCCCAAGTGTTGCCAGATACTTTTTTCTCTATTTTATTTCAGTCATATTTTTTAATATTGCCAGCTTACTTTTTTTTTCCTAATCGTTATTTATTTCAGTACGTTTATTATGTAAGTACACTTGGAAATGCCAAAAAACATTGACGGAAGAAAACAAGATGGGGAAAAAAACTGGAAAATATGCAATGCGGATAAAACGAGTTCGGTGACCTGATTTAAGTACTTCCAGGCGGACTAGCGTGCAGGCCTACTGTAAACTATGACTGACCTCTAGTTCCTCGATGACTTTCTCTAGCTGGTTCTCGCTGATGGCGCTAGCGCCGGCCCTGGCCCGTTCCCCGTTCAGCAGCTTCAGCCAGGCAGTGTCCGTGCCGTCCAAGTCGTAGGAACAAGCAGCCTCGGCGCGCGCGGGCGTGGGGCTCAGCAGGTGCTTGTCCGCAATATACGCGCCGTCGCGGTTCAAGTGGATGTACTTGTCTTTGGGCCTGTGGAATGAAGTAAGTATGATTAGGGCGCGGCTCTACTGAGGCGGAGACGAGCGGACAGGAGACGTGTAGGGATTGACCAATCATATTAGATGAAATCCACATCTCGTCTCCACTCCGCTTTAATGGAAACAGTCAAGCGGAGATCAGCGGAACGGAGAGGAGAGGAGACGTGTAGGAATCGACCGATCATATTAGTTGAAATCCACATCTCGTTTCCACTCCGCTTCAATGGAAACAGTCAAGCGGAGACGAGCGGAGCGGAGAGGAGACGTAACTGCATTACTACATTGTAATCACTCAAGCTCAGCTCGTCTCCGCCTCAGTGGAATCACTTAGCTCTTTTCACAGCTCTGCTCCACTCAGCTCCGCTCGTCTCCGCCTCAGCCTTATACGAAATGATACGTTATTTTTGATTAGGCAAAGTAAGGCCGCTACCTTGTTGGTGGTTACTGAATCCTACATAACACGCGCTCGGCATATCGCTTCGCGACATACCCGCGCAACAGCAGATTTTGGGTCGCGAAGCGATACACCGAGTGCGCGTCGTATCGGCACCGCGCCACGACGACGAATAAACACGTTCTCCAACATTTACAACCGCCCGGTTTCGCCGCGGTATCCCGAGGGCGTGAGTTTCATGCAGTCAAACTGACCAATGACGAAGCGGCCTAAGTAACATGGCAATAATAGAAAAATGATACCATGTTCAATGTAATAGTGACATTTATTAATAATCAACCAGACCCTTTATTCTACATGTTAAATTGATTGGTTAAGATTTATGATAGCTCTTATTTACATGTCAGTAATAGCTACCTTTATGTCAACAATATGATTACAATATAAGCCATAAGCAGCAGAGCAGAAGAGAAAAGAAACTCATTTTGACCTAATAAAGTCCAAAAACCCTAACCAGGCAACTACGGAAAAACAAAACTTAACTAGAGTTATTTGAAAAAAGCACGGGACTCTCGGCGCGCGAGTCCGACTAGCACTTGTCCGGTTATATTTATAAACGAGTCCTATTTCAAATAAATACAGACGAGTTTTAGCTAGAACTATGATTCGATATATCGAAACCTATAGGACAAAAGCTAAATGACTGGGCAATTAAGAGCATTTACCCAATAGTTGCATAAATTTGTATCCTGGAACAAGTTGGGGTGAAAATCCGCTAGCCTTCAGATACACATTAGTAACACTGCAATGCCCTCCCTCCCCTAGACTAATCCGCTAGCCCCATCCCCGACCATCTCCGAGATGACATTATAAGAATAGAATATCAGATAACTCCTTAGAATAGCTCGTAGCTCCGTTGAAAATCGATAAGACGATTAGGCGTTGAATTCTATGTAGCAGATTTGTTACAAGATATTCAAGTACGTAGTTTAAAAGTTAAAAGACCTATCATTTAATCCAGTTCATATTCAACTTGTTTGAATTCGCGACCCCTTTGCAATTAAAGCCCATCTGGCGACCCCCAGGTCCGAGCTAATAATAAGACCTATAACTACAACCCCTGCTTGTATTCGGCCTAGCTAGCGACCCCCCCCCCGCGCAGCGACCTACCAACCCGCAGCTTGAATGAATGGCGAGTCATATGATTCCTCAAAGACTTGCAAGTATCAAAGTGTTTAAGATAAAATCCTCCGATATATAATTCACTTACTTTCAAAACTCTCATGTCACAGATAGAACACAGATCAACGGAACAGAACGTACAACTCTGTTTAAGACGGCAATTAAAAACCATAATTATTAAACTTTCTTTGACTCAATAATTTCTTATTTGAGGCCAACTATAAATTTTTGTGACTAGATAAATTGTTACTATAACAACAAATAACTTTTCTAGAATTCGATTTTTTAATCATGCGATAAATACAGGATACCCAGGAGAACAGCCGGTTTTTTTTTTTCAAAATCCTTTGACCAGCTTTTACTGAGTGACTCTAATAAAAAAGTAGAGTAATGATACCTAAGCCCATTGCCTGTAGAAGGGACCATTCAAATCTAAATCCTTACTTTAAGCGGAAATCAGACTTATATTACTGCAATCGAACTAGAGATAAGAAGTATTTAGAATAGGTTTTCGTCGGGACGCGTAAGTACGCGTTCCCGCGCGAAAGTATTTTAGCGTATCGAATATTTAGGAGTACGGCGACTGAATACTTCGATACGACGAGGTATCCCGTTTCGCTAAGCACACGCTGCGACTCGCGCTCGATACGTTCTAGGCGGTTCGGGAATTTTCTGGTTGACTTAGCAACATCGCGTGGAATAGGTAGTACTTGAAGGACGAGCGACCGGGCGAGATAAATAATGTTTTTAACCTAAAAGCAATAAGGTAAGTACCAATTTCACCAAACGATGTTAATGTTAATCGAATGTTAGTTCATACATTTTGACAGCTGTTAACATCGTGTGTTGACTTGTTGGTGAAATTCGACATTCGTTTTCTCTGATAAACAAAATGTTGAGATTGTTTGTTTCACTTGTCACTCTTTTGCTTATCTATTAGAAAGAAAACCAACGAAACAGTCGCGAAGTTAGTTGCAAAGTGCAACAGTTAATATGTGTACACTTTAGTACCTTGTCTATTTAATGTCTTACTTAAACTGCCATATAGTAATTGAGTAAATTGTCATGATTAAACTGACAATCTGACAAGGTACTAAAGTATTCCTATATTTATGAACTCGACTGTACCTGGTTAAAATCGGATAATTAATAACGTTTTAAACTCTGAATACATACTGTGAATACATACTTAATCAATCAATCAGCCTGTTTGTATTAAGGGAAGCTTTTATTCGAACTTTATTTATATCAGAAAATGTACGGCAATATTTTTATGGTAAATAAATAAACGTTCTAAAATGTCTTAATGCATAGAACTCGTTATTCGTCACGTCGTTAATACTCGAACTTGAATATCTGATCCATATTCTCACGAAGCGAAACTCCTATTATTTACTCTTCGAGTCGCGTATTCGTAGGTACTCGTAGGCCTAGTCTTTCCGTGGACGCGTACTCGGAAGACTCGCGCATTTTACCAAGTACGTCTCACCTCTAAATCGAACTGCCATAGACTAAATACATAAGTATCTTAAAATGAATTCCTAGCTGGCTACGAATGTACAAAATTTCTAACTAAATTAAGAAGACAAATTCTAGTAATAAGAGATTTTTACAGGTAGAAAACATCGACCTTACTGAGCTTTGAAATGCAAACAGCCTTATTAGTACTCCATTTTCCAATAAATAATAAACTAGTCGACCAACCGAACGCAGAATATTCCGAGAATTCCAGGAAGATCAGATTGATCGCGCCACCACGATACCCCCCTCGATGCAGTGGGAGGGAAGGATCAAAGGTAAAGTGGGTGGTCGAGGTAATTATGAGACCTACCCAGCCACCCGACTTACGCGGGTGCATCAAAATTGCAACCTTTGATAGCCACCATATTTTAACAAGCCTTTTTATTGCCTTTCACTTACATATCTTCAATCCAGAATCAGTTTATAGAATAGGCAAAAAATTGGTAGGTATACATCACAGACCATATAGACGCCGCAAACGCGCTCAATAGTATGGAAACCGAGCGTGTCGATTTTTATATGCCAACTATGACGTCACGTAAGCAATTTAGGGATGTCCAATACCGTTTACTCGACTTGCCACTCTTGATGAATTTAAACAGTTAATTACGGCGCAATGAGGCATTTTCTAGTGCAGCAACAAACGTCTGACAGTTAGAACGACAGGAGCGCGACTGACCGGCAAATGGTGCACCGCACTACTTAGTTACACGCAAAGTACATGCATTAGCGGCATCTAGGATATCTAGGTCTGTGCTATACATATAGGTAGTAGCAGCAACAATCTATTTATATCAAATTATTTTGAATTGAATATACACCCGCGATCGCAATATTAATTAAATTAGGTGTATGCTTACAACCATTCCTAGATATGCAGAATAGGGAGGGAATTCTACACTGAAAATTGGGTTACCAACAGCCTGCAGAGATATTCGCTTCGTTGAGCACATTTAAACCCAGCGTGTCGAGGGCGAAACTGCTCAAATATTTCGAGATGTTATTAGATTTTCACAGGATTTTGACCAGACATAGGAATCCAGGGGGTCAAAATTTTATGACAGGTAGGGAGTAGAGAGTAGGACCTATATCGATAAACTCAATTATCGATGCTTGTTCTATATACTAGTGATCACTCCAAGTTTTGTTTGAAAAATATATTTTTGTTGAAATTGTAAAAATTAAACAAAATAATAACATAATTTTCTTCTTTTTAAAACCGATTTTTTTCTTCGTTACTGTCTCATCTACTAATGTTAAAATAAACGATCGGAATTTGTTCTAAATTTTCGGACATTAAACGTCTCTGTCTGGGCTGTTAAATCCATTTCAGGTGGCTAAATGACTTTTCAATTTGTGTGGAGGTAAAAACATTTTTTTTTTAATTTGCTGTGTAAATTTCATACTCGACTTCAGAACAATACTTACAAAAAAATACATACAATGCTGGGGGCGATCACTAGTATATGGAAAAAGCATCGATAATTGAGTTCATCGATATCGGAACTCCCTACTTGTCATAAAATTTTGCCCCCTGGACTCCTATGTTTGATTATGACCCATTTTACCCAGTAGTGCACAGAACACATTACGCCATCCAAGGCTGCCTTTTGATGTACTTAAACCCGAACAATATAGAAAGTTAAGTACTCATTAACTCATTTAATGGGCGGACGACGGATGCAATATGGTAACGAAAGCACAAGATGGATAAGACTTTTATTAAATTTAGAGTACTATTTATGTGTGAAAATATATGCAGTTTTTGTTATAAATCTGTACATATTTTGTATGTTAAGAAAGTACTGAAGTATCACTTTACGAATACGCCCCTCTTACGTCTGTAGATGTGGAGAGGTCATTTTCCCTATATAAGTAGATAGTGAACTATAAAAGGAATGTACTTAAAATACCTAATAAAGGAAAAAAATGATTATTTACTTTTATAATGAAATTCTATAACTTTTTATGCAGTGATGTTCTTTTTAAAAATCAATTGTAGTCATATCCATATTACGTATATCGTTTGACATTATTTTGACGTAATTTGCATCCGTCGTCCGCCCATTACGTCATTTAACAGAATCCGATGGACAGTTGTTGTTTAAAAAATTAATACCAGTCAAGTGCGAGTCGGACTCGCGCACCGAGGGTTCCGTAACGCCTCTCGGTTTTATTATATTCCAATTTGAATTCGATTTCGAATCGAATCAGCGCGAGCTCAACTAACACTTCAATATCAAAAGCGACTTTGTTGCGTATCAATTAAGTTGTAATTGGCATAGCATTGCAAACATATTTGGCGAGTGAGTGACACATTTTGTATTTGACGTAAGGCGTTCAAAAAGGTAGAGCTGCAAACGCACTGATAGCAGAGGCGGCGCGGACGAAGCACGGAGGCGGCGAGTTGCGCGGGAAAAGCAGTATAAAGTTACGCCCACACTAATGCTTAAAAAACGGTGACGGTACGGAATCGCAGTAACGCGTCGTATCCGTACCGTTTTTGACGCATGCCCTCCACACCAATGCTTAAAAACGGTGACGGTACGGAATCGCAGTGACGCGTCGTATCCGTACCGTTTTTTTCGCATGCCTAACACACCGCTGCTTAACGGTGCGTATATTACGGTACGTCAAAAACGGCGCCATGTTGTTACTATGACCCCGTCTTTTGTTTACGCAACGACAGCGTTTTTTAAGCAGCGGTGTGGGGAGCGTGCGTCAAAAACGGTGCTGATACGACGCGACACTGCGAATCCGTACCGTCACCGTTTTTTAAGCATTGGTGTGTGGAGCTTGCGTCAAAAACGGTGCTGATACGACGCGTCACTGCGATTCCTTACCGTCACCGTATTTTAAGCACCGGTGTGGTCACAGCTTTACCCAGTAGCAAATTACAATGGCGCGCATTGAGGCGCGGTGCGAATGCGTGCTCAGGGCGGTACGCGGAGTTGTATATTTTTACAACTTTTTGCTGTTTACTGTGTTGTTTGAAGTTTTTGAGCACGCAAACTATGAAAAATTTCATTAGAGAGCGAACGCACGTTTTGAGAACCGGGAGTTCTGTTGATGTGTACACATGCAAGCGCGCGCTTCTCCCGGTTCTCAAAACGCGCGTTGGCAAAGCGCGCGTTTGAAAGCGCCCAATGTGTACCCGGTCTGACCCTTAATAAGGCCCCGTTAAAGTAAAAATACTAGACCAAAATGAAATACAGACATAGAATAGAAAATAAAATTAAAACAGTATCATAAAATGTAGGTAGTAAAGTTCAATATCTTATTGTAATGTGGTCAATATAGAGCGTCTGCCTTATGGCGATTTAGCGACCACATGTATTTGTTTAGAATTTCAACCTTACGTACTACAGTATATGATACAAATTCTGTTGTATTTGCACGAAATGACTTGCTTTTAAATGACTCCCTAGGAAGTGTCAAACATGAAGCTATATTTGAATTTTACGTAGAATAACTGTATAACTGGGGCCTTAGTAAGGGTTAACTCGGATAACATATAATATATTATTATTATTAGATAGGACATCAGTATTAAAGCATTAAGTATTTAATGGTATGAACCTACATACATTAAAATGGCATCTCACTTAAGGAAACGGATTCTTACCACGTCTTACTTAATCTCAGGAACCCAAATTAAAAAACCGGTCAAGTGCGAGTCGGACTCGCGCACCGAAGGATCCGTATTGAAGATAGATATTTGTTTGGTAACCGGAAAAGAAAATACTCATTTTGTTATGAGCTTTATTTTCTACGCAATAAGGTCCATTTTGACAAGCCTAAATTTTAATACGGATTTTCTTAGTTTTTTTGTTATTTCTCAAAAACGGTAATTAATGAACATTTCATTTTATTTTTCCCATAAAATATAAGTAATTATCTATACGTCAGGTTTTTTTCAGATTTTTTGATTAATAAACTTTGGAGATAAGGGAGGGGACAGTAATTTTTTGTACATTTTTGGCTATAAATAAAAACGTGGACTACAAAAATTAAAAAAAAAATATTTTTTATATGTGCAAATTATGACTTTTCATATGACACCCCATTTGCTATAATCGAACCATTTTCATTTTTCTACCCCTCATTCTAGACCCCTTTTAAATTATTTATAAAATTAATTTCATATTTTTTTACTAAAAGCAGATGCGGTCAAGCAAGTTGTACAAGTATGCCAATTTTTTCATGGTTCCTTTTTTACTATTTTGGTACGGAACCGAAAAAAACCCGTTTGTTTAAAAATAAATATGGCAGTGAATATGAGGCTATCTGCCATCTCACTAACTAAAGCAAGATTTTATTTTGAATCTTGCCTACGACATTCTGTCTTCTGTCTTCTCTAAAGCAAGTGTTTTAGGGCCTGTTTCACAATCGTCAAGTAAAGCATATCTGACACATACATTTAGCCCTTTCCCTTTCTTACACTTGAACAAAGACAAGGAGAGGGCTAACTTTTACTGGCACATATATTTACTTGTCGATTGTAAAACAGGCCCTTAAAGTACCAGTTCGCTCACTCAGCATTGTAAAAGTCAAATTGGCCATTAAAAAAGTAGACGCCTGTAACCACTGTTGCATATTTACAAAACAGTATCAACCACGGAATAGAAAAAACAGTGGAAGTGGCATGAGATTCGCTTAGTATCAGACCTGTTGTCGCCAGTACTCAAACTATCATAAAAACAACACGCCAACATGGACAATGTTGTTGGTGCGGCTATCGTTTTTACATTCCAAAATAGCACAATAAGGCATGCTTCTGGATTTATTTCCTATTTTAGAAATATCGAAATATCGAAATAAGCGATCGCGGCAAAAGTATGGTAGGTTATGCGGAACTCCGCATAACTATGCCACACGTTACACGCCCACTTGACACTTCTACTGTTTTTTCTGTTCTGTGGTATCAACTATTCTTCGCTTTAACAATCAATCGGCAGATGCGAGTGCTAAGTGACGTTTCCGCACAGCGTCTCAATTTGCGCCCATTACGATTGGTGTCAGTGGAACTACTCATGTCATCCAAGCTCTTGAAAATGGGAGTAAACGTTACTAACCTTTTATTGCAAATACCACCTTATTGCAAGGTCTAGGGAGAGCATATTTTTCACTAGAGGTTAAATTGCACAAATAGTGCAACAAGTATTAAAGCGGCCCCCGCATTCGTTTCATCCACGGAATAGAACATACTGTGAATACATACTTAATCAATCAATCAGCCTGTTTGTATTAAGGGAAGCTTTTATTCGAACTTTATTTATATCAGAAAATGTACGGCAATATTTTTATGGTAAATAAATAAACGTTCTAAAATGTCTTAATGCATAGAACTCGTTATTCGTCACGTCGTTAATACTCGAACTTGAATATCTGATCCATATTCTCACGAAGCGAAACTCCTATTATTTACTCTTCGAGTCGCGTATTCGTAGGTACTCGTAGGCCTAGTCTTTCCGTGGACGCGTACTCGGAAGACTCGCGCATTTTACCAAGTACGTCTCACCTCTAAATCGAACTGCCATAGACTAAATACATAAGTATCTTAAAATGAATTCCTAGCTGGCTACGAATGTACAAAATTTCTAACTAAATTAAGAAGACAAATTCTAGTAATAAGAGATTTTTACAGGTAGAAAACATCGACCTTACTGAGCTTTGAAATGCAAACAGCCTTATTAGTACTCCATTTTCCAATAAATAATAAACTAGTCGACCAACCGAACGCAGAATATTCCGAGAATTCCAGGAAGATCAGATTGATCGCGCCTCCACGATACCCCCCTCGATGCAGTGGGAGGGAAGGATCAAAGGTAAAGTGGGTGGTCGAGGTAATTATGAGACCTACCCAGCCACCCGACTTACGCGGGTGCATCAAAATTGCAACCTTTGATAGCCACCATATTTTAACAAGCCTTTTTATTGCCTTTCACTTACATATCTTCAATCCAAAATCAGTTTATAGAATAGGCAAAAAATTGGTAGGTATACATCACAGACCATATAGACGCCGCAAACGCGCTCAATAGTATGGAAACCGAGCGTGTCGATTTTTATATGCCAACTATGACGTCACGTAAGCAATTTAGGGATGTCCAATACCGTTTACTCGACTTGCCACTCTTGATGAATTTAAACAGTTAATTACGGCGCAATGAGGCATTTTCTAGTGCAGCAACAAACGTCTGACAGTTAGAACGACAGGAGCGCGACTGACCGGCAAATGGTGCACCGCACTACTTAGTTACACGCAAACTACATGCATTAGCGGCATCTAGGATATCTAGGTCTGTGCTATACATATAGGTAGTAGCAGCAACAATCTATTTATATCAAATTATTTTGAATTGAATATACACCCGCGATCGCAATATTAATTAAATTAGGTGTATGCTTACAACCATTCCTAGATATGCAGAATAGGGAGGGAATTCTACACTGAAAATTGGGTTACCAACAGCCTGCAGAGATATTCGCTTCGTTGAGCACATTTAAACCCAGCGTGTCGAGGGCGAAACTGCTCAAATATTTCGAGATGTTATTAGATTTTCACAGGATTTTGACCAGACATAGGAATCCAGGGGGTCAAAATTTTATGACAGGTAGGGAGTAGAGAGTAGGACCTATATCGATAAACTCAATTATCGATGCTTGTTCTATATACTAGTGATCACTCCAAGTTTTGTTTGAAAAATATATTTTTGTTGAAATCGTAAAAATTAAACAAAATAATAACATAATTTTCTTCTTTTTAAAACCGATTTTTTTCTTCGTTACTGTCTCATCTACTAATGTTAAAATAAACGATCGGAATTTGTTCTAAATTTTCGGACATTAAACGTCTCTGTCTGGGCTGTTAAATCCATTTCAGGTGGCTAAATGACTTTTCAATTTGTGTGGAGGTAAAAACATTTTTTTTTTAATTTGCTGTGTAAATTTCATACTCGACTTCAGAACAATACTTACAAAAAAATACATACAATGCTGGGGGCGATCACTAGTATATGGAAAAAGCATCGATAATTGAGTTCATCGATATCGGAACTCCCTACTTGTCATAAAATTTTGCCCCCTGGACTCCTATGTTTGATTATGACCCATTTTACCCAGTAGTGCACAGAACACATTACGCCATCCAAGGCTGCCTTTTGATGTACTTAAACCCGAACAATATAGAAAGTTAAGTACTCATTAACTCATTTAATGGGCGGACGACGGATGCAATATGGTAACGAAAGCACAAGATGGATAAGACTTTTATTAAATTTAGAGTACTATTTATGTGTGAAAATATATGCAGTTTTTGTTATAAATCTGTACATATTTTGTATGTTAAGAAAGTACTGAAGTATCACTTTACGAATACGCCCCTCTTACGTCTGTAGATGTGGAGAGGTCATTTTCCCTATATAAGTAGATAGTGAACTATAAAAGGAATGTACTTAAAATACCTAATAAAGGAAAAAAATGATTATTTACTTTTATAATGAAATTCTATAACTTTTTATGCAGTGATGTTCTTTTTAAAAATCAATTGTAGTCATATCCATATTACGTATATCGTTTGACATTATTTTGACGTAATTTGCATCCGTCGTCCGCCCATTACGTCATTTAACAGAATCCGATGGACAGTTGTTGTTTAAAAAATTAATACCAGTCAAGTGCGAGTCGGACTCGCGCACCGAGGGTTCCGTATCGCCTCTCGGTTTTATTATATTCCAATTTGAATTCGATTTCGAATCGAATCAGCGCGAGCTCAACTAACACTTCAATATCAAAAGCGACTTTGTTGCGTATCAATTAAGTTGTAATTGGCATAGCATTGCAAACATATTTGGCGAGTGAGTGACACATTTTGTATTTGACGTAAGGCGTTCAAAAAGGTAGAGCTGCAAACGCACTGATAGCAGAGGCGGCGCGGACGAAGCACGGAGGCGGCGAGTTGCGCGGGAAAAGCAGTACAAAGTTACGCCCACACTAATGCTTAAAAAACGGTGACGGTACGGAATCGCAGTAACGCGTCGTATCCGTACCGTTTTTGACGCATGCCCTCCACACCAATGCTTAAAAACGGTGACGGTACGGAATCGCAGTGACGCGTCGTATCCGTACCGTTTTTTTCGCATGCCTAACACACCGCTGCTTAACGGTGCGTATATTACGGTACGTCAAAAACGGCGCCATGTTGTTACTATGACCCCGTCTTTTGTTTACGCAACGACAGCGTTTTTTAAGCAGCGGTGTGGGGAGCGTGCGTCAAAAACGGTGCTGATACGACGCGACACTGCGAATCCGTACCGTCACCGTTTTTTAAGCATTGGTGTGTGGAGCTTGCGTCAAAAACGGTGCTGATACGACGCGTCACTGCGATTCCTTACCGTCACCGTATTTTAAGCACCGGTGTGGTCACAGCTTTACCCAGTAGCAAATTACAATGGCGCGCATTGAGGCGCGGTGCGAATGCGTGCTCAGGGCGGTACGCGGAGTTGTATATTTTTACAACTTTTTGCTGTTTACTGTGTTGTTTGAAGTTTTTGAGCACGCAAACTATGAAAAATTTCATTAGAGAGCGAACGCACGTTTTGAGAACCGGGAGTTCTGTTGATGTGTACACATGCAAGCGCGCGCTTCTCCCGGTTCTCAAAACGCGCGTTGGCAAAGCGCGCGTTTGAAAGCGCCCAATGTGTACCCGGTCTGACCCTTAATAAGGCCCCGTTAAAGTAAAAATACTAGACCAAAATGAAATACAGACATAGAATAGAAAATAAAATTAAAACAGTATCATAAAATGTAGGTAGTAAAGTTCAATATCTTATTGTAATGTGGTCAATATAGAGCGTCTGCCTTATGGCGATTTAGCGACCACATGTATTTGTTTAGAATTTCAACCTTACGTACTACAGTATATGATACAAATTCTGTTGTATTTGCACGAAATGACTTGCTTTTAAATGACTCCCTAGGAAGTGTCAAACATGAAGCTATATTTGAATTTTACGTAGAATAACTGTATAACTGGGGCCTTAGTAAGGGTTAACTCGGATAACATATAATATATTATTATTATTAGATAGGACATCAGTATTAAAGCATTAAGTATTTAATGGTATGAACCTACATACATTAAAATGGCATCTCACTTAAGGAAACGGATTCTTACCACGTCTTACTTAATCTCAGGAACCCAAATTAAAAAACCGGTCAAGTGCGAGTCGGACTCGCGCACCGAAGGATCCGTATTGAAGATAGATATTTGTTTGGTAACCGGAAAAGAAAATACTCATTTTGTTATGAGCTTTATTTTCTACGCAATAAGGTCCATTTTGACAAGCCTAAATTTTAATACGGATTTTCTTAGTTTTTTTGTTATTTCTCAAAAACGGTAATTAATGAACATTTCATTTTATTTTTCCCATAAAATATAAGTAATTATCTATACGTCAGGTTTTTTTCAGATTTTTTGATTAATAAACTTTGGAGATAAGGGAGGGGACAGTAATTTTTTGTACATTTTTGGCTATAAATAAAAACGTGGACTACAAAAATTAAAAAAAAAATATTTTTTATATGTGCAAATTATGACTTTTCATATGACACCCCATTTGCTATAATCGAACCATTTTCATTTTTCTACCCCTCATTCTAGACCCCTTTTAAATTATTTATAAAATTAATTTCATATTTTTTTACTAAAAGCAGATGCGGTCAAGCAAGTTGTACAAGTATGCCAATTTTTTCATGGTTCCTTTTTTACTATTTTGGTACGGAACCGAAAAAAACCCGTTTGTTTAAAAATAAATATGGCAGTGAATATGAGGCTATCTGCCATCTCACTAACTAAAGCAAGATTTTATTTTGAATCTTGCCTACGACATTCTGTCTTCTGTCTTCTCTAAAGCAAGTGTTTTAGGGCCTGTTTCACAATCGTCAAGTAAAGCATATCTGACACATACATTTAGCCCTTTCCCTTTCTTACACTTGAACAAAGACAAGGAGAGGGCTAACTTTTACTGGCACATATATTTACTTGTCGATTGTAAAACAGGCCCTTAAAGTACCAGTTCGCTCACTCAGCATTGTAAAAGTCAAATTGGCCATTAAAAAAGTAGACGCCTGTAACCACTGTTGCATATTTACAAAACAGTATCAACCACGGAATAGAAAAAACAGTGGAAGTGGCATGAGATTCGCTTAGTATCAGACCTGTTGTCGCCAGTACTCAAACTATCATAAAAACAACACGCCAACATGGACAATGTTGTTGGTGCGGCTATCGTTTTTACATTCCAAAATAGCACAATAAGGCATGCTTCTGGATTTATTTCCTATTTTAGATATATCGAAATATCGAAATAAGCGATCGCGGCAAAAGTATGGTAGGTTATGCGGAACTCCGCATAACTATGCCACACGTTACACGCCCACTTGACACTTCTACTGTTTTTTCTGTTCTGTGGTATCAACTATTCTTCGCTTTAACAATCAATCGGCAGATGCGAGTGCTAAGTGACGTTTCCGCACAGCGTCTCAATTTGCGCCCATTACGATTGGTGTCAGTGGAACTACTCATGTCATCCAAGCTCTTGAAAATGGGAGTAAACGTTACTAACCTTTTATTGCAAATACCACCTTATTGCAAGGTCTAGGGAGAGCATATTTTTCACTAGAGGTTAAATTGCACAAATAGTGCAACAAGTATTAAAGCGGCCCCCGCATTCGTTTCATCCACGGAATAGAAAAAACAGTGGAAGTGGTTGAGCTTCGCTTAGTATCAGACCTGTTGTCGCCAATACTCAAACTATCATAAAAACAACATGCCACCATGGAAAATGTTTTTGGTGCGGCTATCGTTTTTACATTCCAAAATAGCACATTAAGGCATGCTTCTGGATTTATTTCCTATTTTAGAAATATCGAAATATTAAAATATCGAAATAAGCAATCGCGGCAAAAGTATGGTAGGTTATGCGGAACTCCGCATAACCGTGCCACACGTTACACGCCCACTTGACAGTTCTACTGTTTTCTCTGTTCTGTGGTTTCATCGCTCTTAGACCAGACTTAATAATCGATTTTACTGGGAGTGGAAGTGTTTTCAGACTTGTTGCATCTGATGCCTATTTGACTTAGGGCGGCAATTTTATTTATTCCCTAGCGGTTTCACAATTTGGCTGACACTCGCAAATTTCATGCGCCAACTGTTAACTTAACTCTTAATGAGGCAGAGGCTCTATATTGGCCACTTTACAATAAGCTGAAATTGAACTTTACTACCTGTATTTTATGATACTATTTTAATTGTATTTTACTGAAATATAACAATCTATTATTATTCTTTAGAGACTTGCGATTCCATGACTGTATTTCATTTTGGTATAGTATGGTTACTTTATTAAAGGTTAATCAAACCGGTACCTTTCCCGTCGCAATAATTAACGCCACTATTATTTTAAAATTGGATACACATACACGGTTTTACTTGGATTTTAGAGTATCCTCAAATAATTAATTCATTCAGTAAATTGGCCACATTAGGGCCCTTGTACTCGTCAGTAATATGTAATGAGTCTACTAGCGCTGTCCAACAAGTATCAATTGTATTGCTATCCCTATTCGAGTTGTTGAGTAGGCAATTAGAAACGTACAACTATCTCTGTCAACCATGTGGTTGACTGGTAGATAATGCCTATAGGCATTAAGTCTGCCCTTTGTACAATGCTTTAAATGTATTGTGGATTTAAACATGCTTAGTTTACTTTTGTTTATTTTTGTGTGGAATCTACGTAGCGCTACGAAACATAATTTGTGAATGCGTTCAATTTCATTCCTCACTCTTAGCATTTAGTTGTCTTAATTATCGTTCCTGACGTAGAGACCTCGTCATGTTGTTCTCCTAGTCATTATTTATCACTACATAGTATAAAACAAAGTCGCTTCCCGCTGTCTGTCTGTCTGTCCCTATGTATGCTTAGATCTTTAAAACTATGCAATGGATTTTGATGCGTTTTTTTTTTAATAGATAGAGTGATTCAAGAGGAAGGTTTTTGTGTATAATAAATGCTGGTTTAGTGTACGGGTGTTACTGAAAACTCAAATGAAACGAAGCGAAGCGAGGGCGGGTCGCTAGTAATTTATAAATTTAATTTATTGACCTTACATTTGTAATGATTTTATTTGTGTTAGTTTAAAAAAATATTATTTATTACTTAATTACCCTATAATGTTACCTACTTTTAAGTATTATTGTATTTTATGATTGGAAAAAATGACCTGCTGGAGTTTTTTGCGGCGCTTCTTCTCCGCAATGGTCTTTTCCGAAGCGCTAGTAGATACTCTCTATATTACCGACGTGTAAGAGAGCCCTTATGTGGCCAATTTACTGAATAAATATTTTGTTTTTTTTTTTAATTTTGCATATCGCTTGCATTCTTAAGCCGGGTACTCACTAGCGAGCAGTAACTGTTGCTGTTGCACGTAAAATCGTAATGTGTACGCGGCTCGCGAGCCTGTTCTCTACTAGAAGCTCGTTACTGTAACTGCTATGGTTACAGTTACAGCTCTCTAGTGAGTACCCGGCTTTAAATATTTCTATCTTTGAATACAATAGGCAGGTACTTACAGTCTGAACCGTTTGAAGTCCGGCGGTTTCGGGTTCTCGGTGATTCGGACCTTGGGCGCGGGCAGCGAGTCCGGATTCACCGGCACCTGCACTCCTCGCTCCCAATCCTGCTTCCAGGTGTCCGTGATCACCCAGTACTCCGAGGTCGTCAGCGGCTCAGAGTCAGGTAGCTTCATTGCGCTAATCAGGTCCTTCCTGAAAAACATTTAGCACTGTTTTAGTCTAGTAGTGGAGTTGCACACGGGGATCTTGACGAAGTTAATCTATATATATAAAAGGCAAAACTGACTGACTTAAATATCAACGCACAGCCGCAACTACTGTACCTAGAAACTTGGTACAGGGGTTCCTTTTATGATGTAAGTGAGCACTAAGAAAGGATTTTCCGAAAATCGACCCCCAACGGGAAGTAATAGGGAGCAGCGGGGAACTAATTCTACGCGTACGAAGTCGCGGGCGTCCTCTAGTGTTGCATATGTAACATTGTGTAAAATTTAACAGTTCGTCGGTGATACTGCGAAACCGCGTAATCAACCAATTTATTATAGAGCAAAATGTACCTTAACATCTTAGAAAAAGGTGCATTTTGCTCCACAATGAAAATGTTACATACGCGGTTTTGCAGTTTCACCGAAGAATTGACAATAGGAGCTTTTATAAATGGTGTTCTGAAAACCATACATTTTTACCAAAAGTAATCATACATTTTTTATCATATAATGAGATGTTTTTCATTGAATATTATCAGTGTTTGCTACGCCTGCTTAATGGGCGGAATGACGTCATTTTCTTTGTAACCTTGTTACGTAGCACTAGCTGTGACGTAGAAATGACCATTTGGCATTTAAGCTTTTTAACCATTAGGAGAAATTTCTCTATTGTTTTAGCAGTAAATAATGACCATTTTTTTAAACAAGCTTTTGAGACAAAACTCTATAAGCATAATTTTTCTCAGAACACCTTTTAGAAAAGTTCCTTTAATATTATTTGTTAAACTCCAAGGGCCTAGAGAAGATGCATAACGAAAACGATTTTTGATAACTGACAAAATGTATGGAATGGATATAAAGGCTCGGACCGACAGCACCGTCGCTGGCGCGCGGCCTGCGCGTGACGGTCCCGCAGCGCGATATTTCCATGCAAACCGCTACGCAGCCTGTTTGACCACGCTAGAGGTTTGTATGGAAATATCGCGCGGCGCGCCCGTCGCGCGTAGGCCGCGCGCCAGCGACGGTGCTGTCTGTCCGAGGCTTAAGCGTTCGACGCGACAGTCGATCTGCATTTTCGCTAAAGATATCGTTCGCGGAATGCATCTTATATAGGTCCACGGTGACGTAAAAAAAGGCCCCCGTCGTCAGCATAGTGACACGTAGGCCGCGACGCTTATGAACAATACTCCTTGAGACGCGCTTAGTTCTTTTTGTTAATTCACATTATTAAGGCAAAATACCCAGTATAATAAAAAATTTAGACAGGGGTCTTCAATGTTGTCTATGTATTTTTTTACTGTTGTCAAGAGCTTAGTAGAAAGCTAGAGCATGGGACTAGTCAATGTGTGTAAACCCCTGAAATTGATGAGACGACACATCTGATTTTATGAGCACATGCGATTCATTGAGAACCACAAAGTTTTTAAATCGCAGCATTCTTTTGACTACGAAGGGCAGTTGTTGCGTCTCAAGTTAAAAACGAACTACCCCAAAGTATCCTTACCTACCCCTCTCGCCTCCCCCTTAATTGTGAACATACATCAATTCATCAAATTTTAAAAATTACATTATTTTGCTTGGCCTTGGCAACGAAGATTATTGCACGTTTTATAGCGCGTTTTCCGCAACTTTGCAATCTAACAACTAAACTTCCGTGAGATAGGTACATTACTTTTTCTTTAAAGAAAATCTCTCTTTGGGATAACTATCTAGAATCCCGGTTTTAATTAACTTTTAGCTAGAAACGCAGGTTGTATCCCGTCAAAACCAGACTTTATTCTGTCTGGTTAAAATGAAACATAAAACCACGCTTTGAACTGGATCAAAGGCAGCATAGTCAACATTCATTCTGATATTGCAACAGCAGGCAAATAACAAACAAGTGATGTATAGTTATTGGTTATATTCACTTGGGGTTGAGGTCTGTGATTGTTAGTCGGACAGTCAACACATCAATGCTTCATACAAAGCAAACGCAAGGCTGAAGTGATTTAGGTATAGTAGAGTGAAATAATTTATCGCACTTGTCATAAAAGACCCAAAAAAATACTATCCAGTCTTGTTGTATATTGAATAACTTTATAACAAGCAGATGAATTATAAAATTATATTGTGTACTTACGGTAAAAAAAGTCAAAAGTGAATTAACTACAGTTAAAAGAAAAAAAAGGTATTTAACGCAATTTTAAATACCTACTAATAAATGGAAGAGATTTGACATGACAAAAATATACTTAACACCTACTTTTGACTTCAACAACTAGCCAATTATTTAAAGATCCTATTTTAATATAAAGATAATTTTACGTACATTTCTAACAAAAAATGGATATGGGTATGGCAAACAAAATATCCATTTCAAAACAATTTCCAATCCATCGAAGTACTGAAAAGGTAATTGTCAGTAAAACAAAATCAAAACAAAATAAACAATAAAAAAGTAACAATTATAGAATCATCAAATGGGTACAAAGGGGGCTGGCGAGAGGGGGCAAAGCGGGCGGCAATGGCTGAGGCAAATCAATTCGCATGGCGGTAAGTGCTTAAGATTGCTTTTCCTATTGTGTAAAAAATAATCAAGTTTAAGGGCCGGTACAGACGGGCTGCAAAATGGCAGTTCGAGTGCAGTTCTGATGCAGTCGACGTAACTGCATAAAAACGTACGTACGACAACTGCACTCGAACTGCCATATTGCAGCTGGGTTGCATTTCAAATGCTGTCCGTTGGTACCGGCCCTAAGTTTTACTAGGTTTAATTCGATTGTGACACCAATTACGTCTGTGAATTCTAGTCTTACGACGACTTATAGTTACATTAACTTTTAGAACGCCTTGATCAGCTGTGCCCGAGACGCCAGGACGTCGTTTACCGACCGACGCACCTTGTGTTGTGTGCCGTAGAACGACTCACGGACAGTTGGACGTCCGCCGCACGGACATCCGCTTTCATATATCGCTGATTATGGTGTTTAAATGGTTAATATAGCTATGTGAAAATTCACTTTGGAAAACCAACTTACTGTCTAACAGGTTGAAGGCAGAAGTTAAGTAAATAAATATTCTATTTTAGTATTTTTAGTATTTAAACAATCACTTGATTTGTTGTTTACTTGTTAAATTATTTTAGTTCACGCTATGAATAAAGTAATTTAACAATCGTATGCATCCAACGACTTAACTAACACTCCACTATACTGCCATTTTAATCCAATAAGCGGCATCTTAAATTAAATAGCTAAAGTAGATTCAAACCTCTTCTGATAGTTATGAGGTTTTGATTTCCACAGCATTTTCATCTCAGTTATCGCCATTTGTCTTAGAAGGGCAGTATATACCTACTACTCCTCCAAAAACCTCTTGCAGTTACAACTACCTATAATTTAATCATACCATCATTATCTTATACATTTATAAAATTATAAATGTGAAGAAAATACTAAATTTACAAATCATTCCAATTGGATATGTAACAATAGTCACAAAATATTGACAAGGCTTTGTTATTAATAGGGAATGACTAGGATACTTGTCTAATTGTCGATAATGTTTTTTTTTGTAGGCAAGCTAGGTCTAAATGTTTACTCCAAAGCACAAATTCTTAAACCTCACAACCCTTATATCTTTCACTGTTTAGTAATTAGGTACAGAGTTGAAAGAAAGTAACAGGTCTTTTTAAGTAGGCTTTCCCTGGCAATGACTGAAAAACTAGTGGATATGTAGATACTTGGTTTGAACTTACAAATAAAAACCTTGAATAAAGCTTACATATTCGCTTATGCTGTGTTGGTAAACATAACGGCTTCTTCTGATAACGCTCTGAATCTTTATAAAAAGCAAATGCGCGTTGCAGATGGCATAATAACTTGCATGGCAGCACTTAATAAATTACAGCAGCAATCAACAAATTTATAAATATTCCAAACCATATAAGTTTGATGCTCACTGCTGACATTTTCTTCATCAATTGTAAAACTAGTTTTTTGTAATTGAAAACAATTGGTTAACTTTTAACAAATGTTGACTATACCGTAAACTTGGGTTACTTTAGCCCTAGGGGTAACATTGCCCACACTTGACACTATAACTATTTTGGTAGTAAGGTGATTCTTTGAGCGTTTCAACCGCCTCATTTATCTGGAAATATTTTTTAAGAATTGGGCGTATATTTTGATGCCTTTTTGGATATTTGTTAGATGTCCGGTAAACTTAGATACCTAACCAGAAACGAAATCGGAATCTGCAGCCACTCCTACAAAAATGTGTCCAGAAAAATGAGGCCATTGAAACGCTTGAAGACCCAGTAATCATCTCAAATTGGTTAAATAATTTTATAACTATATTAGCAACTTAGTTCTGATATTACTGATGTAAAATTTAATAGAAGGGCTAAGTTAACCAGAGTTTACTAATTTATTTCATCAAAGCTGGTTTTATTTAATTGCATTACATTAAGACAAAGTTTTTGAATATATGATCAACAGCATTTAAATTGAATATTAATGTTTTTGCTCATAGGAATCTGCCTTTTACCCAAATGCAGAAGAAAATGTATCAAATAGATGTGTAATATTGTTCACTTTAGTGTTTAGGCTGTTATTAAATTATCCAACAAATAAAGAAAAAATAAAGTACACAGAGTACACCTCATCTCCTTTCCTTGAGACAAAGGTACAGTTAAATGGACATATGCCACAAAACAAAGATACATTACATACATACATATTTTTAAATACCCGTATAAAAAACATTAGTAGAATTGACCAACATAGGATAATGTAATAGCAGCCTAATTTAATACAACTTTAACGCAACAGTTTCTGGGGCAGAAACTGTGTATTTAAATTCAAAAGTTCCCAATGCTCGGAATGCTCCTATTCTATTTCTGAAGCTAACAGTTAAACAACTCCAACTACATTTCAAGCTGTCCGAAATTCCCTTGTGACACCTGAGTTTTGTCTCTCTAGACTTATTTCTTTCCTCGTAGAGTTTAATTTTGATAAATCCTTTGGTAGTGCAGTATGTGCACCCCCTAGTATATAATGTTTCCACAGTGTGTCGTTCTAGCACAGACTCTAGTATTTAAGCCTCTTGTTTTGGTGTTAATTCTGAAATCATCTATAAAACAGCAAAACAATGTTTGGTAGTGGTCATACTCAATAGGGTTATCGGAAGATTAAGTACCAATTTCACCAAACGATATTAATCAATGTTAATTGTCTATTAGTTCATACATTTTGACAGCTCTGAACACTCTAATAGACTATTAAATGGTCGGTGTAATTTGACATTACCCCCCCATCCCTCTTTGTCTACTGTCAAAGAGAAAATAGAAGTGATTAATGAAGCAGGAATGCCTTCTATGTGGATTATTCTGCCCTCGTAAGGAAAAAAATCACATCTACTATATGACTTGTATTGCACTTCCAACCTTATTATAACTTTAGAGAGTTTAATATGCTACTATGAATTTATTGCACTTGTGCCTTTTCTCCGTAGGAGGGCTTTATTTATGTGCTTATGAACCTGATATTCTTGTAGAGCTGATGCATTTTTATTTGTGTTTTTAACACATTTGCAGCGTTGAAATGTAGTTGGAGCACAAATGTAATATAAAGCATAGTACTAACTAGCGAGCCGTAACTGTTGCACATAACAACACTTTCATTGCCGCCGACCTGCCATCCATTTCTGCTGCCATTTTGTATGAAATCAGAGGCCTTAGCAATGAAAGTGTTGTCGCGAGCCTGTTCTTCACCATAAGCTTGTTACTGTTACTGCTACGGTTGCAGTTACGGGTCACTAGTGAGTACCTGGCTTAACATGAGCATAAACTAGGTCACTTATAAATTGTGCCATTAGTGCAAGCCAAACTTAGATATACTAATTAAACAAGTTCACTTCTAATCCTTCAATGCAAATTGTTTGTATGCACTTAGCCAACAATCTTTAAGTTGGTTTGCTACTTAAAACTGGCGATGAGGGCATTGAAGCAGCGAGGCAGAACAATTCGTACATGAAGCCAAGCAGCTTTACTTTAGTTCATCTCATTGAGTGTCTTACATTGCAAAAGCTTATAAATTGCTGCGGCTTAATTTTGTTACTTTACATTGTTGACAGTAGTGGCTTTATATGAGGGCGGCCTTGCACTAGGCACTTGTGAAACTGTAAAATGTTTGATAGATCACCTACATAAAGGCAGGTTTACAATGTAGGTGTATTATGGAAATATTCTACTTGAGTCCAAAACCGCCACAGGTTTTAAAGTACATCATTAATCATTGTAGATCCTAACATTAAACTATTTTAACATTCAAGGGATCCAGCAGTACTTGATTGAGTAAAAGACAAGCAATGGTTCAGAATCAGTAATGTCCAATTTTTATAGTGGGCTGGTTTCCCCAACTCCACATATTGCGCCTATTTGGCATTTGGAAGTAATTTCCTATAAAATGTTGTAATTTGACTGTTTTGTCGCTGAACTACCCCTTACACTCCTTTACATACTATATTAGGTAAATAACACCCTTAATTAACCATTTCACAGATTCCCTTACTGTCCTACGTATTTATACACAACAAACATTTGAACAATATTATATTATACCAGCAAATGTGTTTGATTAAATTTGAATGTACATCAATAATATTGCAGGTTTGTATGATAGGAACCTAATTATTAAAGACATTTCTTCATTATACAGATGCATTCAAAACAATTATCAATCTACGAATAAAGTGTAAACAAACCTGAAAAGTTCAGCTGGTGCCTCAGAGGCACTTCGGTTGTATATGGATGACATCTTGAGGTCACTAACGGGGCGCAGCTGCCAGAGCGCGTCCTCGGGCTCCGCCCGGCGGCGCTTCGACGTGCCGGCCTCCTCCGCGGGGCGCACCCCTGAAGCGCGCTTTGTGCCTCTCAACGACATCGTTCTTTTAGCATTCACAAACTACATGTTCACGAGCTCCTCACTGCTTTACACTTGGAGCGCGGGAGTAGCGTCGTATAGAATGTCACATCGCTCTCTATTTGATGGCATTTTAGTTGAACAAAGTACAACAATGACAAGTGCAACCTGCAACACGAAAGATCACGTCTAAATTGATTCCAAACACTATAATTTATCACTTAACAGCCTAAATGGTGCTTCGGCACACGCAAATGACAGGTTTGACAGTTCACATTTCTCTTGCACAATGCATCACACAACAAAACAATGCTACTTTGCAATTGTGATGTTCTCCTATTCCGAATGACGGAAAAACGATTTAGGGTGGATTAACGCGATAAATTAACACCCCATTGCGTTTTGATAAGTAACAAGCTTGCGCTATGTAATGAGACAAATCATTCTATACCAATTATAGTTGTCGTGTCTATGTCTCGGAGTACAGGGAGGTACATTTTTCGAGTGATATGAAGTGTCTAGCACTGTGATATTGTTGCGGAGGGCACAATTCACGTGAGAATCGGGTGAAAACGAACAACAATCCCGTTTGACGTTTCACATTGCACGGGCGATGTATGGCGGGGCTACGGACTCGCAGCGGGCGCTCGGTAAACACTGGACGCAGGCCGCCGCCGACAGAGTCCGCAAATCATGCGCACTACGACCCGACATGTCAAACACACCCCCACAACGCAACAACAAATTCCATCAACGCCATTCTAAACATATTAACCGTAAATATTTATCCCACGGCCAGTCTCCATTAGATAGTCTACATAACAAAATTGACAACATAGATAGCAGCACTGTTTTGTAGCCCGATTGACGTGACTGGTCCTACGCATCATATTGTTCGACATGAATCCATAAGAATATCTATGATGCATGGTGCAAATCGATATTGTATTTCTTCATATCAACTTAATAATGTTATAATATCGTGTTAATTTACGTACATTTTCTGTAACAGACATTTGGCGCCATTGATCCAAAAACCTCTTAGGTCACGTGACTATGTACGAATCACCAACGCAAGCCAAGTAAAATGGCCAAAACGCACATCGAGTTCATCTAATGTCATTGGTTTTGAAAGGAACTTGCCGCATAACTTATACATTGAGACAAGGTTTTCACTGCGTTACAAGGGAAAACAAACCAAATACGAGCACATATTCAATAAACATCGGGTTTGTCAGCAAATAGCACAAATTTTAGCGAGAGTATATTACAACATGAACTTAGAGCAAGAGATATCAATAAGAAGTTACTGAAATGGACCACTAGTTGGCGCTAACGCGTTAAAAAAGTATAATGTTACCATTTCGAATAAAAGGGCATTTCGTTCAGAAACATTAGCAGATGCAAGTACATTTATAGTTATCGTAATATAAAGTTAGGTTTAATATAGTTTTAATTTTGATATCCAATTAATGTTGTGCAATTTTAACTAATCTTGTGAAATTTATTTGTAAAAATCATTACCTAATTACTCTTATTTTCCACAATGGCAATACTGGAACAATATATGATAAAATTCAAACGGTATAATTAAAGTTTACATTCATTATCCAACAAGTTAGAATATCCTTGGGATTGTGTAATTGTTATCATTGAACGCTGAAACTTTTATGAATTGTGACACAGCACGGAAGTGCGAAAAACATTTCTTGTCATTCATCTCCGTTAAAATGTTATGAAAGCTATTTGTTGTTTTGTAAGGAGATTATATAAAATATACTATTATGTTCATATTTTGATATGTATTTGATATTTTTATTTACTAACTAAATTTGTACCATTTTAGTTCTAAACTTTTAATTACTAATGAAGCAGCAATTGTACTTAAATTTATAAATTATAGGTAAAGTTAATTAATTGAGTAAACAATATATAGGTAACCAACGTCACTTCATTCGTTAAAACATGAGGGACCGTCTACATGCTGCGACTACGAGGTAAAATATAAACATCGGTATTGATTAACATATTAAACCTAAATAAGCTTGATAAATCACAAAAGCATGATACTCTTTTAAGATCACCGTAGTCTGCTAAAAAGAATAGTATTCGTTTAATCGGTTTCCAAAAGTAACGACTACAAAAAAGGTTACAGACAAATAGACCGACCATGTTACTTTCACATTTATACATCGATACATACATTAAATCACTCCTGTTGTTTCCCAGAGGGGTAGAAGAGACCACTTCTTTCCACCTTCTACGATCCTGACAAATCACTTTCGCTTCTTCCACATTCATACATCGAGTCATGAGGCTTTACTTTGAAATCCGTAATTCGAACTTCGTCTATTGCTATCTCTTTTGCTCTCGACGCGTCACTAATTCACAAGAAAGTGACGGAGCGATCCGAAGTTCGAATTACTGATTTCAAAGTAGAGCCCATGCATGCACATCTATAAAACATTTTAAACGCCGTTATTTTTCCTCCAACATTTTCATCAACACGCTTGTCAGTGAATGCGCCGCTTTATCGCACCGGACGCCCGATCGATGACGTCATGCGTGTGTGGATGCTTCAATATCTATGTGTGTGTCGGTCGCACACATAGACAAAATTAACGTTATCCGTTGAATCATCGTGAAAGTAGGTAAGCAGAGCCACTAACTTAACTGTGCGGGCGGATAAAACTGGAACTAATTTAATCCTTACTAACTTCGTGACAATCGTTTGGTATGTGCGCCATTTCACCGGAATGTGTAAATTTGCTGTTGTATAATCTGCAGTAGAGATGTATAGGCATCAATCCAGTCACTAATTAATTATTCAATAAGTAACTACAATATTATTAAGGCTTTTGATTCTTAAAGAACATTCAAGCAATGCAATTTGTAAAGTAATATTATTATTATTATTATTATTTATACCTTATTCAAACACGATATGTGAAATAATGAGGATAATGTAGTACACATACATTAAAAACAAAGTGATAAGTTTTTTTTTTATAAGAGAGGGACGGCCATGCATGTCCCCAAAAATATGTATGGAATTATCCGTTTTGTTACCAAGAAACATATTGGATTTTGATAACAAAACTGAAAAATTCCATACATATTTTTGGGGACATATCGGGAGTACTATTTTTAGGGTTCCGTAGCCAAATGGCAAAAAACGGAACCCTTATAGATTCGTCATGTCTGTCCGTCCGTCCGTCTGTCCGTCCGTATGTCACAGCCACTTTTTTCCGTAACTATAAGAGCTATACTATGGAAACTTTGTAAGTAGATGTATTCGGTGAACCGCATTAAGATTTTTATACAAATATAGAAAAAAAACAATAAATTTTTGGGGTTCCCCATACTTAGAACTGAAAAAAAAAAATTTTTTTCATCAAACCCATACGTGTGGGGTATCTATGGATAGGTCTTCAAAAATGATATTGAGGTTTCTAACATAATTTTTTTCTAAACTCAATAGTTTGCGCGAAAGACGCTTCCAAAGTGGAAAAATGTGTGTCCCCCCCCCGTAACTTCTAAAATAAGGGAATGATAAATGTAAAAATAAAATATGACGTACATTACCATGCAAACTTCCACCGAAAATTGGTTTGAATGCGATCTAGTAAGTAGTTTTTTTTTAATACGTCATAAATCGTAAACCGCAATTTACCTTTCACGGAACCCTTCATGGGCGAGTCCGACTCGCACTTGGCCGCTTTTTTCTTGTTCAGGATGATGATCCCAACCAACGTGCATTTTTTTCCCAAATCTGAAGATAAAGTCAAAGGTGTGCTATTTTTTTGAAACTGCTCATTTTTGAGACTTTGGAGTGTGTACATATTTAGGTATGCCCTGACTGTAGGTACATTTCTCATTTTTTTATAGATTAGGTATAGAGCTTTACTTTAGTCGGTTTTCGTTTTTAGGGTACCCTAATACTAAGACTCCGCTGTCCGTCTGTCCGTCTGTCTGTCACCAGGCTGTATCTCATGAACCGTGATAGCTAGGCAGTTGAAATTTTCGCAGAAGATGTATTTCTGTTGCCGCTATAACAACAAATACTAAAAACAGAATAAAATAAATGTTTAAGGGGGCTACCATACAACAAACGTGATTTTTTTGCCGTTTTTTTGCTAATGTTGTATAGTCCGACTCGCACTTTGCCGGTTATTAACCACTTCTCAAATTTAACCGTCTAGCTATCACGCTTCATGAGATACAGCCTGGTGTCAGACAGACGTTCAGACGGACAGCCGGACAGCCGGACAGCCGGACAGACGGACAACGGAGTTTTAGTAATAGGTAGGGTCCCGTTTTTACCCTTTGGGTACTGAACCCTGAAAAAAGTATTATATGCCTTAAGAACGTTCGGCTTCGGTTACCTACTGTAGGGCGATCTCATGGCGATCCATGTGACAGCCGTATGTAATCAAACACAGTAGGTATACCCAAGGCATATAATATAGTCATTATATATTTTTATTAGGTGAAGTAAACGATAGGTTATCGACTTCTCGAGTCGTTCTTTTGGTAAAAATTAGCAGATTTTTTTAACACAACTTGTTAAATAACCCTGTTTTATACATTTGTCGTAACATAATTCATAAATTAGCAATTAAGCATACTAGTTTTAACAATAAAAACTGCTATTATTAAAATATTTACCAGATTTTAACTGTTACTTTACTTCATTATAAAAAATATGACGAGGCGTTGAATCATTTAATTCTTCGTTTAGATTCGTTATTTATTATTCTTCGATAAATAATCCACACGGGCACTTTAACACGCGTCAAAATCTACCAGTACGCTGCGCAGGAGTCTGGAGTAGGAAGACACCTCTTCACCGGTGGCGATTATGTGTTGTTGTAGGGGGTATTATGGCTCAGGTTTGATGGAGTATGCATATGTACTCGTGAGTGGAGTACTCACGAGTACATATGCATACTCGGGGAATAACCTAGTGTTATAATCTGCCAACCTTGTGACCATTGGGGGTGTGCTTAGGAATATTTTCAAAAGTATGTGGTCTTTATTGAAACAAATATTGACAACTTGCTTTCGAAATTATTTAGCTTTACCATAGGTGTAATGGCAAGCATTTTCTGTGGGTTTTTTTTATGCCGAAGCAACAATTGATTCCAGCTTTTGAATATTTTAAATTAACCAAATGTTGTTGGATGCAATCGTTGCTATCCTGTCAATTCCTGTCGTAAAGGATGGTTTTATTTCCCACGTAGGGATAGCTAGGGTTTGTTACAAGTTTTGTATAGTGATGGTTGTATATTCGATAAGCTGAGGGGAGATGTGAAGGTTGAAGAGCTTCACGTCGCCTCTATGGCCCGTTAGTTTAAAATAGGAACTATTGCAAAAAACAGATGGTTGTCATGGACTGGTACGTCAGGACCTCTCAAGCTTAGGCTCTACTTTGAAATCCGTAATTTGAACTTCGTCTACTGCTATCCCTCTTGCTCTCGACGCGTCACTAATTCGCAAGAAAGTAACGGGGCGATCCGAAGTTCGAATTACTGATTTCAAAGTAGAGCCCCTTTTGATGTGAAAACATAAACAACCACTATAATGTTATAAGTAAATGTATTCTCACGCATATTACAAGGTTAAGGGCCTGTTTCACAATCGTCAAGTAAAGCATATCTGACACATACATTTAGTCCTTTCCTTTTCTTAAAATTAAATATAGACAAGGAGAGAACTAACTTTAACTGGCACATAAATTTACTTGTCATTGTGAAACAGGCCCTTAATTGAAATGCACCCCCCCACACTCACATTAATATACAAAAAACCAAGCTATGATAATTATTAGCTACCTTACTATATCTTATCTTATCTTGCAGATGGGCCCGTTCGGATACGCTTCGACCCGATTACTTTTGTCAAATACACTCAGCTGTTTAAATGTACAAGTTTCCTCGCGAAGTTTTTCCTTCACCATAAGACCATCGGGTAGCTAGTGTACCTATTTAAGTTAGAAAAACTCATTGGTACATGGGGACTGAGAGGGTTCAAGTTACCTACCTTAGATGCTCCTTTGTCACTCCCACTTGCTCTTCCCACCCGTAGTTAAGAGTAGGTACTGTGCTGACCCACGGTGTGAAGCAGCCTTAAAAGAAGGCTTAGGCGCTTTAGCGTACTGGCCGGTTAGTAAGGCTAGATTGGGGGTTGTCAAGGAAACGTTCGGGGAGTGACGGCGGAAAATTTGGTTGATCTAAAATGTAAAAAACCTAGAAAATTAAATTAAAGTCTTTAAAGAGGAGTGAAACAAATTAGAGAGCGCCGCGTGTGATAATTCGGGGCCCCCTAAGGGAAAGGTGGGATTGTAGACAAGATGAGTGCGGATTCGTCAGTCGTGAGTTTTGACCGCAGGCCGACCGGCCTGCGAGCTACGAGACAGAGTGCGAGTGTTGAAGAGGTGATAGTGTTGCATAAGTGTGCCTGCTTCTGCTCGTTCTATCTTAAGTTCCAGGGACCGGGAGTGAAGACTCGGCGGGTCCCGGCTTCCGGCTTTTGGTGTTTGGAGTGCGCGGACGTGTGTGGTCGGAGAGAAAGGGGAATGGAAGAGTGTTGAATCGGTGAGTGAATGTTGTGTGATGTCGAAGAGTAGTACTTAGAATAGTGTGGGAATTGGGCGGGAGACTAGGGCAGTATCGAATGTGAATTGATGCGTTTTTTATTTTTATGTACGCGCACGAGCTTATCCGGCAAGAGCGTTGCTGGTCGTGACGCCATGATCTGCGGAGGAACGGGAGTGTCGCAGGCGGGCCTACGTCACCGCGGCCTTGACCTGAAGTCCAGAGCTAAGTTCCCCCTCTCTTTTATCGGCCATATTGGTTGATTGTAGATCCGTAGTAGTAGGTACAAAAGGCCGCGAGTCGACAATGTCTGTCATACAGACGTCAAATTCAAATATAGGAATTCCTGTCGGAAGAGTGAACATATTTTGACGTGGAAAATATATTCACTCTTAACAAGGCGGTTCTTGTAGGAACACCTATTGTGTTCATTATTTACTCTGATTCTTTTATTGTGATTTACCTTTTTTTTTAAAAATGATTTATTTTAAATTTGACGGCTTTTCGAAACAAAACCAAATAAAAAAAAGGATTTAAATTCAAACAAAATACAACGGAACTCTAGGAAGTGGAGTCACGTAGGCGTGTTTGTCCGAAAAGGAGCATTCCAACGTACGGAATAATAATTCTTCACGGGATTTAAAATACTATTTAACGAAAGAGACTAAGGTAATAAATTCACATATTTTATTAACGTGACCCACGAACTAATACGAAATGGAAGAGGATTTCACCGGGACCACGAGATTGAATCTGACTTGTGCGCTTGGTAGCTCCGCGCGGCGTAGTCTTCGGGAGTCCATTGTTTAAATTGAGTTCACTAGATTAATGAGGTTTTTTCCAAAGTTTCCCAAACCTTTTGGCCTAGTAATGTTCTTGTTCCTCTCGGCCCTTAGCTCGGTTCAAAGATGCTATTGTGTCCTAGTCTGCTTAGATTGCCTGTTATTGTGAAGATATTAAAGCAGAGTTCGGCCACCTCGATCATAAACTATCCGGGTCGAAGGAAGTTTATGCTCGGAGAGATTGCTATCCTCGGGCACAGACGGGGCTACCAATTTACAGGGAATAAGTGCCTTGGACTTCGGATTGCGAGCAGTGACACTTTACAAAGTACCGATACAGACTGAACAAGTCGTGTCGGTGCGTAGAGATGTCGAGGCACTTAGATTTCAAAAGTATATTGGGGTCCCCGAGGGCCAAGCCAGTGTGGTTGCCAGGGGCCGATATCACCTCTGACCGAAAGACGTTGGTTAGTTGAGGTGCCTTGCTGCTTGGGTTTTTATGATCCCATGTCTGGTAAGGACTCCTGCGAGTTTAGCTCGGCAACTGCCTTCTACTCCCGGCTCTCATGTCGGTTCGTGGGGACTCGGTTAAGCGATGCGTAATGCAGAGCGTGTGAGGATCGGGTGTCCTGGCAGGGCACGAAGGGGAGGGAGGCCCTCGCCATTCTTGGTTTGCTACGCTGTCTCCAGGCACCACGGCACGAACCTACACACACACTCGCGGGGCTTGAGGTGGTCGAGGACACAATGGGGTAGGAACATAGGGTAGTCACTCCGTATAAATTATTAGGCGTTAGGGGAAATCCTGCCTTAGGAGTGACTACATTATTTGTGCGGGCCCTCTAGTCCCTTTGCACACCGGTACTGCGACGGACTGACAAGATGACGTAATGAGCTATCCCCGAGACTGACCGAAGGCAGGCTGGCGGAGGGTATCCCGTCTGGAGCCGCGCCCACGGGTATGGGCGGGGTGGGGCCCTACCTTTACCAGAAAAGTCAGCTATCTGAACGAGAACTTATTTGAACAATGAACGCTACTAAACAATAACCGATAAACTATATTAACCAATGATCGATAACCGGTATTTACCAATAATCCTATTTGAAATCCTTTTCCACGAGCCTATCTTTTAAACTAATTGACTTAGTTTCTCTCAATCTCGCCTACGGAATCTTGGCGTTACTACTAATATGCTTAACTATATATCACAACGATTTTTGACTTGGGTCCTACAAACTAGACACATCACTGGCCAGTTAAATTTTAAAAATAAATTTAACTTTTATAATTCTGACAGGGGCTACCCCTCTGGTTCAGTACAATTGGTGCCGTGACCAGGATAAAGAATTCAGATAACCTAAACTATCCTTTACTTGCTCGGAGGGCAATCCGACCAAAATCGAGGCTCCGCATTGCGGGGCCCTATCGGTTTTAGCGCGAGACCGAGAGTGCAAAGCAACGACGAGGTCGTAAAGGCCCTGCCCGAACGGTAAGTCACCCAAAAATAGGGGCTCCGCATTGCGGGGCCCTGTTGAGTTTAACGCGGAAACAAGTATGCAAGGCAACGATGAGGTCGTAACGCCCTGCCCGGACGGTAAGGCACCCAAAAATAGGAGCTCCGCATCGCGGGGACCTGCTGGATCTAACGCGAAAACAAGTATGTCAAGGCGACGACAAGGTCGTAGAAGCCTTGCCCGATGGGTAAGTCACCCAAAAATAGGAGCTCCGCATTGCGGGGCTCAACGGTTCCAACGCACGCTATCTTTTCTTTCCCTCAATCTACTTGGCACCTACGTATCCTGGGCACGCGGCATCAATTGTACCCACGCTGACCCACGGTGTGAAGCAGCCTTAAAAGAAGGCTTAGGCGCTTTAGCGTACTGGCCGGTTAGTAAGGCTAGATTGGGGGTTGTCAAGGAAACGTTCGGGGAGTGACGGCGGAAAATTTGGTTGATCTAAAATGTAAAAAACCTAGAAAATTAAATTAAAGTCTTTAAAGAGGAGTGAAACAAATTAGAGAGCGCCGCGTGTGATAATTCGGGGCCCCCTAAGGGAAAGGTGGGATTGTAGACAAGATGAGTGCGGATTCGTCAGTCGTGAGTTTTGACCGCAGGCCGACCGGCCTGCGAGCTACGAGACAGAGTGCGAGTGTTGAAGAGGTGATAGTGTTGCATAAGTGTGCCTGCTTCTGCTCGTTCTATCTTAAGTTCCAGGGACCGGGAGTGAAGACTCGGCGGGTCCCGGCTTCCGGCTTTTGGTGTTTGGAGTGCGCGGACGTGTGTGGTCGGAGAGAAAGGGGAATGGAAGAGTGTTGAATCGGTGAGTGAATGTTGTGTGATGTCGAAGAGTAGTACTTAGAATAGTGTGGGAATTGGGCGGGAGACTAGGGCAGTATCGAATGTGAATTGATGCGTTTTTTATTTTTATGTACGCGCACGAGCTTATCCGGCAAGAGCGTTGCTGGTCGTGACGCCATGATCTGCGGAGGAACGGGAGTGTCGCAGGCGGGCCTACGTCACCGCGGCCTTGACCTGAAGTCCAGAGCTAAGTTCCCCCTCTCTTTTATCGGCCATATTGGTTGATTGTAGATCCGTAGTAGTAGGTACAAAAGGCCGCGAGTCGACAATGTCTGTCATACAGACGTCAAATTCAAATATAGGAATTCCTGTCGGAAGAGTGAACATATTTTGACGTGGAAAATATATTCACTCTTAACAAGGCGGTTCTTGTAGGAACACCTATTGTGTTCATTATTTACTCTGATTCTTTTATTGTGATTTACCTTTTTTTTTAAAAATGATTTATTTTAAATTTGACGGCTTTTCGAAACAAAACCAAATAAAAAAAAGGATTTAAATTCAAACAAAATACAACGGAACTCTAGGAAGTGGAGTCACGTAGGCGTGTTTGTCCGAAAAGGAGCATTCCAACGTACGGAATAATAATTCTTCACGGGATTTAAAATACTATTTAACGAAAGAGACTAAGGTAATAAATTCACATATTTTATTAACGTGACCCACGAACTAATACGAAATGGAAGAGGATTTCACCGGGACCACGAGATTGAATCTGACTTGTGCGCTTGGTAGCTCCGCGCGGCGTAGTCTTCGGGAGTCCATTGTTTAAATTGAGTTCACTAGATTAATGATGTTTTTTCCAAAGTTTCCCAAACCTTTTGGCCTAGTAATGTTCTTGTTCCTCTCGGCCCTTAGCTCGGTTCAAAGATGCTATTGTGTCGGGGCTACCAATTTACAGGGAATAAGTGCCTTGGACTTCGGATTGCGAGCAGTGACACTTTACAAAGTACCGATACAGACTGAACAAGTCGTGTCGGTGCGTAGAGATGTCGAGGCACTTAGATTTCAAAAGTATATTGGGGTCCCCGAGGGCCAAGCCAGTGTGGTTGCCAGGGGCCGATATCACCTCTGACCGAAAGACGTTGGTTAGTTGAGGTGCCTTGCTGCTTGGGTTTTTATGATCCCATGTCTGGTAAGGACTCCTGCGAGTTTAGCTCGGCAACTGCCTTCTACTCCCGGCTCTCATGTCGGTTCGTGGGGACTCGGTTAAGCGATGCGTAATGCAGAGCGTGTGAGGATCGGGTGTCCTGGCAGGGCACGAAGGGGAGGGAGGCCCTCGCCATTCTTGGTTTGCTACGCTGTCTCCAGGCACCACGGCACGAACCTACACACACACTCGCGGGGCTTGAGGTGGTCGAGGACACAATGGGGTAGGAACATAGGGTAGTCACTCCGTATAAATTATTAGGCGTTAGGGGAAATCCTGCCTTAGGAGTGACTACATTATTTGTGCGGGCCCTCTAGTCCCTTTGCACACCGGTACTGCGACGGACTGACAAGATGACGTAATGAGCTATCCCCGAGACTGACCGAAGGCAGGCTGGCGGAGGGTATCCCGTCTGGAGCCGCGCCCACGGGTATGGGCGGGGTGGGGCCCTACCTTTACCAGAAAAGTCAGCTATCTGAACGAGAACTTATTTGAACAATGAACGCTACTAAACAATAACCGATAAACTATATTAACCAATGATCGATAACCGGTATTTACCAATAATCCTATTTGAAATCCTTTTCCACGAGCCTATCTTTTAAACTAATTGACTTAGTTTCTCTCAATCTCGCCTACGGAATCTTGGCGTTACTACTAATATGCTTAACTATATATCACAACGATTTTTGACTTGGGTCCTACAAACTAGACACATCACTGGCCAGTTAAATTTTAAAAATAAATTTAACTTTTATAATTCTGACAGGGGCTACCCCTCTGGTTCAGTACAGTACCTACCTATATTATATGTATTAAATATAATACAGAGGACGCGCACGACTTCGTACGCGTAGCATTAGTTTCCCGCTTCCTATTTTAACTCCTTCGGTATGAATTTACAAAAATCCCTTCTTAGTGCATTTTTCAATCATCTTTGTTCCGTACTTTGATAAAGATAACTAAATTTGCTCCAATTTGAGCGTAACCTTCTTGGTTGTGGAGATACAGCAAGTCCAAGATGGGCAATGTGAGCAGAGCCCGCTCCTCAGACCCTGCTTAAAATGTTGGCTTGCAAATGCAAAAAGAGGTTGCTTAGGGTGCGCTCAAGTGCTCTATCCTATGTTCCTTTTGCCACGTACGAAATTGCAACAACGCCTTCCTTATCGTCCTGGATAAATATATTAATAAGACGACGAGGATGTGGACGACCCAACACCATAATAATATGCCGACGCGCCTCTTTTTGCTTGACGGTGTAAATAGTATTATTATATAGTTTCATTTTATGTTTGTTGGTTTTTTTATGTTTAAGAACGTTTATTTGTTTGTATTTACGATTTTGTGTAGCGGGAAACCTCAAATAACTGTGAGAAATATTTTAAAAATCTGGAACATCGGTACGCCTACATAGACGACGTTAGCATAATTACTTTGAAACACCGCTGTCTTTGCATGACGATAACTTTTCTCAAACAAAGAGTTCGAGCAACCTGCCATAGTAATAGTTTAACAACTTAGAATTATCTATCCGGTGACATACCGCTTGTCCTTGTTGGTCATATAGGCCACTTAGCCCTCCCTTCTTTCGCAGTTTTTCGAGCACAATCATTGCTCGAAAAACTTTATGGGGGTAGCACAGGGTCTTCAGGGTTGCAAACTTGGGTGTTAACTACTCTCAAAGGACCTAACAACATGTTAAGTAGGTACACATACGCGTTTTTGACTGGTCTAGAGATGGAATCATCACCGGATTTCGTTGAAGATTATTAAGTGCCGCACTCAGAGACGTCAATTAAATTTAACGCTTGTTTAGTGACGTGTTGTCTTATTCTATTGCTATAGCAAATGACAATAGCTACTTTAATCAAGCATTAAATTTAATTGACGTCTCTGTGTGCGGCAGTAAGTCCGCTCAATTTTCAACTAATTTATACCTACACAAATTGACGATAATCATATCCCGCTATTAGTTACTAATATTATAAATGCAAAATTTTGTGTGTTATAGACGGATTTGTATGAAATTGGAAATGGAGATAGCTGGATATAGCTGGGGCCTGTTTTATAAAGCTACAAATTACAATTTACAGGTTACAAGTTTCCATTTGACACAACCTCGACCAATGACGACCAGCCATTTGAGCAGTGTTGACAGTTTAGACCTGTAAAATTGTAACTTGTAGCTTTATAAAACGTGGCCCTGTGGCCCGTTTCACGAAGCTACAAGTTACAAATTACAAGCGGAAGTCTCTTTCTAACTCGTACTGCTAGAAAGAGAGTTCCGCTTGTAATTTGCAACTTATAGCTTCGTGAAACGGGCCACTGGTGGTTGGTGACTGAACACATTAGTCTACTTATATACTGGGAAAATTAAAAGTTCCCGAGGGAAAACTAGGTATAATAGAAATCTACGCGGACGAAGTCGCGGGCAGAAGCTAATAGTATAAAATCCATACTAATCCATACTAATATTATAAATGTGAAAGTGTGTCTGTCTGGCTGTCTGTCTGTTACCTCTTCACGCCTATACCGCTGAACCGATTTAGATGAAATTTAGTATGGAGATAGCTTGAGTCCCGGGGAAGGACATAGGCTACTTTTTATCCCGGAAAATTAGACAGATCCCGAGGGCGCAGCGATAAACGACTCCTACGCGGACGGAGTCGCGGGCAAAGCTAGTAAGGTATAAACCGCGAAACGTACAACTTCCTAAAATGAGAATTTCCATCTATGCTCCAATGTATTTCGACATTTTACATGCTTTAAATACCTGGCGAAAATATATCGGGTACCTCCCGAGTACTTTGATTGGCAGGGGAATCCGAACAAACTCCTACCATAGGTACATTTACTAACCTCAGCAATGTAGTGTTGCCACGATAATACTTAATCTCCCATGATAATGTTAAGTTAACAACTATTGAAAACACCGAAAACTAGTTCAATGATTTTACAAAAGGTTAATCAGTGGAAATTATTAATATGTTATTATTTAAAGATGTATTGAGAATTATGTTAAATTGTAAAGATTTATGTTAATTTTCTTTAAATTTGGTTTTTTACCATAAATATTCAAATATAAGACTAAAGCAACAATACTATTAAATAACATAAACATGAAAAACCACTACGGGTGCCGCCGGTGGCGGGCTGGGGCTCTACTTTGAAATCAGTAATTCGAACTTCGGATCGCCCCGTCACTTACTTGCGAATTAGTGACGTGTCGAGAGCAAAAGGGATAACAATAGACGAAGTTCGACTTACGGATTTCAAAATAGAGCCTCTGGGCTCTGGGCTCAAGCTACCGATCGTTAGTGCTACAGAGAGAAGAACCTCCTAACCTAACAATACGTGCCGTGTCGGGGATAAAGCATCCATCACTCTCGCACTTACATACTGGTCAGAAAGTGACAGACGTTTTATCCACCCTTATACACGTCGGTAAACATGACCACAATAGGCCCGCTGCTGGTAGATTTTTGACGTGTAAAAGTGCCCTTGCTCTTTTTATATTTTTCTGTATCTGGCCCTTGATCCAGCTATGTAGCGAGAATCTCTTGAGGTGTTGGTCGAGACTCTTCGCTATGAGACCGTTCACCGAAACAACTATCGGGACAATGATCGTCAGTCAACATCCCAAACGGCGGTCACCTCGTGAGCCAAGTCAATTTACTTGCTGAGCTTGCCTTCTCACCCTACCTATACGCGAGGTTTTCTTCATGCGGGATAGTGACGAGAATATATTTCTGGTAGTTATTCGTCACTATGACCTCGTCAGCAATAGCACAGACAAATCCTTTCCCTAAATGGGTCACCAAATCGCAGTTAGTTTACAGACGCGTTAGTAAGAACTTTTGTCAAGCAACAGGGGAAGCGCACCTTCACTGACTGTTTGACTGTGTGTTAAATTTGCAATTTTCACACGTTAAACATGCATGCACACTTATCAACACCAAATTCCATCTTAACGGCACTGAACTATCAATATTATTATTATAATTATAATTTATAATGTATAAGTAAATCCCCGTTAAAATAGACTTTATCTTTTGAAAAGCCATCATCGTGCGATAAGGCAACTCTTAGGTACTTTTTGTGGAAAAATTTGGTGTTGCTAGTAAAAATAATTGTACAAATCAATTTCTTGGCATTGCCAGAGTAAATTAAAATAAATCATTATAAATATCACAGCCTGGTTCGGACCAATCACTTCAATCTGGAGAGTTGACTCGAATAGTGCGCCTGATTTTCAAATTGAAAACATATTATTGATATCGCTCTAAAATGCAATCAATTTTCTTACGCTGGAATAAGGAAGAAGCGGTTAGTAATTTTGATTTATTGGTGGTGCTAATATTACTGACCAGTATGCATTTTCGGTTAGAAACGAAGTTTACGCAGATGTTCAAGGGACTAGCAGTAGTCCTGATTGTAAAGACTTTGATTGAATTAGCTAATATAAATATGCTAAAAGTGATAATAGAAAAAGTTGTGAGCAGCGGTCCAGTGGTTGGCTTCGTGGTTTTCCAGCCGGAAATAAGGAATGGCTTGCAGCGTTTGGGGAGAATAGTACACTTGAAAAAAAGGAGATCTTTGGACGCTATGTTATTGTGCTCGATTGAAAAAGCTGTAGCGTATATGGCTGAGAGGAGGATCGGTGCGCTTATAACTATAGAAAGGAACATGGATCTTGCAGAGATAATAGAAACTGGGGTACGGTTGAACGCTGATATTACCGCCGAGTTGATCATGAATATATTTACTCCAAACACTCCGTTGCACGATGGGGCAGTGATCATAAGAGGTGAAAAGATAGTCGCTGCTAGCACCTACCTCCCTCTAACTCAGACCTTGCTCTCGAATAAATATGGAACCAGACATCGAGCTGCACTGGGAGTGAGCGAGACCAATGATTCAATCACTATCGTCGTGTCAGAAGAATCGGGGGAGATAAGTGTGACCTTCCAGGGGATGTTACTGGACAATTTGACTGTGGAAAAGTGCTTACAAGTTGTTGGGAAGGAAATGTCGTGGATGTGAACCTCTGAATTTACGCTGAGTAAGCAAGCAGTGGCGGCGTAGACGCAGCGCATTGTTTAAACCGCTACTGCCACGAGCCACGAGTGTCCCAGTGCGGCATCTTACGTCAATTTTACAAAAATTACATATTTCGCAATGCCTTTGACATGTTACCATTGTTTTTAACTCAACGGCCATTACTTACTGTGAAATATACTTGACATCGGAAGTTCACAATACGATGACATTTCAAAGGCAATTATGTTTTTTACCGATATGAATTGGTGACGGGGCAGTGCAGTGGACCAACTGCTTTGCCCAACTGACCAAAATCAGTATCATAAATAAAATATGAGGTAAGTTTAGGTTACGTTAGTTCTTCAGCTGGCCAAAGGCCGGAGGACCAAATCACCCAGAAGTAGGAGCTCCGCGTCAGCGTAGCTCCGTCGAGCCTGTTAATTTGATATTGAAATGGAAATTATTGGTCAGTTGGACAAAGCAGTTGGACCACTGCCCCGAAAGGGGTTGAAGTTGAGCCCCTATTATATAGGTATGTTCACCGTGTTTGTGAATATGCCACAGCTGTATACAAAATAAGTTAAAGTTGTGGGTACAGTGTTCCTCCTGGGATATAACGGGGAAGTCCAAATCCTAATATAGAAAAACTGTCTTAAATCCCAGATAGATGTGCGAGTAAGTACGCCGTACTTATGGCTCGGCGACCTTACTCGCCCGTGTGTCACCCTAAGTACGGGAACTTCTAAAGGTAAACACGGGCGAAAAAGGTCGTTGAGCTTCAAGTACGCGTACTTACTCGCCCGTCTATCTGGGACTTTAGGGATCGTTACAGCACAAGGCAGATAAGAAGTCAATCCTGCGGGCCTACCTATGGTCGTGTTTATCGATGTGGATAAAGTATCTGTCACTTTCTGACCTGTATGTAAGTGCGAGAGTGACGGATGCTTTATCCACCGCGATAAAGGCGACCATAATACGGGCCCCGATGCCTGCACTTCACTCTCGCGTGTGACGAGACGAGGCCGACATACATTGATGTTATTATAAAAGTTTTACAGTCAGTCTCGTATTTAAAAACGGGAGTGTATCTCGGCCTCGCGTCGACTCGCACGAGCGTGAAGAGCGGGTTTGTCACGTTGCACCATGAAGTTTCTGTACATTGATAATGCTGACAGCAGTAAAACAATGCTATTATTACTATTCCTTCATACGCAACACGCAACATAACACAACTTTGTGGTCGTGTAATGTGTCAGGATTGGCTTTATCTGCCTAGTACTATAGGTATTTTTTTTTAAACAATTAATCATACGATATAATAGTTCAAATACGAATTGTACGTGAATAAGATAAAATTATTGTATTAAGTTATTTAAAGTTTTATATACCTAAGTAAAGGAGGAAAATAATCTGGGAAGCGTTAGGTGTTGTGTTATTTATTAGTTTAGTTTTATATACCTAGTTTAAATTGTATGAAATAGCATTTTATAACATTTCAGACTTCCCCTTACAGGCTTGCTCGTTTGATTTGACAACAGTAAGAGGGGTATTTGTCAAAAGCATTTATTATAGCGTACCTATACTTACCTAAGATTTAATTTAAAACTATTTTTATTCATACCGTATTTTTTTTTAATAAACCTTTATTAGCATAGAAAAAACGTAGTTTCCAATTATTTACAGAAAACTAGCGACTGTAATAAATTTTGTCTTGTCCTGAATAAAAACTCATAGTTAACTCAAATATTTGTTGAGCCTGTATGGAACCCTGTCATAGAGAGCCAATGAACTTTTTTTAAATTTAACTCTCACTCACATTACACTAGCATAATCACTGCAGTGGACCGCCATAAACAAACAAGAAAAAGAACTGAATAATTATTAATTTAACGTCATTTCTTTTCCATTACTTGTCGCTGCAATTGTTTGCAGGGTTATATAAAGTAGAGTTCTGTCTATAGTACAGTCAAAGGCACCAATATGTACACCAGTCTTAAAAATATGCACACAGACCTTATTACTAGTGCAATAAAGTCTATGTGTACACTTGCACCTTTGGGCGGATATTTATTTTTACCATTGACTTTACCTCCTATGCAGATAAGAAGTCAATCACATATCGGTCGTTCTGATTGGTCGAGACGGTTACTCGCGATATATACTAGATTTTTTATACACATGCAACTCCTCTCTATAAATCCACATTCATATTATTATATGGCGTGTGATGCGACAGCCGTGCGAGCGAAGCTAGTGAGTCGCGTTTTAGACAAAAAAAGGCGACGTTAAATAAAATATAGTTACAGTCACATAACTTGAGCGGTGACCACGGATCGGTGTGGAATAAATAAAAATATAAAACATATCTAAACATCAAATAGTAAAACAAGTTGATAAATTACTTAATCTTAGGGCTGATTTTTCAATACCCAGATAAAGCTAAACGGAAGGCAAATTTTAGCTGACCTTTTCTTTCATATGAGTTCAGAAAAGGATAGTAATACATTTAACTGACGGATTGTTTTATCTGGGGATTGAAAAATCAGCCCTTAGTCGCGTGAAAAACCTGCTACCAACTTAACAGGAGTCTAACTTAAATAAGTAACTATGCCCAATACAAATGAAACAACTATGTAAATTATAACAAATTCTATATTCAATTATTACTGATATTATTTAATATTACTTTCAACAGGCATATATTAAAGATATAAACAATTTATTTAATTCTAAAAGTACAAAACTACAGCTAGAGTGTCGATTGGTTCACTTTACGTTAAACTAATCGATCATATAAGAAAATCTATATTTATACTTTTTTGATTAATTATAATTATAGAGAAATGTAGCGTTTACAATCCGCAAAGATGCGCTCTGCTACTTAATGTACGAACGTTAACGTAATCTTACAACGTAAAGTTAACTGGTGGGGCGGGAGTTTTTGGATTGATAACACTTCAGGGGTTCTATAAAATTACTCGTTACAACTCAGTAAAAATATTTTAGCGGACAAAGTTCTTAAAGGTGGGCCTTTACCGGAAGCATACGCATGTAAATGTAACATTCAAGATTAGATTTTTGAGCATTGTTACAATATTGCCTCACTGAATCTAATGCGAGTATTGCTCGGTTCTTTCCACTCGTAATGTAATGCTCGAATCTGAAGTACATTACTGGCGAATGCTCCCGGTGAGGCAGCACCTTAAAACGTATTACAACCACCTCTATATATTATTATATATTTGACGTAGGCTCTATACAAACTCTTGACAAAAGCTCTGCTCATATTTTGACACTTGACTGCTAATATATTTTTGCCCTTGAAAATGATCAATAAGCATTGATGTTTGGGTAACATTGTAATTTACAGCTTTATAAAGCGGCGTTTGCTTCACATCAATCTACAGAGTGTATTTATTAATTTATCAGCACAAGAGCGAATCCAAATTCGGTCCAGGTACCAAAAATACGACAAACACGACCTTTCACAGCACAGATCAAAAAGTAAGTAGTATTTACGGTCCAAAAAAGAAGCGCTCCACTACTTAGGTACGTACCTATATAAGTAGAATGGATCCAATCGTACAACGTTAAATTAAGTGACGGAGTGCTTAATCGTTGAATTGATAACACTTTTTAACGCACCGAATAAACTTGGAATCAAAATTACACTAAAGAAGACAGCATAATTAATTGGACTCCTTGCTCTAGCGCAGAAGTTAGGATAGAACAGCAGGCAACTTCTGCATTTTTTGTTCCTAGTCTATTAAATCCGCGCTTTACACTAGCTCTTGACTATGACAAGATATATGTCGTGTTACTTCAAGAAGAAAGTCGATGTCTGTAAATAAATTAAACATCCTGTAGCATATATTTTTGTATAAATCAATAATTTACAATACATGAACACCCTAAATCAAATAATATAATATTAAATTGATCGAAAAAGTTCATAGAAAAATACAAAGACGAAGCAAAAGAATGTCAATAGATACTTAAGTATAATAATTAGGGAATGCAATTTAACCGGTTATCAACCGTTTTTGTATGAAAATAACCGGTTAAAACCGGTTATAACCGGTTATTTGCAATCCCTAATAATAATATGATATGAAACCTAATCTTAAATATACCCTTTCAGACTTTAGATCATATAGCCACTTTGATTACCATACACTGGAATGGGTTGAGACTAATACAATAAAAAAGGTAGGAAAAATGTATCGTGTCGGTAAACAAATGGCCTTTTGGAGATTAATTTGACTCTCGCTTACCAAGGCGTTTCGAATCTCCGTGGCGCTTTACATAGATAACGTCGAAAATTTCATTTAAAAAAAACACGTAGTTCAGTCACTTCAGGGATACATTTGCCTGTGTGAGCCAGCATGTAGGAATGGATGATAATGAGCCTGGGACCTTTTTTAGGGTTCCGTACCCAAAGGGTAAAAACGGGACCCTATTACTAAGACTCCGCTGTCCGTCTGTCTGTCTGTCACCAGGCTGTATCTCATGAACCGTGATAGCTAGACATTTGAAATTTTCACAGAAGATGTATTTCTGTTGCCGCTATATCAACAAATACAACAAACGTGATTTACTTGCAGTTTTTTGCTAATGTTGTATAGATAATAGTACGGAACCCTTCGTGCGCGAGTCCGACTCGCACTTGGCCGGTTTTTTTTAAGATATACAAGTTTTTACTCATCATTTATTTTTAAGAGGATTGAGAAGCTAAAAATTTCCATACAAAATATAATGGTTCTACGTTTTTTTTTTGAAAAAGCATATTATAATTATGAGATCTATAATATAATACAGTATTTTTTTTTACTTTTCCCAAGCTCATAGCAACAGTTTACACGAGCGTCTAGACGTGTGTGCGTCATTAGACTCATTTTTACCGAACAAATTAATATTGTTGTATTGGCAACACTACTACACATAAAGATGCATACCCGAAGTGATTTAAAAATATTGTTACTCGACGACCCTGGTTTTTAAAATTTGAATGGAATGCTCTTCGGAGATTCAAATAGGTACAAGAAAAACTTAAATCTAGTTTGAACTATTACGTTTCTAACCAAGGTGTTAGTATGCATTTGTTTATATGTTAGCATACCTAAAACCAAAGAAGCGCGTAAAAATAACGTGTCCGTGCGTCTCACATTGGTTTTTAACTCACACGCACCGCCGCATAATTCCTACGAACTCACAGATAAACTTAGACTTATGCAAGTTGAATAACCTCCCTAAATAAGTAGGATTAAAACTGGACAGTTTATAGGAAGATTCAGTACTAAGGACTTTAAATAGAGTCGTTAGCTTATGGAAATCTGAGAAAAAGGCACTGTAATGTGCTAACAACTACGAATTGTATACAATTTAAACACGCCAGGTGTGCCATGGCAGTAAATATGAATCGCATCTATATAAACCGGTCCCGACACACAGAAATATTTGTTGTCAGATGGGAATACCTTTAATTGAACCTAGAGCAGGAGCTATGGTCGTCAGTAAAGCCACGACTCTGAGCGACGAGCGACAGTACCAAATGCACAGAGATGTATGAAGCATGCCACACTCGGCGATGCAGCGTTGTATATGCATTGTTTTTGCCACGCTGTAAGAACAACGTGGCTACGCCGCTAGTTCTACTCTTCAGAGTATATGATATTTTTTTTCTACAGACCTAGAAAAAAATATCATATCTTGTTAAAATTATTTAACATGAGCGACCTTATTCGTTACAGAAGGTTAAATTTACTTTTAGTATAGATAATTTTACGGCGATATTCAAACTAAACATGATACATTTTAAGTATAAAAAGCAATATAATAATATACAAAGACAATAACATAAAAATCACAGAGATTTCCAATTCAATAAAAAAAAAAGAAAATTCGTAATACAATTTTTTACATTAGTTTCGACGGGTTATTCAGACGGTTGTTTAGGGCCTTTATTAGACATTGCCTTAGCGATATCGTGTATTGCTTTTTAACGATATTGCTTTTACCGAAAGTTCAAATTGGTGTGCGGTTGGCATATTTTTTTTTTATACTAAGAATAATTTTGCTTAGGCATTGATTATTTCAAATTACTTTTTCGAATTATTACATTTATTGCTTCTAAGTATACTTTAACTTTAATAATGCGCGATATCGTTAAGTCAATGTGAAATACATTTAGGCCCAGTATGCCCACCATGCCAAGGGTATTGTCTTCTCATTTAATGCATAAACGCATCTCTTTCTACTCCCTTGCTTAGTTTCTAGTCTCTTCGTTAGTACAGTCGGCTGCAAAAATATTTTACAGTCTCAAGTTCCAAAAAAACATGTAGAAATAGAATATAATAGAATATAAATAAATTAATTGACAAAATTTGACAAAATATATAAGGGTGGAATTCAAAAAGTCGGACATAATTAGCAACTAGGTAGAAGTAGTTAATCGTACAGGCGACGGTATCTAAAATGGTTTTATTTGTTCCACTAAATATACTCTTAGGGTGTTACCAGACCAATCGATCGATCGTCGATCGACGGCATCGATCGATGGTAGAATTGATTAGTCGACGTCGATCGATAGTTCCTACCAGACCAATCGATCGATCGTCGACCGGCAATCGATCGATTGGTTAGTCGAACGATATCCGTCGATCGATAATTCCTACCAGACGAATCGATGGACTTCGATCGACGTCAATCGATGCCATCGATCGGCGATCGATCGATTGGTCTAGTAACACCCTTAGTTATTTGGGTATTTTATCAATCACTATCACACATCTAAAAATACCGTAGAAAATAATAATTATGTTAGTTATCATGTCCAACAATAAAGTACCTTAATCTCCGGCAGTAGATTTCGTTTGATTCTATTGGAACACGTTCAAATCCATGCGAATTAATCTAGTTTCAGACCAGAGTTGCGAATTACCTCGTTCGAATTCAGGTTGAAATAATTTCGTACCAAAGACAACACCCTTGACATAAAGAGTTTAATACGATTCACATAGGACGGAGCGTGAAACGTCGAGAAATGTAGACACACAGCATGTAACAAAAACCCCATGCGACCGCGTCACCATGTCCAGGGTTAACTGTGTCATAAAGTTTTCTATGGAGTTAGAATCACAAGGACGGTATTTCTCCATAAAAACGAATAAATTCTTAAATTTACCAATCGTATCGTAATTTAGTTTCAGAAATCCTAAAAACGGGGTTCTTGTTAAGTGCGTAATGTATATACCTAGAGATTTTCCTTGCACTAATGACGTGTTGTTAGTGCTTGACATAATAAAAACATCGACAATCCGGTTATCGATAAGTACCACTTCAACCTCAGTAAGGAAAACGCGAGAGAGAGAGAGAGAGAGATAGTTTGATAGTTTTGTTATTATTATTCTTTTATTTTATACCGCACCACATTGTTATAATATGAATCATATGATATGACATATGATTGCAATTTTTTTCCTTGATTAAAAAATGATTTCACTATTTCCTTATTAAGTACTTCAATGAGTTCCATCCAGGACATTGTGAATATTTTCTTGGTAACTATAATAATGATGTGATGAATGAGTATTTCCTCTATGACGTTGAAGTGGTAGTTATCACAGAACAGAAAAAACGGTAGAAGTGTCAAGTGGGCGTGTAACGTGTGGCATAGTTATGCGGAGTACCGCATAACCTACCATACATTTGCCGCGACCGCTTATTTCGATATTTCGATATTTCGATATTTCTAAAATAGGAAATAAATCTAGAAGCATGCCTTAATGTGCTATTTTGGGGTGTAAAATCGAAAGCCGCACGAAAAACATTTTCCATGGTGGCGTGTTGTTTTTATGATAGTTTGAGTATTGGCGACAACAGGTCTGATACTAAGCGAAGCTCATGCCACTTCCACTGTTTTTTCTATTCCGTGGTAGTTATCGATAACAGATTTGTCGATATCATAATTACGTCAAGCACTAACCACATGTTGTTCCTGCTAGAAAAATATCTAGTTATAAATGTATCTATATCCTAGAGCGTGCAAGGAACAATCGTCACTGACATCCCAACAAACGATGACGTACACATTTTACTACTTCACTCAATGATTAACAGCAACTACCAATACCCTTACCATGAGTTACAATTACCGTAGTCGCTAGCGAGTGAGTGTATATCATAGTTTCGACTACGTACTCTCGGAATATCATGCTATCGAATGTTCGTTGGCTCGACTGTTATTGTAATTAATATTCGCTAGATCGAAATACTTGCGGCCGAAACATCTGCAATCGACAAGACGTAATCTAGAATTGTATAGTTTCGATCAGTGGTGTATCGAAAATTCATTGGCTCGACTGTGGCCGAAATATGTACAATCGACAAAACGTCATCTAGAATTATATGTTTATGGTTATTAAACCTCAATTTCGATTTGACGATTTATCGTTTCTACGCTTTTCGTACCCAGCGAATATTCGCTCCAGTAACATTCGAGAAATGAACATACGTGTCTGAGATTTTCTATGGGATGACAATCGAAATCTCAATTTCGATTTGACGATTTATTTTTTCTACGCTTTTCGACCCAGCGAATATTCGATCCAGTAACAGTCGAGCCAACGAACATTCGATAGCATGATATTACGAGCGTACGTAGTCGAAACTATGATATACACTCCTAGCGAGTTGAACGCTCTGTCCCTCGGACTCTATTAGAATACTGTGAGCGACAGAGCATTCGAATCGCTAGCGAGTGCGGTAATTGTGACTTATGGTAAAGATACAGTCGCTGTCAAACTCACACTCATATCGGACAGCATAAAAGTCGATCACCGAGAGCTTGAGAGACTGGTTGTACTGTGGACATTAAACGGTCCGTCGCGCTCCGTCTGAACCGTACTTTATAGTCGAGATTCCTAGTTCTTACAGATCACAAAGTTTTGAACCAGCTTCATTGTTACAGTACTTTGTGCATAGTATGATCTACAAATCCCAACCTTAACCTACAAACACTATACCTACACTATATTTACAGCCAACTTCATTCGTAATTATTGGAAAAAATCTTATATAAACTCGTTGGAAGTTGACTGTTACGGCCTGTTGGCGCTGGGACATCGTAGATTTTTAATGTAAATTAAATTTAACATTATAATTGAACTTTTCATTTACATAGTTCAAAAAATACCTAAGCGCGCGACCGGGCCATGGGGTGACAGACGTTAGGGGGAGTCGAGGTATGGATAGACCTTTTACGAGTTTTTGTTACCTAGGTATTACCGCTCGGGCACTAAATTCTGTTCCTATTCAAACTGCCAATGACAATAACAAGTACCTATACCTAACTGTAATTGACTTTAGATAGAGGATGAAATAGTGATGACTAATGAGAATAATGTTACCTCTAATTAGTTTATTAAAAAGGTTGAATATATATTCATCATCATCATCGTATTATTATGCAGGGTGCGACAGAGACGAAAACCTCTCTTATCAATCAAATATATCAAAACATCACAAAATTTTCATGTATATGCCAAGCATCAGTCAGTTTCATTGTATTATCATCGAAAGCGCTTCTCGTCAAAAATACAAGATTAAATAGAGATTACTACCTCAAAATAATCATGAAGGCAATGATTAACTGCCGCACTCAGAGACGTCAATTAAATTTAACGCTTGTTTAGTGACGAGTTATCTTATTCTACTGCTATAGCAAAGACAGTGACAGCAGCTACTTTAATCATCAGTGATCGGGGAAAACGGTGCAAAACTTTAACAAAACTTGTAAAGCTGACCATAAAGGAGAACTTGCAACCAACAAAAATAAGAATATTATTGAAAAATAAGAATATTATTGGGAGATTAGTGTTCAATTTAACTGTATATCAGAGTCTCGGATTTGGTATAAGGATATTAATAGTTTCATGGCTGTAATGTAAGTTTTGTTAAAGTTTTGCATCTTTTTCCCCGATCACTGTTAATCATGCATTAAATTTAATTGACGTCTCTGAGTGTGGCAGTTAGTGTATAAATAAATAATATGACCATGCTCAACCTTTAAAAGACCGCGAATATGGAGTAATAATGGTATATCGATTTGTTTATGAGTGACGGAATGAAAAGGTCCCGACTATAACTTGGTTCATATATGACCAGACCTAGGAATATACGGGGCAAAATTAAATGACAACTAGGGATTACCTATATCGATAAACTCAATTATCGATGCTTTTGCCATATACTAGTGATCGCTCCAAGTTTTGTTTGTAAAAATAAAATTGTATGGAAAGTATGCAAATGAAACAAAACAAATTCGGGTTATTCTTTATTTTAAAAGGATTTTTTAACCTTCACCATCATACTTTTTACTTTTCCCCTTATTATGAATTTCAGAATGAGTGTCTCATTTACTATTGTTAAAATAAACGATTAGAATTTGTTAGGAGTAAATAAAATATGATGATGATGAGTGAAGGTTAAAAAATCCTTTAAAAAAAATATACTTAGCTATTTTGTTTCATTTGCATATTTTCAATAAAATTTTATTATTACAAACAAAACTTGGAGCGATCACTAGTATTTGGGAAAAGCATCGATAATTGAGTTTATCGATATAGGCAATCCCTAGCTGTCATTTAATTTTGCCCTGTATATTCCTAGGTCTGTATATGACATTTTTGCGTCGATGCGCATCACTCGATAGTTGATACGCAACCAAACGACGCGACGGCGCGGCTCCATCTCGGTCCGTCTTGTTGAGTTTGCATGTGATAGCTCGCGGTATGTACGGTCGGGTCACGCACACATCCAAACCGCGCGACATCCCTCTGTTTGGAGACGAACTACTGTTCTATTTATAGTATCTAGTCTTTCGCCCGCCCCCGCTAACGCTGGCCCGCGAAACGATAACGACTATAGCTATCGTATAATTAACTTAGTCTTATTGTTATATAAAATGTATCAAAAACAAACGAACACATTTTAATTTTTGGCTGAGGTTTTTAATCTAGCATTATTTTCATTGCAATGTGTGGCCAGATGTTATGAGCATCTTGCACACACGAAGTGAGAGAAAGACAATTGCCAGCTACATATTTCATTGGTACCAGACCTATCAAACTACACCCATACTAGGTCTTATTAAAGAGTGGTAATTTGGCGAAAATCGACGGAAATGGTAGACAAAACCTCTTAAATAACCCTACGGAAATAAATTCGTAATAGTTACACAAATTACCGATGTAGCCCAGCGTCATAAGGCTTTTTTTGCTTTGGCATGCATTGATTCCACAATCGCAATCGCTGCGACCAATAGAACTGGCCCAAATGGCACTTAGTGGTCGAAATAGAGTACTTTCTAGCTCAGATATATCCTGTATAAATCATAAATGCTCCGTCTTTTAATTTCCTATTAAGAAGGAATGACGAGTGAAAGGGATAAGAGATGGCAATAGTCCTGTGATTATAATGTAGTCGAGATATAGCCGGATGAATACTAAATAGAGGGTATTTACCAGGTATATATTATACTCAATTAACCAGGTAAATTGGGTATTTGCCACAGAACAGAAGAAAACAGTAGAAGTGTCAAGTGGGCGTGTAACGTGTGGCATAGTTATGCGGAGTTCCGCATAACCTGCCATACTTTTGCCGCGATCGCTTATTTCGATATTTCTAAAATAGGAAATAAATCCAGAAGCATACCTTATTGTGCTATTTTGGAATGTAAAAACGATAGTCGCACCAAAAACATTTTCCATGGTGGTGTTTTTATGATAGTGTGAGTATTGGCGACAACAGGTCTGATACTAAGCGAAGCTCATGCCGCTTCCACTGTTTTTTCTATTCCGTGGTAGTTGCAAGGTATTGTATGCCCAGGTACACTCGTAGCTATGGCTAGTTGATCGGTTTTTTTATACTTAACCTAGAATAGAGCGATCATATTATGAGTATCTAGCGCCTTAATTCAATTAATAATCCGACATTCTCGTCTATCAGTGCGTCACATATTAATTTGTTATTAAAAAGTACTCAATTTCAACCATTTTAACAATAAATTCCACACAAATTTAATTTGAGTGATAACATCTCACCATTAAACAGTAGAAGATTATGGCTAACAACTACAATATATCTATATTAATTATTATTATTTACATTATTATAAGTTATCTTTGTTAATAGCTATTTCGTTACTACAATCATTTCATTTATTATGTTAGATATACATTTTTAAGTATACTATTATTTTGTAAATTTATTTGGGGACAATATGCATCTCTCACAACACGCCCGTACATGTCTAAAGTTCACTATACTTTTATGGTAAAAACAAAAGTCCCTAAACAAAATGCCCATGGCATAATCTTGGAGAATAAGTTTTAATAGTGTTTAACTGTTATATTTGATATTTGACATAAACTCCATAGTATAACAAACCAACCAATTATTCATTCAGTTCTCTATGTATGCATGTTCTGCTGTTCCCCATTTACATTTATCTTTTACGTCCCTTTCAAACTACATATGCGTGACAGAGACGCAAACACGGGACCGTAATCATGTCGATATTCTACGACAGAAAATATTTTAAAAAATATAGTTTCATTTATCCGCCATTGCCGGCTTCAATTAAAAGGAAGACTCCGGAAAGATTCCGACACAGAACCAAGTTAATCTCATTAAATACAATTAAATTTAGCTACAGAACAATTTTGGTAAGATTCTTATAGAGATGTTCGTTGCTTGTTAAAGCGAAATATTCAGATCGTTTGGAAGTCACAAATAAGCAATCAAAAAGCAAGTTTAAAAAATCTGAATATATTGCCGGGTAACACGGACTCCGCGAATATTCGTGTTGGCATCTCATTCGTTGACATAAAGCATAAAAGAGACGCCAACACGAATATTCGCCGAATCCCGCACAGCTGGGCCCGGCATAAAATAAGTAAGACAAAGTGCATTTTACTAAACGTAACGACTGTAGAATATAGAAGAAAAATTCAATTTAAATACGCTAGCGATTGGAAGCACGCCAGCTAACATTAATTCTATACATCCATGATTTCTACAGCTATCTTAAAATGGAGCTTTACCTACTGCTAATCTTCTAATAATTCAAATTTTCGTATTTCTATGGATTTTTGAAGGCGAGGGCCTATTATGGGTACTTCAGGTACAATTAGATGAAGATCAACTATTTTATTGCTTTACTCATTCACAATAACGATCTATAATCTAACTTAATCCGCAAAAAATCGCTAATCTATCACTTTCTTTCGCTTAAAAGTCATCCACGCAAGGAAGACATTACTAGAATTACCATTTCAAAACGAAAACCTGCCTTTTTTATTAGGAGAGCGAAATTTAGATCAGGAATTACAAACTAAACACTTCTGGAAGACATATGAAACGTCTATTTGGTAAATCAGAAAATCAGAAGTCAGAATATTGACGACAATCGACAAATAAATTCTATAACCGACCCTATCGTCCTAGTACTGGAAGAGTCATAGAATCGTCTTGCCCTTTTAGTATTAACCTTAACCTTAAGTATTTTATTCAAATCATAGACGATAAAGTAACGTAAGTAGTTAGAATGATATCAAAAAGCATTTGTTTTGGATATTTTCGGCTGGCAATCAGAAAAGGCTGGCATCTTGAATCGAATTTATTCTTGATGTTGCCATGATTATTGCAAATTCCCCTCAACTTTTGAGGTTTATACATGATTCCGTCATAAACTATACACAGGTTACGTTCCGTTAACACTAGGTACAGTCGTATTTAATTAGACGAAGAAAACTGACGTTTTTAAAAGCATTTACACTCAAATAAGGCAGCAACTAGAGTTGTTGATTCAAGAACCCTGTCCTTGGAAAGTCAATGATAATTTTAACGTAGTTCCCTTCTCGTGACTTGATGCTGTCATTATGACAGGGTTCTATCATGGCCCAATAATAAAAGTCGTTGACTATATATATACCATGAATGGATTCTTACAAAGCATAATAAACAATTATCACTTTCTTCTTTCTACAGATTCTATTTTTTGGTAATATATAATTTCGTTAAATTTTTGAATGCTTTCTCATTGAGGAAGCTCTGGTTGAATATTTAATAAGATCGTTATTACTGCATTAAAAATGGAATAATTATTATTAAAATCGGCATCGGCATCAGTTTACTTCGTTTAATTATACAGGTTGTCCTTGTTGGATATGTGGATCAAATCGAACAAGGACATAGAGGCGGTCATTTCCAATCATTTTAACCGATAAGTGCTGTTTCGATTCTTGACGGTTAAAAAGTTGTTGTTTTTTTTTAAAAAACATTAAATTGCTATATTTCAGAAAAAATAAAAAATAAACTGTTCGATCAGCATTAAACGGACAAGTTTTTTGATAGTGTAATTTTTTTCACGTCAGTTTTTACGAATTTGAGTTAAGATGTAATTTTTTTTCACGTCAATTTTTACACAATTGTGTAGAGATTTTGTTAGACAGAAGACTTTGTAGGAAACCATTTATTTTTCCGACACAATGAACATTTTTTCAGCTGAAAGTACCATGTTAGAAGAGTTACACTATCCCAAAACCGATAGGGTTAGTGTTTTTTGTTCTGTGTTAGCCATTTTATGATTATTATTTTTTAAATCGAATCAGCACTTATCGGTTAAAATGATTGGAAATGACCGCCTCTATGTCCCTGTTCGATTTCATCCTCACTTCCAAACACCCTGTAGATGCGACTGCAGTGCTAGTACAGTTGTTTTTCAACTATTTTAATATTAAATAATGAATATTGTCTCCTGGTTTTTTAATAGGAAGTCCACGAACGAGTTGATCGGGGCGATGGCTTGCAGAGACATTTGCCCGTTGGGAGGCCAGGAGAGGTTCGGCCCGAACACCACCGCTAAGTTACTGCTAGTCATTTTGTTCAGGCAACTCCTGTCTTGTACCTGCAATACAACAGTTATGGTATGTTATAAGTGTTATATATAACTTATATCAGAGGCCGTATTATATACTAGGCAGCGAAAGGGACACAGCTATATGACTGTTATAACTAGACCCCGTTATCTTGTCGCAATGACGTCGCTCTGTTATAGGGATTGAATATTTATTCTATCGACCCTCTCTTTATCGATGTTTGTAGTTTATATTATAATGCGACAATGCGACTGATTTTTTGCCTTTTAAATTTCTGCTAAATCTCAATATGGAGCAAGGAATTAAAACTTCTTGATTAAAAATTTAAAACATCATTATTCCAACAAGATGCGATAAGCTTATATAAATAATTTACCTATAATTTATTTATTATTGATCCCATTCTTTTTTATCACATTTCTAGTAGTGATTGTCGTTGACTCATTGTCAGTGACATGACATACCTCTAAGTACAATACCATCGACATTTAAAAAGTCGATAAAATAAACATTCAATTCCTATAAAAAAGCGCCGTCAGTGCGACAAGATAACGGGGTCTAGTTATAACTCTGTCCGTTTCTTTGTATAACACTATACACCCTTACTTATAAACACACACAGACAAAACATTGTGTACCACCGTTACTCAAAGTTTATTAGTAAAGGGGGTACGAGTATAACAGCTGCCAGCAGCGACCTCTACTCTAACACTTTAATAAAAACCAGTAGTTTTTTAAGGAGCTCGAGCATTTATTAATGTAACTTTAACAGTAGCCCGCAAATTATTAAAAAATACAAGTAATATTATTAAGAGAGTAAGCTTTAAGCAATCTTGTGGGGGGGGGGGGTTTATATGACAAGACCATCATTGCGGAGAAGAAGCGCAGCAGAAGGTCATTTTTTAAATCATAAAAACATAATAAAACTTAAAAGTAAGTTACATTGAGTAATAATAAGGTAATAAAGTAATAAATAATAAATTCTTAAAACAAGCAAAACTAAAATTATTACAAATGTAAGCTAAGATACTGTTTATTGGCTTAGCAGGCTTATAAGCTGTAACCAATCAGGATACAAACATACCTTCCATAGGAACTGAATAATGTATTTCAGAAGTTTGTAGTTGTCTGGGGGCAGCCATTCCAAGATCAAAATTTTCACGTGTCTCGGCTTATCCCGGTTTGACCACACTGGAAAAGAGCATTTTAAAAATTAGCTTTTTGAACGCCGCGGAGCAATTGTACTGTTATGCACAATTGCTTGTTGCACACTTTTGTACAGTCACCAGCAATAATATATTATACAACATTGGGCGCAAAAATATCTGACACGCTCTTATACCTCTAGTAATAAAGACGTGTCAGATGTTTTTGCGGCCTATGTTGGATAATATAGTATTGCTGGTGACTGTACCTTGTCACTTTAATCGCTGTGATAATTCGTATAAAGCAGTTTGAACACGACATTAAATAGACAAGGTACTAAAGTGTATACATATTTTGAACTCGACTGTACCTTGTCGCTTTAACGCCTTTGACAGACGAGTGCAGCAGTTCAAACGTGACGTCCAAATGACAAAGCACTAAAGTGGACAGCTACTTATAAAGCCGACCGTGCGTGTCACAGACGCCAGGACGTCATATATCAATACATAATGTAGTGTAAAACCACGGAATAGAAAAAACAGTGGAAGCGGCATGAGCTTCGCTTAGTATCAGACCTGTTGTCGTCAATACTCAAACTATCTTAAAAACAACTCGCCACCATGGAAAATGTTTTTGGTGCGGCTATCGTTTTTACACTCCAAAATAGCACAATAAGGCATGCTTCTGGATTTATTTCCTATTTTAGAAATATCGAAATATCGAAATAAGCGATCGCGGTAAAAGTATGGTAGGTTATGCGGTACTCCGCATAAATATGCCACACGTTGCACGCCCACTTGACACTTCTACTGTTTTTTTCCGTTCTGTGTGTAAAACCATACACTGCCACGCCCAATACCTTGGCATTAGTGATGTCCAGTGATCGGATCTAGGATGCAATTTGGAGTGAAACCGAAGCGTAACGAGGGCGGGCCGCTAGTAAATTATACACCGTGCCCGGGACGTACCTGAAGGATTTTATTTAACCATTGATTCTAGACCCTATTTGGAGTATACCAAGTGTAAAATGAGGAAACCGAATAATTTTAACAGAGTATTCCTGAGGTCGTAAAAAGCAAAAAATGTTATATGAACCCAGGTTGAAATATGATTTTTATTTTTTATCGTAAGAGTGTTTTGTACTGGAGATTTGATTACAGCTCCATGCAGGATAAAAAATAAAAATCATATTTCGACCTGAGTTCATATTATTTTATTTTGCTTCTTAGGACCTCAGGAATATGCTGTTAAAATTATTCGGTTTCCTCATCTTACACCGTGTATAATGTAGTATAATAATGTAGTCCAATATCGCATAATTTTCGAGATCCTTATTATTTAAAAAGAGGGTCTAGAATCGATGGTTAAAATCCTTCGGGTACGTCCCGGACACGGTGTATTATAAGATTGTCTTCACATTTTTTTTACCTACTTTGAAGCGACTGGTGATTGCTTCTCGACTGATCGCAAGGAATAAGAACTTACGTTGGAATTTAAGGATCTCCTCATACAGTTCGAACGTCAGCAAAGGCTCTTCCAGGTCCCTTAAAAACGTCTTGAGCAGAACTGCAGCGTTATGTGGATCGTTTCTGAACGAGATCGGCTCGCCCCTGTTGCAGGAACGTTGCAGTTCTTTTATAACAGATATGTTGGCCGATCGTCGGAATATGCCTTCTGTCTCTAGAGCTGCAATCAAAAATTAATGATGTAACTTCTACTTCGACATAGCCCGAAGAATAGCTAAACTTAAGTGGCAGTGGGCGGGGCACATTGCTCGCAGGACTGATGGCCGATGGGGTCAGAATGTTCTTGAGTGGCGTCCGCGGATCGGGAGACGAGCTGTAGGCCTCCAACAAGATGGAGTGACGACCTTGTAAAAATCGCGGGAACGCGGTGGATGCGAACCTTTATTCCCAGGTCTTCACTTTCCCAATTTTGCACATGCCCCATTTTTCACATTCCCAGATCTTCACTTTCCCAATTTTTCGCATTGCCAGATCATCACTTTCCCAATTTTTCACATTTCCAGATCATCACATTGCCAAATTTTCACATGCTCAGTTCTCCACATGCCCAATTCTTCACATTTTCAATTCTTCACATGCCCAATTCTTCACATTTTCAGTTTTTCACAGTCCCAGTTCTTCACACTCTCGGTTTTTCACAAGCCCAGTTCTTCACAATGATAATATGTCACGCAAAGTAAAGTCAGAGAAGTATACTACTGACCAAAAAATAATAAAACAAAGTCATTTTAAGTTCGACGAATTTATTATCAGTAAAAAAAATAGTTTTTTTCATAGAACAATGAAGTAACCAACTCCTTACTCAATGCTAACTTAAATAAAAATCATTATTTTCTTATCTAAAACTTAAATCAGTAAAATATTGTTCTTAGTTATATCATTATTATTTACACCTGCACGCTATTGTGTAGGTAATTTAATTAAGCGATCTAAACAATCGAGCACTTCTATTTTTCCAATTCTGCAGTCATTTACAATGTTTTTAATTTGGTGATTTATGTTCACAATGCTTCTTTTACGTTTTTTCCCCGAGCAATGCAATTGACTTTGACGAATACGAAAATCCTGATATTTGCTTTCTTTTCTTAGTAGACTGACAAAGAGCAAAATTGCCGGGCGTTTTGGTATTTTGGTATTCATCCTGTGATGCCAACCTTCTATAGAGTTTGTCGTCCGGACATTTTCATTGAAACATGTGAATATGTCACCCGTTATTTTTTGTAACCAAAAGCTCAAAAAGTAATCATGAAATTTTTGAAAATTTTCTTCTTTTGGCGTTTTTTCTTGAACTGACAAATATGGCTCGGGTATTAAACGAGGGGGCAAGTGAGCCAACACACAACATAATTTGGTAATCATGTACCCTTCTTCAAATGTCAATAGCTCCAGTTCTTTTGATTTGGCCCATATAGCTTTTTGGTAATGATAATAACAACCGGTTATTTTTGCCTCTGGAAATACGTCTCTGATCGCATTTAAAGTTGCGATCTCGAAATCACACTTAAAATTTGAAATCTTCATGGCAACTTTTTCCTTCAAAAGGGTAAATAGACTTTTGTACGTTTTCGCAGTTTTATTTGGAGTAACGCATATACAAGCGGAATAAATCTATTTTCGTCACTATTTTCATTTAAATTGGCATGCAGAGTGTATGTTTGATAAAAGGAATGAGGGGTCATTTTAAAACTTCCGTCGGAATAATACGCGTCCTGTTCTTTAATCACATTTAAAGCTAACTCGGTAGCAAAAATAATAATATTCTACTGATAATAAATTCGTCGAACTTAAAATGACTTTGTTTTATTATACTTCTCTGATTTTACTTTGTGTGACATATTGTCATTGTGAAGAACTGGGCTTGTGAAAAACTGAAAATGTGAAGAATTGAAAATGTGAAGAATTGAAAATGTGAAGAATTGGGCATGTGAAGAATTGAAAATGTGAAGAATTAGGCAAGTGGAGAACTGAGCATGTGAAAATTTGGCAATGTGATGATCTGGAAATGAGAAAAATTGGGAAAGTGATGATCAGGCAATGCGAAAAATTGGGAAAGTGAAGATCTGGGAATGTGAAAAATGGGGCATGTGCAAAATTGGGAAAGTGAAGACCTGGGAATAAAGGGATGCGAAAAGCACAAGACTGGTCTGAGTGGAGAGCCTTGGGGGAGGCCTATGTCCAGCAGTGGACGTCTTTCGGCTGACATGAACTTCTAAGTACATATTTTCACGAATACGAAAACGAAAAGTGGTTGTGAATTCAGCAGCCTATGTATGAATGTACAATACGGCCAATTAAGTCCTCTTTAGGGTGCAGCTCCACTGAGGCGGAGATGAGCGGAGAGGAACGGAGCTGTGCCAATATTAACCAATAGAATCTAAACTAACGTGCACAAGGCGCGCTCGACGTGACCGCATGCGCCTTCTATTGGTTAATATTAGCACAGCTCCGCTGGTCTCCGCCTCAGTGGAGCCGCACCCTTATACTATGACTATGATAAGACAAAACATACTGAAATTATGTATTAATTATATTAAAAATGAAAGTTTAATCATTAAACTTACCATCGGGCATTGACAAAAATTCGACACATTGCCTTACAACTGGAGGTACGGCGTCCACCATATTGGCGTTATTCTCTTTAATAAATTGTAGAGACACGCCAAACTGCTGAGTCGACGGAGGGGAAAGACCCACTTTTGCTGCTTCCTTGTCCGGATCCAATGTGGTGGGTTTTTTTTCCGACAACTGACGAGCGATCTCGGCAGCCTTCGGATTTTTAGAGAGTAACAGCTGATCGTATCTGTGAAGAGTGAAGAGTTCTTTTAGCCTAAGCAACGAAGGAAAATCAGGGGGGAAAACTCGTGTATAAGCGAATTTTGGCATAGTTGCTGGGAATGGTGTTTTAAACCACATACTAAGAGTTAGCAGACCAATCGATCGATTGTCGATCGACGGCATCGATCGATGGTAGAATTTATTAGTCGACGTCGATCGATAGTTCCTACCAGACCAATAGATCGATCGTCGATCGATGGCAGAATGGATTAGTCAACGTCGATCGATAGTTCCTTCAACAATTAAAGCTATCAGACCAGTCGATCAACGTCGACCGGCAATCGATCGATTGGTTAGTTGAACGAAATCCGTCGACCGATAGTTCCTAGCAGACCAATCGATCGACTTCGATCGACGTCAATCGATGCCGTCGATCGGCGATCGATCGATTGGTCTGGTAACACCCTAAAAGTACTGATGGGTGGGTTTTTTTAGTTTTTCGTAAATAACTCGTAAGCGGTGGCCATAGCAAAAAATGTTCCATTACATAATTAACCTACATAAAATTCTCTACATAAAAGATTCTATACAACTTTTCTTTGGGATCAATATTTAATGAGATATGGAAGGAAGAATGATTCCCGAAAGGCTATAGTCGGATTTCCATAGTGCCATCAGTACTTTTAGTATGTGGTTTAAAACACCATTCCCTACAACTATGCCAAAATTCGCTTATACACGAGTTTTTTCCCTTGAGAGGGAGTTTTTGGTCTTCGTTTGGTGAACTACTTATTAAAAATAATATTTAAATAACTATTTGACTGTACAAGAAAACATTAATAACTATTGTTATAGTAGCAATTTTTTTGGGTAAACACATTAACTGCCAGCGACGCATCTGAGCGTTTCCCTGGATTTTCCCCAGTGCCTTGAACGCGTTTGTGCGTTTTCCAAAAAGTTATTCAAAGGATGCAGGCGATGCAGCTAAAGGAAGATCTGGGGAATGAGACGGCCACGAATGCGTTCAAAATCAGCAATGCAAAGTACTAACTGTATACTCACTCTAAAACTTGACTTGGTATGCTCAATTTCTCCAGATTCATGTGAGGCAAGAGCTCATGGAGATAGTTGAAGTACATGACTTTCCTGCCGAATTTCACACTGATCGCCGGCTTCAACATCTGGAACACTATCCTGATAAAGTTCGTGGGGTGTACCAGGTATAAAGCTTTTAGGTTTTTCTTGTATTTCCTGTCGAAAGCTTTATAGGCTTTCCATAGCCATGAGGTCGGCGGTTTGTTGTACCTCGACAGTCCGTAGTGTAGGTAGACGAGACTGTAGTCCTGCTCGACGTATTTATCGAGGGTGAACATTAAATAACTGTGGACAACGCAGACAAGTTTAAACATGTTAAATATTAATATTAATAATATCAGCACGTATTAAAAATAGATCCACTGAGATTGTACCAGTATATATTTAAACAATAATTGGGATTAGCGTTGAAAATGTCGGAAAAAATCAAATTATTTTTTCGGGAATTTATGAATATTTAGTTTTTTCCGTTTTTTTCGGGGTTTTTAGGAAAAATAACAAATGAATAATTATAATTTATTCATAGTCAATCACTGTCACTCTCGCCACCTATTTCAATTGCTTCTGCCTTCATGTCGTCAATGTCGCCCTTTTTTAGGTGCAAATAAGACCGAAAGTTAATAGTTTTTTGCTATAAAAATCCGAAAAAAACGATTTGTTTGGAATAAAACGGGATGTTTTCCGGACTTTTTCAACGCTAATTGGGATACACCAAAAATAATAACTGCTTGCTTTTACATTTTTATTCGAAAGAATTTTTCTAAGGATCTAATTTGAAGCATTTCATGATTAAAAGTGTTATTGCTATTTATAATAATTTCTTAAATAAAAGTAACCTTGCCTGCTTACTATGAAAAATGGGTATACTTCGTCAGAGTTTTCTTACCTGAACTTTAATTTTGACCCTTTGCAGGACACTAATAAATAAATAATACACAGACGTGAGGTGTGGACATTAATGTTAAACTACTTAAGTTTGTTCCATTAACATTCGCGGATTGGGACAGGAGCTTTTCACCTCATAAGTTTATTTTAACTGTGAAAAGGAATAAACTAACCACGGAAAAATTATAAAAAATACTGTTCATTTGCTTTAATAAACCTACTCAAAAATTATTTTTCTAACATTTTTTTTATATATCTCATATATTTTTATATGTAGCATACCTAAGTAGCTTGATGTCATCTTGTTCTCTACAGCTTAGCTCAGCTGTTGAATAACTCAGTCTCCTCAGACCAGTATATCGAGACCCACCCTCACCTTAGCAGCCTGTCCGGCAGCAAGTCCTTGTTCGGTGGTAGCCGGCACGCTGAGACCACGATGATGCGTCGACCGATCTCGTCATCGCCGACCACCTCGACCAGACCGCTCTCGTGCAACTCGGCGAAGCTGTCGTCGAGCGAGGTTGCTGCAATCTGGACGACACAAGAAAAATAGTACATTGCTGCAGAGCTGACTCATACAAAAGTGTGTATATTCTATGGACGAGTATTTTAATAATTCTGACTTAATTGTAATAACCTAAAATTATTGACATTCAATAGGACCAATTATTTATCATATACTGTCCAAAGACTTTCTCATTATATATCTTTATTAGATGTGTGAAGCTTTATACATTTTTATATGAAACAATTTTAACAGTATGGGCGACCTGTAAAGTTTATTCAATTGCAAAAAAAACTTGGTATAGCGTATTTTAGTGTATTTTGAAATAAAAATGAACTTTTGGAGAAACAATATTACACACTTTTGTTTTTTGGACCACCCTAATCCCCAGGTGAAGATACAGTCTGTGAGCACTTAGAAGATGCTTCGGGTTTGTACTTCTCTCTCACTCGCTATTAATAAGAGCGTATGAGAGCGAGTGAGAGACAAGTACAAACCGGAAGCATCTTCTAAGTGCTATCGCACTGTATCTCTTGGTTAGCAACACACATACCTCTGTGTAGATTTCTTCCAGTTTTGTTGCAAGTTCCTCTTCAAAGTTCTCCTCGATGGTTCCATCGCTTCCTGACCGCGGAAGCAGATCGTCAGGGATATCCAACAACTCAGGAGGCAGGGGGGCTGCGAACAGACAATCGTCTGGTAAAACTTTGGTCTCCCAACCAGGGCTTGAAAACCGATATATTTTCTGGTTTATTTAGGTTAAACCGGTTAATTATTTAGGTTACGTTCGAACAAATTGGTTACCCTTACAGGGAGCGAAATGCATTTACCGGTTAGAGAGCGCTTCTTGTGAGCGGAGACAAGGGTGAACGACGGAAGCGCTCTCTAACCAGTAAATGCATTTCGCTCTCCGTGAGCGTAACCAATTTGTCCGAACGTAACCTAAATAATTAACCGGTTTAACCTAAATAAATACCGGTTTATTTGTAACCGGTTACAATCCCTGCTCCCAACCGGTCAACTCCATTAACTTTACGTAATCTTTGATTGGCATTTATTGCATGTAGAAAGAACACAGACAACCTTACGGTACGAAAGTGCTACGTTAAACGCATTCGTTACAGATTACCGACGAGATATGATATCCGGCGTTTCGGTCCTGCTAAGGGCCGAGTTCACCAACCAATTTAACAGACTGTTAAGTCTTAATCAGCTGTTAGTCAATACATTTGACAACTTTAAACCGCAAACCGTCGGTTTAATTGTTGGTGAACACTGCACTAAGCCAATTAAGTTCAATTAACATTATCGCAGATTCGATTGCCAAAGAAGATTCAATCCTCATTTGTTAGTAATGTAATGAGGTCGTGATTGCTACAGTAGTTTTATTTGAGATGCTGCTACTTAGCTTACCAGGGCAGTACAGTCAAGGACTTAAACTTTTTAGCCACTATGGAACCCTGTCGCGTAAATCATTAATTTTGGCGTAATTTCTTTCATGTGGCTTGACGCTGTATGACAGGGTTCCATAGTGGCTCAACAATTTAAGTCCTTGGCTGTACCTATTTATGTGTGCAGGACCCGTATTATGGTCGCCTTAATCGCAGTGGATAAAGCATCCATTGCTCTCGCACTTACATAGACGTCAGAGAGTGACATGTTATATCTTCATCGATAAACACGACCATATTAGGCCCGAAGTATATAATACTATCTAGTCAGTCATTATAATAAATTGAATCTTCACACTCAACTCAAGAGGTGTAATTCTACCTTATAGTCGAACGACCTTGCTGTTACACGAGTATACACTTGAACAAGCGGGATAGCAAGTATGTCACCCTAGGGTTAATTCCGTTCGCTTGACGCGTCGAACGATATTTCTATTCTGTAGGATGTTGTGTCAAAATTTAAATAGTACATATTTGGCCGGCTATAAAAAGACGGACTTACACAAACAGTAGGCGTAACTCCTATTTCTGCAAACCTAACATATCCTAAACCAACGTACGAGAATCAAGTATAAAAAACGGGTCAAACCGAACTCGCGCAGGCGCGAACAATCACACAAAAGGAACGCTTATTAAAATGATAAAGAATACGCTTGACCGTAGCAATAACGTGATTCGTTAAAAATTTCCAATCAACAAATGTAACCAACCACAAGTACAGACCAAAACAGGATGGGTGACCGTCTAGAAGCTGAATCGATTAAATTGTTTTCTCGTAGAAGCCTTACGCTTAATTGGTTTTCGTTGATTAACTAGAAGCCCGAAACTTTCGTTAACCCTCATTATGTAACCTCACTAAATCGTCATTTTTAATTGGCAACAAATATACTGAGCACCGAAATTAGTAAACGATCACCAAATTAGGTTAGGTCAGGTTAGGTTACGTTAGGTTAGTTTTTGGTGATCATTTATTTGGTGGTATTTATTTAGGGAGTAAAAAGTGTTTTTTTGGCGTTATATTTTACTATATCTGGTGATCCGTTAAACATAAGCCTTTTTAATTTAGGTGCAGGATTCCATTTGGCACACCAAAATATTGTTCGACAGGAGCCCTTAATTTATAATAATAATAATACCCGCCTAAATTAAATCCTAGAACAGTTACTGCGTATACTTAAGTCCTAAATCCAGCAATAAGCAATGAATAGCGGTCAATAGCTTCGCAGTGACGTGACTAGATTGCACAATAATACCTAAGCGGTTCCAACAGGAAATTGGAAATGTAGTTATACTCGTACGCCGGCTTCCGTTCGGGAGGACATTCGTGGCATCTCCGTCTAGCTTTAGTTCGACGCCATTAACTTAGTATTGTGTAATTCAAACAAGATGACTATTTTGTCGACAGTACTGAAAATTGTAAGCTTAACCCGTACTATTAACTAGAGAGCCGATTTTCGGATTAGGCTGCGGCTCCACTGAGGCGGAGACGAGCAGAGTTGAGTGGAGCAGAGCTGTGAAAAGAGCTAAGTGATTCCACTGAGGCGGAGACGAGCGGAGCTGAGTTGAGTGATTACAATGTAGTAAAGCAGTTACGTCTCCTCTCTGCTCCTCTCGTCTCCGCTTGACTGTTTCCACTGAAGCGGAGTGGAAACGAGATGTGGATTTCAACTAATATGATTGGTCAATCCCTACACGTCTCCTCTCCGCTCCGCTCGTCTCCGCCTCAGTGGAGCCGCACCCTTATACTTGGATTTTAGATAATAAGCGTCACAAATTTAAAAATAAAAATCTAGAAAAATATTTTGATTATCCATTATCATTATGTAGCATCATAAATCCTTTGTGTCGATATATGACCTTTGTACTGGGGTGGGGGGGTCATTATAATATGTGGCGTTATCTATGAAAAGGGACCTTATTGTTGATGGCGCTTCCGCCATTATTAACGATGCTCCGATATAAATACAACGTCGCGTGACGCAGTGCGGCGTAAGCGCCATCGACAATAAGGTCCCTTTTCATAGATAACGCCACAAATATAAAATATACATACATTATATCCATATCGATAAGTAGAGCACTACCCGTACTGTGACAACACTCGTGTATTATGATATGAGTTGCCAAACTGGTTCGTCGAATTATGAACAGTAGAGTACTTTATAATTTGATTTAGTTAGAGGGCCTGTTTCACAATCGTCAAGTAAAGCATATCCGACACACAAATTTAGCCCTTTCCTTTTCTTACACTTGAACATAGACAAGGAGTGAGCTAACTTTATCTGGCACATAAATTTACTTGTCGATTGTGAAACAGGCCCTAAGCATTTTTTTATTAAAATCTCTGGTACACCACGTTATTTATCTTCGTTTATTTCGTGTTTTATTGTATATCTAATGTTTTTTCGCTGTTAAATACAATTATAGTTTTCATTGTTTTGGAACAGTAAAACTAAAATTATTAATGAATAAGTTATTCTAGGTAATCTTTTTTTCATTTTCCCTGTTCATTTAAGTACTTTATTATCCTTATATCCTACTGGTTAGTATTAATAAACTCTATATTAATATTAAGGATATAATCTTGTTAAGGGTAATATTAATAATATGCAAGTATATTAGCTTTAAATGGTCATGGATTTATTAATTATTATAGTTTACAATAGTTAAGAACCATCTTACAAAATTTGTTTTGTGTGTTGAGAATTTTTAATATCTATAATTAAGAACAACGAAAAAATGTGACTTGCCAGTACAGCTTTTTTAAGAGTGCTTGGCTTTTTAGGACAATCACAATTTTTTATGGTCATTAACTCTTAATCACTTTTACACTTACCGCCTGTTTCACAATTGACAAGTAAAGCATATTTGACAGATAAATTTAGCCCTTTCTCTTTCTTACACTTGAAAATAGACGAAGAGAGAGCCAACTTTATATGGCAGATAAATTTACTTGTCGATTGTGAAACAGGCCCTTACTCTTGCAATTCGCAGTATATTTCCAATTAGGTTAATTCCACAGATTACTAAAAGGAATAAGTAGACCAAGAAGAAGAAAGTAGGGAAGGACGTTTTTTTTGGTGTAAAACTGTAATGAAAGTATTGTATGTAATTTATGATAATTTGACATACTGTACAATTTATGCGGTAACATTACATTAGGCAACAAATAATCTATCTTTATATATCTAAGGTCTGAAGTGCCACAATAAAAAAATATAATTAAGTTAGAAAGAAATAAATGGGACCGCCTCCTGAGATACCCTACTCATAAATAAGATTCATTAAAACGAATTCAAACAACACAAAAGAAAATGACCAGTTGAAAGCCTCCTCTTTTTTGAAGTAAAAGTATGTTAATATTGAATCACGTAAAAAGAAGCATGCACAGTACGCAGGCATCTATGTGTATATGGCGACAAAGCCGACAAAGTCGATTACGCCACAGATAAGATAAATGTTAAATTAATTAAGATAATGTTTGTTGAAAACAAAAGGCTGTAAGGGATTCCTATATTGTTCATCTGACATAAGCTCTAGTTTTTAGGGTTCCGTAGTCAAACTAGGAACCCTTGTAGTTTCGCCATGTCCGACTGTCCGCGGTTTAAAGCCCAGCCACACCGGATCGGCTCGGATCGTTCGCTTTCCACTGCGGTGTATAGTATGAATTCTCATACGACATACCACTAAAAAACGCAGTGCAAAGCGAACGCACACGTCACGTCTACGCGCACGAATCCGGTGTGGCTGGGCCTTTAACTGAGAGACTATTGGTAGTTACTACAAAGAGATTTGAGGGACCATTTAGGAAATATTGAACTTGAGAATGAAGCCCTACAGCCAAAACTACCAGTAATAAAAATCTGAAAAATATTTTTAATGGAAGCGCCATGTAATTTCAAGGAAAATCTTTCACAACTCGATTCAGCGCAAAACATTTCATGGAAAATGACACTTCACTCTCCTAGTAAAATTTCCCCCCTGCACATACCCCCCAATTATTTTGGTACGACTCGGCATATCCTCATTTCTAGTGCCAAGATAAAGTTATAAACAAAGAAAATCTGCTATTTTTACTGTATTATACAGGCGACCGTGTTTATACCTACTTAAAATCATCTAAGACAACATCAAATAACTTTAAATAGAAAATTCGTTCATACTTTGTTGTTTTTCGAGATATTGATTTCGCCAGTGTCAGTGAGAGAGTATAATCAGTAAACAGAACAGTAAATAAAAATTAACAAAAGTAAAAGCCGGGCATTTTTCAAATGGCCATCTTCCCTTCCCAAAAGTTACCAGACTCCAAAGTGTGGTTACCAGACTCCCAAAGTGTGGTTACAGAATTAACAACAACTTTTTAGTAATTCTGTAGTCTGTAGCTCTGCCTACCCCACTCTGGGAATGAAAGAGTGAATGTATGTATGTATGTTTTCCCAATAACCCACATTGTTTTCTCTTTGTACAGAAATCAAACATTAAAAACTTAAAGCAATACACATTCCATTTATTTCAGGGATCCTTTGTCACCTATAAACTGAAATTAACTCATTGAAATGAAATTTTTAAAGTCAGAATTAGATTCCCATCCCATATTACAATGCTCATGATTAATACACAGTCAAAATAAATATCATTTTACATTGTTTTAGTATTAGTGTTATAAAACGACGTATGAATATATTTTTTTGACTTTCCACAAACATGGCCAGCAAAAATTGGAACTCCAAATTATACTTCATCACTTTCAACATCATGACTGACACTAATTATGATAAAGTTAGAATTTTCATTTTATGGGGCACAACATAGACCCTTGCAATAAGAGATGTACTTGATGACTTGAAGAGCCTTCATGGTCAGTCCTAAAAATGATTCACTCCTGATAACGCGAACCTAAACCCAAAGTTTGTTTATTATTACTAAGTATGAATGACGGAAGCGTGACCTTCAGAAACTTACCTAGCCCGTCCGTGGGGATCGGCTGCGAGAGCTCCGTGTCGTCGAACTCCAGCCGAGGCTCGTAGTCGTGGTATTCCGACAGACTCGTGAAGCTCTCATCCGGCTCTCCAGAGTTCCCGTGCAAAACTGCGTACGTTGCAAACCAATCAATGTTTACATTAAACAAAATATCCACCTACGCATCGATCAATACATACCCTGGTAAGCTCGCACGGGACCCAGTTTGGGCTGATATTCCGATTCCATCGCGTAATTGAACACAGATCACACGCAAAACCCAGCTTTAGTAATCAGAAGGCAAACAAGAAGTGAAAACTACAGATCTAATGTCGACGACTCAGCGACTGCAGCACTTAAACAATGGCTCAACGAAAAACGACAAACGGAAATGCATCGCGTTACTTGTGTAGTTTTTAAAATGGGGGTACACAGAAATATAAAAGATCGGTAAAGTAAATATTAACGCCCGATTACCCACTGACTGACTGTATTCAGTATACCTACAAGCGAGATTTTTTCGTATCTTTATTTACGTCAAAGTAAGGAAGGTCTCCTTAAAAAGGAAAGGAATATATACCTTGGCAATACTGGGTAGGTATGAATGGTATGATGGCCAAATATTTTATTTGCTATTTTAATTTCTACGAAAAAAAGAATCAAATGTGTAAATGGTAAAAAATACCATACTCTATCTTCTACAGAAATACTAGGTTACGAAAAGCTAAATTCACAATAAAAAAAGAGAGTTGCTGCCATGTGATAAAATAGCTAACGGCCTAATCTCATGCATGACATAAAGGGAAATTCAATTTTAGTGCTTGCAACTCAGGAGTAAAAGAATTAAACGGTCTTGATACTTAATGTATGATGTTATCAGTCCGCGTAGAAGTTTTCACTTCTTTGGTAATCATTAAATTTTACAGGATAAAATTAAGATACGATCACGTCCGTGCAATTAACTATCCATGCCGTGAAGATCAGAACCCTTAAAACCAACTTTGGACTTGCGTTTCCTATCATCTGCAAGTGTTAAGATAAATTAATATAATATGTACGTTTATTAGGATTTAGTTGAAAATGACTTCAATTTTCTTTGACGTATCGTCGCTTAGGCTGTTAATGCGGTACATTACATCACAGGTCAAAATTGGATGATTATTATCGTGTGCAATAACTCATTGTAAATTTAGCACATTTCCTCAGAAGACGAATTCAACGTTTGAACGTGAATTAACAGTTAATTTAATATAATACAAAGTTCAAAATTAAATTGCACCAAATTTTGACCTGTGCGGGTTTGTTAGCTAAGTGACGATACGTCATCAAGTTTTTGAAGATATTTTTATTTTATCCTGGAAAATATAAAAATTCCCAAAGAAATAAAGACTTCTATGCGGGCTGAATTCAAATAAAATATAAACGCTACACTGAGTCAACCACATCATACCTTCAAAGAACTGTTGGAAAATCAAGTTTCAAGACCTTTATATCCCCCGGAGATGCAAGCCCTAAATTTTAATTTCCCTTTTTGTCGTGACTTTCTGACCTACCTATATATCCTCCCAACGTACTACAATATGCTACAATCTATGGTACGTAATGAATATTTATAATCTGTGGTGGGCGTGCCGTCTCGTGCCGTGCCTACTTTGAAAATCAAAGTTTGAAGTTACCTTATCTTTATCTCTTTCTCTCAACTTAGTGGCGAATAAGGAATAAAAGAGACGGGGAATACTAAGTTCGATTTCGATATTAGCACTTCGTAGTAACGATGTGCGTCTGCTATGCTATTTATCGTATGTCGGTCGTATGTTGTTTACTTCACTTCACTTCACCTTAGTATACAAAAGTAGTCTTTGTTTGACTTACCTACGCTCTTTAGTCCTACCTGTCTTTTAGATTTAATAAAGTTAATTCGAACAGAAACATTATATTTAGTTAATGTACAATGCTTGGGTACGCAAATGTCGGTATTCCTGACAAAACGTGGCAGCCTCCTGTTGCAGTTTTAGACACATCGTAAGTTACATTAATGGAATTGAATTTTTTATACGCAATAAATACTGAACAATTGATTAATGAACTCTCCTCTTTATAGCATGGGTTGTGTAGTCGTCGAGATGTATTGGAAGCAATCGCCTATTACGTGTCGTAACTTCATGGAACTAGTCAGAAGAGGTTACTACAACAACACGAAGTTTCACAGGGTGATTCGAGACTTCATGATACAAGGTGGAGATCCAACAGGCACGGGTAAAGGAGGTCAATCAATCTACGGACCAACGTTTGATGATGAAATTACCTCGGATTTAAAGCACACGGGTGCTGGAATTTTGTCAATGGCTAATGCTGGCCCAGATACTAATGGTTCTCAATTTTTTATAACACTAGCACCTACGCAGTGGCTTGATGGTAAACATACCATATTTGGGAGGGTGCAGATAGGAATGGCTGTTGTAAAACGAATTGGGTTGGTTGAATGTGACAAGAATGAATGTCCCGTTGATGATGTACGGATTGAGCGAGCATACATACCAAAGTAGAACGGCTAATCCGGACGGATGGTAACCCTAGGTGTGAGTGTTTGTATGTATCTATCCCACACTTTACTAAGAGTGACTAATGCTATTGGTTCACATTGCAGCTTGGCAATTATTGTCCACAACTATTTCTACATTACTGGGCTTGCTATGAAATAAGTAGTGTATGTAAGTGTGTATGTTTTGTTTACATCTTTTGCAAGTTCTATTGACGGCGACTTTATGGTGGGTCAGGATTACATTTTGCCTTTAGTATGACAATCCAAACTGTGTTCATGTATAAATAAAAACTATGCAAAGTTATACATATTTTAACCGGATTTTTAACTTGCCAGGTTTGTTGCTAGTGAAAATTCAACTAAACATTGAAACAGTTGAATCTGTTTTCACTCCTCACCAATCATACCTCACCACCGCACCTCATGCCAACCACGGCTCTCAATTAAGTCGTACATACTCCTATAGTATGAAATATTGTACCTCATTCTCATTTACTATCTAATGTTAGGAAATAAATATTATATTGTCTACACAGCCAGTTGTGTAATGGATTAAATCATCAACATTTTTTCAAAACATTTTAGTAAAATTGGTTATAAGTTATTGAATATCTGGTAAAATAAAAACTGGAGAGGTGAAATGTAACGAATATAAGTGATAAGTACGTACAATTATGCTGCCTATAAGTGTAAAACATACAATAATATTCATATTCATTTTATTGCATCCATGGTTTTTACAGTAGTATAATCATTATGTTAATTGCAATGCGTGTGCAAACGTATAGTATTGTCTTGTAAATTATAATAGACCTGAGTTGTGTTTTTTTTTTCAATTTTAATGATTTAAAGTTATGTTGCAAACTTCTTTTCAATAGAATTAGATTTAAGAGGCAAAATGTGTTTTATTTAATCCTTTAATTTAAATTCAGAATAATCTTCGTAAATTGTATACTAAATGCAGATATTAATGCATGCTTTAAAGTGGACCTAGGTACTTCCCAATATTCAATACGCAGATTAAAAGATAAATTAAAACAAAAATTATAACTAAACTAAAAAGTACAATGAAATTAAAACTAAATAAAAGCTAAAAAAGAGAGGGCCCCCGTGGCAAAGTACCACAGATGCTGGCAGAATTTCCTCGTTGTATAGCAATGCTGATTCGTTGCCCGAGGAAGCTGCCAGCTCTGTGGTCTCCGGTTGTTTCTATCAGCCTTTTTGAAATGTCCTTAAAAAGGCTGATAGCACCGGGTCCCCACGGACCAAGGGTCTCGACGCCGAATGGAACGAAGTTATATTTTATTTTATAGATTTTATTTTTCGCAATTAATTACCACTAAGCGACAGTGTTCACTTTGTGTGCGGGGATAAGACAACCGGCAAATTACTAGCATAGATAGAATCGGCCACCTTAGTCCTTTAGGCAAAGGCGGTACTACGGCTAAACCGCCGCGGTTTTTAACCGCGTGGCTTTTTATTAATTAAGTAAAACGGGCTATACCTCTACAGTGTGGACAACTGGGAATAACACCTAATTCCCAGTTGTCCACACTCGAAATATTGAATATGCAAGTTTTTTTAAAACTTCAATAAACGCTGACTCATGTAATAAACAGGAGAGAAAAAACATTTTTCTTTATTTTGTTGACAAATGCGGTTTAAAAAATCCAGTCATATTCCCTAATAGGTGTGGGAGCTGTTCGCACTCTTTAATTTGACTCAACTGTGCTAGTTTTTATTTTATTGTCCACTGGGAACTTTTATTTGTCCCAACAGTCCCATTACCGTCACCGTATGAGTGAAGTTCAAAAAGTTGAAACACCGTTAGCCAAAAATCAATTGTATAGTGTCGATGGGGCTCCTCTATGGCGGAGCTCCTTTTTCTGGGTAGTCTGGCCCTTCGGGCCTGCTGCAAAACTAACATTACCTAAACCTACCTGGGACTTGTGAGACAAAAATGTTTGTGCCACTTGTCCCATGGGACTACTAGGACGATAAAGTCCCATTATGGGACACCTTAATGGAACTAGGTGGGAGGTGGAATAGACGGCCAAATACATGGGTAGATCCCACTTACCATGGGGTGGCCATGTGCTTGTTTGTTCCACATACTTGCCATAAAAAATTCTTATTCAGATACCATGTTAGTACTAAGGCCAATTAATTAGAGTAGTGCCAGCAACCCAGCTCGCAAAAAGGTCTCTCTCTCTAACCTATAAATGTTTTTTTGGTTTTCGTACACGAAGCCAATGCCTACGCCGTCCGTCCATCATAACTTTAAAGAGCTGTCTCTTTTAAAACGTAATAGATAGCCGGTTTTGTTTTAAATATATGTTTTTATGGCGGATTTACTTAAAAATAAAAGTAATTAATGAAAATGAATTAACAAAGGAGGAAAGGAAAGGTTTTATTAAACCTTTTTTTTTGTTGTCTCGTAAAAACAGTCAAACACAGAAGCTACAAACTTAGTATGATTATACTAACCCTTAAGAAAAACAACAAATACTAAAGAATGGTCAAGTGTGATTTGGGAGCACACTACTTCGATTCGAATTCATATAGGAATATAATAATACCTACTATGCAGCGGTACGGAACCCTCGGAGCGCGAATCCGACTCGCACTAAAGCTTTATTTTTAAATAAATAAATTTATAAAATATAAGGTAAGGAATAGAAAAGCAAAAAAAAAAAGTTACCAGAAAAAATACCCAAATAATAACATTATTACTTTACCCGAGGGGTATAAGAAAAAATGCAGGAAAATAAAATGCATGTGATTAATTAATCCGTAGGAACTGCTGTCACAACAGCAGTGCTGTGCGTGCTAACGGTACTTTCCATTTCTATTATTAAGCTGCTCGTCCACTGGGTTGCAATCAAAGATATTTAATATTATAGGTACTACCACGTACTACTATGTACATTTAATGTCTTTGGTCGCAATCGGAGCGGACGGATTTGTTGCTTTGTATTGATTTTATATTAAGCAGATACGCCGATCCAGTGCATGCTGTGCCATAGAAATCAATACAACCCGAAGCAATAAATCCGTCCGCTCTCGGCCAGCAGTGCGAACAAAGGGATGCGGACAGCTGGGAAAAGCTGTCCGCTCCGTACGCTCAGATTCCGACCCAGTTTAGTGGTCGCGCACGCGCAGCTTATGTCTGTTGGATGGTTATTCTGAAGCACAACATTTTAAACTTCGGATGCTCTGTCATTTTCACTTATCATTCGAGACTCAATCGGCAGAAAGGGATGGAGAAAACTTTGAAATTTAAGTTCCAAATTTCAAAGTAGGGCCTCTGATTACGGGTACAAAAAAGTATGACCGACAGCATGCAGCACGGGAAGTACAAGTTGTATATTTTCTCGATTGTCGCTCATTGCGTCTCTATCGTTACTGAATAAATAGAAAGGGAGATCCGAGCGAAAACTAAGACGCGACCAACTTGAGCCAGACGCACAGAGAAACTTACCTTGAGTATTTTATATTTTTTTATTAAGGTGACCAGACAACGACCATATCCTTGGACATACAGATTTAATTTAAATTAAGATAGTCCAAATAGGTACTCGAAATGCGCGTATATACACAGTTACAAGCTACAATTTTACAGGTCTAAACTGGCAACACTGCTCAAATGGCTGGTCGTCATTGGTCGAGGTTATGTCAAAAGGAAACTTGTAACCCAGGCCTTTGTCCAGCAAGCATACACGCACGATTGTTTTGCGTCGTGCATCGTGCACAGACAGACAGCACGGATGGATAGTGCCCAGTGGCGTAGCGTGGGGGGGGCTGGGGGGGCCATGGCCCCGGGCGGCAGACAAAAGGGGGCGGCATACGGAAAATATTATATTATTGGGGAATATACATTAAAAAAAACCCGACGAATTGAGAACCTCCTGGTTTTTTTAAAGTCGGTTAAAAATAGGGGGCGGCAAATTTCTGGTCGGCCTCGGGCGGTGAAAACCCACGCTACGCCACTGATAGGTAGTGCCTAACCGTCCGATGGTTCTGTACGCACTATCCATCTTGAAGGACAGTAGCGCCCGACCGTCAGGCCCGAAGGTGCTGTACGCACTATCTTGATGTTGGGGCTCGTTGGACAAACAAACGGTTGTGCGAGTCGCGCGTATCGTCCAGCAAGCCTACTAGCACTATCACTAAGCTAGAAAAAGACTACTACTAGCACTATCATTAAGTTAGAAGAAGTACTTGCAGCTCGGCGATCTTACTCGCCCGTGTGTCATCCGAAGTAGGGGCCACGCTAAGTCTGCAGTCTGCAGTCTAAATTGTCTAAAACCGTTAGGTTTAAAAAACTTTTATATAGCAACACCACGATTTGAGGAGAAATAAGTTTTGATACTTGTTATTATTTTACATACTTATGAGACAACTTTCGCTAAATACTAAATTAATTAGGAGAGAGACATAATTATGTTGATTGTACAGTGAAATTTCTTATACAATTCGCCGTGTAGTGGCAATAGATATTAATAGATGCTCCTGGAATTAAATGGAAACACGACATTCAAATTTCTAACTAATACGTTTGTAGAATAAAAGCAAAATGGAATGATAAGTAACGTTCCTGAAAATGTACAATGGAACTTAAGTATCAAAATCATTTGGCTTTACTTACCAGTCCATTTTCATCTTCCGCACAAATTTAACAGTACACATGAGTTACGATATTTCTCGCTTAAGATCGTAAGAGGCTTTAGGATATTTTCCGGTAATTAATGCAACATTTGAGCAAAACCACCGATAATAACCAACTGAAACATGTACCTCGATCTCGATGATGACTGATGCAAACTGTCCTTTTCGGTGCACAAACAAACTGCTCTTTTCAGAGCACTTCTAACTCTAATCACGTTTCATAGAAACGGATGTAGATTAATCAGTTTGCTACCGGCCCATTTAGAACCCTTAATAATGAGGTGTTATTTAATTCCAGGATTATCTACTACCTTACCACACGGCGAATCGTAGCTGTGCTGTGCGTCACGGTCTTCATGATGTTAGCTTATATTCCTTTATAATACGAAATTGATTTAGGTACATTAAGTCCCAGATAGACGTGCGAGTAAGTACGCCGTACTTCTGGCTCGGCGACCTTTCAGTTCCCCCGTGTGTCACCCTAAGTTTGTACGCAAACTTCTAAAGGTAAAAAGGGCGAAAAAGGTCGTGATATTTATTTTTTTCCTGGAAAATGGAATAATTGCCTAAGAAATAAAGACTTCTATGCGGACTGAGTCCACCACCATCATCATTTTATAGATCTGATGAAAAATTAAGTTTCAAAACCTTTTAATCATATTACCGTGGAGTTTCAAGCCATTAATAATTTGTCATAAGATTCTGGCGGATCCATCTATAACAATAAAATTACAAGCTCATATTGGATTTTCTTGTCCACCATGACATGATTATTGACATTTTGCCGAGGTTCGGAGGAAAATTTGAAGTTCGAGAATTTGATAATCGTGCAGTGGACGTGTGCAGTGTGCACGAACGTTTGGATGTTGGACGACCACCATTGAATTTGTCTTGAGATTGCGGTAGACGGATCCAATCAGAGCTATATGCCTAAATTACTAAATTCAGATCATATACAATCAACATAATCCTAAATTCTCTAAGAAAATCTAGTTATCGTCGAAAAACATACAAATACCAACTACTTCGTTCGTTCGAATATTCTCAGCAATCACCAATTGAAACTGTTTTTTTTTGGATAAAACCGCTCAGATTTTTCAATGTGTATTAAATGTGTATATTGTATTTTATTAACAATTTTTTGTATATTTAATATAAATTGCGTGGCCCATGCTTGCTCTGTAGAAATTGTAGTGTAGTTGCGTACCTACTTTATTTATCATGATGTTTGATATCACTCAAGAAACGAAAAACCGGCAACACAAATTAAAAAAAAGAATATGAATATTGCAACACCGCGTGTCGAGCGGTAACGTGAAATTCGCCGTTTTTATTAGTTTAATATTTCTATCAAGTTCATAATGATGTATGGTTTTACTTTATTAGAAATGTATTAAAAACCCGGCATAGTTGAACGTTCTCAGTTGATAAGTGTTAAATTATATATGTGAAGATCCATTTTATGCTCCATTCTGACACGTTCTAGAGACGCCATGTTTGTCACGTTTTTGCCAGTTGTGAATTTATTTGGGCAAAAATTTAATTTGCAGTAGCTTTGCTGCATGTTATAAGGAAGTGTTTAAAAAACAATTTACTATGAGTCGTGACGTCTTTTCGAAGAACAAGGAAAAACGAGCCCGAACATCCTCTGGCGAATCTAACAATGTAAGTTGTCACTGTACAGATTCCCGCTCTAGCGACATTGTCGTTAAATCTTTCGTTCATACCGACTTCAGGCCTCACGCGTTGATGTGTATTTATATCTTTACTCGTGACGCTTCGCATAGCGATTGATCGCAATTTGTTGTTGGTATAAACCAATACCATAAATGTTTATGTAGTTTTTTTGGGGATAAAGTGGTTTATTTCAAGTTTTGGCGTATGCGATATCCTTGTCTTGTCAAAGTCCATGCTTGGTTAGTTTCGCTGTGCACTTGAAGCTCTGGCGTTGTGAAAGTTCGACCAGTTCAGGCTGTATTTCCTGGCTTAAGTAAACTATGGAGGTTTGTACTTCTTTTTTTATTGGATAAGTTTAAAGGTTTATATTAAATGAAATATGTCTGGGGGTATTTACATTTCCTAAACAATTGTTTTCTAATATTGACAAAACCTTAAAGACAATTATTTTGTGAAAAATACTTTATCTCCAATAGCCATGTCTTGGTAATGCATTCCAATTTTATACATTCAATATTTGCTTGATATTGTTTTGTATTTTATTAAATTTTACAGATATTATGAGAGCTTGGTATTTTTCACAGTATATGAGGGATTAAAGAAAAGTATAGTTTTATAAAATTTTGCAAAGTCTTTGTCATAAGTTAATAACTTTATTACGGTATAAATAAGTCTTCAGGATATTTATTTTTATAAATTGTTTTTTTGTGCGTCTAACCCCCATGCATTGTCGTTTCACTTCAGGGTTAGCAAAATGGTAAATCAGAAACAAGTGCATGTTTGCACAAATAATTATAATATAATTCAATTTTAGCATTCTTATATTTTTGTGGATTCAAGAGCTTGTATACGAACTATGTAGGTATTAATCAAAATTCAATAGAATTAAGGAATAATTTGTAGAAGTATTTAAAAATCAAAATCAAAATATATATGTTTCATCTATACAGGTGTAGGTAGCTAGGTAATATTTTCTCTTAGTATCCATTTTATGCGATAGATCCACATGTCCGCGACACCATGAAAGCATGTTGCGCGGCAGAAATAAGGCTTGCAGGCCGGTCAGGGTGAGAGCATTCGCACTTATTTTCACCAACCAACAACATGTTACATGCAAGTAGTGCCAGTTGCCCAGTCAACAGGGGCTCTACTTTGAAATCAGTAATTCGAACTTCAGATCGCCCCGTCACTTTCTTGCAAATTAGTGACGTGTCGAGAGCAAAAGGGATAGCAATAGACGAAGTTCGAATTACGGATTTCAAAGTAGAGCTCCAGTTTCCTTGTAAAGAATTTTTTCCAAGCCCATACCTATAACTGCAGGGCAAATGCAGGCATGTTTTTCAGTACCAGTGCATCTGAAATTCTATAAAGCATTAGGTTTACAAACAGTGAATGCATTATGTATAGCCATTATACTGAAATAAGGGTAATTTTGAAAGATAGTCGGTGATACATGCATAGTCAATCATGTGCACCTGGTAGCAGATACCGTAAATATCATATTGAGATATGTATTATTTCTAGTCTAGGGTATACATTTGTATCTAACATCAAGAGAACTCAGTGAATTATGAATTTTTATTCATTTCCATTAATAATATTGCATTTTTTTTTTATAGGCTGGTACGCTACTTCTTTGTTTAGATTTTAGAAATTGGTGACATCAATTATTTTTGTTTTAAAAGGCTTAAGAACAGTAGCAGTAATTCAATAACAGGCATAAGAGTTATAAATGTATAAACACATGTTAACCAAATAGATTCCTGTTGTAGTTCAGGGAAAATCTTAATAATTTTCCTTATTTCATCCGCGATGCAAGATCCACTGCATTGTGTTTGTAAATAATATTTGCATTAGCGATTGTAAAAACTCTTGTCATGTTAATCTTATGAGTTCTCGTTTTAACCTTTATAGATATTTATCTGAATAAACAATTATTGTTCACAAATCCTCATAAAAGATTACTTTTCATCAGATGACCCCCTAGCATAAAAAAAACAATAGGTAAAGGAAGTGAACGCTTGTAACTAACAATATTTATTCATAGTGTATCAAGTTCATGTTCAAATCTTTTCAATTCTAAAATCAGGTTTATATATCATGTAAGTGACAGGGTTTTCTATATATGGATAATAAAATTAAAAAATTAAAAAAAAACCATTTATTCCGAGCTTTCAATTTACATTATTACAATATTATTTATTAAAGTATTACAATTAATTATTAATATTATAATAATAATATTTTATTTTTTCTTGATTATCATATTTATCATTGACATTGGTATGGTCTACTTGCCTCGCGGTATAGGCCTCCCCTAGAATCTTCCACTTCTCCCCGTTCCTTGCTGTTTGTCTCCATGTTGGTCCTGCTAATTTTTTAATGTCATCCTCCCATCTGTGACAGGGTCTGCCTCTTTTTCTTTTGCCATCTCTGGGATACAAAGCTGTGATTGTTTTGGACCATTTCTCCTTTGTGCTTCTTAACATGTGACCTGACCATCTCCATTTTAGTTTATTTATTGCAACAGCATATAGGTATGTATAGGAATATAAAAATATGGGCAGTGAATATTAATAAATATGAAATCAGTTTCTATTATTAAATAAAACCGTGAAAGAGCATGACCATCCTCAGTGAAGGGTTCTGAAGCTGCTACTACACAAAAAATATCTCAAAAAACAACAAGTATGAACTAAACTAATTCTCTATTTAAAGTAATTTGGGGCTGTCTTAGATGATTTTAGTAGATATAAACACTATAGTCGCCTGTATCAAGTCTTCTTAGTCATGAAAGTTTTTCTTTAGAATTCGTTATATGAGCTTTCATTTAAGATATTTTTCAAATTTTTAGTATTTGTTCTTTGAGTCTAACAAAAATTTGCACTTTATATCTTAATATGACTAATAATAAGTTAATAGTACCTATATCCATGGTAAATAACAGCTTTCTAGAATTAAGAGTCTTTGAGATAAGGTGCAGATGGACGGACAGACATCGCGAAATTATAAGGGTTCCTAGTTTGACTACGGAACCCTAAAAAGATGTATTTTTATATGCGCTGGTTGCCTAGATTTAACAGATTGGTACAGTCGGCCTTATAAGACGCTGAACACTTTTGTACCTTGTCGCTTTAACTCCTTTGACAGATTAGTGCAGAAGTTCAAACATGGCGTTAAAGTGACAAAACACTAAAGTGTGCAGCTTCTTATAAGGCTGACCGTAATATCGTTGTTTTTCGAAATTTCTTATACTATTAAAATTATAGCGTACTATGATTATTGCTTATGATCTGTATACTTAGTCGGTTAATAAGTTCTGTTACAAAAGTTTAGTCAAATAAAACTAACTTCTATTTATCAAAATATATATTATCTATCTATCTATATATATAAAAGGCAATGTCCCGGGTGACATATCAACGCCCAGCCTAAACCGCTAAAGATACAAATTTGGAATTTTGAGGGGAAGTTGATTTTGTATTGGAGGCGTCGTTTAAGAAGGGATTTTTCGAAATTCAACCCCTAAAGGTGTGAAAGGGGGTTGCAAAGTTTGTATGGGAAAAAATATTTTTATTGTCTAATTTACTTGAAACTTGGTAGGAATGCTCTTCAATGCAAATAATGAGACACGTATTTCAGCGATTACTAAAATTCAACCCCTAGAGGGATGAAAAGGGGTTGCAAAGCGTATATAGATAAAATATTTTTATGATCAAATTTACTTGAAACTTGGCAGGAATGATCTTCAATGCAAATAATGAGACACGTATTTTGGCGATTACTAAAATTCAACCCCTAGAGGGATGAAAGGGGGTTGCAAAATTTGTATGGGAAAAAATACTTTTATGGTCAAATTTACTTGAAACTCGGTAGAAATGCTCTTCAATGCAAATAATGAGACACGTATTTTAGCGATTACTAAAATTCAACCCCTAGAGGGATGAAAAGGGGTTGCAAAGTGTGTAAGATAAAATATTTTTATGATCAAATTACTTGAAACTTGGTAGGAATTCTCTTAAATGCAAATAAAGAGACACGTATAAAAGGCAATGTCCCGGGTGAGATATCAACGCCCAGCCTAAACCGCTAAAGATACAAATTTGGAATTTTGAGGGGAAGTTCATTTTGTATTGGAGGCGTCGTTTAAGAAGGGATTTTTCGAAATTCAACCCCTAAAGGTGTGAAAGGGGGTTGCAAAGTTTGTATGGGAAAAAATATTTTTATTGTCTAATTTACTTGAAACTTGGTAGGAATGCTCTTCAATGCAAATAATGAGACACGTATTTCAGCGATTACTAAAATTCAACCCCTAGAGGGATGAAAGGGGGTTGCAAAATTTGTATGGGAAAAAATACTTTTATGGTCAAATTTACTTGAAACTCGGTAGAAATGCTCTTCAATGCAAATAATGAGACACGTATTTTAGCGATTACTAAAATTCAACCCCTAGAGGGATGAAAAGGGGTTGCAAAGTGTGTACGATAAAATATTTTTATGATCAAATTACTTGAAACTTGGTAGGAATTCTCTTAAATGCAAATAAAGAGACACGTATAAAAGGCAATGTCCCGGGTGAGATATCAACGCCCAGCCTAAACCGCTAAAGATACAAATTTGGAATTTTGAGGGGAAGTTCATTTTGTATTGGAGGCGTCGTTTAAGAAGGGATTTTTCGAAATTCAACCCCTAAAGGTGTGAAAGGGGGTTGCAAAGTTTGTATGGGAAAAAATATTTTTATTGTCTAATTTACTTGAAACTTGGTAGGAATGCTCTTCAATGCAAATAATGAGACACGTATTTCAGCGATTACTAAAATTCAACCCCTAGAGGGATGAAAAGGGGTTGCAAAGTGTATACAGATAAAATATTTTTATGATCAAATTTACTTGAAACTTGGCAGGAATGATCTTCAATGCAAATAATGAGACACGTATTTCGGCGATTACTAAAATTCAACCCCTAGAGGGATGAAAGGGGGTTGCAAAATTTGTATGGGAACAAATACTTTTATGGTCAAATTTACTTGAAACTCGGTAAAAATGCTCTTCAATGCAAATAATGAGACACGTATTTCAGCGATTACTAAAATTCAACCCCTAGAGGGATGAAAAGGGGTTGCAAAGTGTGTAAGATAAAATATTTTTATGATCAAATTACTTGAAACTTGATAGGAATTCTCTTAAATGCAAATAATGAGACACGTATTTCGGCGATTACTAAAATTCAACCCCTAGAGGGATGAAAGGGGGTTTCAAAGTGTTTACAGATAAAATATTTTTATGATCAAATTACTTGAAACTTGGTAGGAATGCTCTTCAATGCAAATAATGAGACACGAATTTCGGCGATTACTAAAATTCAACCCCTAGAGGGATGAAAGGGGGTTGCAAAGTGTTTAAAGATAAAAAAAAAATATGGTCAAATTACTAAAATTCAACCCCTAGAGGGATGAAAGGGGGTTGCAAAGTGTTTAAAGATAAAAAAAAAATATGGTCAAATTTACTTGAAACTTGGTAAGAATACTCTTAAATGCAAATAAGGAGACACGTATTTCAGCGATTACTAAAACTCAACCCCTAGAGGGATGAAAGGGGGTTGCAATGTTTGTATGGGAAAAAATAGGTACTTTTATGGTCAAATTTACTTGAAACTCGGGAGAAATGCTGTTCAATGCAAGTAATGAGCAGTAATCGGAAATATGTGAGCTAATTCACCTAAACTTGATGCATGTTCATTCAATAATGTATTCCCATCTCACTCACGCTTGAATGAATAAGCATCAAGTTTAGGTAGATTAGCTCACCTATTTCCGATCACTGGTAATGAGACACGCATTTCAGCGATTTCTAAATTTCAACCCCTAGGGACAAAAGGCGGATGCAAAGTTTGTTTAGGAAAAAATATTTGGTATGCTCAAATTTACTTTAAACTTGGTAGAAATGCTCTGAAATTAAAATAATGAGTCACGTATATCAGTGATAACTAAAATTCAACCCCTAGAGAGATGAAAGGGGATTGCAAAATTTAAATGGAAAAAATACTTTTGTGGTCAAATTTACATGAAACTTGGTATAAATGCTCTTCAATACAATTAATGAGACATATATTTGAGCGATTACTAAAATTCAATCCCTAGAGGGATGAAAGGGGGGTTGCAGTTTGAATGGAAAAAAATACTTTTATGGACAAATTTACTTGAAACTTGGTAGAAACGCTCTTCAATGCAAATAATGAGACACGTATTTCAGCGATTACTAAAATTTAACCCCTAGAAGGATGAAAGGGGGTTGAAAAGTTCGTTTAGGAAAAAATATTTGGTATGCTCAAATTTACTTGAAACTTGGTAGAAATGCTCTTCAATGCAAATAATGTGAAACGTATTTCAGCAATTACTAAAATTCAACCCCTAGAGGGATGAAAGGGGGTTGCAAAATTTGTTTAGGAAAAAATATCTGGTATGCTCAAATTTACTTGAAACTTGGTAGAAATGCTCTTCAATGCAAATAATGTGACACGTATTTCAGCGATTACTAAAATTCAACCCCTAGGGATAAAAGGGGGTTGCAAAGTTCGTTTAAGAAAAAATATTTGCTATGCTTAAATTTACTTTAAACTTGGTAGAAATGCTTGCTCTGCAATGAAAACAATGAGTCACGTGATAACTAAAATTCAAACCCTTGGGGGATGAAAGGGGGTTGCAAAGTTTCTACAGGAACGAATACTTTTATGTTCTGATTTACTTACTTGAAACTTGGTAGAAAGGCTCGATTCAGGAAAAACTACCTCTAAGGAGGTAAAACAGGGGGTAGAAAATTGTATGGTATATTTATAAGTGAGAAACGTGGATAAAAGGTGGTACCTAATAGTTAGTTAAGAGCAAATCCAAAAAAACTTGGGATCTAAGACTACTGACTGTAAAGTTTGTACCGAAATTATGTAATATTCAAAGTTACATACCTTCAAGATATGAAAATGGGTATTATTATTACATACAGAAAATATTCAGTTTCGGTGTTTATCGAAAATCTTCTGCTAAGTGGGTTAATTGTTTGTATAGAAATGTGGCAAATTTATCTAGACTCGTATAAAAAAACGTAATGGTGAAAGAGAGGCAGTGAATTTATTTTGTATGTAGCGCCATAAAATTAAAGTTGTTTATGTGGACTGCTTACTTAAAATTCACGCACTAGACTTTTTTTTTAAAACCCTTATAATGTGATGTAAACTATAACTGTACTTTCAACAGAAGTTCTGACTCTCCGCAGACGAAGTCGCGGGCGGAAAGCTAGTATACAATAAAACCTTAATTAATGAAAATTTGTTGTAACAAATTAATAACACACAGGGTGCTTTCATTTAGCAGGTGATTCGGTATTTTATGGTACAAATAAATAATATGGAATGATAAATTTGTAAAATTATCAGAGTTAATACAAAGTTAAATATAACTACAGTAAATTCAATCAAAATAGGGATCACAGGAGCAGTATAATTGTTTCACCATTCATTACTAAAATGGCTAATTGAGGCAATATTCTTTTATAATTTAATTCAGAGAGTATTGTTCAGAATAAAAACGCCGGAATAGAAATTAGCGATACAAATTGTTTTTTTATACAATAATGTTACTTGATTATTTTTGCTACAGGCCATCTAAATGTCAGTATCGAAAATTCAGAAACTTTTAATAAAGGCTTATGCGGAACCGGGTCTGTGATACTCAGATCGAATTTTAACCTTTCTTTTTCAGTTTGAAGCATCCCTATATCCAAATTGACGTCATTATTGGCGTGACGATTACAAAGACTAAGCATAATATCATAATATAAAATAAAGACATACCTACCTATGTACCTACAATTAAGTTGAAATCATTATGTTGATATAAAAAATCTGAACTAAAATGTATGTTAACTACACACAAACATGTTATAAAATACAAATTAACACTTAATTGCATTAAATAAAAATTAAAAACAGTGTCAAAAATTACTGTCAAACTTTAATTTGTAAAAATTGGGACCAGAAATACACAATGATAAACATTAAAAGTCACAATATAATAAAAACCGGTCAAGTGCGAGTCGGACTCGCGCATCGAGGGTTCCGTATTTAAGATAATACGGTTGGAAAACGCAAAAGAAAATACCTACTCGTTTCTATGCAATAAGGGTCCATAGCAGAGAATATCTGCCGTGACATACAGACAGACACCGAAGTCTCACCATAAGGGTTCCTTGTTTACCATTTTGGTACGGAACCCTAAAAATACAATTAAATACAATGATTGTCCGCAAGCTACATTTTTTTAGCAGATGATGTGATTGCAAAGTAAGACAGGGTAACGTGTATTACGTGTACTTAACTACCGAATGATTTAATCTATCGAGTATGTGTGTATTAGGGAATGCAAATAACCGGTTAAAGCCGGTTTTAACCGGTTATTTACATACAAAAACGGTTAATAACCGGTTAAATTGCATTCCCTAGGCCAAGGTAACATTGGTGGTAGCAAAATGATTAATCACCTCTTTCTGTATGCCTTTCTTACGAGCATAATAAAGGTTTGAAATTAAGACACACCTGGCCTGGCTGATGTATCTTCTATTATTGACTACTAGAGTATCTATTAAACTATGATTCATAGTTTTCAAAACAAACACGCAACAGCTGCACAGTTATATAATTTAGAGATGAAAAGGATAGTGGTTTAGCCAGATATTTGATACCGAATCCGAAGATCTGGGCAACCTTGAAGGCAGATAACCGGATATCCGGCCGCCGGTTATCCGGCTGAACAGTACTAATTTGCACAAACGGTCGGCGGGCTCGGTTGAATTCGAAACTTTTCGTTCATGATTCGTTCGCAAGTGTTTTATTGACTTTTCTGCATTTGAATTGATTGCAAACAGTGGCTTGCTAAGGTGTCATTCCGTGGCCGACAAAAGACCGTAAGCGCGTAGCAGTTACAGTAGCGAGCTTCAAATGGAGTACATAGGCCCTACTTTGAAAATCGAATTCGAAGTTACGTTAGCTCCATCCCTGTCACTCGCTATTCGAGACTAAATTTAGAGAAAAGGATGGTGCTAACTTAACTTCGAACTTCGGTTTTCAAAGTAAGCCCTACTTCGCTCGCGAGCCAGGTACACATAACGATGTTACAGTTACGTTACGTGCTACGTGCAACAGTTGGTGTGGACGATGCCTAACGTTAAGTTCCTATGTTTCTTTTCGTATGTATCCTATCCTTCGGCAGGTCTTATGAAAAATTATTAGCGGTTAAAATATATTGACGGTAAATTAATCTAGAAATTTTAATATAAAATATTATTTGCTCTAAATCTCATTAGAATATGCCAGACACATCTGATAAATCCCCCAATGGTTTATTCCACTATCTATTCATGAAGTCGGTGAACTGTACCTGTGGGTAGACGCCCACCATAGGTCGCTAGGTCGCAGGCCGCCCGCCCACCTTGTTCATCCCCTTCATCTTAAGATATGACGAAACAACTTTGTAGGGCATCTCAAGACGGCGACAATTAGATTAACAATTTTTTTTTCATTTGATTGTGTTAAAATATAAATATATTTTGTTAATTTTCTTAAAACTGTGCGTTATTGACGAGTATAACAAGAAAAGTAGTTTTAAAAAAAAAACATTATTATATCAAAATGAAATATACAGTTTATAAATCGCTCATTGAATACAAAACGCATTCCAAAATAATCTTATACGAACAGCTTCTAATTTTAAAATGCAACACTGACTGATTTTGGTATGTGTCCGTATTGTAATCAATTATGTTCGTAGGTGCATAATATCGTAATACAGTCAAGTTGTTTCATTGCGTTCCTGTCCCCGAATGTAACAGGTAGTTAGGGTGAACATTAACTTTGTTTTTAGAACCCATAGTTAAAGTTTCACAAAGGTGGGTCAAGTTAGGTAATTATAGAGGACACCGTACATTAAAATAACGCAGGTGTCAGTATTTCGCAAAGTAAGCAAAGTTTTGTGATTAAAAAATTGTGTGGCGTTATCTATGAAAGGGACCTTATTGTGGATGGCGCTTCCGCCATTATTAACGATGCTCCGATATAAATACAACGTCGGGTGACGCAGTGCGGCGTAAGCGCCATCGACAATAAGGTCCCTTTTCATAGATAACGCCACATGTAGAGTCAGTAATTTGTTACATAAACACTACCTAGACCGGGTGGTCTAACGTCCACACTCAAGAGTCACTTAATGACGATTTACTCGTTCCTTAGCGACTATTAATTTACAAGCTTTTATTTAACTTGCAATGTATGTATGTAAGGGTCGAATCTTGCAAGTTAAATTTGGTTCACGTCCCGTCAACGGAATGGGCTTAAATTTGGACCACATATGTAAACCCGATGACAATGCAATATTAGGGTATCTAAGAGCTGCGCCTCTATTCCCGACGGTAATAACGATATCGTAGTTGACCTGTTATGGTATTGTTATGACGTCAGACGCCATTACTGTCAAGTAAATAAGAGCTATCAAAACGGTGACAATACGATAACAGATCAAAAGCGATATTGTTTTTACCGTGTTGAATAGAGAGGCCTTGATCTGATGATGGAGTCGGAAGGTGGCGACAGGATCTCCGCTATACTTGACGTAGACCCACCGTGTTGGGACTTATTAGTTCGGTCTTATTAAGCAGGTAAAGATTTTGCAAAAAAAAGTACAGTCGGCAACAAAAGCATGTCCCAAAAATGATTTTTTTGACAGAAACTTATTTCATATACACGTTCGTGGCTGTAGTGTGGACTGTGGATGTCTTAAGAGGCGACTAAGGGAATAAAGGCTTGTAGTATTGTTAGGCGATGGGCTTGCAACTTGTCACTAATACCTTTACACTGTTAAATATCTTAGCCCGTTTGTGAAACATGTGGTTATAGAATTAACAACAAGTTTTTAGAGTTGTTGGTCATTCTGTAGCTCTGCCTTCCCCACTCTGGGAATGAATGTAGTGTAAGTAATGGTATAGAAGCTTTAGGTCCACATCTCGTTAGGACTAGGTAGCAAATACGACCAGATCGCTTTGCGAGTACATCTCAAAAAGTCCGAGTTGTAAAATGACCACTTCTCTTGCGTTACTAGGTAGGTTAGGTTCGTTAGGTAACTTCAAATGCCCGAAGGGCAAATTGCCCAGGAGTAGGAGCCCCGCCTTGCGGGGCTCCGTCGACATTGCTAACACAGACATAACATGAAAAAACAATGTGGTCATTTAGCGACTCAGACTTATTGAGATGTAGTCGCAAAGCGATCTAGTCGTATTGCGATCTAGGCACAAAGCGATGTAGTCAGACCGAGATGTAGTCGCAAAGCAATGTGGTCGTATTAGCTACCTAGTCATATCGAGATGTAGACGGAAAGCTTCTATCCCTAAGTAATGTAAGTAGGTATGTACGTTTGTACATGGAACGTTTTTTTTTGTCTCTATAATGTCTCTGAGTACAGTTGCTAGCTGTAACGTAACCGACTACGAAAGTAATCATTGGGAATGAGATGAAGGGCTAATAGGCCTTGAAATTATTCCCTGATATTTGGCTTATCGACTTGCAGCAGTACGCTGCACGGTGGCAAGTGGGATAAACAAATTAATAAAAATCGTGTCGTTGTCTGCTTTAAGGTTGACTTCCATGGGTAGCGGCTGATGCGACAGACGCGTGCGGCTGACGTGCGCGATTGTAGCGCGCGTCTCGCGACAGTAGTAAACACTGAAAACGTATGGCACCGCTTCCGTAGTAAGCGGCTCAGCCGCGCACGGCTCGCAGATTCGTCAGCCGTTAACCACGGAAGCGGTACCATACGTTTTCTTAGTGTTTACTACTGTCGCGAGACGCGCGCTACGATCGCGCGCGTCAGCCGCACGCGTCTGTCGCATCAGCCGCTACCCATGGAAGTCAACCTTTAAAGTGGCCACACAATTGACATGCTTGCTAATATAGTTAGTATAAATCTCGAGGAAGGTACACAGCGCTGCGTCTGATTGGTCGAGACTGTTATGGACGCGAATTTGTAGTAACTATATTATCGCGTGCAAATCCTCATTGTGAATTTATCTTTATCCGTCTCTTTGCGTTTGATTTTGCCGCTCGCCCCCTCAGCTCTCATTGCCAGACGCTGCTGCGTCGGTTGGCGGCATTACGCTGCCGCTGTAATGACTGCTATTAAGTGCCCGGGACGTACCCGAAGGATTTTAACCATTGATTCTAGACCCTATTTGGAGTATATAATGTGGTATAACATGTAGTCCAATAACGCATAATTTCCGAGATTTTTATTTAAAAAATTAAAAAACAATTCCATCGTTAATTTAATTTAAACTCTTGTCACCTTAACTTAAAGCATTATTTACTAAGAAATTAAGCACCGTCCTTTTCTTTCATATGACTTCAGAAAAGGATAGTAATAAATTTAACTGACCGATAGTTTTATCTGGGGATTGAAAAATCAGCCCTAAATTAATTTATGTTGTACGTTGATGATATTGCTACTTAGAACATAAATCTTTCTTAGTAAATAATGCTTTAGGTTAAGGTGACAAAGTTCAAATTAAATTAACTAAGGTAACAGCCGAAACTACTGTACCTAGAAACTTGAAATTTGGTACAGGGGTTCCTTTCATTAAGTGAGCACTAAGAAAGGATTTTCCGAAAATCGACCCCCAACAAGAAGAAATGGGGGAGTAGCGGGAAACTAATTCTACGCGTACGAAGTCGCGGGCGTCCTCTAGTATTATATATAAGGTTTCTTCACATTTAGACATTTAATTTATATCCGGTTTTTCCCTTTCTATACAATATACAAACAAATATTCTCATTGTCGACTTTTGTATGAGCACAACTCGCTGATATAAGCAGTTACGTACTAATCCATACTAATATTATAAATGTGAAAGTTTGTCTGTCTGTCTGTCTGTTACCTCTTCACGCTTAAACCGCTGAACCGATTTAGATCAAATTTGGTATGGAGATAGAGTCCCGGGCAAGGACATAGGCTACTTTTTATCCCGGAAAATTAGACAGATCCCGAGGGAGCAGCGATAAACGACTTCTACGCGGAGGGAGTCGCGGGCAAAAGCTAGTCAATTTATATATTAGTTGTAATAATATGAAACTAGTTAAGTAAAATGATTAGTAGAATTTAGCTTCACTTGTATTTTCCTAACACTAATAATGTAACCTGTCTAGTCTCATGGATGTCGCGTCTCATCTGCATAGCGAGCGTAGGTAGCCTCCCTTACTCTGACGTCAATGACTTAAATCTACCCGTATAACGAGCAACTTCAATAGATTATTGTGAACCGTCTGGAAAAGGCAGCCTAGCATTTGCGTCACTAATAATGTATATATAGAAATAATATCTTGCGCGCCTCCTCCATGATTTATCTTTATTAAGTATTATGTTTATTCCTTTTATAGGTTTCACAAGAAGCAACAAATAGATGAATAAAGTGGATAAAAGTATTCATTTGTTCAAAATAAATACAGCCCGGTTTGAAATTCTAACTACGTTTTATACAATCGCACATATGTGACGTTACTTTCGTTCATTCCATTCATCGCAGCTTTTGCGGATCGACCTGTACTGTGTCTTAACTTTAGTAACGATTTTTTTTAAACTTTGAACGTCAAAGTAGACTGTGTTTTTACGTCCTCTGACGCTAGGATGTCGTATCTTAGGCCCGTATTAATAAACTGATCTCAACTCTAATGCTCGTCTCGAGATGCGTCAAAAATGACAGTGTTCTATGGTTTGGCGTTTACTTTGACGTATCTTGTGACGGGCCTCACAGTCAAGATGAGTTTATTAATACGGCCCTTAGACACCGGCTACACTGCTACACGCTCAATCATACTTGCGCAAATTCCAATTTGCACAAGCAAGAATATGCGTTAATACGGCAAAACCGTTTGCGCATGCAAGTCATGCGTGTAGCCGAAACCTTATCTCACACTGCTGTCTTCTACAGTTCCCCATTCGAGATGCCGATGCAAAATGTAAGCTACACACTAACCCCCTTACTAATAAACGTTGAGTATCGGTGGTATAGCTATACAATGTTTTGTCCTTATCTGTCAAATTCAAATGTCACAATGACTGATAAGGACAAAACATTGTATAACTATACCACCGTTACTCAACACGTTTTTTAGTAAGGGGATAACAGTAGAGCGAGAACAATCAAAATTACACCTCAAATGAGATTGGACTAATGCCTGCCAAGCTAGCAACCAAGTTTCTCAGTTCCCTTAATCTAGGAAAAAGGTTTTATTTTGTTTAAGATTTCACGCCAATTCCTCGAACCATTTAGTGACTATGGACATTTAAAAATACGTTCCCTAATTTTTGGCAGTCGTTCGTGAAGAATGTGACGTCACGGGTGTCAGGGCTGCTGCCCGCGACGATCACCAAGTGGTTCAGCAGCCCTAGCAGCTCCAACGCGAATGGTTCGGCGCCGGCGGCCGACGCGACTGACTCCTCGACCGATGACGAAGCCCCGGAGAGCCCTATAACCACGCAGCCCCCAGCCAAGCGCATGCGGTTCAGCTCGGGACCTGGTTACGAGACGGAGGTGAGTTTGTCATATAACCAGTCATACTGATCGGAATTTTCGTAGATTGTCGCAATCTTCAAGGCTCCGGCACACCAAACGCGTGGCAGCAGCAGCGCGTAGCGTCGCGTGGCGTCAGGGAGTTGTAAAACATCAAAACAAATGGAACCCCGGCACACCGAGACGCGCGTGTGCTGCGGGTCTGCAGCTCTCGGTGAGCCGGGGTTCCATTTGTTTTGTTGTTTTACAACTCCCTGACGCCACGCGACGCTACGCGCTGCTGCTGCCACGCGTTTGGTGTGCCGGAGCCTTCATAGTTACGGAATATTTTTTTTGTTAATATATAATTCAACTAGATTATATATATCATACTGGTAGCCTTAGAGCAGTGGTTCTGTTTTTTAGCGACGAAACCTTTTTGTATTACATAAATACATATACATATAAACTCACGCCTTCATTCCCAGAGTGGGGTAGGCAGAGCCACAGACTCGCCAACAACTCCGAAAACTTGTTGATAACTCTGTGACCACATTTTGCACAACCAGGTTAAGATGTTATCCAGTGTATTAGTGACAGGTTGCAAACCCATCGCCTAACAGCACTACACAGCCCTCAGTCCTTTAGTCGTCTCTTACGACATCCACGGGAAGACATGGAGTGGCAACATTCTAAACCCGGCACCACACGGACTCATAACATAAAACATAATATGGAGCAAAATAGGCAAAAAATGGTTTTCTGCTTGTTTTTAATTGATTAAAAAAGCTTTTGTTAAGTAACAACGTGTAAAAAGAGCATTCCTGTGGCCAATTTACTAAGTAAATATTTAATTTTAATATTATTTTGATTTAAGTGCTCTCTCTCTTTAAATTTTAGAGGCGAGGTAAAAAATATTTGGCGGCGACTGTACCTGGCTGATTTTGTTGGACGTCACCAAACAGCGAAGAAAGATACTCGTACTAAAATACAATAACTCTTTAGATACTATATACAATATCCCGTGTCATCATCTTACACTATTTTTGTAGACACCATTGTTTATCTAATGGAGGGTGTAGATTACTTGACGCAGACGACATTATGATTAATAAATCCAATGTCTGCCTTAGTAATCCGATATCCTGTAAAACATGGTTAATTCTAGCTAAGCTAAAATATCTTCAACCTTATTAATAAACTTGGGGTAACCGTGGAGTAGCTAAGCCATGCTTTGTCCTTATCTGTCATTGTGCCATTTGAATTCGATAGATAAGGCCAAAGCATGTCTTAGCTACTCCACGGTTACTCCACGTTTATTAATAAGTAGGCCGGTCAATATCAACACAAATAAAAGCAAACATCGCAAACGCGCATGTATCTATGTTTTTTTTTATATGTGGTTAGGTCCCATGAGAGTAGTTAACACCCAAGTTTGCAACCCTTAAAACCCTGTGCTACCCCCATGGTGCTCGAAAAACTGCGAAAGTAGTCGGCAGTAACAGTTTAATTGGCAGTAAAGTAATAAAGTAATTCACCGCTCACCGCTTGCCACTTAATAAAACATTTGATTGGGTATTTGAATGTCTTGAATAATGAATGTAATTTTCTAGTGTATTAAAAATTCGAAACTTCTCTCTCCTCTCGAAAACTGATTGACACAGCCTACGTCTATCCCAAAACCCATAAAAGTGCCCGGACTAAATAATTGCTCGTGAGGGACCGTGAAATTAAAATTTTGTACACTGGCACGGTAATTGGGGCAATTAACAGTAGGTATGAGGAAATATTAGGTACGTTTAGATTATTTACACTGGCCATTTGTCATCGATCATGAATTCAACACCCGGTCCAATGAATAAGGGCGGTTTTTAAAAACTGTATCTAGTTAAGGACTCTAAAATAAACAGCAGTAATTTTTCATTTTGTCACAAAAACCGTCCATATCGAAGAAAAATTTGGCGTACATATTAACATTATGGTTTTTGCTTACATTATATGTTTAAGTAATACCGCGTATTGTTCACAGGAGAACTGTGTCACGAACAACATAGAGAAGATAGAGACGACCACATCTGTGCGACACGAGACGAGCTCTTACACAGTCCAGTCACCCCCAGGCCGGACGACTTTCCGGCGAGAGACCAACTTCGTCTCCACCCCTATACGATCGCCAGAGGAAAGCGCCATCGAAACGACGGAAACGGACGCGACGACCATGTTCCCGCAACACACGGTGTCGACGATAACCTCCGGTGTGACCAAGAAACGGAAGAGCTTGTTCGGGAACCAGTCACAAGAAATGGTCGAAGCGTCCAAAAGGGCTTGTGGTGAGTTTAAATCAGTTTGTTAAAGGAGTTCGGTATATACCACTGATCGCTGCGATCTCGTGGCGAGCGTGGTGCACGTAAAATCGCTGAGAAATCGCCGGACAAATCGCTAGTGTGTAAGCACCCTTAGTGAACGATGTTTCGACGGTTAGGGCGCATAACGTCCCACTCGCAGAATGTCCCTTTGTCCCTTTCGCGAAATGTCCCTTTCCTAAATGTCCCTTACGCAAAATGACCCTTCTGCAAAAGGTCCCGTTCGCAAAACGTCCCTTCACTTAAATAAAGTCCCGTTCGCAAAACGTCCCTTTCGCAAAATGACCCGTTCGCAAAACGTCCCTTTCGCAAAATGACCCATTCGCAAAACGTTCCTTCCCATGAGAAGACTCCTAGCCTCTACTTATACAAGCTTTTTCTAGACGGGACATTTTGCGAATGGGTCATTTCGTAGACGGGACGTTTTGCGGTAGGGGCGTTATGCAATAGGGACGTTTTGCGAAAGAGGTGGGACCTTTTAAGAAAGGGACGTTTTGCGAATGGGGTATTTTACATAAGGGACCATTTGCAGAGAAGACGTTTTGCGAATGGGACGTCATTTTGCTGGTGGGACGTTTTGCGAGTGGGACGTTATGCGCCCTAACCGTTTCGACGTAGCGTGGGACGCCCTCTAGCCTGATGACGGGATGACATGCATAAGAGGGCCGGCAGCTACTGGATGCATAAAGCATTAGACTGGGCTCTGTGACGTTCCTTGGGAGAGGACTATGTCTAGCAGTGGACTGCAACGGGATGATGATGATGATGAACGATGTTGACGGGGATTAGGGAATGCAAATAACCGGTTATAATCGGTTTTAACCGGTTATTTTCATACAAAAACGGTTAATAACCGGTTATTTTCATACAAAAACGGTTAATAACCGGTTAAATTGCATTTCCTAACGGGGATGAAGCATCTAGGCGAAGTATACGTATAGTAACGAAACTTAACCATGACTAATTTACCTTACACTATGGTTTCTATTCTCCCCTATAAATCTGTATATTTTTTTCCCGACGAATGCCATGTTACGTGTAAACCTCGTCACATGTTGGTTGCCTTCTCAATGCGAGAAGGAAGAAACCTTTTGCTTTTAATTAATAGCTAACAATGTGAAACCTACAGAGTGCTTCCACTTGCGGAATTAAATTGCCTTCGCAGCAGTTGGTAGTCCTTAGTTATTTAGAATAAAGTGCACAGTTTTTTTTATAAAAACCGGTCAAGTGCGAGGCTGTCTCGCACACCGGGAACCCTTGGTGTACCATTTTAGTTTCGTTCTTTGTTCAAATCATTACCTTCGTGAATGAAGTGCATCAATATTAGCTGTTAATGTGGTATCATTATTTTACGGTGTGACAATAGTGGTTGTCATTTTACTGAACACAGTTAGTATAAGACATTAGTTCAACTCGAACTCCTAGACATGGCGAGTGTTTCTGTAATTTGTCAGGCAACATGGTGTAAAAGTTAAGGTAAAAATACCTAGTGTAACATATTATGTATATTTTATATTTGTGGTGTTATGTATGAAACGGGAACTTATTGTTAATGGCGCTTCCGTCTTTATTAACGATGCTCCGATATAAATACAACTTCGCGTGACGCAGTGCGGCGTAAGCACCATCGATAATAAGGTCCCTTTTCATAGATAACGCCACATTTATTATGAGTTTAGTTCATGATTCTTTATCATACTGTATAGTTTTGTCTGACTGAGGAGTTAGTGCGGGGATCCAGCCTATATTGCCTAGATAATTAGTCTTAATTGAGTCTTGAATGCCTGTACCCAAACGATTAAACTACCATTTAATTCACAGCCAAAACATTAAACAACACAACGAAAGATCTGAAGCAGCCGGCATTTAAGCCTGCTCTTCTCGGCTCACCATTCTACGCCGGCCGAACAACGTACGGAGGTGCTGCTTCATCCTATATCAACCAGCCGAACATAACTCAGCGGCAGAACACAACCGTCAAAGAGTCCACCAGTAACACTGACAATACCATCAGCCACTCAGCGAGGAGGGTGATGGAGCTGCTAGAGTCGTACTCCTCACCACTGGCGGAGGCGAAGCGGATACCACACTACACCAGACCCACGAGACAGGAAATGATGAAGAGGTTCTCCGAGAGTTCGTCGTTGTCGCCTTATAACAAACCCAATTGTAAGTGCAGTAAGAGTTTTAAGGCCCAGCCACACCGGATGCGTGACGTGCACGTGCGCGTTCGCTTTCCACTGCGTCGTATAGTGACGTCGTAATGAGAATTCATACTATACAACGCAGTGGAAAGCGAACGCGCACGTGCATGTCACGCGTCCGGTGTGGCTCGGCCTTTAAACGGTAGAGCTAAAACTAAATCGGGCCTGCCAGAATCACGGGTTTTTTAGTATTATGTATAACGAACAAAAGTTTTGTTTTAATGTTGTAGAACTGAAAACATTGTGACAAATCACGAGTTTATTTTAATCGGATTTCTGTTTCGTGTAGATTGTACCTAACTAATTTTATGTAGTTTTAGGGTTTGTTACAAAAAAAAAACCGAGTATATACATATATATTTGTAATCTAATCACGTTCTCGAAAACGGCTCAAACGATTTCGATGAAATTTGCAATATAGGGGGTTATCTTCTTTGACTTTTATACATTCCAACAGCAGGGCGTTTAAACCCATTGAAATTTTTGGAATATGTAAATAATTAACCAGGTAAACACTCCTTTACAGCATACAAAACGCAAGAGCTCCATTTACCCAGTGTGGCGTCCATTTTGAGGCTCAAACAGCGTTCTCGGCTTAACGATACAACAAACGCCGCGCGGCAAATCATAGCGTCGCACAGTAGTTCCTCACCGGACTACTTAACCTATCCGTCCTCGTCCAGAAGGTAAGTTATAAATCATACCTTAAATTGTCCAATTTAGTTGCGACCACACCGGTGCTTAAAACACGGTGACGGTACTGAATCGCAGTGACGCGTCGTATTAGCACCGTTTTTGACGCAAGCTCCACACACTTCGAGCCTGTGGAGCTTGCGTCAAAAACGGTGCTGATACGACGCGTCACTGCGATTCCGTACCGTCACAGTATTTTAAGCACCGGTGTGGGCGTAACTTTAAAATATTAAAAATCGAACAACCTTTACGGGTTTTGCGTTGCGTCATTTTAATGAACCTTCTTTTGTTCCAGTGACCGGACAGAGGACAGTAGCAATAAGTTGACGACGAAAGTAAAATCCAGACTGACGAGACCCCACAGAGGCGAAACCAAATCCCTAGAAACGGACACGATAGCCCCGCTAGAATTACCCAAAGCGGTTCTACAAATTAACCCTAACAACCTTCCCAAATTCAGCACGCCAATACTTACAAAAACAAAAAGCTCAATAGAAACACCACCACTATCGGTGATCAGATTCGAACCCAAATCGGTCAAACCTGTAGAAACAAAAAGTAAGCCAGAAACAATATCTAGAGACAGTATTTATAATTTCGCACACCCAGTCAGTATAACCCGTGAATCTCTTAAAACAAACACGACGCCTCCTAAATTTTCTTTTGGTAGTCCGGAGCGGAAAATAGATAGCATACTCGTGAGCGAGGATAAAAGTTCAGCACCTACCATTGTTTTAGATAATAAAAAAGACGCAAGTAAGCCGGCAACCGCGGCCGTAAACTGGAAAGACGCAAGTAAGCCGACGAACGCGGCAGCGAACTGGAAAGATGCAAGTAAACCGACGACCGCGGCTGCAAGCTGGAAAGACGCAAGTAAGCCGACGACCGCGGCTGAAAGCTGGAATGACGCAAGTAAGCCGACGACCGAAGCCGCGAACTGGAATTGCCCGGACTGCTGGGCTAACAACAAATCTGAATCGGCAAAGTGTGTTTGTTGCGGATGCGTGAAACCGGCGAAAGTTGCTGCCAAGCCAAAATGCTCCCTCTGCAAAGTAGCCGATTGCCTAGCCGATAAAGATAAATGTGTCATATGCGAAAAGGTACAAGTAAACAATATAATCAAACCGCTCAAAGCTGCTTCGCCTAAATGGCAATGTAAAAGCTGCTGGGTCGACAATAAAGAGACGGATGAAAAATGCGTCTGCTGTGGCGAGAGCAACCCTAAAGCAAGTAATGCTGCTCCGGACACCGTCATAACGAAGAAACCAGATGCGTCAGCGGCAGGGATGTGCCCTAAATGCTTCAGCTGTACGACGTTTGGCAAGTGCAGTAAATGTGCCGACTTAGTTAGTATACCCTCCACTAACCTAGACAATGTGATCAAAGCCCAAGCCAACAAGTGGGAATGCGAACACTGCTTAGTAAGGAACGACAGCGATAAAACCAAATGCCTCTGCTGCGAGGCGGACAGACCGGGCGCACTCAAACAACCCGAAAAGAAGCAATTTAACTTCGGAACTATGAACACCTCATTCAAATTCGGCATCGATCCGAAAGTCCAAGAAGCTAATTTGGCTAAAGCAGCAGAAAAGAAAGACAAAGAAGAAGAGTCGGAAACTAATAATAATGTGCTGGCCAAAGCGCCGGCCTTCTCGTTCGGGATTCCAGCCAAGACGCCTGAAGATAAAACGGACGCTCCCAAATCGGTGTTAGACGACGCTCCGAAACCCACGTTCTCATTTGGTCTACCCAAACAGAATTCCATAGCGCCAACTTCAGTTCCAAAGTTCGGTATTTCTAGTAAACCGGCCGAGACATCTAAAGACAAAATCGATAGCAAAGAGCCGCAAGAAACGAAAAAACCCGAGGAGGCTAAGTCGCCAGTTATGTTTGGAGCGTCTACGCCAGCGACCAGTACTTCAACTACTACCCAACCGTCTGTTATCGCCGTGGGCTCGTTTGCTACGGCGAAGAAAGATGTCCCTAGCAACGAAATCAGTTTGCCGAAGACAAATGCAGACGCGCCAAAGTCGAACGCATTCTCTGCACCTAAGCCGGAGGGCGGTCTATTCGGGATCGCGTCGACATCGCTGTCGACCACGCTATCAACCACGACATCGTTCACAGCGAATACAACTCAAGCTTCTACGGCAAACATGTTCCAAAAGACTGACGCGCCCAAGATGTCTCTTTTCCAAGCGCCTAAAAGCGACCCTCCGACGACGGCGACCGTATCGCTATTTCAGAAGAGCGAAGCTGCTGCCACAGCGCCTCCGCCTGCGGCTACCGCGCCTCTGTTTAGCTTCGGTGGTGGACAGACAGCGCAACCGGCGGCCGAGAAACCCAAGTTTAATTTCACCTACTTCACTGGTGGTAGTAAAAATGAAGTGTTCAAGCCTCCCACGTTCGGAGCGCCCAACGACAGTAACAACAGTGCTGTTAAATTCACAATGGGAAACACGACGGAGAATCCTCTCGCTGTCAATTCTCTAGCTACTGCAAACAGTTTGACTGGCAACGGCTTGAATGCCTCCTTAGTTAGTGGTAACAGTATGTTGGTCAATCCGCTAGCTGCGACCAGCTCTATGACTCCTGGGACTGGGTTGCAAGCTGCGAGTAGTAATATGTTCAGCACGGCCCCGAAAGAGAATATGTGGTCGACGACTTCTAACAGCACTGCGAATTTGTTCAGCGCGAACACGACGTCCAATAGCGCGCCTAAGCCGTTCTCGTTCGGAAGTTCAACGCCGTTCAGTTCTAACCCTACAGCTTTTGGCGCTAGCAATACGTCTGCGACTCCGGCGTTTGGTAGTAACATCCAAGCGACGCCGACGCCAGCATTTGGCAGTGCTGCCCAGCCGACGGCATCGTTTGGAGCGGCGGCTCAAGCCACGCCGGCGCCCTCGTTCGGCTCTGTTCAGTCTACAGCGACGCCTCATATCTTCGGGGTGCCAAACCAGAACAGTCAACCGTCCATGTTCTCGACGCCGAACCAGAATTCCGCCATGTTTGGGTCTCCGCAGCCGGCGGCAGGGAGCATGCAGCCGCCGTCGATGGGCATGTTCGGGCGACCCAGCGTGGGCGCGACGCCCACTTTTGGGACGCCCAGCTCAATGCCCAACTTTGAAGCGGCCTCGCACCCGCCCGCGCAGGCTCCGGCATTCAACTTCGTAGCACCGCAGCCTTCGGGCATGTTTGGATTCGGACAGCAACAACAGGTAAGAATCTTGTACACTTTGACAAATGTAAAAATGCTGTTTTATATAAACTACTTAACCTACTGACACATAAATTGGGATTACAGACGTGAAGGTTACACTTTAAAAGCTTTGGAAAATTAAACCAAATTTTAGTAATTATACAATTATATAGGTGTTCACATAATTAAAAACACTTGTGTTTTTAGGGTTTCGTACCCAAAAGTCGCCAACTGGACCCTATTACTAAGCCTCCACTGTCCGTCCGTCCATCCGTCTGGCTGTCTGTCTGTCTGTCTGCCTGTCAGTGTGTCAGCGGCGGTAATAGGTAGACTGTCAATGGTCTGCATCGGAGCTAGTGGGGTTGGACAGTTACGTCATAGGTGCAGTGGAAAGCAGTATTTGTCACTTGGTAGCTCAATTATCTTCGTTTTGAGTGGTGGGCATATTCGCACTAGTTCCATTAGAAGTACCTTTTAGTGAAAAGCAAAAAGGAACTACTGCACACTCGACATTAAACTTTCAATTCCGCAGCGGGCAGGGACTAAAATCATGATTTCGCTCAAGATGCGATATAAATTTTGTCATTGTTACAGCAGCCGCAGCCGCAAGGCTTGGGCGGCGGGCAGGCAGTGTACAGCTTCGGAGCGGCGGCCGCGCCCGCGCAGTCCGGCGTACAGTTCAGCATGGGCAGCGCACCGAACGCAGGCGTGCGCCGCATTCGTAAGGCGAAGCGCAGCCAGCCACGATGAGGGGAGCAGACCTCGCCGGGACCAGCCAAAACCGGTCCGAACCCGTTTTGCGCAGTCCAAGCGGCGAACGAATTTGAAACTAACAACGTCAAACGCTTGAAGAGCAGGCTCACAAAATGTGTAGAACTGTAACTGATCGACATTTTTTTACCGTTTTTCACCTGACCGTTGAGTCCCGGTCGGATTGCAGTTGAGTTTCGCGCTGGTATGGTCGGCCGATTATTAGCCTAATTATTTTTTAGGTTAGGTTCTATCGAGATGAAACTACACAAACTTTTTGAGTGGTTTTATTCTTGACAGATTTAGCGGTTTAGAAAATTGCGTTAGCTACTTGTTTGTTAGTTATTTATTGTTTAACTCGGATTCTTCTCTTGACTTTACTAAAATGGTCCTCTAATACGAACGCTTGAAAATCGCAAGGTAAGCATTGACAATGCGTAACATTTGTTTTTTATTTAGTTGACAATAGTGCCCTAATGAAATTGTTGATCAAATTTGCCGTTAGTTTTTAAGGCTCCGTATTATGTTCACTACGCACAATATAAGCAACCAAAGTAATCTAAATAAACCTTCTGCAAGTATACAAAGTAAACCCAGCGAATAAACATAAATATTTATCATATTTAGTTATTAGATTTTGATTTCTTACACGACTAAATAAAAAGCATGAACTTACGAATTCAACTCACCTAAAATGTTTTACGCTTTAACAAGGTTTTCATTAGGTTAAAAATGGGTTAATTAGGATACACCTAAAAACATCTCTTTTTTTTTATTCGACAAGTCTTTTATAAGGATCTAATTTAAAACATTCATTATTAAAAGTGTTTTTGATATTTAAAATGATTTAGTAAATACAAGTAACCTAGCCTACTTACTACGACAAAATGGCGGAGCTACTTAGAAAGACGATTTTTTTATTTGTTATCTGTTTACAAAGTCATGATCGTCAAATTTTACTATAATTAATTCACTGTAACATATTTTTTTAATCTAACTACAGCGATTGATATGAGAAGCCTATGCCTTGAAATGGTTTTTAAATTTTCATACACTGTTAAAACTAGGTGTATCCCAATTGGCTTTATTAAATAAATTTGCATCTTCCATGTACAATATTACCAGACTTCCTTTTGTTATTAATTTTGACCACGTATAAAGTCGGTGAAAGAAAAACAACGCATTTTTCATCATATTAATATTAATACTAATTAATGAAACGGTGAAAAAAAAAATTAGGAAAATCGCGGTGAAGCGTAACATTATACGCAGCCTTATATATAGTAGGAGAGATGTTAACCATTTTTGAGAAGGTGTTAGAGGCACCGTGAGACTTCATTAATTATATTTAAATACAAAGAGAGCCAGGTCTGCCTCTTAGAATTTAAGTATAATTAAAGAAGTACCGTACAAGTTTCCACGGTGCCAAATACCTACTCAACAATGCTTAAGAACTCTTGGACTATTAATGTTGCCATACCTACCTTTTAAAATGTGATCTTGAATAAAAAGCGATTTTTCAGCGTGATAAAACTACCAACGGTAATGCTAGGCCCCGATTCCAGTATTTTATCGACGCTATTTAATCTGAAGACACAGGTGTAATGTAACTTTCTGTGTTTGAGATGTTACGTAATAAACATAATTGTAAAAAAATATCGAGAGTAGACAATTTAAAGTTAACTAAAATGCCTTTTAGAACATTGTTAGACCACCGCGTGTTAGCGCAATGGTCACTCCGTTAGCGATAGTTTTGCACATAGAAAGTATATCTTATAGCTTTCTGTAAGGTAGACGCCACGGTATGGGCTGGTAATGTACGAATTTAACTGTGTATTATCCAAAATTAGTGTAAGTTTGTTTTTGATTTTATTACTTGACTATGTCGTACACTCCTGGCCTGCCCGCTGCCTTGTTTTTATACACTGTCGGATGTAGTATAAGTTAGGTCAGAATTTGTAAAGCCGGACTTATCACAATTCATAAGATTATGTTGTGACTTGTAGCAAATGTTGCGTGTACGGGGCGCGACTGATTGGTACATGTGAATTAAACATGTAAGCATATCAACAGATAGAGAAGGACCTTTAAAAAGGCTTGTGAAGTGCCAAACGACAGCCCCTTAGACGCAACCGAAAGTTGAGCTTAGTTGTAAATAATACTTTGTTGAATGTTATTAACAATTAGGGTGTGAGCCTGGCCGCTCGGGAAACCAAATCAGTTTCGTTTTCGGTCAGTTCATAGTTTTTTCGACGCAGCGCCGACGTTGGCTTTACAATTGTACCATAGTGACCGGATATTTTGTATGTTTGTGTGTGTGTCCTGTATTGTGAAGGATGACTGCATTAATGTCAAACGATTCGTCTCTGGCCGCGGTATAACTGCGAAATAGATTAATTCATAGATTAATGAATTGTGTTGATAGATACGTCAAACTTTAATCGATACAAATCCAAAATGATGATGTAAATAATTTATAAAGAGATTAAACATACAGATCAATCCAAACATTGTCATGAAATATTGAATTTGTCAAAGTACCGGGTATTTAAATTATTTACAAACCTATACAGAAATGTTTTTAGAGACTAAGTGAATAATTATTGTGTAAGTTAAAACTGGCTTCGTTATTTATAAATTAATATTTTATGACTGATACATAGGATAATCTAAAGTACGATTCTTCCACAAAACAATACTACTGTAACGGGTCCCCCAAACGATACTGAAGACGAATCGAATGACTTCAGTGCTTTAGCAGTTTTCTCTCTTCTACTAACAAATTGTATTTCACTGTGAATTTAGTAAATTTGTTAGTGGATCAGGCTCTTAGATATGCAGTGTTACTTGCAGCTATTTTTATATCGTATTAAAATTGCCTTTACAAACAACGCATTAGAACTGATTTGCGAAAAATAAGATGTTATAAACTGGTTTTAGGCGATTGTATTGGTTGTATATTTAATTTATATTGTCGAGTTTACAGCAAGTTTCATTATAGTTTCTCTTTACCAACAGTGATTCTTTTTATTTCCGTGACAACGGCTTACACCCGCGTCGGCGTGTTAGTTAGTAACGTGTTTCAGCCATTCCGAAATCGTCGAATATTATGAAAGCTGGACTTTCAACAATGCCTAATTATACGTATATATCTATAATAATTGTTAATGTTGAAAAAGAATCGCAAGTGTAAAACGGCTGTTTGAATTTGAAATGTTTTACAAAGTTTATGCATTGCTGTGTGTTATGATGCATGGTCGGTTCGAGCATAATATGAAAGGGAATAATAACATTCGGATTGGTCCGTGCGGCCCGGGGCGAGGCTCGTGATATTCCGGCCGGGGCCGGGCGGGACTCCTAGTGCCTCGCGTAGGGTAAGGGGTAGTTACTAGTCACTGGCCCGCGCGAGCTTCTTAGTGCTCTGCCACCGTGACTCTGCAAGCAACAGCGGCTCCCCTCCACAATACCACTCCAGCAAGATTTGTACACCTCGCGTGAGGAAGGCCGTCTTCGTTATAGGCATCTTAGTTTTAGCTACCTTTAAGTTCTAGATGTAACAGCATGTAAACGTAACCAGGGCCTCTGTTATACAGGGTAAAATCATAATGTCTGACGTGTTATCCTATTGTCCAACGTGTTGATAGTCAATAATGACTTGATGGCGGCCGATTTAATAACAATATAGTCTCACGTCAACGGCAATGTGGATTTACACGGTGGAATAGACGCCCAGGCAAAACATTGTAACAGCCTCGTGTAAGATTCGTTTGAATCGATATTTTGTATATTTTAAAAATGTTGCTTAAGAAAAGGAAATCTTTATAATGATATGTTTGTTTATATAACTGCTCCTAAATGACTGTTACGATATTTTGCTTCTAATTAGTTTTTAATATGTATATAGTTTGTCGAGTTAAATCATTTTGTGATTTGTAGTCGCATTTGGACCTGAGTAATTATCGTATTTTTTTTATTAGTAACAAATGAAATCAAAAGGCTTCCAAATGCGCACTACGTGGAGTCATTAAGTAATGTAAAATATGTTATTGTATTTAACTGACCTATCAGTGAGTATTACAATAAATGAGCTGTGGAATTTTGGGTAGCAAAACTAAACTTTATACTTCGCGACTAGAGTGACGTTGACGGGTTAAATAATGACTGATCGCCGATTTATAAATGTTTTAGATTTGTTACTCAAACTAACTGCCATCACAATTATATCGTCGTTTTTTTACATCTCTTTAATAATTAGCGAAATTGTAATAAAAATATACGCTCGCCCGCGCTCCAGCTCTCCTCACCAGAGCAGCGCAAGCACCGTCAGCCCCTTTATTAACCCCCGAAGCTAAAAGAGTGATGTCATAAGTTTGGCCGCTGTGTGTGTGTGTGTGTGTGTGTGTGTGTGTGTCTGTGTTACCGTAGCTCGGGTAAAACGGTTTTTTTTTGTGTGTGTGTGGACTGAGGGACCACTTTTTTTTAATGGTTTTGTAAGTAAGTGGTAAGTGTAAAATTTAGTAGAAGTTGCGAATTACTTTGTAAAGAAATCCTGGAATTTGTAAAGAATTCACTAAAAAGTTATACAGCCAAAGGTGTGGTCCCTCAGTTCACACACTGAACCTTCCACTTCTGGGCAAGTGTTTAATATGCTGGCTTATTTTGATGTTACAGATTTAGTAAAAACATATTTAAATGCATTCGTAATGACCGAAACGTAATTTGGCAATGATTATACACTAAAGCAGTCTTCCTTCTTTGGTCCCTGAGGGACCACATTAAATAACTAATAAATCGGTACATTTATACAAAAAAATTATGCATTTTTCTTTGCAAACATTAGTAAAAGTCGCAAGGAAGATTATAAAAGTAACAAAAGCAAAACTATTAATCAATTTCGTAAAATTTATATTTGTTTGTGGTCCCTCAGTTCACACACTATGAATTAATAAAATAATTAAAATATCCTAAAATATAAACATTACGGAAAGGTTTGTCGTACTGAGGTTTAGTAAAAAAGTTTTACTACATATATATATATTTTTCACGTGGATTGATGGCGTATAATTTAAGATAAATTGCTTTTTAATATTTCCTTAGCAGTGTTTATTAGGGTGTCCACACAATGAAAAGCATTTACTAAAGTGAATTATTTTTAAATTCAACTTTTTAAATTTGTTTACTAACATTAAATGGACCAAGGAAAAACTGCATACAGCCAACTACATTTTAGGGACCCAATTCTCGTGACTTCGAGATGATTTATCATGCGAGATCAACTGTCAACTGCATACATTTTTTCGACATATCTCGCATGAAAAATCATCTCGAAGTCACGAGAATTGGGTCCCAGATTCTGTAAGCAAAATTACGACATTAAAAACAAACTAAGTATATGGTATCAGATTTGGTGCGGTAAAACATGTAGCTCGAATATACTTGCCCTGCGTATTATGAGGCTCTACTTTGAAATATGTAATTCGAACTTCGGATCGCCCTGTCACTTTCTTGCAAATTAGTTACGCGTCGAGAGCAAAAGGGATAGCAATAGACGAAGTTCGAATTACGGATTTCAAAGTAGAGCACATGTTTAAAAAATAAAAAGGCGGTAAGTTAACTAGAATTGATGTGTTTGGTTTGTTATTGCTGTGTAATAGGCAAATTAGTACTTATTGTGTTGCAATGGATTTGTTATTTATACTCCTGTTTTCCGCGTTGTTTATCTGGTAAGTACCCTCCTTTAAGCAGCATTATTATCATAGTATAAATAGAAAAGTAGCTCGACTTTAGGAGATTCTGATACCTACATATTGCCGCTCGGGCGTCAGGGTAGTCAAAACTTGTTTTTCAATTTTAGTCACCTACTTAGCCATACTTTGATCTGTGATCATAATAATTTTCATAAATGACACAAACCTAAAGTAAGTATTAATATTGCTAGGTACCTAAGTAGGTACCAAATTTAAATTATTTTACTTACATACTTTTATCTGTTGAAACTAAATAATACTTATGTTTAAAGGTATGTGATGTGATATGTAAATTCCTTTTCGACCTTTTGATAATGCCGATTTCGCGCTAACCGGCTTTTTTTGACTAGGTACTTAGGTACCTATTATTGGCGGCACGCGCTGCCGCCGCGCGGCTTCCTTTTATTTAATTTGTAATTAATAAATAAGCAATATGATTCAAGTTAGTAAATGCTTTTCATTGTGTGGTCACCCTAATTAACACTCTGCTAAGGAAATATTAAAAATCAATTATCTTATATTATACGCCATCAATCCACGTGAAAAATATATATATATGTAGTAAAACTTTTTTACTAAACCTCAGTACGACAAACCTTTCCGTAATGTTTATATTTTAGGATATTTTAATTATTTTATTAATTCATAGTGTGTGAACTGAGGGACCACAAACAAATATAAATTTTACGAAATTGATTAATAGTTTTGCTTTTGTTAAACTTTTATAATCTTCCTTGCGATTTTTACTAATGTTTGCAAAGAAAAATGCATAATTTTTTGTATAAATGTACCGATTTATTAGTTATTTAATGTGGTCCCTCAGGGACCAAAGAAGGAAGACTGCTTTAGTGTATAATCATTGCCAAATTACGTTTCGGTCATTACGAATGCATTTAAATATGTTTTTACTAAATCTGTAACATCAAAATAAGCCAGCATATTAAACACTTGCCCAGAAGTGGAAGGTTCAGTGTGTGAACTGAGGGACCACACATTTGGCTGTATAACTTTTTAGTGAATTCTTTACAAATTCCAGGATTTCTTTACAAAGTAATTCGCAACTTCTACTAAATTTTACACTTACCACTTACTTACAAAACCATTAAAAAAAAGTGGTCCCTCAGTCCACACACACACTTTTTTTTTCATTTGAAAGCGGGGTTTCTAGCGGTGCTTCTTAGCTAAGTTTCATGAAAATGGGTCGGGCCGTTTATAAGATATCAGCTCTGAAAGAATGGGTCACCATTATGTCGGGAGTTTTTATCTAAGGGCCTGTTTCACAAACGAGTAAATTTATCTGCCATTTAAAGTTAGCTCTCTCCTTGTCTATTTTCAAGTGTAAGAAAGAGAAAGGGTTAAATTTTATCTGTCAAATATATTTTACTTGTAGATTGTGTAACACAGAATTAAAGATTGACAAAACTATAATCGATCAGTGTGAGGTCTGGCAACCGCGAGGCCAGACAATTGGACCACCCCGGCCAATCCAAGAGTTGGGGAAGGCATTATTTAGATGCTCCCTCGCAGCATTGCTCCAATGTGCCGGGCAGCCGTCATGTTAGAAGACGATGTGCCTATCTTCTTGGAATACTTCTTTCACAAATTCGGGTAGGACGTTTTGTAAAAATTCTAGATAATTAGCCCCATTGACAAAATGAATGATCAACTTCTGTGTTTTTTTAATTCCTGTAGGTTATTATTACTTTCCTCAAAACTAGTTTCGTAAAAAAAAATCCGCCTTGTTAAAGTTGACGAATAACTTTAGCTGTTTTTAAACAAATTGCGATTATTGTGTACCGATCACAAGGGTATAAACTGAAGATGTTTTTGAATAATTAGAACTAGTCGATCGATTTTAGTTTTTTTCAAAATGCAATGCATACTTAGTTGGCTTTTTAGATTTCTTTTTACCTCCTTTTGTGGTTTAAGGGCCCGTATTTTTTTTTAGCTATCTTGTGCACCAAATTTTACATTTGTAAGATTCTAGTATCAAGCCAGATAAAAATAAAGTCAAAATGTTGCCCGTTCTATATCATTTAAACAAGTTATTGATTTTTTAAATAGTAGGTGACAGCGATAACAGCTATTAATTTTGGAAGCTGTTCCAAATTAATTTTGGAAGCTGTTCCAAATTAATTTTAGAGAAGAAGAAGAAGAAATTTGGATCTCATTACTTTTCATTACCTCACCTACTACCACAGGTACCTAATGCTGGTTAATTGCCTTTCGGCTTCTGAAGCCTTCTTAGAGTACTTATAATATGTGTGTAAATAAAGTATTGTACGCGACTCTGCGTAATTGGCATTACGCAACCGTCACGTAAACTACTAATACGATATTTTTTTTGCATTATGACTTACCGGACCTAACCTTAACCTTTCAACCCACTGTGCTGTTTGAAGAAGGATAACCTTTTGTTTGATATTAACATGATATTAACAAAAAGATCTTAGGGAAGATTACAGGCGGCCAATTCATATTCTTTGGCACGAACATACAACCTTTAGACATAGATAGATACCTACCCTTATTATCTGTGCATACCTACAACTTCTGTCAATATAAATAAAAGAGTTCAGCTTGCCAATTAAAGTAAAAAGAAAAAGGAATTGATAATAATAATTCTGGCCCTTAACCAAAGCCCTTAACGAACAAACACGACCTATCTTATTATTTTAAACTTTACAAACTTCAACATGGTTAAAGTTGAACAAAAAACTGTAATCAAGAAGAAAAAGGGATCACAACAGCCCGTTGGTTTCGGGGCTAGATATCCAAGGTTTCTAAACCCATACTTCCATCCTCACTTGGATCCTAGCGGATTGTTCCTAAAGAAAGATGCAGGCTGCGACCCGGGCCTCTATGATCCCATACCCATTAGTAAAGTGTTCCAAGTCAACAAGAACGCAGCCATACAAGACGTATGGAGACGTGAATATGAGGCAGAGATGTGGTCAAAGAAACTGGGATACAGGAATCAGGCTATTCTTGCAGAGCGGCGGTTTAGGGCGTCTTGTGGTGGACCGGCGTACATAGACGTTAAGGAGCTAAATACAGACTTTTCTAGGAGAAAAAACACAGGTTTTGGCACTACACCTCGCTCTAAGACTGTTAAATTTGTTACACCTGCACCAGGCACGTATAACAAGCCCCTTATACCCTTGTCAGCTCCTCACGTTCCGCCTTCTAATAAACAGCCATTCTATTTTCGGAAACCGCCTGGGCTCAAAGTCTCGTCCAGGGGCCTGGCCCCGAACCGGTACAAAATCATTGATGTAGGCAGCATGGAAATGAAATCTAAGAAGCTTGTGTCATTACGGGGGCCTTACGATCTCTTCACGGGGCCAAGGGACGACACTAACATCAAGAATCACTTTGGTTCTAACAAACGTGATTACTGCCCGTCGTGGCCGATGGCTTTGCCGGACTGCTTTGAAAGGTTGAAGAAGTCTCGTTTCGGGGATATTAGCAAACAGATAGGCCGAGACACACCGGACAGAGGGCGTCTCTCTGTGGCGAATCTCGTGAGTGCGAACCGGTGTCCGAATGAGCCCGGACCGGCTGATACAAAATTGAATCCGTCTGAGACTGTAGTCTTTAAGCAGAATAAAGCACCTTTCCTCAGTTTTGAGGTCCGCTCAATGAGAAAGCGAACCGGAATTTGCCCCAATGTAGGCCAATACAATCTTGAGACTCGCGAGCGCTCTATTGCCGGAAATGGGCATCGACACGTGTTCTTGTGTAAAGTAGAACGTGGTATCGTAGTACCGCAACCTATGAATTCTTTTTAAGCTTATCCTATAGGTACATTAAGAGTGATTCTGGTTCCTTAACGGCAATATGCATAGTTTTACTGAAGATTTATAGTAATGAAAGCAATTACTCTTGATTAAGTATACATAAGTACCTACGCCTTCTAATTATTGTTTAAGGTAGGTAGAAGTTGGATATATATTTGTATAAGATTTACCTGTTAGTACCTAACTGCATTAAGATTTTTTAAGTACGGACTTTTGTAAGTATAGTTTAATTATTTTATTGGTTACGTTAGGTACGTATTAACTTTATTTTTAGAATTTTGTTCGCGCAGTATTTTGGAAGTCTAAAGTTAATAACTCAAACTATACATTTTACAAGGGAGGGGAGGGGTTCGTTCATGTTAGGCAATTTAGTACTAAAGACATTGTACCTACTTAATGTTGTTTATCACCAAGACTGAGATGTAGTTGTTAATTTTATGATAATTATTAACATTTCACCTACGTTTCTATGGAAATAATGTAGGTATCTAGCTTTCTATCAGAGAAATAATTTTCGAAATCTGATCTGTTCAGAGTTCCAGAGATTGCCTACGTACAAACTCGCAAACTTACTATTCTTACTAACAGTTTTATTTGCTTTTTTATACCATAAGTAGGTGAAGGTAAGCTACTAGCTTTAATTCTATTATGTATGTACCTATGTTTGCGATAGCATTTAATTTTACGCTAATATACTTTCAACACGAGTAAGATTTTTATTTTACACATTTTAAACAAGACCGGCCAAGTGCGAGTATGACTTGCACACGAAGGATTCTGTACCATTGGTGTAGGTACTGGGACCTCCTTTCATTTGTTTTTATTATATTTATTTGTTGTTATAGCGGCAATAGAAATATACACACGCTGAAAAGCTTTGCTATCTACCTAAAATATCAGAGATTTTCAAAAGCGCAGAGATCTCGGTTCATAAATTGAAATTAGGATTTTATTTCTTAAAATGTTGTTGTTGTGTTAAGCAAAATGTGTTGTGTGTTGCTGCGCACGCTGCACAAAATGAAGTTAGTTACTCCTAAAGTGGCATATGCGCATGAAATGACGTGAATATGACACGCCTAGGCCACGGATCCGTGTGAGCCATGTGGATCCATTGGTCTCTAGCTGCGTGTGTCAACAGGTCACCAGACTACAGGTAGGTATATTACTTTTAAAATCGAAGTTCGAAGTTACGTTAGCTCCATTCCTTTCAGTCGATATTGTCTCGAATGACGAGTGACAGGAACGTAACTTGGAACTTAGATTTTCAAAGTAGGGCCTCAGCAACCGATGTCCGATTTCGTAGGAGTATAAATAGAGTCAATAATTGGAAACATGATGCAATTTAGGAGAAAAAATAAAAAAATAAGAAAAAAAAAGAAATTAATAATAATAAACAGGGTTCCCCAAACAAGACTTTACAATACAAGAGATGTCTTTTTCCCTCGTATACTGTGATTATTATACAAATCCATCCAGCCGTTGCAGCGCGAAAAAGTAACTAACATACACACACACACACGCACACGCACACACACGCACACTTACACACACATGCACGCACGCACGCACGCACGCACACACACACACACACACACACGCACGCACGCACGCACGCACGCACGCACGCACGCACGCACGCACGCACGCACGCACGCACGCACGCACGCACGCACGCACGCACACACACACACACACACACACACACACCTTGACTTCAATATTTCCTAAACGGTTCCCCAAATCTAAACATTGATAATATTATGTAGCCATAATGATTTTTAAGAGCTATCGAACGATAGGAACCTCAGTCGATGTTGTAATGTATAAACGATGCTTTACTTGTACGTATCCGATTTTTTTCTTCAATATTTTGTTTTAGAACTTTTTCTTCGTAATTTAATTGTATAGATAACTATGCCAAATTACAACTTTGTAGTACACCTACCAAGAGTCTCGAGATAACCCGCGGACGGGCGGACATGGCGAAAGTATAAGGGTTGACTACGGAACCCTAAATAGTGCATTCGTCCTGGAAATTCAAATTATCCAAGGATAACTAATCTCTACCACTACCGGAACAAACTTATACACCGGTTTGAACTCTGAGTACTTCGAGAGCTTGAGCCTTGCATCACCTTCAGCAGAGTGTTAGTCTAACCTTCCTACCAAAAATTTCCCGCAGTGGGAAGGTTAAACCTGATTCGGTGTAACCTACCAACCAGTAGGAATGCACTCCAGATAAATGGGAGGTAGGTTTAGGCTATTTTAGAATTTCAGCTGGCCCGAAGGGCCAAAGACACCCAGAAATAAGAGCTCCGTCGACACTGTTAAATTCGCTTTTGGTTCGAAAACATCCTACTATCCTACTATCATCCTACTATCATACTACTACTATCCGTTTCAACCTTCCCAATGGTGGAAATGCTTGGTAGGAAGGTTGGTCCGAGTCGTTCAGCAGCGACACCTGCGCTCCGTGACTTGTGGCCGAGGTCCGAGGAAGCAAAAGTGCTGGAGCATGTTGCACCCCTCATGAAACTACTGCTCCGAGCCCACGGAACCAGCGTTAAGCCGTCTGGCCGCTTACTATCCGAACAATAAAGACCCCGTGTCTCTAACACATCAGCTTGAACCAAAGCCCGACAAATGTAAAGTTTTCAATGTGAATAAACCAAATCAAGAGCTTTCCGAATTAAATTCACGTCACGCCTTCTGCTCGTTTAATAAGTTAATTTTTTCAAACCTGTACTAAAGTGGACAAGTCTGCACCTTTTTGGAAAGTTTATGAATCGAGGAAGTTATTTCCGTGATTCTCGTACGTTGTAAGTACGGCAAGTTTCATACATTTTTTGGAGTAGGTAATCCTCTTCGAAAGAAAAGATTTTTTAAAAAAAATACCGAGTTTTAGGAATTTTCGCCAAGTATTTTAGTTTGAAGCATTTCCTAGAGTGAAGTATTTTTTTCACAAAACTAGTGACATAATCCCCCTAGTTAACTGGGACAAAATTATTGTAAATTAGCTCTAGTATAACCCGGGGGGCTATTGTCTAACGCACTCGCAATCACGATCGTTTTCATTTTGAAAATAGACGGCTTGTCTGCATACAAACTGAAAACAATTGCTCCATTTTGAGGCCGGTTACGATTGAGTGCGTTAGACAATAAGCCCCCCGTTTCATGGTAGAGTTACCTGTCAACCTGTACAATACCTACAACGCGTTCAAGTTGCTCGGAGTTCAGCATGAAAAACAATAAACAAATAAAACAAACTAATTTGTAATCCAAAAATATATTAACATATTGAAATTTTGTCATAGTTTCCATGCCATCCACCACTTTAATAACTCCTCTTTCTTATTCCTATGCTGAAACTTAGGTGGTAACATAATCTTAAATAAAATAACTACTTACATGTACTTATAGTAACTACTTAAACCTATTAAAACTTTAACATAAAAAAAAGCATACTGCTTTTATATATAAATCTTAGACAACTAAAATTAAGGATAACCAACCTTTTCAAACGAGTACGGTTATATAGAGTTTTGAATCCACGAAATCCCTCCCAAGTAGGTAATATATTAACGCAACGGGTCCACGTCAATTCGAATGGCGGGGCGCGCCGACGTGGACTAAAATCACTATAAACGTGTATAATTAACTTACATAAAGAGTACACGATCATCAATCGCGTATAACAGCCTCGTTAACACATGGTACTTGCATGCCAGTAGAGATTTAAAACGAGTTCAGAGGTGGCTTTATATAAGAGCCAGAAGTTCGCGGTACTTTACTCAAGAACACGTGCTTGTGCCCATTTCCAGGGACATTAGTACACATGCAAGACTGGATGTCGTATCTTCCCACGCCTGGGTAACTGAGACCTGCTAGCTTAAGCCCCCGCGGACGATCGTCAGAGCTCAGGAAAGGTACTTTATTCTGCTTAAAGACTGTAAGCGGATTCAAGTTGTGGACGGCCAGTCCAGGCTTCGAACGTGATTCTCTCCCTGTTTTGTTCATCTCCCCGAAATGAGACTTCTTCAACCTTTCAAAGCAGTCCGGGAAAGCCATCGGCCACGACGGGCAGTAATCACGTTTGTTAGAACCAAAGTGATTCTTGATGGTAGTGTTGTCCCTTGGCCCCGTGAAGAGATCGTAAGGCCCCCGTAATGACACGAGCTTCTTAGATTTCATTTCGATGCTGTCTTTATCTACGATTGTGTACCGGTTCGGGGCCAGGCCCCTGGACGAGACTTTGAGCCCAGCCGGTTTCACAAAATCGAATGGCTGTTTATTAGAAGGCGGAACGTGAGGAGCTGTCAAGGGTGTAAGGGGCTTGTTATACGTGCCTGGTGCAGGTGTAACAAATTTAACAGTCTTAAAGCGAGGTGTAGTGCCAAAACCTGTGTTTTTTCTCCTAGAAAAGTCTGTATTTATCTCCTTAATGTCGCAGGTCGCCGGTCCACCACAAGTCGCCCTAAACCGCCGCTCTTCAAGAATCGCAGGATTTTTGTATCCCAGGTTCTTTGACCATTCCTCTAGTTCCAATAT